>JAPDNY010000005.1:10289120-10884120 GCA_029375565.1 Gekko gecko | reverse complement strand
TTGATTCCCTATTTCTCCACATGCAGCTGCTGGTGTAACCGTGGGTCTGTCACAAGTTCCCTCAGAGCTGTTCTCTCAAGAGAAGAAGAAGAGAGAAGGGATTAGTTTTATACCCCGCCCTTCACTACCCATAGAGCAGTTTACAATCTCCTCTTCCTTCCCTGGGAGCTGCAGTGGCTCAAGTGGTTAAGATGCTGAACTGCAGGCTGGAAGGTCGGTAGTTCAGCAGTTTGAGACCCAGTGCTGCGTGATGGCGTGAGCTCCCGTCTCTGGTCCCAGCTCCTGCCAACCTAGCAGTTCGAAAGCAAGAAACTGCAAGTAGATAAATAGGTTCCGCTTTGGTGGGAAGGTAACAATGTTCCGTGCACCTTGACGTTTAGTCATGCCACATGACCACAGAAATGTCTCTGTACAGCGCTGGCTCTTCGGCTTGGAAACGGAGATAAGCACCACAACCCTGGAATTGGGTTCGGCTGGCTTTCGAGCAAGGGAAACCTTTACCCTTTACCTTTCCTTCCCCTCCCTATAACAGACATCCATTGAGGTAGGTGGGACTGAGAGAGCTCTTTCGAGGACTGCTCGTAAGAGAACAGCTCTGAAAGAACACGAGTGGCCCAAGGTCACACCAGCAGCTGCATGTGGAGGAGTGGGGAATCAAACCCGATTCTCCCAGATTAGAGTCCATGCACTCCTAACCACTACAACAAACTGGTAGCTCTCTCAGAGCTCTCTCGGCCCCACCTACCTCACAGGGTGTCTGTTGTGGGGAGGGGATTGTAAGCCTCTCTGAGACTTTGAGTGAAGGGTGGGGTATAAGTCCAGTTCCTCCTCCTCCTCCTCCTCCTCCTCCTCCTCCTCCTCCTCCTCCTCCTCCCAGGTTCAATCCCCGGCATCTCCATTTAAAAGGGACCGGGCAGTGGGTGATGGGAAAGACCTCTGCCTGAGACCCTGGAGAGCTGCTGCCAGTCTGAGTAGACAATTCTGACCTTGATGTATCAAGGGTCTGATCCAATAGAAGGCAGCTTCATGGGGAGGGGGCCGTGGCTCAGTGGCAGAGCATCTGCGTGGCATGCAGAAGGTCCCAGGTTCAATCCCTGGCATCTTCAGCTGAAGGATCTCTCAGCAGGTGATGGGAAAGACCTCCGCCTGTGTCAGAAGTCCTAACTTAGTCAGCAAACACCAGACCTTTTTTTATGCAAGCAAGGTTAGCGTTTATTAAGCTGCAATAGATAGATCACTGAAACAGGTTTCTTGTTCAGAATGACTTGGTTACAGAAAGCAAGCGGTTATACAGGGGAAGGGGGTGAATGGGGACCCCCCTTCTTCCATACAATGAATAAACATGCGACTGGGAAATCGAAAGTTACTAAGCAAATGAATTTCCCACCGCCCCCATTAACCACAGCTGCTACATCTATGCCAGCGATAGAGAAGCTCGCAACCCCGACTTGCCAAGGTCAGAACGTCCAGGCTGCAAGAGATAGGAAGAATAAAAGCCACATTCCATTCTCACACCCGAGGTGTAAATCAACAACTCCCCGGATTCCAACCTCCCGTCTGTCCCGCCACTCAGGCGCCAAAAGCCCACCTCCCTCCCGTCATCCATCATAGCCCACCTCCCACCCTTCCATCATGGCAGGGCTACCTGACATGCAGCCCCCTCGAAAATAATCCTACCCCTTTGGTTTGTGGGGGTACAATTTGTGAAAGGCTTTAACTAGCCGGGGGCCAGAACATTTTCCGCCCGTACCCACTCCCTCTGCTCCGGCCCAAAGTCAATCCATTCAACCAGGTAAAACAAGCGATTGCGAGAGAGTTTAGAGTCCAGAATCTGCGAGACTTCGTAGTGAGGTTCCCCCCCCACCAGCAGCGGAGGTGGGGTGGGCCGTTGCGGTCGCCATTTGTTCCCTTCAGGCGCTGGGCGAAGAAGCCGCACATGAAAAACAGGATGCACAGACTTTAGAGACTTAGGCAACGCAAGTTCAACAGTTACATTGTTAATCACTCTCACAATCTCAAAAGGACCAATAAATTTCCAACCAAGTTTGCGGCTCGGCTGAATGCGACGCAAATGTTGGGTAGACAAGTAAGCAAACTCTCCACACTTGGGAACCCAGGCCAGGTTACGTTTCTTATCGGCTTGGATTTTGTAGGCAGTCTTAGCCTCTTCCAGAGTCTCTGCTAACGAGCCCCACGCCTCCTGCAGATGTTTGCACCAGTCACCAGCATCTCCCGCCGGGAGGTCGGGAGAAGACAAAAATGGCAGAGGCGGGGCGTCATAACCATGAACCGCTTTAAATGGAGACATCCCCGTCGACGAGTGCTGAGTATTATTGTAACAAAACTCAGCCAAAGGTAAAAGAGAATGCCAATTGTCCTGCTGGAAATTAGAAAAACAGCGCAAGTATTGTTCCAGGGTCTGATTTACACGTTCAGTTTGCCCATCCGATTCAGGATGGTATGCACTGCTCACACCCCTCTCTACTCCAAGCAGTGACATTAGTTCGCTCCAGAACTTGGAAACGAACTGAGCCCCCTGTCGGAGATCACCTTAGCAGGTAAAGTGTGGAGTCTCACAACGTGTTGTAAGAACGCAGAAGCCAATTTCCTGGCAGAGGGGATGGTTGCAAAAGGAACAAAATGCGCCTGTTTAGTAAACAGATCTACGATCACCCAAATAACAGTTTTCCCCCACTAGGGGGTAAATCCGTAATAAAGTCCATAGAGATCACTTCCCAGGGCCGAGCCGGCGTAGGGAGGGGTTGCAGGGCACCAGGGGGTTTTCCAGGGCGAGGTTTACTCATTAAACAGGTTTGACAAGCAGAAGTGAAGAGTGAAACATCTTTACGTAGCCCTGGCCACCAAAATTGCCGCTGTAAGAGTTGGAGAGACTTCACAAACCCTGTGTGTCCAGCCATCTTGGATCCGTGTGCCCAACCCATCACCTCCCCCGGAGAGACCGGGGAACAAAGAGCCTGTCATTTTTAGTCCAGCAGCCATGCGCATCGCGGGACAACCCTTCTTCCCCCTCCACCTCCTCCCTGTCCGCATCAGACATTTCAGTGGAAAATCGTACCGCCCAGTCACTTGGAGGAGGGTCTGGCAGAGGGGGGAACGTTTGGCCTGCCTCCTCGTGGTTACCGCTCCTCCCAACTGGGAGGGAGTGAATACAGAGTCACGAACCTCATCCCTCTTGCTGTCGTGTTGGGGAGGCGTGACAGAGCATCGGCCAGCGAATTTGACGTCCCCGGGAAATGGTGCAGTGTGAAATTGAATTTGGAGAAGAAATCTGCCCAGCGGAGCTGTTTGGCGTTCAAAGAACGGGGGAGCGGAGCAGCTCGAGGTTCTTGTGGTCAGTCCAGACCTCGAATGGGACTCGCGCTCCCTCTAACCAATGGCGCCAAGTAGACAACGCCAAACGGATCGACCCCGCTTCTTTCTCCCAAATGGACCAATTCCGTTCAGTATCATTGAATTTCCTAGACACATAGGCAAGGGGGTGCAATTTACCGTCCTCCCCTCCTGGAGGATCGCCCCCCATAGCGACGTCCGAGGCGTCAACCTGGACAATGAATTTTTTAAGTTCATTGGGGTGGGCCAACACCGGTTCTGAGGTGAAGAGGGTTTTCAACTTGTCAAAGCCCGTTGGCACTCTGGTGACCATACTAGTTTAGCGCCCGGTCGAGTGCATTCGGGTGGCTTCCCTTTGGTTTTCAGTAAGTCTGTTAAGGGAGAGCCACCTGGGCAAAGTTCGAGAGGAATGACCTATAAAAGTTCGCGAATCCGAGGAAACCCTGGAGTTGCCTCCGTGTTTTGGGAGGTTCCCACCCCACCACATCCTTGATTTTGTCAGGGTCCATCTCAATTCCCCTTTGAGATATGCGGTAGCCCAGGAAAGGGATCTCCGTTTTGTGAAATTCACACTTGGACAGCTTGGCAAACAGTTTATGCTTATGCAACGTTTGGAGTACTTCCCTCACCAGTTTCACATGAGATGTAAGGTCGGGGGAATACAAAAGAATGTCATCAAGGTAAACAAGGACCCCCTTGAACAGGTACTTGTGTAACACCTCGTTAATCAAATTCATGAAGACCCCAGGGGCCCCCTGGAGTCCGAACGGCATAACTAAGTATTCAAACTGGCCGAGAGGTGTGTTAAACGCCGTCTTAAACTCGTCCCCCTCCCGAATCCGGACTCGGAAATAGGCATCTCGGAGGTCAAGTTTTGAGAAAATTTTCCCTCCAGCGACTGCTGCCAACAAGTCTTTTATGAGGGGCATGGGGTAAGCGTTAGTGTTGGACACCGCATTCAAGCCCCGATAATCCGTGCAAAGCCGTAACCCTCCGTCCTTCTTTTTCCTAAAGAGCACGGGGGCTGCGAACGGGGAGGACGCTGGCCGTATGAAGCCCCTGCTGAGGTTTTTGTCAATGAATTTTCTCAGTTCTACCTTTTCCGAAGGGCTCATAGAATATAGTTTCCCTTTAGGTAGTTTTTGGTTGGGCAGAATTTCGATTGCACAATCAGAGTTTCTGTGGGGGTAGTTCATCTGCTTCCTCCTCCCCAAACACAGGGGCTAGGTCTCGGTATTCGGGGGGAATGCTTTCTAGTTCTGCATCGGCTACCCCAGCCGGCACCGAGAGTTTTCCCTCGATTATGGGTCCCCACTCTGTCTTCCAGACGTGGGACCGGCATTTCTCGGAGATGAAATCTACCTTTCCCTCCCCCCATAGTACGTGAGGATCGTGATCAAAGAACCACGGACTTCCTAAAACCAGGGAAACCGGGCGGACGGGGTAACTATAAAAGATCTCTCTTCCCAGTGCTGCCCCAGTCCCACCCGCAATGGCACAGTCTCGTATTTGCAAGGCTCCTTCATTGTGGACCCGTCCATTTGGGTAAAAATCAAGGGGTCTTTTAGTTTAAGGACTTTCGCCCCGAGTCCCGTCAGTAGGGTGGGGTTGATCAGGTCTCTCCCACACCCTGAGTCAATGAGAGCCCGTACTCTCACATGGGTCAATAGACCCGGGTCCATTAAAGTCACTGTAAGGAAAAAAAAGAGAGGGGGTTTTGCTCACCGGGAGTTGCGCCTGGGGTTGTGGGACCTGCTGTTCAGCGCTGTTCACAGCAGGTCCGCCTCGTTTCCCTGCGGCACGACCTCGCCATCGGAGGAGTCGGATGGCTCGCTGAGTGGTTTAGCTTGCAAAGCTTTCGCCCCCTTCGGTCTCGCCACCTGTTTTGGCGTGGATGTGTCGAACTTCTTCTTTGTCCCCTTTTGCGCCCCGGTCGATGCAGGCGAGGTCGGGCAGTTCACGGCGAAATGGCCCCCTTCTCCGCATTTGAGGCACAGACCTTGCTTCATCCGGAGTTCTCTTGTTCCGTCCTTCTGCTTTGGGTTCTGGATGGGAGCCTTTCCTCTCGCAGTCGGTGCGTTCCCTCGGGTTGCCATCGCTGCGGCATCGTCTAGTTTGATGGTTTTCAGCCGGTTTTCCATCGTGACTGCGGCCTGGATCCATCCGGTGAGGGTGTTCGGATCTTGGTTCAGGGTGACCTCACGGCGAACCTCCGGATTCAGCCCCCATTTGTAAAACTCCAGGAGATTTCCTTCTCCTCGCAGCTTGGCGGCACATCTGCGGAACTCCGCGGTGTAATCTCTCACCGACCTCGCACCCTGCTTGAGGCTCCGGATCGTTGCTTTTGCTGCTTTAGTTGAGTGCACGTCTTCAAATTGTTCTTTCATAGCCCACATGAAAGAATCAATCTCTCTCAGTTCGCGCCCATCGGCTTGGTGGAGCCCCACGTACCAGTCAGCTGCTGCTCCCTTCAGGTGAGCCGCTATGACGTCGACCATCCGCTCTTCCCTCTGGAACAGGTGGCCCCAAGTTTCGATGAACTTCTCGGCTCGCACCAGGAAGAACGGGAACTTTTCGGGGTCTCCGTCAAAATCCGCGTCCAGGAGCTCCGTAGGCTTAGGAGGCAGGAACCCCCAAGGACGAGGGGGTTGTTGCTCCGGCGGCCCCCGTGGCGCTGGCCCCGCTGGTTGATCCGGTGGTCCGGCTGGCACGTTCCCCGGGCCCTGGTCCGGTGCTGGGCGTTGATCTGGAGGGGCTTGTGCCGGCGGCTCTTCCCGTCTCTGTCGTTCACGCTCCTCCCGAATGCCCTCCGCAATCATCTGTGGGATGCGAGCGAGGGACTCATCCAGGAAGCGCATCAGGCGGTCTTGGCTTGGTTCTCCGCTCCATCTCCGCCTCACCACGACACTCTCTCGGGGCTCAGAGTCCCTACCGGTGTCTTCCATGGTTTCGGCGGTAGCCAACTTGCGTACCGACCTCTCGGGGTGGCTCATCCCCATGGATGCTCTCGGGGTCCCGAACCACGCCTCGTGGGTCTCGGTCAGGGGTTTCACCCAGTCCCGTCTGCGTCCCGCTCGGTGGGTCACCCCTCCATAGGCTGCCCCATACGGATCGCCGTAGGGCCCTCCAAAGTCGTACTCCAAACCCCATTGTCCCGGCACGTATGTGTCAGGGGTTTCTTTGGGTACGTCTTTCCCAGGAGGCTTCTTGTCCTTTTCTTCTTCTTCAATCGGGAGAGTGTCTTCTTCTCCATCACTCATTTTGGAGTGGTGGGTTTAGGACCAGTCCCGAAAGTAAATGATGATTCTGAACAAACTGTCAGAAGTCCTAACTTAGTCAGCAAACACCAGACCTTTTTTTATGCAAGCAAGGTTAGCGTTTATTAAGCTGCAATAGATAGATCACTGAAACAGGTTTCTTGTTCAGAATGACTTGGTTACAGAAAGCAAGCGGTTATACAGGGGAAGGGGGTGAATGGGGACCCCCCCTTCTTCCATACAATGAATAAACATGCGACTGGGAAATCGAAAGTTACTAAGCAAATGAATTTCCCACCGCCCCCATTAACCACAGCTGCTACATCTATGCCAGCGATAGAGAAGCTCGCAACCCCGACTTGCCAAGGTCAGAACGTCCAGGCTGCAAGAGATAGGAAGAATAAAAGCCACATTCCATTCTCACACCCGAGGTGTAAATCAACAACTCCCCGGATTCCAACCTCCCGTCTGTCCCGCCACTCAGGCGCCAAAAGCCCACCTCCCTCCCGTCATCCATCATAGCCCACCTCCCACCCTTCCATCATGGCAGGGCTACCTGACAGCCTGAGACCCTGGAGAGCAGCTGCCAGTCTGGGTAGACAATACCGACCTTGATGGTCCAATTCAGTTTAAGGAAGCTACCTGTGTGTAGGCAAGCCCAATCTCGTCCGATCTCGGAAGCTAAACAGGGACGGCCCTGGCTAGTATTTGGATGGGCGACGTCCAAGGAATACCAGGGACGTGATGCAGAGGCAGGCAACGGCCAACCACCTCTGAACATTCCTTGCCTTGAAAACCCAATGGGGTCGCCATAAGTTAGCTGTGACTTGACGGCACTTTCCAGCACCACACTGCCTGGTCCTTCAGCTGGAGATGGCGGGGCTCGAACCTGGGACCCCCTACATGCCAAACTGATGCTCTATCATTGACCCATGTCCCCCTCCCCTGACCAAGTTGTGCCCCTAGCAAGATTCAAGATCGACATTTGAACGGTTGTTTCCGGCCAAATATGCCAGCGGCAGGGAAGCAAAAACAAAGTTTCGTAAGACCTGTGGGATTTGGGTGAGAACATCACCCCCTTGACCTTCCGGGTGCTGGAGGCAGTGTTGGTGTCACAACCTGCCAATTTGGCTTATGACCTTGTCATGACCACAGCGGGTTGCCACCTTCAGCTGCCACCACTCTGGACTTAGGGTCCCTTTGAGAAGGCCCAGAGTAACCTCCCAAGGCCAACCAAAATGCCCCTTTTAAGCTGAGAAACATAGGCATGATGACCAAGCAGAGAACAATTAAAGAAATGGTTTATTAATACAGTACTGGGGCAAGGCAAACAAAATAAAATATATAACAGTGTTTAAAGGCAAAATAAATAAATCTAACACAACTACCTATTTCTTCCTAACTGGTTACCATTTCAAGGCCCACAGCCTTCTTATGCCAAGCCTGTACTCACTCTGTCCCAAGTGAGGAATCTTTCTCTCAGACCAGACCCCTCAGTTTTACTCTGTGTGAGGCAAGACCGCAGAAGAGAAAAGAACACCATTTCATGGCCCACAAAGCTTAAGTTCACATCTCCTCACACAATCTCTGGACACCGATTGGTTACAACCGTCACTAAGCATTATGGGGATTGTAGGCTGTCTGCTTTCCTTTCCCACACAAGTCTCTAAAGGCCTAGGCCTCTCCGGGCCTCGTCTCCCAGTCCTACACAGATCATGATAAACCAGTTTGCTAGAGACTGCTTGTTGCTTGTTCCTCTGGGGCCTCAATCCTGCTTGGAGACGTCAGCTCTGCCCCAGAACACGGCAATCAAATGGAAATGCATCATTTCTCATCTGGGGGGAAAAAGAGATTGTGGTGTGGTAGAAACATCCACACCAACACTTTGGGTTAATACTCCCCTCTCTCCTCTTGCGTGCTGCCATCCCTTGCATTGACTGCTGCTGTTTCGGTGTCATCCCCTTCAGCCCAGTTGCGGCTGCTTTCCCCTTCCTGAATTACTCACGGGAGTGGTCCTAGCCAATCAGGGATCCTATGAAACTGCTAACCCAGGGGTGTCGAATTAATTTGTTATGAGGGCCGGATCTGACGTAAATGAGACCTTGTTGGGCCGGGCCAGGTGTGTCATAAAAGGTAATGCCAGGTAGCGGAGATATAAACTTCATCAAGGACACAAAACATGCTTAAAACATTAGTACTCTCGCAATATTTTGTTTATTTAACTGTGTCTGATGACTGACACCTCTTGCTCTGAATTATTGCATCAAAATGCCTGTGCTGTTGCAACCTTGAGTGTGCTGTTCAGGTGTGTATCTGTAAGCTGCAAACCTACGACGACGCAGCAGCAGCAGAACTGGAAGCAGAAGCAGAAGACAGCCAGTTCCACTGCGGGCCTGATAGAAGCCCTCCGGGGGCCTGATCCAGCCCCGGGCCACATGTTTGACACCCCTGTGCTAACCTATCTATTTATTTATGCATTGCACGTATAGCCCACCATCCTTCCATGAGGAATTCAAGACAGCATGCAAAGGATCCCAGGAGGTCTCTCATCCAGGTAGTGACCTGACCCATTTAGCTTCAGGTTGCGAATTCATGTGAAGATAAGAACATAAGGGACAAGCCATGCTGGATCAGGCCAATGGCCCCTCCAGTCCAACACTCTGTGTCGCACAGTGGCTCAAAGCCAGGTGTCATCAGGATGTCAACCAGCAGGGCCATAAGTACATAAGAGAAGCCATGTTGGATCAGTCGAATGGCTCCTCCAGTCCAACACTCTGTGTCACACAATGGTCCAAACCCAGATGCCATCAAAAGGTCCACCAGCAGGGCCATAAGAACATAAGAGAAGCCATGTTGGATCAGGCCAATGGCCCCTCCAGTCCAACACTCTGTGTCACACAGTGGCCCAAACCCAGGGGCCATCAGGAGGCCCACCAGCAGGGCCATAAGAGCATAAGAAAAGCCATGTTGGATCAGGCCAGTGGCCCCTCCAGTCCAACACTCTGTGTTACCCAGTGGCTCAAACCCAGGTGCCATCAGGAGGACCACCAGCAGGGCCATAAAATCTTAAGAGAAGCCATGTTGGATCAGGCCAACGGCCTATCCAGTCCAACACTCTGTGTCACACGGTGGCCCAAACCCAGGTGCCATCAGGAGGCCCACCAGCAGGACCATAAGAACATAAGAGAAGCCATATTGGTTCAGGCCAATGGCCTATCCAATACAACATTCTGTGTCACACAGTGGCCCAAACCCATGGACCATCAGGAGGTCCACTAGCAGGGCCATAAGAACTTAAGAGAAGCCATGTTGGATCAGGCCAATGGCCCCTCCAGCCCAACACTCAAGAGCCTTTGAATTCCCTTCCTTCCGTGGCACCCGGTAATCCCATCGCTGCAAGAGGGCTCTTTGATATCCACATCAAGGATTACCTCCCGGTGCCACGTCCCCCGTCAGGAAACTTTTCTGCCTGCTCAACAAACACATCCAGATAACGCTCCCTCCTTCTCCTTTCCCCCCTTCCTCTAATTTCGATGTTTCAGCAAAGGCCCGACAGCCCTTCCTTTGTCTCCTCCTCAATACCACGGATCAAAGATCAATACTGCAGAGGTTGCGTTAGCGACACCGCTGGAAGAAGGCGGGTTAATACCTTCGAGACGCGACAACAAAGAGCCGAAGACGGTCGCGTGAGAGCGAGAGAGGGAGATGTTTGATCTGGGTTTTTTTGGAAATGAATTTCCATGCTGCCTTAATGTCCAATTTTCTGCCGGTGCCTCCCCCCCCCTCGGATGCATATTAAATGTTGTTAGCCTGTTATCCTTGACCTTTGCGTCCCACCAAGAGGAAAATCCCATTCGCCATGAAAAAGCCGCACTGAAGGCAAGGCGGGCTTTGAAGAAGCGCCATTGATGGTGCTCGATTTTTTTTTAAAATTTATTTATGTTTTCATTTTCAGGTGAGCCGGTCCAGGAAGCTGCTCATGGTACAGTGGTTTAAGGAGAGAGTGGTAGTGTGTGCGTAAATTCTGGGTTCCACTCTCCTCCCAGTAATGGAGTGGTTAAGAGCGGGGACTCTAATCTGGGAGAACCGGGTTCGATTCTCCACCAGGGTTCCCCTGAGCTGAGTTAGTGTGAGCTAGCTCACAGTTCTTTAGCTCCAGCTCACGCATTTTCGTCTTAGCTCAGGAAGGATGGCCCCAGATGTTCCCTCTAAGCTGAGTTAGCGTGAGCTAGCTCACAGTTTTTTAGCCTCCGGCTCACAAATTTTCATCTCAAGCTCCGGAAGGATGTCCCCAAAGCAAACTGTTTTATGCAGGAGCCAAATTGCTTGCTCACAACTTTAATGCCAGTCCGCTCACAAAGGAGAATTTTGGCTCACAGGACTCCACGGCTTAGAGGGAGCATTGTAAATCCCCACTCCTCCGCATGCAGCTGCTGGGGTGACCTTGGGTCAGTCAGAAGTTCTCTCGGAGCTGTTCTCTCAAGGGCAGTCCTCGAGAGAGCTCTCTCAGCCCCACCTACCTCACAGGGTTTCTGTCGTGGGGAGGAGGAGGAAAAGGAGTTTGTAAGCCGCTCTGAGACTCCGAGTGAAGGGTGGGGTATAAATCATAAGAACCTAAGAGAAGCCAATGTTGGATCAGGCCAATGGCCCATCCAGTCTAACACTCTGTGTCACACAGTGGCCAAAACCCAGGTGCCATCAGGAGGTCCAGCAGTGAAACCAGGACACTAGAAGCCCTCCCACTGTTGACCCCACAAGCACCAAGAATACAGAGCATCACTTGCCCCAGACATAAGAACCCAGGAGAAACCAACGTTGGATCAGGCCAATGGCCCATCCAGTCCAACACTCTGTCACACAGTGGCCAAAAATACCAGGTACCATCAGGAGGTCCAGCAGTGGGGCCAGGACACTAGAAGCCCTCCCAAGCACCAAGAATACAGACATCACTTGCCCCAATCCAATCTCCTCCTGTTTAGATTAGGTTTTTCTCTCTCCTTTTGACTGCATAGAATCATAGAATGTTAGAGTTGGAAGGGACCTTGCAGGTCATCTAGTCCAGCCCCCTGCACTCTGCAGGAGCGTAGCCGAAAGATAGCCCTACATACCTACAACATACCTACATACCTACAACATACCAGACTCCGCTAGAAAACGTCCAGGGAAGGAGCATCCACCCCCTCCAGAGGCAGACTGTTCCACTGCTCAACCACTCTGACAGTTAGGAAGTTTCTCCTGATATTAAGCCGGTAACGACTCCCTTGTAATTTCCACCCGTTAGATCCGAGTCTTGCAATCCGGAGCAAGAGAGAACAGATCCGCTCCATCTTCTAGACGACAGCCTTCAAATACTTGAATGTGAATTGGATCTCCTTGAATAAGTGTAAGTTTTTTTTAAAAAAATTGTGCAATATACTTCTTGGGAGATTTATTTCCTGCACTCTGTGTCACGCTCCTATGACTGGGCAAAACTCCGCTATAGTAACCAAATCTCCCAATATCATGGCCGTTCCAGGTTTGCTCCCGGTGAAGCGTCAAGAGATGCGCCTCAGCCGTTCTGCCTTGCAAGGCTGGGAGCTGGAGTGCTGCTCTGAGCCAAGCCGGGGCCTGGATACAGGTATTAGGTCCCAGCTGGCGTGGGAGAAGCCGGCGAGGAGCAGCTGTCGCCTAATCCACCCTGCTGCTGACTGATCTTCGTCGCCAATCCATTCTGCTCGCTGCTCAACCTCTCCGTGGAGGCACAGACGTGGCGCATGGCAGAGACGCTGCTCTGTGCGGGATGGCGTGGGTGAGTGTGAGCGGAAGATTGCTGGCGATGGCTGGCCCAATTGCTTAGGTGGGCGGATGGCCCAAACTCAGGAGGCAGATTTGCGGCACCATTTAGGACAGGGATGATTCGGGATGTCTCTCCCCTGCTGCGTGGAGTCCTCAAACAGTTTGGTGTAGTGGTTAGGAGAGCGGACTCTAATCTGTGAGGACTGGGTTTGTAGGAGAAGATTGGATGTATACCCCACCCTTCACTGCCCAAAGGCGTCTCAGAGCGGCTTACAAACTCCTTTCCCTTCCCCTCCTCACAACAGACACCCTGTGAGGTAGGCGGGGCTGAGAGAGCTCCGACAGAAACTGCCCCTGAGAGAAGAAGAGGAGAAGGAGAAGAAGAAGAAGAGGAGGAGGAGGAGGAGGAGGAGATTGGATTTGTATCCCACCCTTCACTACCCGAAGGAGTCTCAGAGCGGCTTACAAACTCCTTTCCCTTCCCCTCCCCACAGCAGACACCCTGTGAGGTAGCTGGGGCTGAGAGAGCTCTGACAAAAACTGCCCCTGAGAGGAGGAGGAGGAGAAGAAGATGAAGAAGAAGAGGAGGAGATTGGATTTGAACCCCACCCTTCACTACCCAAAGGAGTCTCAGAGTGGCTTACAAACTCCTTTCCCTTCCCCTCCCCACCACAGACACCCTGTGAGGTAGGCGGGGCTGAGAGAGCTCTGACAGAAAGCGCTCTTTTTCAAGGACAGCTCTGCTAGAACTATGGCTTGTCCAAGGTCATCCAGCAGGTGCAAGTGGAGGAGTGGGAAATCAAACCCGGTTCTCCCAGATTAGAGTCCGCGCACTTAACCACTACACCAAACTGGCTCTGTAAGGTAGGTGGGGTTTGATTCCCCACTCTTCTACTTGCAGCTGCTGGTGTGACCTTGGGTCAGTCACAAGTTTTCTCAGAGCTGTTCTTTCAAGCTCAGTTCTGTCAGAGCTCTCCCAGCCCCACCTACCTCACAGGGTGTCTGTTGTGGGGAGGGGGAGGGAAAGGAGTTTGTAAGCCGCTCTGAGACTCTGAGTGAAGGGCGGGATATCAATCCAATCTCCTCCTCCTCCTCTTCTTCCCAAACAACGGAGTGGGGTGTAGTGGCCAGAGAGGCAGACGAGGGTCTCGGTCCACAAGACTTCTTGGGTGAGGCTGGGCAGCTCTCTGTCTCTGTCTCTCCCTGTCTCTCTCTCTTCCTCCTTGGAGAGACCATCACTCAGTGGCAGAGTGTCCCCTTGACATGCCGGAGGTCTACAGATTACAGTCGAATCTGCCCCCAAAAGAAGTGAAAACAAAACAGGATTTTTTGGGCTGGGGTAGAAGAGGCGAGAAATCCAAAATCATCCCGAGTTTGCAAGTGGTGGAGGGTTGCCAGGGGCAATTATCAGGATATGGGGGGTGGTTTGGGGGTGGGTGGAGGTGTCCCCAATGCGATGATGTCAGAGAGAGAGAGAGAGGAAAGAAAGAGAGAGAGAGAGAAAGAAAGAGAGAGAGAGAGAAAGAGAGAGAGAGAAAGAGAAAGAAAGAGAGAGAGAGAGAGAGAAAGAAAGAAAAAAGGAACAAAGAAAGAGGGAAAGAAAGAGTGAGAGAAAGAAAGAAAGAAAGAGGGAAAGAAAGAGTGAGAGAAAGAAAGAAAGAGAGAGAGAGGAAGAAAGAGAGAGAGAGAAAGAAAGAAAGAAAAACAGAGAAAGAGGGAGAGAGAGAGAGAGAGAGAGAGAGAGAGAAAGAAAGAAAGAAAGAAAGAAAGAAAGAAAGAAAGAAAGAAAGAAAGAAAGAAAGAAAGAAAGAAAGAAAGAAAGAAAGAAAGAAAGAAAGAAAGAAAGAAAGAAAGAAAGAAAGAAAGAAAGGGAAAATGAGACAAAAGCAGCCTTTGTTTGCCATTTCCCCACCTTGGCTCTTTTTCATTTGCGCTATTAGCATCAAGAGTGCAGGCAACAAAGAGCCGCCGATTCAATGCGCAGAGCACTGGGAAACAATGGGAAAGATGCAGTTTTTAATAAGCGCTCAGCCAGGCTGTAATTAAATCTCAGGTTGTGTTTGGAAAACAACAATCTCATTTAGAGCACTTGCCCTGCATGCCTTTGACATCTGTGCCATGTTTTCTTCTGGGCCATTACCGGGGCTTTCTGTGAGCCGAGATTTGCAAATACAGGTGTGGAGAGATGCTTAACAGCGGGAAGGGAGACACGGGGGGTACCGTCCAGGTGCTAGGCGGCATCCGTAGCCCCCTCCCCCATCCTTATATGTGGTCAGTGAGACTGCAAAAACTTCACTTCACTGATGCCGCGCTGTTGATCATAGAATGTTAGAGTTGGAAGGGACCTTGCAGGTCGTCTAGTCCAACCCCCGGCACTCTGCAGGAGCGTAGCCGGAAGAGAGCCCTACATACCTACAACATACCCGAAAGGTGGTCATCCAGCCTCCGCTTGAAAATGTCCAGCGAAGGAGCATCCACCACCTCCTGAGGCAGTCTGTTCCACTGCTCAACCGCTCTGACAGTTAGGAAGTTCCTCCTGATATCTAGCCGGTAACGACTCCCTCGTAATTTCCACCCATTAGATCTAGTCTTGCAATCTGGAGCAAGAGAGAACAGATCTGCTCCATCTTCTACATGAAAGCCCTTCAAATACTTGAAGACTGCCATCATGTCCCCTCTAAGCCTTCTCTTTCCCAGGCTAAACATACCCAACTCCCTCAGCCTTTCCTCATAAGACTTGGATTCCAACCCTCTCACCATCCCGGTTGCCCTCTTCTGGACACGCTCGAGCTTGTCAACATCCTTCCTAAAGTGTGGTGCCCAAAACTGGACACAGGACTCCAGGTGAGGCCTGGCCATAGCAGAATAGAGTGGAACGGCCACCTCCCGTGATCTGGACACAAGGCTTCTGTTCATGCATCCTAAGATTGCATTAGCTTTCTTCACGGCCACATCGCACTGCAGGCTCATGTTGAGCTTGTGATCAACCAGAACACCCAGATCCCTTTCACATGTGCTGCTGTCAAGCCAAGTCCCTCCCATTCTATATCTGATTTTTTGTGCCCAGGTGTAGGACTTTGCACTTATCTCTATTGAAATTCATTTGACTTGTCTCAGCCCACTGGTCCAGCCTATCTAGATCATTTTGAATCCTGACTCTGTCTTCTTCAGAATTAGCAATCCCACCCAGCTTCGTGTCATCTTCAAATTTGATAAGCATCCCCTCTATGTCTTCCTCCAGGTCATTTATAAAAACATTGAACATCACCGGGTCCAGGACCGAGCTCTGTGGCACTCCACTCCAGACTTCCCTCCACGTAGATGCAGAGCCATTTATGAGCACTTGTTGGGTACGATTTTTCAACCAACCATGAATCCATCCAATGGTTGCTCCATCCAGCCCACACTTAACCAGCTGATCCTCAAGGATATCATGAGAAACTTTGTCAAATGCCTTACTGACATCTAGATACACTATATCCACAGCATTGCCAGAGTCAACCATTTTAGCAACTCTGTCAAAAAAGGAGATAAGGTTGGTCTGGCATGACTTATTCTTGATAAACCCTGTCACACATTAGCCAAAAATACCAGGTGCCATCAGGAGGTCCAGCAGTGGGGCCAGAACACCAGAAGCCCTCCCACTGTTGCTCTCCTCCAAGCACCAAGAATATAGAGCATCCCTTGCCCCAGACTGAGCGTTCCCATCTATATCTTGTGGCTAATAGCCACCGATGGACCTCTGCTCCATATGTTTATCCAATTCCCTCTTGAAGCCGTCCATGCTTGTAGCTGCCACCACCTCCTGTGGCAGTGAATCCCAGGTGTTAATCACTCTTTGAGTGAAGAAGGACTTCCTTTTATCTGTTCTAACCCGACCGCTCAGCAATTCCATGGAGTGCCCACGAGTTCTTGTCTTGTGAGAAAGGGAGAAAAGTCCTTCTTTCTCGACCTGCTGTACCCCACGCATAATCTTATAAACCTTGGTCCATCAAGGTCAATATTGTCTACTCAGATTGGCAGCAGCGAGGCTGAGAGAGTGTAACTGGCCCAGGGTTACTCAGCAAGCTTTCATGGCAGAGTAAGGATTCGAACCTGGGACTCCCAGATCTTAGTCTGGCGCTCTAACCACTACAACGTGCTGGGTGTTGGGTGAGCAAAGAAACAAAGAGCTAGAGCCTTGCCTCTGTATGAATGACATCACTTCCCCCCATTTAATCTCCGGCCAGTCGTCCTGACCTTTCATACTAGGGTGCTCGAGGTTGTGTTGGCAGAGGGGCGGGCAGAGTTTGGGGAGGTTGTGATGTCACTTCCAGGAGCTAGGAATATAAGAACCTAAAAGAAGTCAGTGTTGGATCAGGCCAGTGGCCCATCCAGTCCAACACTCTGTGCCATACCGTGGCCAAAAATACCAGGGAGGCCAAAAATATCAGGAGGTCCACCAGTGGGGCCAGGACACTAGAAGCCCTCCCACTGTTGAAACCCCCCCCCAGCACCAACTTTGAAATCTTGGTTTCTAATCCTGGGCTAACGCTGTCGAAGACTGTCGGAGACAGATATCAGCTCTACTTCCTTTTTGGTCCTGAAATTTCAGAGCCAGGAACAGCAGCGGTTAAGACTGCCGACTAATCTGGGAGAACCGGGTTGGATTCCACACTCCTCCACATGCAGCTGCTGGCATGACCTTGGGTCAGTCACAAGATCTCTCAGAGCTGTTCTCTCAAGGGCAGTTCTCAGGAGAGCTCTCTCAGCCCCGCCTACCTCACAGGGTGTCTGTTGTGGGGAGGGGAAGGGAAAGGAGATTGTAAGCCGCTCTGAGACTCCTTCGGGTAGTGAAGGGTGGGGTATAAATCCAACCTCTTCCTCCTCCTCTTCTCCTTCTCCTCCTCTCAGGTGGGTGTTAGAAGTGAGCAAAATGCATTCTGTGCATGCTCAATGGCACTTTATTCACATTATTCAGGAGAGAAGTGTGACATTGAAAATAGCATCCAGGGCAGGGCTGGATTTAAGGACAGGTAATTCACTGAATTATTTCAGCTGCCCTGAACTTGCCTTGGTGGGGAGGGCAGGGTATAAATCAAATCAAATCAAATCAAATCAAATCAATCAATCATTCAATCAATCAATCAATCAATAAGGATCTGGCATATGCTGACTTTAGTCACTGGCATCTGTCACCAGCAGTCTTCTCACCTCCTGTTTGGCTAAAACAGGCAATACAGATAAGTTGGACTTCACACAGAAATTGAGCAGCCCTGACCATAACGGAACATTAGGAGATCCATAAGTAGTAAGTATCACTTTAACATATCCATGTCCTACATGACAGAGCGGAAGCATGCATGCAAACTGTGCATCAATGTTAGGCAATGGGCTACAAAAAGGTGATCACAAACTCTTCTAAAGGGATGCCAAAGTAATAATAATAATTATTGTATGGCATCGTGTGTAGAACAGCCAGGAGATCCTAAGATTGTCTGGCAGCCAGAAGTTCTAGCCCTGCCTCAGGAGGTGGTGGATGCTCCTTCACTGGACGTCTTCAAGTGGAGGCTGGGCGACCATCTTTCGGGTATGTTGTCGGGCTGTCTTTCGGCTCTGCTCCTGCAGAGTGAAGGGGGTTGGACTAGATGACCTGCAAAGGTCCCTTCCAACTCTAGCATTCTGCGATTCTGCGATTCTCTTTTAGCGTTATGCACCACTAGGTGGCGAGCTAGACTTGTTTTCTTTGAGGCAAGAGACGTCTCAGAGGCGGTTTGCCGTCGCCTGCCTCTGTGTCATGACCCTAGTATTCCTTGAAGGTCGCCCATCCAAATACGATCCAGGGCCAACCCTGCTTAGCTTCCGAGATTTGACAAAATCAGGCTAGGCTGGGCTACCCGTGTCAGGGCAGATGCCAAAGTTGCTCCTTACCTTAGATGCTGTTGGTTCTTGGACTAGCCCCGTCCAAGACAAGAACCAGCTTTGCTTCCTCTTTGGTCCTGAGATTTGAAGGCCAGGCACAGAAAAACTAACACGAACATCTTGAGTCCAGTGGCACCTTTAGGACCAACAAAGCTTAATCCTGGGTGCAGGCACACTTTCATGTGCAGGACGCAGAGCACAAGCCCAGGAGTGCCTTAAAGCCTCACAACATTCGTGGCGGGGCCCGAGCTTCGGTGAGCCACAGCTTCGGATACGCAGAAGGACCAGACTTGTTCTCTTTGAGGCGAGAGACGTCTCAGAGGCGGTTTGCCATTGCCTGAAGGGCAGTGTATAAATCCGATCTCTTCTTCTCTAATACACAATAAGAATGCACACATAAAGAGTGTTGGCAGGAAGAACCATGCTTCTCTGTCTCTGAGAACATTATATGTGGGATAAAACTTCAGTTCAAATTCTACTGTAGGGTTTGGATTATTTCATTCATCAGAAGCAGGGCTATTTTGGGCAGGAATGCACAGGAACGGAGTTCCGGCTGGCTCCCGAGTTGGCCACACCCGGCAGGAACGTCAGTTTGGCTAGAGATCCTGGGTGTTTTGGGGTTTATTTGCCATCTTCTGGGCATGGAACAGGGGTCACTGGCAATGCTCCCTCTAAGCCGTGGAGTCTTGTGAGCAAAAATTCTACTTTGTGAGCGACTGGCATTGAACTTGTGAGCAAGCGATTTGGCTGCTGCATAAATTAGTTTGCTCTGGAGCCCTCCTTTCTGAACTAAGACAAAAATGTATGAGCTGGAGTCTAGAAAACTGTGAGCTAGCTCACACTAATTCAGCTTAGAGGGAACACCGGTGGGCACTCCATGAAATTGCTGAGCAGTCGGGTTAGAATGGATAAAAGGAAGTCCTTCTTCACCCAAAGAGTGATTAACACCTGGAATTCACTGCTGCAGGAGGTGGTGGCGGCTACAAGCATGGACGGCTTCAAGAAGGAATTGGATAAACATATGGAGCAGAGGTCCATCAGTGGCTATTAGCCACAAGGTATAGATAGGAACTCTCAGTCTGGGGCAAGGGATGCTCTGTATTCTTGGTGCTGGAGGGGGCAACAGTGGGAGGGCTTCCAGTGTCCTGGCCCCACTGCTGGACCTCCTGATGGCACCTGGTATTTTTGGCCCCTGTGTGACAGAGGTCAAATCTGCATTTGACTTTCCCACTGGTGTCACAGCCTTCTGACTCCGTCTTAAAAAAAAAAACCTATCTACATTTGCTTTCGTTTTCACGCTTCAACTGTGCTAGCATACTTTCGGATGTCTACATATGTTTATCACCCTCTCATGGCGGCTCCACGGTCATTGTGCCTCCACACCGCTTTCAATGAATCTTCTCCTAACAACTTTCAAGCTAGCATAGAGAAAGACGGCGTCACAGCAGCACGGAACTGATTTAAAAATGCAAACGCAGATTCGACCAGAGTGTTGGACTAGATGAGCCATTAACACCTGCTTCTCTTATGCTCTTACGTTCTTAATTCTCCTATCTACCACCCCTTTTGGCGTAACCGGTTAGGTGGCACTCAGAGCCCTGTGCTTCAGTCTACGGCTGAGCGTCTTCATGTCGGTTTGCAGCAGCAGGCTCCGGCCTTCCCTGCTCTTGCGTTTGCTCTCTCTCTGCCGATCGCCAGGGGAAGAGGAGAGGAGACGCCGCGGCTCTCCTGCGCAGCCCAAGAAGAGGGACTGCGGATCGCGCCTCATTAATATTCCACTGGCGCCACTCAGTAGTATCTTCTCCAGCAAACAGAGAGGGAGCCAGATAAAATGGGGGGGTGGGGGGAAGTAGGTCATTTCTCCCCAACAATGACACCAAGGCAACCTTAAGAAAGAAGATCTCGCTTCCTACAGCTACGTTTTCCAAGCTTGGCGGGGACCCTGGACAATATTACTCGTATGAATCGGGCCTGACCCTGCCCTGCTGATCCGGGATGCGGACTCTGAAGACTTCACAGCTGGGGAGGGGGGAAGTATACACACACACCAGAGTCCAGATTCTGTGTGCAGAGAACCCTGCAGTGCAGATCTCTCATGTTAAAAAGCTTGAGTCCAGATTCTGTGCATTATGCATTGCAGAATTTTATTTTCCTGCACCCAGAGGCTGGATATTGGCTGATCCCTGAGAAACCAACACACCCTGATATTCCACTCCACTCCACTGATATTCCACTCCACTCCAGAGTCAATTTGGTGTAGTGGTTAGGAGCGGGGACTGTAATCTGGGTGGGGCCAACTGTCGAGCGTACAGTTTGAGCCAGTTTGATGTAGTGGTTAGGAGCACGGACTCTAATTTGGGAGAACCGGGTTTAATACCCCATTCCTCCACATGCAGCTTCTGGCATGAGCTTGGGTCACTCACAAGTACTTTCAGAGCTGTTCTCTCACGAGCAGTGAGAAATAGAGGTGGTTTGCCATTGCCCTCCTCTGCAGAGCCTTCCTTGGTGGTCTCTCACCCAAGCCTTATGGCGACCCCAGCAAGGGGCTTTCAAGGCAAGTGAGAAGCAGAGGTGGTTGGCCATTGCCTTCCTCTGCAGAGTCTTCCTTGGTGGTCTCTCATCCAAGCCTTATCGTGACCTCAGCAAGGGGCTTTCAAGGCAAGTGAGAAGCAGAGGCAGTTTGCCATTGCCTTACTCCACAAAGTCTTCCTTGGTAGTCTCCCCTCCAAGTACCAATCAAGCTTAGTTTCCAGCTTATGGCTTCCCCAGCAAGGGGCTTTCAAGGCAACTGAGAAGCAGAGGTGGCTGGCTATTGACTTCCTCTGCAGAGCCTTCCTTGGTGGTCTCTCATCCAAGCCTTATCATGAATCCAGCAAGGGGCTTTCAAGGCAAGTGAGAAGCAGAGGTGGTTGGTCATTGTCTTTCTCTGCAGAGCCTTCCTTGGTGGTCTCTCATCTAAGTCTTATGGTGACCCCAACAAGGGGTTTTCAAGGCAAGTGAGAAGCAGAGCTGATTTGCCATTGCCTTCCTCTGCAGAGCCTTCCTTGGTGGTCTCACCTCCAAGTCCAAAGCAGGGCAGATCCTGCTTAGTTTCCGAGATCTGATGAGATTGGGCTGTACCATGCCACCTTCCCTCTCTTGTATGCATACAATAATATGCTATTTTAGGCATAAAAGAAGAAGAAGAATGGATTTATACCCCACTGCAGGCAGTGGGTGATGGGAAAGGCCTCCACTTGGAACCCTGGAGAGCCATGAAGTGGGGCTGTGGCTCAGAGGTAGAGCATATGCCTGGCATGTACAAGGTCCCAGGTTCAATCCCTGGCATTTCCAGTTAAAAAAGGGCAAGGCAGTGGATGATGGGAAAGACCTCAGCCTGAGACCCTGGAGAGCCATGCAGTGGGGCTTTGGCTCAGTGGCAGAGCACCTGCTTGGCAGGCAGAAGGTCCCAGGTTCAATCCCCGGCATCTCCAGTTAAAAAGACCAGGCAATAGGTGATGTGGAAGACCTCAGCCTGAGACCCTGGAGAGCCATGAAGTGGGGCTGTGGCTCAGTGGTAGAGCATTTGCTTGGCATGCAGAAGGTCCCAGGTTCAGTCCCTGGCATCTCCAGTTGAAAGGATCAGGCAGTAGGGGATGGGAAAGACCTCAGACTGAGACCCTGAAGAGCTATGAAGTGGGACTGTAGCTCAGTGGCAGAGCACCGTCTTGGCAGGCAGAAGGTCCCAGGTTCGATCCCCAGTATCGCCCATTGAAAGGATTAGTAGGCGATGTCTTAGGTGATGAAGCCATGAAGGAGCTAGAAAAGATTCTTAAGTGCAAGAATGTGTCACTGATGACCAAGATCAAGATAATTCATTAGTCCCCATTGCTATGTATGGATGTGAAAGCTGAATAATGAAGAAGAAGAATATTAGATTTATACCCCGCCCTTCACCCGGAGTCTCAGAGCAGCTGACAATCTCCTTTCACTTCCTCTCCCCACAACGGATGCCCTGTGAGGTAGGTGGGGCCGAGAGAGCTCTGAGACAACAGCTCTGCGAGAACTTGTGATTGACCCAACGTCACCCATCAGCTACATGAGGAGAAGTGGGGAATCAAACCTGGATCTCCTAGATTAGAGTCCGCCGCTCTTAACCGCTGCACCACACTGGCTCTGAAGAAAGCGGACAGGAAGAAGCTTGGTGTCTTTGAAATGCGGTGCTGGAGGAGAGCTTTATGGATGCCATGGATTGCCAAAAAGACAGATCAGTCAGTTCCAGATCAGATCAAGCCTAAGTCTCCCTAGAAGCTAAAATGCCTAAACTGAAACTATTGTACTTTGGACACATTATGAGAATAAGAAGAAAAGGAGGAGGAGGAGATTGGATTCATACCCCATCCTTCACTACCTGAAGGAATCTCAGAGTTTCTTACAATCTCCTTCCCTTCCCCACAACAGACACCCTGTGAGCAGTGTTCCCTCTAAGCTGAGCTAATGTGAGCAAGCTCACAGCCCTGTGTTTCTTCTCTGGCTCAGATAATGCAACCAATTTCCCTTAGACACTCCACCTAGATCTCTCCCTTCCTCTTAGGAACACAAGAACATGAGAAGAACCCTAATGGATGAGACCAGGGGTCCATCTAGTCCAGCCTCCTGTCTCACACAGGGGCCAACCAGTTCCTCAGGAGGCCTAACAACAAGGCCGAGAGGCCGAGGACTTCCCCGATATTCCTTCCTGGCACTGGGATTCAGGATCGGACTGCCTCTGAATGTGGAGAGCCAGTTTGGTGTAGTGGTTATCTGGGAGAACCGGGTTTGATTCCCCACTCCTCCACCTGCAGCTGCTGGTGTGACCTTGGGTCAGTCACAAGCTCTGGCACAGCTGTTCTCTCAAGGACAGTTTCTGTCAGAAGTTCTCTCAGCCCCACCTACCTCACAGGGTGTCTGCTGTGGGGAGGGGAAGGGAAAGGAGTTTGTAAGCCGCTCAGAGACACCTTTGGGCAGTGAAAGGTGGGGTATAAATCCAATCTCTTCTCTCTCTTCTTCTTCTCCTTAGTCACCATGGCTAGTAATGACTGGTAGACTATCCTCCACAAATCTCTCTAATCCCCTTTGAAAGCTGTCTATGCCTGCGGCCCATTACATCCTCTGGCAGCGAGTTCCACATTTGAATCGCTCACTGCATAAATATTTATTTTTAAGCATAAATATGGCGTTATACGCCACTGAGTTCACTCGTTCTCCAAAACCCTGCCCTTTCTAGGATCCCCCACTCCCCCAGCCCAAAATCTCCAAGAATTTCACAACCCAGAGTTGGCAAGCCTAACTCCACCTGGGGCTGCCAGGCCTTCCGCTATGTCAGGAGGCCTCCTGCTAGCAGGAGGAAAAAAAATCGCAGCAGTATCAGCTGTGTCTTATGGTAGCCCTAGGCAGGACAGCCTGGGATGCCCCCCACTGGGGATGCCAACCTCCCGGTGGGGCCTGGAGACCGGGGGACGGGCGGAGCGCTGGCTTTCCTGGAGGCTCCGCAGCTGCGGGGGGCCCCCAGGAAACCCAGGGAAGTGGGCAGGACCCCCAGAAAAGCCGGGGAGGGGGCGGGGGGTCTAGCTGCCTCCCCCTCCCTCCCAGCGCCAGCTTTTCTGGGGGCTCCGCAGCTGCGGGACCCCCAGAAAAGCCGGGAAGGGGCGTGGGGTCTAGCCGCCTCCCCCTCCCTCCCAGCGCCGGCTTTTCTGGGGGCTCCACGGCTGCGGGACCCCCAGAAAACCCGGGAAGGGGCGGGGAGTCTAGCCGCTTCCCCCTCCCTCCCAGCGCCAGCTTTTCTGGGGGCTCCGCGGCTGCGGGACCCCCAGAAAAGCCCAGAAGGGGGCGGGGGGTCTAGCCACCTCCCCCTCCCTCCCAGCGCCGGCTTTTCTGGGGGCTCCGCGGCTGCGGGACCCCCAGAAAAGCCGGGAAGGGGGTGGGGGTCTGGCGGCGGCAGCGGTGGGCGTCGTGTTAGGGCAGGGGGGCGCTTTTCGGGGGGGAGTGGGGCTCCATTTGGCGCCCCTGAGGCTGGCGCGCCCTAGGCGAGCGCCTAGTTCACCCTATGGGCGATCCGTCCGTGGCTCTAGGAATTGCCAGAAACTCTATGGTAAAACCATAGAGTTTCCGCTGATTCCTAGAGCTACCCATTGTCACTTCCAGGTTCTTCTCGGAAGTGATGTGCCCAGTGCTGCATCACCCCCTTCCCTGCCCCCAACTCTCCCACCGGTTGCCTAGCTCTGCTGCCGTCTCCCCTAATTCTCCCCAATCCTGCTGTGACCCAATTTGAGGGGGTCGTCCCATTTCCCCACCAGGCTATTCAGCACCCATTCCCTAGAGAAACTGCTCTCCGTAAAACCTTGACACCTCCACCTTTCATTTCATTCCGTTCCATTCCCCGCTAAGCTGCTTTATCTCCCTCGCTCCAAACGGCAGCGGCTCGGGTCAACTTTTGCCGGTACCAATTTGGGAGCGGTGCACACTCCAGCTAATCCCTCACTTAACAAGGGAGATGAATACGCGCGGCGGAGGATTGTCGGCCTGCCTTTGCGGCTCGTGTTCGCCTTTCAGTCAGTCCAAGGAGATCAGGGCCCCCCCACCCCCCCGTCTGCGGCTGTTCAGAGGTGGGAATGACTTTTCCGGTAATTGCTCTGTCCAGAAACGTCATACAACGTTGTAAAGAAATAACCTTTTCCCTGCACATTCAGAGCCACCCGGACCCCTCCGATTGTTATTCCCAGAACGGTAACAGGTCTGGAGGAGTCTCCTTGACTCTTTGTAAGGGGCCGTTGTAAAGGCCGCCGAGATCGCTGTCTTCCAGATGTCCTCTGGATTCAGAAACGGATAATTACGACGTTTCTTCGAGTAGCTGCCCAGAACAAGGAGGGGGCAGTGACGTCTTGCAGCAGAATGAGGTATGTATGACACGAGAGAATCTCAAGGTGGAAGAATGATGGGGGGAGGTTATGTCCAGGGCTCTTTTTGTAGTAGGAACTCCTTTGCATATTAGGCGACACCCCCCCTAATGTAGCCAATCCTCCAAGGGCTTACAGTAGCCCCTGTAAGAAGAGCTCCCTCTAAGCTCTTGGAGGATTGGCTACATTAGGGGTGTGTCGCCTAATATGCAAAGGAGTTCCACCTACAAAAGGAGCCCCGGTTGTGTCCATGTGAACAGGGAAAGCTGCCTTGTACAGAACGGGTCCATCCAGGTCTACAAACTGCCTGAACCAGCAGCTAGAGTAAAACTGATGACCCCCATCCAGGGACTGAAGCCCTCCTGGGATTCCAGCTGCTCTCCAGACTACAGACTTCAATTTCCCAGAATGAAATGGCAGCTTTAGAAGTAGGGTTGCCGCTTACCCAGCTGTGACAGGGGAATCTCTCGGGAAATGAAGTGGTGGGTTCAATGCTCAATGAAGTGGTGGGTTTGGGGATTGGGGTGGGGGGGAATGGCATTGATTGATGCCTGGACTCACTTCCTGTCTTGCAATGGGAGGTGACATCATGACACTCTAGGGACTTTCAGAAATCTCTATGGTAAAACCAGAAGTTTTTTTGACATTCCCAGAGTGTCATGACATCAATTCCTGTTCCAAAACAGGAAGTGGTGTTTTAGAAGCCTCCTCCCACCCCACAGCACTCCTGGGGATTGGCAACCTTGTTAGGAGAGCAGTCTCTGTGGCCTCACATCTCCACGTCTCCACTGAGCTCTCTCCCACCCTTCTCAGGCACTGTCCCTAAATCTCCCGTAATTTCTCAGACCAGATCTCTCAGCCTGCACCATCTAAGAAGATACCTGCCCAAAGACCAAAGACCCTCTGTTCACCAATTCCCCCATTTTGTGTAATTTAGCTACTATCCTAAGGTAGGGAACCAGAGAGGATTACCAAACGATTCCACAATTAAACTTCAAGTCATACGCAGAAGTTCGCAAACAGAAGAAGGACAGCTATTGTGAAATTGAACTATTGTGATAACCGAACACTTCAACATAAACGAAAGGGGGCCCTACGTTTTTTGCAAACCAAATCATTTTGCCAGAAAAGCAAGGATGTCGACATGTATCAGTGCAGGGTTCTGTATCTGGCCAACAAAAATGACCAGTACACATACTGGGCAGCTGCACGTGTGAACAAGATCTTGGAGTCTGGATGGCCTGTAAGCCAAATATGAGCCGTCAGTGTGGTACAGCAGCAAAAAAAGGCTAATGCAATCTTGGGGCGAATCCACAGAGGCGTAACATCCAAATCACAAGACGTCACCGTCCTGCTGTACACTGCATTGGTCAGGCCACACCGGAAGTCCTGTGATTAGTTCTGGAGGCCTCAGTTCCAAAGGGATGTGGACTGAACGGAGCGGGTGCAGAGGAGAGCGAATAGGATTCTCAGGGGTCTGGGGACTAGTGGTGTGCAGTTTTTTTTCCTGGTATTTTTCAGTTCGGGTCTAAGAACATAAGAACATAATAGAAACCAATGTTGGATCGGGACAATGGCCCATCTAGTCCAACTCTCTGTCACACAGTGGGCAAAAATACCAGGGGCCATCAGGAGGTCCAGCAGTGGGGCCAGGACACTAGAAGCCCTCCCACTGCTGCCCCCTCCAGCACCAAGAATAGAGTGCAGCACCTGCCCCAGACTGAGAGTTCCTATCTATACCTTGTGGCTAACAGCCACTGATGGACCTCTGCTCCATATGTTTATCTAATTCCCTCTTGAAGCCGTCCATGCTTGTAGCTGCCACCACCTCCTGTGGCAGTGAATTCCATCTGTGAATCACTCTTTGGGTGAAGAAGTATTTCCTTTTATCTGTTCTAACCCGACTGCTCAGCGATTTCATGAGTGTCCACGAGTTCTTGTATGGTGAGAAAGGGGAAAGGGAGACCTGAAAAAATTGGACCTGAAAAAATTTCGGGATTCCTGAAAATTCCCAGATCCGAATACCGGTTGTTGGACTGGACGGGTCATTGGCCTGATCCAACACTGGCTTCTCTTGTGTTCTTATTTATGGCCATTTTATGGCCGTTCAGGGATGACTTTGCAGTCAGTACGGCATTGGCCCGGGGTATTTGAATGTGGTTTTGAGCCGTATCTTTTTGGTTTGGTTAAACAGCGGAGCGAATGCTAGATGCAGACTGGGCCCAGGAGACAGGAGAGAGAACAGCCCTGCTGGCATCGCTGTGCCCGTGGGGAGCTGATTGCTCCCTTCGGGTGCAACTCTCAGTCCCCGCCACTGTGGCTGATTCTCAGGCTGACTTCTGCAATCCCTTTAAAGTTTAACAGGACTTCACAAGCCTACCCAACAAACAGCTGAGAAGCAGAAGCAACCTGCTTTTACCTCTCTGCTGTTTTTAGATCTACCTGAAATGTCCGAATATATTTGGGATTCTCTTGGGGTTTTTTTTTTTGGTTTCCCCAAGAAAACCTAGATACATCTGGAAAGCTGAAATATACCCCAAAATACGCATAGGTCCTTTCCACACTAGACCTTAAATCCTGGTTCAACCCTGTCCCCGAACGTACATTCTACACTACATGTGAGTTCACCCCTGTAATTACCTTGGGGTATTTTTACATTCTATACTACACTCGCGTTCACCCCTGTAATTATCTCAGGGTATTTTTTGTTTCCACATTACACTTAGGTCACCCTGGTTTTGCCCCACACATGTCCTGGTATAAACAGATGCTGTTATAACCAGGGATAAATGGAAGGTAAGGAGTCGTGAGTTGAACTCTGATAAAACCAGGGATGAGATCCAATTGCGGAAGGTACCATATGGTACGTTCCTGGGCTTATTTTTGGCTCAGGTAGATCTGAATGCACACCCCTACTGGAGACCAAGCCCTACAAGGAAAGGCTGAGGGACCTGGGAATGTTCAGTCTGGAGAAGAGGAGGTTGAGGGGGGACAGGGTGGCTCTCTTGAAGTATCTGAAGGGCTCTCCCTTAGAGGAGGGCAGGAAAGGCTGAGGGACCTGGGAGTGTTGAGTCTGGAGAAGAGGAGGTTGAGGGGGACAGGGTGGCTCTCTTGAAGTATCTGAAGGGCTCTCCCTTAGAGGAGGGCAGGAAAGGCTGAGGGACCTGGGAGTGTTCAGTCTGGAGAAGAGGAGGTTGAGGGGGACAGGGTGGCTCTCTTGAAGTATCTGAAGGGCTCTCCCTTAGAGGAGGGCAGGAAAGGCTGAGGGACCTGGGAGTGTTGAGTCTGGAGAAGAGGAGGTTGAGGGGGACAGGGTGGCTCTCTTGAAGTATCTGAAGGGCTCTCCCTTAGAGGAGGGCAGGAAAGGCTGAGGGACCTGGGAGTGTTCAGTCTGGAGAAGAGGAGGTTCAGGGGGACAGGGTGGCTCTCTTGAAGTATCTGAAGGGCTCTCCCTTAGAGGAGGGCAGGAAAGGCTGAGGGACCTGGGAGTGTTCAGTCTGGAGAAGAGGAGGTTGAGGGGGACAGGGTGGCTCTCTTGAAGTATCTGAAGGGCTCTCCCTTAGAGGAGGGCAGGAAAGGCTGAGGGACCTGGGAGTGTTGAGTCTGGAGAAGAGGAGGTTGAGGGGGACAAGGTGGCTCTCTTGAAGTATCTGAAGGGCTCTCCCTTAGAGGAGGGCAGGAAAGGCTGAGGGACCTGGGAGTGTTGAGTCTGGAGAAGAGGAGGTTGAGGGGGACAGGGTGGCTCTCTTGAAGTATCTGAAGGGCTCTCCCTTAGAGGAGGGCAGGAAAGGCTGAGGGACCTGGGAGTGTTGAGTCTGGAGAAGAGGAGGTTGAGGGGGACAGGGTGGCTCTCTTGAAGTATCTGAAGGGCTCTCCCTTAGAGGAGGGCAGGAAAGGCTGAGGGACCTGGGAGTGTTGAGTCTGGAGAAGAGGAGGTTGAGGGGGACAGGGTGGCTCTCTTGAAGTATCTGAAGGGCTCTCCCTTAGAGGAGGGCAGGAAAGGCTGAGGGACCTGGGAGTGTTCAGTCTGGAGAAGAGGAGGTTCAGGGGGACAGGGTGGCTCTCTTGAAGTATCTGAAGGGCTCTCCCTTAGAGGAGGGCAGGAAAGGCTGAGGGACCTGGGAGTGTTCAGTCTGGAGAAGAGGAGGTTGAGGGGGACAGGGTGGCTCTCTTGAAGTATCTGAAGGGCTCTCCCTTAGAGGAGGGCAGGAAAGGCTGAGGGACCTGGGAGTGTTCAGTCTGGAGAAGAGGAGGTTGAGGGGGACAGGGTGGCTCTCATGAAGTATCTGAAGGGCTCTCCCTTAGAGGAGGGCAGGAAAGGCTGAGGGACCTGGGAGTGTTGAGTCTGGAGAAGAGGAGGTTGAGGGGGGACAGGGTGGCTCTCTTGAAGTATCTGAAGGGCTCTCCCTTAGAGGAGGGCAGGAAAGGCTGAGGGACCTGGGAGTGTTCAGTCTGGAGAAGAGGAGGTTGAGGGGGACAGGGTGGCTCTCTTGAAGTATCTGGAGGGCTCTCCCTTAGAGGAGGGCAGGAAAGGCTGAGGGACCTGGGAGTGTTCAGTCTGGAGAAGAGGAGGTTGAGGGGGACAGGATGGCTCCCTTGAAGTATCTGGAGGGCTCTCCCTTAGAGGAGGGCAGGAAAGGCTGAGGGACCTGGGAGTGTTCAGTCTGGAGAAGAGGAGGTTGAGGGGGACAGGGTGGCTCTCTTGAAGTATCTGAAGGGCTCTCCCTTAGAGGAGGGCAGGAAAGGCTGAGGGACCTGGGAGTGTTCAGTCTGGAGAAGAGGAGGTTGAGGGGGACAGGGTGGCTCTCTTGAAGTATCTGAAGGGCTCTCCCTTAGAGGAGGGCAGGAAAGGCTGAGGGACCTGGGAGTGTTCAGTCTGGAGAAGAGGAGATTGAGGGGGGACAGGATGGCTCTCTTGAAGTATCTGAAGGGCTGTCCCTTGGAGGAGGGCAGGAAAGGCTGAGGGACCTGGGAGTGTTCAGTCTGGAGAAGAGGAGGTTGAGGGGGGACAGGATGGCTCTCTTGAAGTATCTGAAGGGCTGTCCCTTGGAGGAGGGCAGAAAAGGCTGAGGGACTTGGGAGTGTTCAGTCTGGAGAAGAGGAGGCTGAGGGGGGACAGGATGGCTCTCTTGAAGTATTTGAAGGGCTGTCACTTCGATGAGAGCAGGGATGATCGGGGGCCTGGAGACCAAGAAGCCCTGAGAGGAAAGGCAGAGGGACTTGGGAAGGTTCATTCTGGAGAAGAGGAGGTTGAGGGGGGACAGGATGGCTCTCTTGAAGTCTTTGAATTGCTGTCACCTGGAGGAGGGCAGGGATGATTGGGGGCCTGGAGACCAAGAAGCCCTCTGAGGAAAGGCTGAGGGACTTGGGAATGTTCAGTCTGGTGAAGAGGAGGTTGAGGGGCTGACAGGGTGGCTCTCTTGAAGTATCTGAAGGGCTGTCACTTCAGAGGAGGACAGGGAGCTGCTCCCGTTGGCAGCAGAGGAAAGGACTCGCAAGAATGGGTTTAAATTAAGAGTAGGAAGGTACCAGTTGGATATTAGTGGGGGATATTACAGTGAGAATTGTTCAGCAGTGGAATCTGGTGCTGAGCTCCCCCTCCCTGGCAGTCTTTAAGCAGCGTCTGTACAGAGACTTGTCAGGGATGCTTTAGGCTGATCCTGCATTGAGCAGGGGGGTCGGACTAGGCGGCCTCTGTGACGCCTTCCAACTCTGCAATCGTATGGTCTCAAAAGAGGCCTGTTGTCAGTCTCACAGAAATCCCTCAGATGCGGGGAGATGCTCCGAGAAAGATCCTCCGAAATGGCGGGAGTTCTATCTGACAACGTACAGCATGGAACGAAAGACGCACCTGCTCCCATGTTGGCCTACAAACCCACCCTCTCCTCCGAAACAAAGGGTAGAGGGATGAAGAAACCGATATCCCCCCCTCTGTAAAAACCAGTTCCTTTCCTTCTGGCCGTTATTGGCTCAGTCCCTTTGCCTCGTTTCTTGATTACTCTCATGCACTTCCCCTCCCCACGGCAATGATCGGTTGTGGAGGAACTTCTTTGCTCTGATGACCCTCATGGTCTCATTAGTTTTAATTAACTTGGCTGGCCGATTTAGAGGTGACGCAGGCTGCCCGTCGCCGGAGACCTGGGAAGAGTAAACAGAGACTAATTAACGCTGTGGAAGTTATCGCCTGGGGCAGCTTTTCGGGAGAAGAGCCCGGGGCCACGGATTCAGGGCATCCCACCGTGGCCGGTGGAGAACTTCGATTTGTATTCCGGTGGAGATCTTCCCGATGGGTGCCCAACGACTGCATGTTAATGCAGCATCAGTCCGTCCACTGATACATTTTTATGCCACCTGCCATCAGGGCCGATCACGTCAATCTCCTCTCAATTTTATCCTCGTAACGACAGCCCTGTGAGGTAGGTCATGCTGGGAGAGGGTGGGTGGCCCGAGGAAGAAGAAGAAGAGGAGGGGGGAGGAGGAGGAGAAGGAGGAGAAAGAGGAGGGGATTGGATTTATACCCCGCCCTTCACTACCCAAAGGAGTCTCAGAGGGGCTTACAATCTCTTTCCCTTCCTCTCCCCACAACAGACACCCTGTGAGGTAGAAGAAGAGGAGGAGATTGGATTTATACCCTGCCCTTCACTACCCAAAGGAGTCTCAGAGGGGCTTACAATCTCTTTCCCCTCCCCTCCCCACAACAGACACCCTGTGAGGTAGAAGAAGAGGAGGAGATTGGATTTATACCCTGCCCTTCACTACCCGAAGGAGTCTCAGAAGGGCTTACAATCTCTTTCCCTTCCTCTCCCCACAGACACCATGTGAGGTAGGCGGGGCTGAGAGAGCTCTTTTGAGGACTGCCCTTGAGAGAACAGCTCTGAAAGAACTTATGATTGACCCAAGGTCACACCAGCAGCTGCATGTGGGGGAGTGGGGAATCCAACCCGGTTCTCCCAGATTAGAGTTCTTGCTCCGAACCACTCCCCCAAATCCCTGCCTCTCAAAGCATCCCTTTCCTCCAGTTGGAAAACGGACACATGGACGCATGAGGCTGCCTTCCACTGAATCAGACCGCCAGTAGAGGTCTTTCACATCGCTGAGTCCTTTTAATTGGAGATGCTGCCGGGAATTGAACCTGGGACCTTCTGTGTGCCAAGCGGATGTTCTGGCAATGAGCCACAGCCCCTCCCTAAATGATGGATTTCTCCTCCTCCTCCTCTTGCAGTCAGAACTCAACTGACAGTGACTAATAAGACGAAGGAGAGAAAGACCAAAACCAGAAAAAAAAAATCATCAGGAGTTTCTTGATCTTCCGCACAGAATGAAAATTTTAATTGACTTTCATAAGGATCATCCCCAGGGCCAATTTCCACATTAAAAAAAAAAAATTAAAAGGGGGAAATTAATTTAGTAAAATAAAGGGCAATTATTAATTAAGACTCACGAACTCATCGCTCCGAAGAAAGGTGGCAGATTGCCTTGGAGTCTCTCGCCCGCTTGTGACGGGAAGGGGGGACGGGGGCGTCTGCGGATGTTAAATTTCCGCAGAATCATGTTTGAATAATTCAGTTTTCCGCTCCCCGAAGAGCTGAGAAGAATGGCTCGGTGTTATGACTTGTCATCTAGCAGAGCCGACTGAAGTTCCTGCCGTGCTTAGGACTTCCGTCTCACAAAATGGGCCGACTTCGCATGGGTGTTTGACCATAGCCGGTGTCAGGAGTTTTCCCAATTTTTATCCTGCTCTATCCTGCTCTAAGGAGCTGCGGTGGCTCAAGTGGTTAAGACGCTGAACTGCAGGCTGTGGAAGGTCAGTAGTTCAGCAGTTCGAGACCCGAGAGTGCCGCATGACGGGGTGAGCTCCCGTCTCTAGTTCCAGTTCCTGCCAACCTAGCAGTTCAAAAGCAAGAAATTGCAAGTAGATAAATAGGTACCACCTCGGTGGGAAGGTAACAGCGTTCCGTGCGCCTTGGTGTTTAGTCATGCCGGCCACATGACCACGGAAACGTCTTCGGACAGCGCTGGCTCTTCGGCTTTGAAACGGAGATGAGCACCGCAACCCTAGAGTCAGATTCGACTGGCTTTCGAGCAAGGGAACCTTTACCTTTACCTATCCTGCTCTAACCCTAACCCAAATTGCTTGGAATATTGGAAATGGCACCTGGCAGGCCCATAGCTACAGTAGGGCTTTTGCGGGCTCCGCCCCCTTTTTTAAAGGCACAGCCCCACAAGAATTTATCCTGTAAATGCTTTTTTCAATCATTGAAAAACATTTTTTAAAAAGGCGTGCACGCCTTTAAAAAGCCAGTTTGGTGCAGTGGTTAAGTGTGCAGACTCTAATCTGGGAGAACCGGGCTTGATTCCCCCACTCCTCCACTTGCACCTGCTGATGTGACCTTGGGTCAGTCACAGCTGTTCCTGAAAAAAGAGCAGTTTCTGTCAGAGCTCTCTCAGCCCCACCTACCTCACAGGGTGTCTGTTGTGGGGAGGGGAAGGGAAAGGAGTTTGTAAGCCGCTCTGAGACTCCAAGTGAAGGGCGGGGTATAAATCCAATCTCTTCTTCTTCTTCTTCTTCTTCTTCCTTTAAGCAGAGTGGGATACTATAGTTAACTAGTGCCTGCACTGGGCAAGGGGGTTGGAGTAGGTGACCTCCAGGATGCCTTCTAACTCTGTGCCAAGGAACTGGTCTCCTTTAAGAGAGTTTTTCTGCCTAAGTGTTAGTTTTCTTGACTCTAGAAGTCATCAACCCCACCTGCCAGCTTGTTCTCAGGATTGCTAAGGCTGACAGAAGTGATTAACTTGCAGCAGCTGCAAACTGTCATCTAAAGTGGCTGACAGCTTACAATTGAGAGATCTACCCCTGGTAACAGCTTCCTGTTGGCTAAATGGCTTTTCTTTCTGCACTGAGAACTTCAGCACCACCAGAACAAAATTTGCCCAACAAGCTACAGAGTCCTGGCTACAGGCCTGGAATCTAGGGTTGCTAGCTCCTGGTTGGGAAATACCTGGAGATTTTGGGGGTGGTGCCTGAGGAAGGCGGGGTTTGGGGAGATGAGGGACTTTGATGGTGTACGATGCCATAGACGCCACCTTCCATTGCTGCCCCCTCCAGCACCAAGAATAGAGTGCATCACCTGCCCCAGACTGAGAATTCCTATCTATACCCTGTGGCTAATAGCCACTGATGGACTTCTGCTCCAGACGTTTATCTAATTCCCTCTTGAAACTGTCCATGCTTGTAGCTGCCACCACCTCCTGGGGCAGTGAATTCCATATGTTAATCACTCTTTGGGTGAAGAAGGACTTCCTTTTATCTGTTCTAACCCGACTTCTCAGCAATTTCATGGAGTGCCCACGAGTTCTTGTATTGTGAGAAAGGGAGAAAAGTACTTCTTTCTCAACCTGCTCAATCCCATACATAATCGTATAAACCTCGATCATGTCACCCCTCAGCCGTCGTTTCTCCAAGCTGAAGAGCCCCAAGTGTTTTAACCTTTCTTCATAGGGAAGGTGTTCCAACCCTTTTATCATTCTAGTTGCCCTTCGCTGCACTTTTTCCACTTGACCACCTGGCACCTGGCCGCCCAAGGTTTGGCCCTCATTCTGTCAGAAACGGGTCAGCCTCAAGGATCGCCCAGAACCCGTTTCGTCGTTTCTGTAAAACCTCCTCAAGGCAAAGCAACCCAAATGCCCAGGCCCTCACCCACATCCCTGTTTTAGCTCTCTCCCTCAATGCAGCCTGCGTAGGTCCCCGGCTCTGTCGCTCTCGGCGTGAGCAAATGCGGCAAAATTGCCTCCACCGCCGGCCTGCGTGTTGAGTCGCAGCAGACAAACACGCTTGGACTCCACAATGCCCGTGCCGCCAAACGAGGACGATTCCCCAGATTAATCAATATACAAAGCGTTGCCGCGGTTTTGATCTCCATCAAAGCCCTCCTCCATCACAAAGCCGGGAGAGATCAAAACGCCCGCCAATTCAATGAAAAAGCGCCGACTACGCCTACCCTGCTTACAATTCAGGGCTGAAATAACATTGATACGGAGGCTCTTGATGCCAAAGGAGAACAGGCGAATCCCCCGATGGCACTCCAAGAAGAAACCCTCTACGGCGGTTAGGAGAGATCGGAGGCGCATTGAGTCCTCACTGAACTGGCCGGGCTGTAGGAGGCCTTCACCGCTGCAGACGGCAGGGGGTACCTAACGAAACTCAATGTACCGCCTCTCCATTCGTTCATTTACTTAATTTCATAAATATTGGCCTCCGAGGCACTCTGCGTGGCATCCATCAAATCCACCGTCCCTTTTCCCATTGTAAGAGTTGCCGCTCTCCGGGTGGGGACTGGAGATCTCCTAGGATTACGACTGAGTTCCGGGCAACAGAGGTCAGTTAGAATCATAGAATCATAGAGTTGGAAGGGACCTCCAGGGTCATAGGAACATAAGAACATAAGAGAAGCCAATGTTGAATCAGGCCAATGGCCCATCTAGTCCAACACTCTGTCACTCAGCGGCCAAAATATACCAGGTGCCATCAGGAGGTCCAGCAGTGGGGCCAGGACACTAGAAGCCCTCCCACTGTTGCCCCCTCCAGCACCAAGGATAGAGTGCATCACCTGCCCCAGACTGAGAGTTCCCATCTATACCCTGTGGCTAATAGCCACTGATGGACTTCTGCTCCATATGTTTATATCATTCCCTCTTGAAACTGACCATGCTTGTAGCTGCCACCACCTCTTGTGGTCATCTAGTCCAACCCCCTGCACAAGGCAGGAAATTCACTAATAACTCCTCTCCCCCACCACGCCCAGTGACCCCCTGTTCCATGCCCAGAAGATGACAAAAAAATCCTCCAGGATCTCCAGCCAAAGTGGCCTGGAGAAAAATGGCTTCCTGACCCCAGAGTGGCGATCGGCATTTCCCTGGGCGTGTAAGAAAGCCCCACAAGAACTAAGCACTGATGCAACCCTTCCTGCCTTCCCTTCTCGTGATCTACCTAAATTCACAGAATCCGCATCGCTGTCCGATGGCCATCTAGCCTCCGTTTGAGAACCTCCCAAGAAGGAGAGCCCATCACCTCCCGAGGAAGCCTGTTCCACTGAGGAACCGCTCTAACTATTAGGAAGTTCTTCCTAATGTTTAGCCAAAATCTCTTCTGATTTAATTTCAACCCGTTGGTTCTAGTCCGACCTTCTGGGGCAACAGAAAACAACTCCGCACCATCCTCTATATGACAGCTCTCCAAGTACTTGAAGATGTATATCGTATCACCTCTCAATCGTCTCCTCTCCAGGCTAAACAGACCCAGCACCTTCAGCCTTTCCTCGTAGGACTTGGTCTCCAGACCCCTCTCACCATCTTCGTGGCCCTCCTCTGGACATGTTCCAGCTCGTCTATATCCTTCTTAAATCATGGAGCCCAAAACTAAACGCAATACTCTAGGTGAGGTCTAACCAGAGCAGAGTAAAGCAATACCCTCACTTCGTGTGATCTGGACACTATACCTCTGTTGATACAGCCCCAAATCGCTTTTGCCGTTTTAGCTGCCGCATCACACTCCTGACTCATGTTCGGTGTAGGGTCTACTAAGACCCCTGGATCCTTTTCAAACATACTACTGCCAAGACAAGTCTCCCCCATTCTATGCCTTTGATTTTTCCTACCTAAATGCAGAACTTTACATTTCCCCCCAATGAAATTCATTGAATTTCTTTTAGCCCAGTTTTCCAGCCTGTCAAGATCATCCTGTATCCTGACTCCGTCTTCTACCATATTTGCTACCCCTCCCAATTTAGTATGATCTGCGAGGTTAATAAGCATTATCTCTGTCCCTTCATCCAAATCATTGATAAAGATGTTGAACAAAACAGGTCCCAGGACAGATCCTTGAGGCACTCCACTTGTCACTCCTCTCCAATCCTCCAATCCAGTAAACAATGTAAATTTGCAACATGATCCCCAGTGACTCTCCCTTTTCTCTGTCCTGCACGAACATCTAGCATTTCCCATACTATACATGGGAAATGTATACATTTGCTGTAAGATTGTTCAGCATCACTTTACTCATGTGAGAAATTAGAGAAGGAGAAGAAGAAGACGAAGAAGAAGAAGAAGAAGAAGGAGAAGAAGAAGGAGAAGAAGAAGGAGAAGAAGAAGAAGAAGAAGAAGAAGAAGAAGAAGAAGAAGAAGAGGAGGAGGAGGAGGAGGAGGAGGAGGAGGAGGAGGAGGAGGAGGAGGAGGAGGAGGAGGAGGAGGAGGAGATTGGATTTATACCCTGCCCTTCACTACCCAAGGGAGTCTCAGAGCGGCTTGCAAACTCCTTTCCCTTCCCCTCCCCACAACAGCCACCCTGTGAGGTAGGTGGGGCTGAGAGAGCTCTGACTGAAACTGCACTTTTTCAAGAACAGCTGTGTCAGAACTATGGCTTGCCCAAGGTCATCCAGCAGGTGCAAGTGGAGGAGTGGGGAATCAAACCTGGTTCTCCCAGATTAGAGTCTGTGCACTTAACCGCTACACCAAGCTGTGATGCTCCAGTAGCTGCTGCAGTCTTTGACATCTCCTGTGAATTGATAATTTCCAGACCCTTTACTTATTTCCATATAAATACATAACTTCCATTCATCTCTGCTGGGGAAATACATACTGCCTTTGGATATAACATTGGAGAAGGCACTTGGAACCTTCCTCTGAAGCAATGCAGAAGGTCCCAGGTTCAATCCCCCGCATCACCAGTTTAAAGGACCAGGCAGTAGGGGATGTGAAAGACCTCCACTTGAGACCCTGAAGAGCCATGAAATGGGGCTGTGGCTCAGTGGCAGAATCTCTGCTTGACATGCAGAAGGTCCCAGTTTCAATCCCCGGCATCTCCAGTTAAAAGGAGAGACATAGATGGGGGTTGTGGCTCAGTGGCAGAATCTCTGCTTGGCATGCAGAAGGTCCCAGGTTCAATCCCAGGCATCTCCAGTTAAAAGGACCAGGCAGTAGGTGATGGGAAAGACCTCTGCCTGAGACCCTGGAGAGACATAGACAGGGGCTGTGGCTCAGTGGCAGAGCCTCTGCTTGGCATGCAGAAGGTCCCAGGTTCAATCCCCGCCATCTCCAGTGAAAAGGACCAGTTGATAGGGGATGTGAACAACCTTTGCCTAAGACCCTGGAGAGCCGCTGCCAGTCTGAGTAGACAATACCGAACTGGATGGACCAAAGGTCTAATTCAGTATAACACAGCTCTACATAAGTGTTCCATTCAGGGGAGAGGCTCAGTGGTAGAGCATCTGCTTGGTATGCAGGAGGTCCCAGGTTCAATCCCCGGCATCTCCAATGAAAAAGATCAGGTAGCTGAGGATGTAAAACAGCTCAGCCTCGGACCCCAGAGGGTTGCTGCTTGTCCAAATAGTCAGTGCTGACCTCGATCGACCAATGGTCTCATCCGCGCAAGGCTGCTTCGCGTGCGTGTGTGGGCCAGTTTCTCTTCTCGATGTCTTCATTATGTGCCTCAATTAATGAGGCATTAGTTAGGCACTTAGTTATGAATTACAATATATTCTGGCCTAATCTGCTACTTTACATTGTAAATTGCCTCGAACGGCTGACAGGTGGCACGTAAATCTTCTACGCAACTGCATGAGCAGTGGCATGTGTATAACGATCCCTAGCATTTCTGTTGCAGTGTTCTGAGCATTTCACATGTAGTTTTCAAGTACTGGACTGCAAGGAGGTCAAATCAGTTTGTCCTAAAAGAAATCAACCCTGACTGTTCCCTGGAAGGCCAGAGACTGAAGCTGAAGCTCAACTACTTTGGGCACCAAATGAGAAGGGAGCCCTCACTGGAGAAGAAGACCCTGATGCTGGGGAAGACTGAAGGTCAAAGAAGAAGGGGACGGCAAAGGACGAGATGGTTAGACAGTGTCACCGAGGCAACGAACATGAAGTTGAGCAAACTCCGGAGGACGACGGAAGACAGGAGGGCCCGGCGTGATCTGGTCCATGGGGTCGCAAAGAGTCGGACTTGACTGCACAGCTGAACCACAAAAATTCAAGTAACACCCTAACCTGGATGCCCCAGGCTTGCACCCATCTCATCAGATCTCAGAAGCTAAGCTGGGTCGGTGATGGTTAGTACTTGGATGGGAGACCAACAAGGAAGTCCAGGGTTGCTATGCAGAGTAGGGATGCCAACCTCCAGGGAAGCATGGACAGTTTCAAGAGGGAATTAGATAAACATATGGAGCAGAAGTCCATCAGTGGCTATTAGCCACAAGGTATAGATGGGAACTCTCAGTCTTTTTATCCCCTGGATAAAATGGCTGCTTTGAAGGTTGGAGACAGATCAGGGTTGGCCGAACTTGATTAACTCAAGAGCCACATAGAATAAACGGGAGATGTTTGAGAGCCGCAAGGCATGAACAAGGATTACATGTTTTTATTGCAAAATATGCAGATCTGCTTTGTATTAACATTGAACGAGACTGCCAGAAATAAAAACAAAAGGAGTAAAAACAGATATTGGTAATATTTATTTGTCCAGTGATATTTATTGGTTTGCTAATTATATTAATTTGTCTAAGAGAGAGAGAAAGACAGAGAGGTAGAAATAAAGAATGAAAAAGAAGAAGAAGAAGAAGAAGAAGAAGAAGAAGAAGAAGAAGAAGAAGAAGAAGAAGAAGAAGGAGGAGGAGGAGGAGGAGGAGGAGGAGGAGGAGGAGGAGGAGGAGGAGGAGGAGGAGGAGGAGAAGGAGGAGGATGAGGACGAGGTTGGATTTATACCCCGCCCTCCACCCAGAGTCTCAGAGTGGCTTACAATCTCCTTCCCCTTCCCCTCCCCACAACAGACACCCTGTGAGGGAGGTGGGGCTGAGAGAGCTCTTTCGAGGACTGCTGCTGAGAGAACAGCTCTGAGAAAACTTGTGATTGACCCAAGGTCACACCAGCAGCTGGATGTGGAGGAGTGGGGAATCAAACCCAGTTCTCCCCAGATTAGATTCTGCGCTCCTAATCACTACACCAAACTGGCTCTCAGGTGGAAAGAAAGAGGTGGAAAGAAATAGAGAGAGAGAGAAACAAAGACAGCAAATAGATGGGGGAGGAAGGGAGGGAGGGAAAGAGGGAGGGAGAGAGGGAGGGAGAGAGAGGGAGAGAGGGAGGAAGGGAGGGAGAGAGGGAGAGAGGGAGGGAGAGAGGGAGGGAGGGAGGGAGAGAGGGAGAGAGGGAGGAAGGGAGGGAGAGAGGGAGGAAGGGAGGGAGAGGAGGGAGGGAGGGAGGGAGGGAGAGAGGGGAGAGAGGGAGGGAGAGAGGGAGGGAGAGAGGGAGGGAGAGAGGGAGGGAGGGAGAGAGGGAGAGAGGGAGGAAGGGAGGGAGAGAGGGAGGGAGAGAGGGAGGGAGGGAGAGAGGGAGAGAGAGGGAGGAAGGGAGGGAGAGTGGGAGGGAGGGAGAGAGGGAGGGAGAGAGGGAGGGAGGGAGGGAGGGAGGGAGGAAGGAAGGAAGGAAGGAAGGAAGGAAGGAAGGAAGGAAGGATGGGAGGAAGGGAGGGAGGGAGGGAGGGAGGAAGATTTCTGTCGTCTGAAGGTCAGTTGTCATTCTGGGATGTCTCCAGGCCCCACCTTGAGGCTGGCAACCCTAAATGGGCGATGTGGACCGGCAGCTCAGTGGCTCACTGCTCAGTCTCTTAGCTCTGACAGGACATTCACACTCAGATAAACCAGACATGGTGTTTCCTGGACAGGCAATGAGCCCAAAATCTTGGGAGGGAAAATAATATTTTGTGTCAAATTAAGGAAGGCCAAGTGCAACATCTGTGGCCTCAGACATGCAATGTATAAAGGCCCAAAAGAGATATTTTAGGGAGAATTGAAATGATTGGGCTTGACAGAGGCCCAGAAAACTCGTTATCGCCGTGCTTTTGTGACTTCGCACCATCATTTGCCACAGCGGCTGAGGAACTCTGAGATAAATTGCAGGAAGTGGTTCTCGTCCTTTTCCTTTGGAGGGCAATGGTTACAGCAGCCCTGGCAATTAAATACATTTTTAGGCCATTAGTTGGGCTCTTGAAGGTTGTGTCTGACTGAAGTGCACTGCCAGCATCCTGGTGGGGTAGGGAGATCTCTTAGAACTACAACTGGTCTCCAGGCCACAGAAGAAGAAGAAGAAGAAGAAGAAGAAGAAGAAGAAGAAGAAGAAGAAGAAGAAGAAGAAGAAGAAGAAGAAGAAGAAGAAGAAGAAGAGGAGGAGGAGATTGGATTTCTACCTCACCCTTCACTACCCAAAGGAGTCTCAGAGCGGCTTACAATCTCCTTTTCCTTCCCCTCCCCACAACAGACACCCTGCAGCGTAGGCGGGGCTGAGAGAGCTCTGACAGAAACTCCTCTTTTTCAAGAACAGCTCTGACAGAACTATGGCTTGCCCAAGGTCATCCAGCAGGTGCAAGTGGAGGAGTGGGGAATCAAACCCGGTTCTCCCCAATTAGAGTCCGCGCACTTAACCACTACACCAAAGAGGGAGGTGGGGCTGAGAGAGCTCTCTCGAGGACTGCTCCTGAGAGAACAGCTCTGAGAGAACTTGTGACTGACCCAAGGTCACCCCAGCAGCTGCATGATGTGGCGGAGTGCTCATAAGATTTGGATTACGAGTGCTCGTAAATGGTCGACGTGGAGGGAAGTCTCGAGTGGCATGCCACAGGGCTCGGTCCTGGGCCTGGTGTTGTTCAATGTTTTCATCAATGACCCGGAGGAGGACATAGAGGGGATGCTTATCAGATTTGCAGATGACACAAAGCTGGGTGGGACTGCTAATTCTGAAGAAGACAGAGTCCGGATTCAAAACGATCTAGATAGGCTGGAACGGTGGGCTGAGGCAAATAAAATGAAATTCAATAGAGATAAGTGCAAAGTCCTACACCTGGGTACAAAAAATCAAAGGCACAGATATAGAACGGGAGGGACTTGGCTTGACAGCAGCACATATGAAAGGGATCTAGGTGTTGTGGTTGTTCACAAGCTCAACATGAGCCTGCAGTGCGATGTGACTGTGAAGAAAGCTAATGCAGTCCTAGGATACATTGACAGAAGCCTTGTGTCCAGATCACGGGAGTTGGTGGTTCCGCTCTGTTCTGCTATGGTCAGGCCTCACCTGGAGTCCTGTGTCCAGTTTTGGACACCACATTTTAGGAAGGATGTTGACAAGCTCGAGCGTGTCCAGAAGAGAGCGACCAGGATGGTGAGAGGGTTGGAATCCAAGTCTTATGAGGAAAGGCTGAAAGAGTTGGGTATGTTTAGCCTGGGAAAGAGAAGGCTTTACAAACATGTAAATACAAAGCATACATTCAATAAGGACCAGAAGCAATGATTGTACTATATTTTTATAATAGCCAATATGTTCCTCACTATTGACCTCTGAGGAAGGCCTATGTAGGCCGAAACGCGTCAGTTCAGATTTATGAGCCCTTGTGTTTTATCTGTTATTTATACATAACGTGTGATTGGGCTGTTATATAATTTTAAATTTGTGATCAATAAATACATGTATTTTTATATATTTCCTTCAGTAAGTTTTTAATATTGGCCCCCTTTCTTACATTTGACAAACCTTTGTCAGGTTCTCAAATCACCACTTGCCACTGAAGCTCACTGGAAGGCCAGCCGTTCCCTGTGAGCCTAGCCTGCCTTATAGGGTTGTTGTGAGGATAAACAGGAAGGAATGGGGAAACAAGGCCCAAATTTGTCAGAGGAAGGGTGGGATGAAAGCGTGACTATAAATGACGGGCTATAAATGAGAGAATCCTCATGCGGGCTCGCCAAATACGGCCGCCGAATTTTCGTTCCGATAATCCGAACAGCAATTAAACCCCCCCTCTGTTCTGAATGTGATTGTGGTCGGAAGAATAATGGGATTCGCTTACTTTCCCCATTAACAGATTAGCGCTGCTGTTAGCATGTAACAGACACTTTGCCAGAGACCTGATTTAACTACTCCCGCTATCCTGTTAAACCTTCCGATTATCACTGATATTTATACGCCCTCAGCAGAGGGAGATAATGCGATTACTCCCTGGAAGACGGGGTTTTCAAGTCACTCAGAGGACATTGTTTCGAGCTCGGGGGAGATTTAGGAGTTCAGCGGGAACAGAGGAAACAAACGTTGAATGTTCAGGAAAAAGAAAGAGGATTCTGGGACATAATATAGTGGCTCAGAGTCAGGACTTACCTAGGCCAAACTTGACACGATGGTATCCTTGCGGCTGCCACGAAAACGTGGCCACCATTTTAAAGACATTTTAAAGCGTGGTTCTTGTGTGCTTCCCCCCCACAGTGCCATAGAGCCAGTTTGGTTGTAGTGGTTAAGTGCGCAGACTCTAATCTGGGAGAACCGGGTTTGATTCCCTCACTCCTCCACTTGCACTCCTCCACTTGCTGGATGACCTTGGGCAAGCCATAGTTCTGTCAGAGCTGTCCTTGAAAAAGAGCAGTTTTTGTCAGAGTTCTCTCAGCCCCACCGACCTCGCAGGGTGTCTGTTGTGGGGAGGGGAAGGGAAAAGGAGTTTGTAAGCCACTCTGAGACTCCCTTGTAGTGAAGGGCGGGGTATAAATCCAATCTCCTCCTCCTCTTCTTCTTCTAGCAGGGTGGCTGTTTGTAGGGTTGCCAGCCTCCAGGAGGGGTCAGGGGATCTCCCAGAATTACAACTAAGACCCAGAAGACAGGGATCAATTCCCCTGGAGAAAATGGCTGCTTTGGAGAGAAGAAGAAGGAGAGGAAGGGGTTGGATTTATACCCCGCCCTTCACAACCCAAAGGAGTCTCAGAGTGGCTGACAATCTCCTTTCCCTTCCCCTCCCCACAACAGATACCCTTGTGAGGTGGGTGGGGCTGAGAGAGCTCTTGACAGAAACTGCCCTTGAGAGAACAGCTCTGAGAGAACTTGTGTTCTTGGTGCTTGGGGGGGGTCAACAGTGGGAGGGCTTCTAGTGTCCCAGCCCTGCTGCTGGACCTCCTGATGGCACCTGGTATTTTTGGCCGCTGTGTGACACAGAGTGTTGGACTTGATGGGCCATTGGCCTGATCCAGTATTAGCTTCTCTTATGTTCATATGCTCTTATGTGACTGGCCCAAGGTCACACCAGCAGGCTTCATGTGGAGGAGTAGGGAATCAAACCCGGTGCTCCCAGATTAGCGTCCGCACCCCTAACCACTGCGCACCACACTGGCTCTATGACACTGTGGAAAATGCAGCACTGTACCTGGCGGAGGCCCCTCCCCTCCCCAAGCCTTCTCTCCCCAGGTTACACCCCCAATATCTCCAGGTACTTCCCAACCCGAAGCTGTCAACCTGGCTGTTTTGGGACTCAAAAAATTCTGGGGGAGGAGGGGACCCAGCACCGTGTCTTTGCTGCATTTTGAAATGCCTTTAAAATGGCAGCCATGGTCTTCTGGTGGCCGCGATGTCTCATTTAGCTTGGCCCTCTCTTTTGTTGTTTAGCTGCCAAGTCACAGCCGACTTCTTGCAATCCCGTAGGCAAGAGAAGTTCAGAGGTGGTTGGCCATTGCCTGCCTCTGCGCAGCAACCCTGGACTTCCTTGGTGGTCTCCCATCCAAGTACTGACCAGGGCTGATTCTGCTTAGCTTCTGAGATCTGACGAGATCAGGTTAGTCTGGACCATCCAGGTCAGGGCAAAAGACACACAGAGGTGGTTCTCCATGGCCTTCCTCTGCACAACAACCCTGCAATTCCTTGGTGGACTTCCATACAAGTACCAAACAGGTCTGAACCTTCTTAGCTTCTGAGATCTGATGAGATCAGGCAAGTCTAGGCCATCCAGGTCAGGGCAAAAGACACACAGAGGTGGTTCTCCATGGCCTTCCTCTGCACAACAACCCTGCAATTCCTTGGTGGACTTCCATCCAAGTACCAAACAGGTCTGAACCTTCTTAGCTTCCGAGATCTGATGAGATCAGGCAAGTCTGGGCATCCAGGTCAGGGCAAAAGACACACAGAGGTGGTTCTCCATGGCTTTCCTCTGCATAGCAACCCTGGACTTCTTTGGTGGCCTCCCATCCAAGTACTAAGCATGGCTGGCCCTGCTTAGCTTCTGCGAGGTGATGAGATCGGGCAAGTCTGGGCTGGTTCTCCATTGCTTTCCTCTGCATAGCAACCCTGGACTTCCTTGGTGGCCTCCCATCTGAGTACCAAGGACTGAACCTTCTGAGCTTCTGAGATCTGATGAGATCAGGCAAGTCTGGGCATCCAGGTCAGGGCAAAAGACACACAGAGGTGGGTTGCCATTGCCTTCCTCTGCATAGCAACCCTGGACTTCCTTGGTGGTCTTCCATCCAAGTCATAAACAAGTCTGAACCTTCTTAGCTTCTTAGATCTGATGAGATCAGGCAAGTCTGGGCTGTCCAGGTCAGGGCAAAAGACACAAAGAGCTGGTTCTCCATTGCCTGCCTCTGCACAGCAACCCTGGGCTTCCTTGTTGGTCTTCCATCCAAGTAGTAAACAGGTCTGAACCTTCTTAGCTTCTGAGATCTGATGATATCAGGCAAGTCTGGGCCGTCCAGGTCAGGGCAAAAGACACACAGAGGTGGTTCTCCATGGCCTTCCTCTGCATAGCAACCCTGCAATTCCTTTGTGGTCTCCCATCCAAGTCCCCTGCTTAGCTTCCAAGTTCTGAAGAGATCAGGCTAGCTTCGGCTATCCAGGTCAGGACTGTCCCTCTGTAGAGAGAATTTTTAAATTCCTCATCCTAGCGGTCTCCAAATCCTTATGTTGATTTCACTTCTCCCCAGTGCAAAATCAAATGTGTGCTGCTTTGTTTCCATACCATTTTCTCTTTCCTTGGGCTGTTTTCTCCCCCTCTGAAAATGGTGTGCATTTTTCAGCATCATTGGTTTCCATCACTAGAGCAGCCTTGTACATTATATCAGTTAAAAAAACAGACATACATTGTACACATCAACAGTGTATAAATTGCATGAGGGGAAAAAACCACTATAAGAGCAAGGAAGCAGAGAGCCAAAACCATTGACAAAAATAGTAAAAAACAATAATAGAAGGGAACTAAATCTTTCACTCCCTGGATGGAGATTTGGGAAGTAGAATCATAGAATCATAGAGTTGGAAGGGACCTCCAAGGTCATGTAGTACAACCCCTGGCACAATGCAGGAAATTCACAAATACCTCCCTCAGTGACTGCCACCACCTCCTGTGGCAGTGAATTCCACGTTTTAATCATTCGTTGGGTGAAGAAGGACTTCCTTCTATCCATTCTAACCCAACTGCTCAGCAATTTCATGGAGTGCCCACGAGTTCTTGTATTGTGAGAAAGGGAGAAAAGTACTTCTTTCTCCACCTGCTCAATCCCATGCATGATCTTGTAAACCTCGATCATGTCACCCCTCAGCCGTCATTTCTCAAAACTGAAGAGCCACAAGCGCTTTAAACTTTCTTCGTAGGGAAAGTGTTCCAACTCTCTTATCATCCTAGTTGCCCTTTTCTGCCCTTTCCCCAATGCTATAATATCCTTTTTGAGGTGTGGTGACCAGAACTGTACACAGTACTCCTAATGAGGTCGCAACATTGATTTATACACTTGCCTATTACATGACCATCCCCCAGGTCCCAGCGGGGGTTCCTCCAATCTGCCACCAGCCAGCTGGCCAGTGGTGAAGCCCCATCCTCAAGCCCCGCCCCCAAGCCCAACCGCCAGTAGACACCCCTCTCCCTCCCCTCATGCAAGATATACACGGCCCTTCAGCTTATTGGTGGGGAGCACGTGGCCTGCCGATCAGCTGGAGGGCCCTTTAAATCTTGCAGGAGGGAGGGAGGGGGGGGGCACGTGTCACCCCCTGCTTCTCCCCCAAAGAATCTGAAGAGATCCCTTTAAATGCTTTGGGGAAGAAGCAGGGAGGGTGTGCATGCCTGCAATCCAAGCTGCGAATTTGCAGCTAGGAGTGCAGGCGCTAGTCCCCAACGTGATGATGTCGCTTCTCTGTGATGTCATCAGACTGTCCCCACCCCCCTTGAAACACCCTCCAAAGTCCCCTGCTGGGGATTGGGAAGAACCTGGCAACCCTATTGCCTATATACACAGAGAGAACAGCTAGATTCCAGTAGCAGAGACCAAGAAGATTTTTGTGGTCTGAAGTTTTGAGAGTCAAAGTTTCCCTTTGGTCGAATCTGCATTTGTCTTTCCCACCGGTGTCCCAGCCTTCTGACTCTGTCTTCAAAAAAGCTGTCTACATTTGGTTTCGTTTTCACACCTCAACAGTGCTAGCATACTTTTCCATGTCTGCATATGTTTATCGCCCTCTCGTGGTGGCTCCACTGTCATTGCACCTCTGCGCTGTTTTAAATGAATCTTTTCTCCAAACAACTCTCAAACAAGCATAGAGAAAGACGGCGTCACAGCAGCACGAAACTGATTTAAAAATGCAAATGCAGATTCGACCTTTGTCAGAGCTCATGGAATTCACTGCCACAGGAGGTGGTGGTGGCTACAAGCATGGACGGCTTCAGGAGGGAATTGGATAAGCATCTGGAGCAGAAGTCCATCAGTGGCTATTAGCCACAAGGTATAGATAGGGACTCTCAGCCTGGAGCAAGTGATGGACTCTACTCCTGGCGCTTGGGGGGGGCAGCAGTGGGAGGGCTTCTAGTGTCCTGGCCCCACTGCTGGACCTCCTGATGGCACCTGGTATTTTTGGCCACTGTGTGACAGAGTGTTGGACTGGATGGGCCATTGGCCTGATCCAACATTGGCCTCTCTTATGTTCTTATAAGAGCCAGTTTGGTGTAGTGGTTAAGTGCGCGGACTCTAATTGGGGAGAACCGGGTTTGATTCTCCACTCCTCCACTTGCACCTGGCGGGATGACCTTGGGCAAGCTGTAGTTCTGACAAGAGCTGTTCTTGAAAAAGAGCAGTTCCTGTCAAGAGCTCTCTCAGCCCCGTCTACCTCACAGGGTGTCTGTTGTGGGGAGGGGAAGGGAAAGGAGTTTGTAAGCCGCTCTGAGACACCTTTGGGTAGTGAAGGGCGGGATATAAATCCAATCTCTTCTTCTTCTCTTATGTCCTGAAAATCTTGCTGGTCTCTTTGTTGGTCACTGTGCCGGAAGTGCTCACAGGAAGTGGCAAAGGGTAGCTCTAGGAACTGCTTCTGGACTCGAATCTCGCTGCTCTCCTGAAGACCAAGATGGCTGCCCTCTGAAACTACCTCAAGCAGCGGATCTGTGATGTTGCATCGCCTCCTACCATGCAAGGCAGCATCATGTTCGATGATTTAATCAGAGCCCCTCCCCCTTCCCAAAGCCTTTAAGGCCTGGCTGCCGGCGACCGTCTTCAACACCAATTAGCTTCCCTTGTTGAGCTCCGTTTGTCCTCATTATGAAAAGCTCAAGGAACAAATCTCTTTTTTTGACGGAAGATGAGAAATGGACGCCTTATCTCCGTGAGTAGCCTTTCTGAAAATTGAGTGCAATGGCTGGTATCTAATCATAAGTTTCGCACCCTTCACTTCTCGCTGTGTTTTTCCCCCTCCCGCCTCTCGCTGGTCATTTACACTCATTACGAATATTATCATTTCACAAAGGAGACAGTAAAACAAAGAGGCTGGGATTAGCGGCGGATGGCTTCCCCCGACCCGCCTCACGATTTGCTCAGTTATCCCGAGCTCATTTGGATACTCTGAGAAGAACTCAGGTGTTTTGCCTACAGTTTGCCAAAGAAGCTTAGACTGTGCGTGCCCCTTGGACGAATTCCCCATCAGCCACCCCTGTTTGTTAGATTCACTGGTATGGTACCGCCAGGAATCTCTGTAATGTAGCAGAGTGCATTAGCCTACACGCAGCAGTAACGTCTCGGTACTGTGTGTGCTAGCAAACTTACAGAGTTACTTGTCAGTTTCAGGCTAATAAGTATCCTTTATTCAAGGAACTATATTCTAGATCAGGGGGTGGTAGGCTTGCCAAGAACTTAGTGCGTGCCGGCGGGGAATGGATATGTCCTCGCAGGACCATCCCCAGGGGAAGGACAGGAGCGGAGCACCATGCCGTCGCCAGGAAGTGACGCTAGGCGACGCTCTGGCAATGCAGCTGGAAACTCGATGGTACCATGCCATCGATGGTACCATCGAGTTTTCAGACCCATTGCCAGAGCGTCACCTGGTGTCACTTCCTGGCGATGGCATGGTGCGTTACAAGGAAGACTGGTCTGGCCGGGGAGCTTGTGTCCCCCGCTCCCAGGTGGTAAGTACTTGGGAACCCTAGGGGGTGGCCAAACTGCAGCTCAGAAGCCACATGCGGCTCTTTCACCCAATCTAACAATGTAAATCAAAAACAAATTTGCATATGTTTCAACAAAAACGTGCATGTAATATTTGTTCAGGTCTTGCAGCTCTCAAACATCTGACGTTTATTCTATGTGGCTGTAACGTTAAGCAGGTTTGGCCGTTCCTGTTCTAGATAATATAGGTTGAGAGACAGGGGTAGGATCTAATCTAACTAGCTAGGATGGATGCAGATGTAGAATGCATGTCCTGAATCCATGCTGCCTTCTTTTTTACGTGTGAAATAATGATACTTCAAAGGGAATTCCCATTTAAGACCACTCTTTTGAATGGAGTGGGCCTACTAGAGGCAAGCACCTGTTGGCAACAGCAGAGCCTTTGTAGGTCTCACCTAGGACTGCCAAGCCCTCAGTGGGAGTGGAGGATCCCCTGCTTCCAGGTGTCATTACCTGCCTCCGTTCTGAGTGGTGGTTGAAGATATTTTTTTTAAAATCACCGTGCCAGAAATGCTTACAGGAAGTAACAAAGAGTAGATCTAGGAATTGTTGCAAACTCTATGGTTTACCATAGACAACTGCATGTGGCACTGTAGCCCCCGTGGCCCCACCCACATCCCTTCTGCTGGTTGCGAGGTACTCACCCTTAAGACCTGGATACTTAAGAGCATGCCCAGGGACAGCCACTGTTCCCAGGGACTCCCAATTCAATGGAGTGCACCAGGAGATAAAACCATAGTTCCCAGCATTCCAGCAGTAAAAGATCCTCCACTCAGGAACATCCAGGTTTTAGGGATAATGCTGATGAAAGGGACAGTCAACAAGAAGGCTGTCTGGTGGTCAGCCTGTCACAAGCTTTGTCCAATAGGAGTTGAGGCTCTTAAATATTTTGGGGATATGAACTTCCCAGTCCTAAGCAGAGCCAGTTTGGTGTAGCGGTTAGGAGCACAGACTTGAATCTGGGAGAACCAGGTTTGATTCCCCATTCCTCCACACGCAGCTGCTGGTGAGACCCTGGGTCAGTCACAAGTTCTCTCAGAGCTGTTCTCTCACGAGCAGTTTTCTCAGAGCTCTCTCTCACAGGGTGTCTGTTGTGGGGAGGGGAAGGGAAAGGAGTTTGTGAGCCGCTCTGAGACTCCTTCGGGTAGTGAAGGGCGGGGTATAAATTCAATCTCTTCTTCTTCTTCTACCTCACAGGGTGTCTGTTGTGGGGAGGGGAAGGGAAAGGAGTTTGTAAGCCGCTCTGAGACTCCTTTGGGTAGTGAAGGGCGGGGTATAAATCCAATCTCTTCTTCTTCTTCTACGTCACAGGGTGTCTGTTGTGGGGAGGGGAAGGGAAAGGAGATTGTAAGCCGCTCTGAGACTCCTTCGGGTAGTGAAGGGCGGGGTATAAATCCAATCTCTTCTTATTCTTCTACGTCACAGGGTGTCTGTTGTGGGGAGGGGAAGGGAAAGGAGTTTGTAAGCCGCTCTGAGACTCCTTCAGGTAGTGAAGGGCGGGGTATAAATCCAATCTCTTCTTCTTCTTCTACGTCACAGGGTGTCTGTTGTGGGGAGGGGAAGGGAAAGGAGTTTGTAAGCCGCTCTGAGACTCCTTTGGGTAGTGAAGGGCGGGGTATAAATCCAATCTCTTCTTCTTCTTCTATGTCACAGGGTGTCTGTTGTGGGGAGGGGAAGGGAAAGGAGATTGTAAGCCGCTCTGAGACTCCTTCGGGTAGTGAAGGGCGGGGTATAAATCCAATCTCTTCCTCTTCTTCTTCTCTTCTGCATTGACTTCAGTGGCCTTAGCAGGATGTCTGTCTGCTTATGACGGGACTGTAAATCTGCTATAACGAGCCCCTCCCCTAAGGCAGAACTCAGACGTCGCTTCAGCAGGTGTGTGTGTGAATGTTTATGGAGATTCTTTAAATCCCCCTCCTGTGGAATGAAATGACTCACAGACTGGGACCGCTGCTCTCTTCCCCAGTCACAGGAAGAGCCCAACAGAATACTCGCCAGAGAAACAGCGAGAGCGACAATTCCGTCTCCCCCTTGTGATACTCCAGGCCTTCTCGAGGTCAACCATAAGCAGTCGTTTTTTGCTGAGCGATTCCCTCCGATAAAGAGCCAGAGGTGCACTCTCGAGAAAAGGGGGCGTCTTCTTTGCAAAAGAAATATGCCATTTCCCCTCCAGTTGTTGCCCCCTCGCTGTGTTATCTCTCCGCTGAGCACAATGTCGGCATTGTCCAGGTCGCCCAAGGTACATTTTACCAAGCGAGGCGAGCGGACAGAAGGCAGAAAGGAGGTTGACCGGGAGACGGGGGGTGGGTGGGGAGCGTTCGATAAAACGTCTTTGAGCGAGGAAAGTTCCTGCTGATGGGAGTTAAGTGATCGGGGTGCCAACTGTACCGCAGAAAAGGGTCACGGGCTGAATGCAGCCACGGGGCGGATCAGGGGAGCTTTTCACAGCCGGTAATATCTCCTTGGACGGCGGCAGTGAACTGTGTTGGCCGCGCTTTAGCGGCGGAAGCGCTAACAATGGACGGGAACGCGTCCCCCTTTCAAGGACGCTGAAAAGGAAAGGACCGCGAAGCCCTGAATAGCAAGAGGAGAGAAGGGATTTTACGCAGGGCCTAGTGACAAAGAGCCGAGGCCTACAATGAGGGACCCTGGTGCTGAAGCGCATGGTCATGGCGTGTGAGAACGGTCTGAGATTGAGAAGATGGAGCTTCAGAGTCAAAGGCCAGTCCCCCCCGCCCCCCGTTGGCCTACAGGCTGACCAATCGGTGACAGGGTTCCCAGACCCCTGTCAGAGACGGGGGATTCCTCCATTTTGGGGTCCCTCCCTCTGGCACTGTTCAGCCAGCCGGCAGGAGGGACTTACCAGTAGCAAACTGAGGCTTGGTTCCTGTTTGGTGTAGTGGTTTGGTGTAGTGGTTAAGTTGGAACACCTTCCTTATGAAGAAAGGTTAAAATGCTTGGGGCTCTTCAGCTTGGAGAAACGACGGCTGGGGGTGACATGGTCAAGGTTTATAAGATCATGCATGGGATTGAGCAGGTTGAGAAAGAAGGACTTTTCTCCCTTTCTCACGATACAAGAACTCCCTGTGGGCACTCCATGAAATTGCTGAGCAGTCGGGTTAGAATGGATAAAAGGAAGTCCTTCTTCACCCAAAGAGTGATTAACACATGGAATTCACTGCCACAGGAGGTGGTGGCAGCTACAAGCATGGACAGTTTCAAGAGGGAATTAGATAAACACAAGTGGAGACCCGCAAGAAACTTGCGGGATGGTCATCCCATTCCTCACACCTTTGCTTCCTCCCCTCTACCCTTACCTATCTCACACTCTTTCTCCCTTCTGGGGGTGGAGCCATAGACTCAACCCTCCAAAGCAGCCATTTTATCCAGGGGAACTGATCTCTGTCACCCGGACAACAGTTGTAATTCTGGGTGATCTCCAGCCCTCACCCAGAGGCTGGCAATGGTAGTTCTCATGGAGGAAATGGCTGGTTTGGAGGGTGGAGTCTATGGCATTATACTGGTCTGAAGTTCCTCCCCTCCTCAAACCCCACCATCCCCAGGATCCACCCCTTAAATGTCCAAGAGTTTCCCAATCCAGAGTTGGCAACCCTATTTCCTTCCCACCCAACAGCCAACTTAACCTTTATCTGCCTTTATCTGTCTTCAGCTTTTTGTCTCCACCCCCTCCCCCACAGCTTCTACCAAGGAAAATTATAGTCTTTCTCCACAGTGGGGACCAAAGCAGCTTACATTATTCTCACCTCCTTTTTTTATCTGCACAACAACCCTGTGAGGTTGGTTAGGCTGAAAGTATGTGACTGGTCCAAAATCACCCAGTCAGCTTCCACCGCAATATGGGGATCTGAACCTGGGTCTTGCAGACCCTACTCTGAGGCTCTAACTGCTGCACCACTGCTGGCTTTCATCGGGTGGCTGCTGAACAGCAGCAAGCAGCCAGGCCAAGTTGAGTCATGCAAATTAGGTGGTATCAAGTCACCCAGAGGGTGCTGCCTAGGGATGCCAGCCTCCAGGTGGGATCTGGGGATCCCCTGGAATTACTGCTCAGCTCCAGACTACTGAGATAACTTCCCCTCGAGAAAATGGATGCTTTGGAGGGTGGACTCTAGGGCATCGTACCCCACTGAGGTCCCTGTCCTCCCCAGGCTCCATCCCCAAATCTCCAGGAGTTTCCAGACCTGGAGCTGGCAACCCCACTACCCCCATCCCCTGCCAGTGCCCGTGGAGGGACCTGGCAACCCTAGACTGCTGCCAGGCCTAGGGTTGGCAACCTCCAAGTGGGGCCTGCTGGAGGGTGAACTCCAGAGATCTGTGAACAACAGAGATCTGTCTCCCTGGAGAAAATGGCTGCTTTGGAGGGTGGATTCTGTGGCATGATGCCCAGCTGAGGCCCCTCCCTTCCCCAAATCCTGCCCTCCTTGCACTCCACCCCAAAACCTCTAGGAATCCCCCAGCCTGGCCCCAAGGCTCCCCCCTCCCTCCCCCCTCCCTCCCTCCAAGGCCGAAAGAGGCCTGGAAAGAAAGGGCCCTCCCCCACCCTTGACTGACAGAGCCAGTCAGAAGCCTCTCCCCCCCCCCCAACGTTCTAATCTCTCACCGTTGCTGCCTGGAGTCAGGTCCCTGCAGAGGCCATTTCAAAAGGCATTTTGGGGGAATTCAACTGTCCCTGAAGGGATTTCCTCACTGTTTGGATTTTTCTACAAACCCAGGAAGTCTACTGACTATGTAGGAAAAGCTGTTGGGGGAGAGTGAGGCCCCTGTTGGAGGGAATAGGTATCCGCACAGAAAAAAAAAAAGTCTGGAATTAGAATAAGGATATGGAGCAGAAGTCCATCAGTGGCTATTAGCCACAGGGTATGGATGGGAACTCTCAGTCTGGGGCAGGTGATGCACTCTATCCTTGGTGCTGGAGGGGGCAGCAGTGGGAGGGCTTCTGGTGTCCTGGACCCACTGCTGGACCTCCTGATGGCACCTGGTATATTTTGGCCGCTGTGTGACAGAGTGTTGGACTAGATGGGCCATTGGCCTGATTCAACATTGGCTTCTCTGATGTTCTTATGTTCTTATGTGAGGACTCTAATCTGGGAGAACCGGGTTTGATTCCCCACTCCTCCACTTGCACCTGGCTGGATGCCCTTGGGCAAGCCGTGGTTCTGACAAGAACTGTTCTCGAAAAGAGCAGTTTCTGTCAAGAGCTCTCTCAGCCCCGCCTACCTCACAGGGTGTCTGTTGTGGGGAGGGCAAGGGAAAACAGTTTGCAAGCCGCTCTGAGACACCTTTGGGTAGTGAAGGGCGGGGCATAAATCCAATCTCTCCTCTTCTTCTTCTTGCTGGCCAAGCAGTGACATCGTTTCGGAACACGCCCGAAGTGATGTCCTCAAGTCACTGGTAACCAGTGCTCCCTCTAAGCTCTGAAGTCTTGTGAGCAGAAATTCTACTTTGTGAGCTACTGGCTGGAAAGTTATGAGCGAGTGATTTGGCGGCTGCATCAATCAGTTTCCTCTGGAGCCCTCCTTCCTGAGCTAAGACGAAAATCTGTGAGCTGGAGGCTAAAAAACTGTGAGCTAGCTCACACTAACTCAGCTTAGAGGGAACACTGCTGGTAACTCATGGTGGCTCTAGTATTTGGGCACAAGCTCTGCGATGAAAACGGCTCCTCCCTTTGAGTTTTCGCCCCAGTAGCAGAGTGTCCCCACACTGCCAGCGATGTGACGACATCACTTCCGGTATGCACCAGAAGTGACATCACCTCATCGTCGGGGACTGAGGTTTAAGCCTCAATCTGTTGCCAGTAAGTTCCCCCACCCCCCTGATGGTTGCCAGGGGTACCTGGGAACCTGAGTTGGTGATCTTTATGTGAGCCTTTTGGGTGCATGAGAGTTGAATAAGGTTACCAGGTCTCCCACCTAGGGTTGCCAGCTTCCAGTGAGCTTTTACAAGTGAGCTCCAGCTGACAGAGAACAGCTCCTCTGGAGAAAATGGCTGCTTTGAAGGGTGGACTCTATGGCATTGTACTCTGCTGAGGCCCCTCCCCTCCCCAAACCCCACCCTCTCCCGGATCCACCCCCAAAGTCTCCAGGTATTTTCCAACCCAGACCTGGCAACCCTACTCCCACCGTAGTGGGAGACTGCCCATCCCCTGACCTCTGCTGCCACTTGCGTGGCCTGTGGGAGAGAAAAATAAAGAATGTTGGCAGTGTGACATTGGCAGTGTGATGTCATTTCGGGGATGAGCCCCGCAATGACATCGCACTGCTCTAGGATTCAGTGAAAACTCTATGGCAAAACCACCGACTTCCTGCTGAATCCTAGAAGGGCACGGTGTCACTTCCAGGTTCATCCTGGAAATCACGCCATGCCATTGATGTGACAGAGCACCCTCACATTCCCACCTCTCAGTCTCCCTCGGCCCAAGTCGACAGAGAAATAAACCACTTTCTCGTCTACTGTCCTGTGCTCTTTCTCTCACTTTCCCCCTCTCCCCAGCCGTTACTTACTTCTTCTCCCTTTATCTCCTTGTCTTCTTTCTGTTTGGCTACAATTCCATGCACATACGGTTGGGAGTAAGGCTGATTGAACTCGGTAGGGCTCAGCTTCTGAGTACAAACATAAAGGCAACAGGCTAGGAGCCTTTTCCTTTGGTCTTTCGGTTTTGCTTTGGTCCATTTTGCTCTTTCTTCCCTCATTCTTTTTGTTCTTGTTCTCTTTTTTACTTCTCTGTAATCTTCCTTCCTTCCTTCCTTCCTTCCTTCCCTTCTTGGAGAGAGTCTCAGGTCTCCCAGATTCTGCACCCTGACCTTTTTTCTTTTTACAAAGAACCACCTCAGCACTTTGTAGTAGTTGTAGTAGTAGTAGTAGTAGTAGTAGTAGTAGTGATGATGATGATGATGATGATGATTTTTATCCCACTTCATCATAACATGAAGTGGCCAACTAGGGTTATCAGCTACTGGCTAGCATCCTGTAGGAGATTGACGTGGCAGGTACATGGGGCAGCGCAGTCAATGTGACAGTGTGATGTCAATTTCAGAACTGACCTGGAAGTGATGCTGTGCTGTTCTAGGATTCAGAGGAAACCAAGTGGCCAACTAGGGTTATCAGCTGGTGGCTAGCATCCTGTGGGAGACTGAAGTGGCAGGTACATGGGGTAGTGCGGTCAATGTGACGGCGTGATGTCGATTTCAGAACTGACCTTGAAGTCATGCTGTGCCACTCTAGGATTCCGAGGAAATGAAGTGGCCAACTAGGGTTATCAGCTGGTAGCTAGCATCCTGTGGGAGACTGACATGGCAGGTACATGGGGCAGAGTGGTCACTGTGATGGCGTGATGTCGATTTCAGAACTGACCTGGAAGTGATGTTACGCCACTCTAGGATTCAGAGGAAACTCTATGGTTTTGCCATAGAGCTTCTGCTGAATCCTAGAGTGGCATGATGTCACTTTCAGGGTTGGTCACCACAACAATATTTTACTCTCCGCCCCCCTCCACTTGCCTGCCAACTGATGGCAGGGTTTGGGGGGGGGGGTGTTGCCAGCAGGAGGCCTGCGGTTAGCATGCACTAAATAATCCACTTTCAATCCACTTTCAGTGCACTCTCCAACTGGATTTTACTGTGTAAACTGGCAAAATACAGTTGGAAAGTACATCGAAAGTGGATGAAAAGTGGATTATTTAGCGCCTGCGACCGCAGCTGAGGTCTCAAACACTATAGCAAACAGAGTTAAAGTATACCTAACTAATGCAATAATACATTTTTGCTGAACCTGCAGCCAGTAGCCATGTTATAGTCCACAACAACTTGCCCCGGACCAAAACAATAACTTCCCCCACCGTAACAACAAATGCATCGACACCAGTTGGAAGCATATATAAGGAACAGTGATGGTTCCCCTGACCGTTTCTTCGAATATTTGCTTAGGTTTTTGACAAATGTTTTAATTCTGAGTTTTCTGGTTCTGTTGGGGCCCCCCCTGTATTCTTTGTTCACATTGTTCAGTTTTCATGCTCTCTTTCTGTTTGGTGTCGTGGTTCAGTGTGCGGACTCTAATCTGGGAGAACCGGGTTTGATTCCCCACTCATAGAATCATAGAATGTTAGAGTTGGAAGGGACCTTGCAGGTCATCTAATCCAACCCCCTGCACTCTGCAGGAGCACAGCCGAAAGATAGCCCTACATACCTACAACATACCCAAAAGATGGTCGTCCAGCCCCCGCTTGAAAACATCCAGGGAAGGAGCATCCACCACCTCTTGAGGCAGACTGTTCCACTGCTCAACCACTCTGACAGTTAGGAAGTTTCTCCTGATATCTAGCCGGTAACGACTCCCTTGTCATTTCCACCCATTAGATCTAGTCTTGCAATCCAGAGCAAGAGAGAATAGATCTGCTCCATCTTCTACATGACAGTCCTTCAAATACTTGAAGACTGCCATCATGTCCCCTCTAAGCCTTCTCTTTCCCAGGCTAAACATACCCAACTCTTTCAGCCTTTCCTCGTAAGACTTGGATTCCAACCCTCTCACCATCCTGGTTGCCCTCTTCTGGACACACTCGAGCTTGTCAACATCCTTCCTAAAGTGTGGTGCCCAAAATTGGACACAGGACTCCCGGTGAGGCCTGACCATAGCAGAATAGAGCGGAACTATCACCTCCCGTGATCTGGACACGCTTCTGTTAATGCATCCTAAGATTGCACTCCTCCACTTGCACCTGCTGGATGACCTTGGGCAAGCCGTAGTTCTGTCTGAGCTGTCCTTGAAAAAGAGCAGTTTCTGCCAGAGCTCTCTCAGCCCCACCCGCCTTATAGGGCGTCTGTCGTGGGAATGGGAAGGGAAAGGAGTTTGTAAGCCGCTCTGAGATTCCTTTGGGTAGTGAAGGGAGGGGTATAAATCCAATCTCCTCCTCCTCCTCCTTCTTCTACAGCACATGGTGTGTCTATGTATGCATAATCTATCCATGTGCAATCATGGACAGATGAAGTTCTCTTTGTCCTCTCTCTACCGCCGCTGCCACCACCACCCTCCTTGCGCAAGAAAGAGGTTTCATGGGGGGAGGGGACTGATGTCCTTGAACCTGCCTGGATGAAAGGTAATCCTTTCCACTTTGGTCTCCCTCAACCTGTGCATGCAAAGAGAGAAGCAGAAGTTGTGGCCGGCACCTCTGCTCTCCAAGTGTGTGCTCAAGCCGCAAATCCTTCCAAGATAGGCACTGCGGGGGGGGGTTAGAATCGGAGTGTCCCGACCCGTGAGTCGAAGCGGTTAAAAGACGGAGCTACGAATGAGGGATTCTCCCGTGCAAATCCGTTCCCTGCGATGAACTGATTTTTTGGTTTTTGAATAATAGTTTGTACACAGCTTTGTGCTCAGGGATAAAACCCTGCAAGAGCCAACCGGAAGAGTGAGCGTCGGATGCGGGTCACGCGCTCGTCTGTAATTCTTGCCGTCCACACGCAGGCCAATCTTCCGAAAGGCGCAAGGGCTCCCTGATCGTACCGAAAGGTCTCCGAATAAGCCTTTCTTTCCCAACTTTTTATCAGCCCTGGATTAACCTGGAAATAAAAGCCAGATCCTAAAATGACACCCTGCTGGTACTTTGTGGCTTCCCCAAAGTTAATTTCCCAGTCTAATGCAAACCGCTCCCCGTCCTGACATTATCATCAGGAAGAAATACCTGGCAATTTTCATTTCTGTTTCGAGGCTACAGTTTCATTATCGGTTTGGGCTTAACGGCTTATCGGGCTGGGTAACAGTCAGATTAATTTTTTTTTTTTTAAAGGAAGAGATGTGAGGTCTGCTGAGATAGACGCAAATTGCTCGTAGAGATAACGATCGGTGATCGCATTTGCGCACGGGAAGTGCACCGGCTGTTTTGCCCTTGCGAGGAACGGACCCGCTCTCAAAGGTTTGCTCGAATGTTAAGGCTCTTTACCGTGGGTCCCTTAAAAGCAGTGCCTCGTCCCGAGCCCCTTTCTTTACCACTCCTGGCTTCTATGAGCCCCTATGGCAAAACTGCAAGGGCTCAACTCAGAACTGGCCCGTGGGAGGGCAGATCCGGGAGTGAGCTATAAGGGAGCTGAGCTGTATGTGTCTGTGTGTGTCAGTTTGGCGTAGTGGTTAAGCGCGTGGACTCTAATCGGGGAGAACCGGGTTTGATTCCCCACGCCTCCACTTGCAGCTGCTGGATGACCTTGGGCAAGCCATCGTTCTCTCAGAGCTGTTCTCTCAAGGGCAGTTCTCTCAGAGCTCTCTCAGCCCCACCTCCCTCACAAGGTGTATGTTGTGGGGAGGGGAAGGGAAAGGAGATTGTAAGCCACTCTGAGACTCCAAGTGGAGGGCGGGGTATGAATCCAATCTCCTCCTCCTCCTCCTCCTCCTCCTCCTCCTCCTCCTCCTCCTCCTCCTCCTCCTCCTCCTCTTCTTCTTCTTCTTCTTCTTCTTCTTCTTCTTCTTCTTCTTCTTCTTCTTCTTCTTCTTCTTCTTCTTCTTCTTCTTCTTCTTCTTCTTCTTCTTCTGTGTTGCCAGTGACTCCCTGGCAACTGGCAGAGGGTGGGAGGGACTTCCCACCAGCAGGGGGAAGTCTAGGCTGCCATCGCCATCACTTCCTGCATGCACCGGAAGTGAGGTCATCGTGTCACCGGCAGCGTTCCCTCTAAGCTGAGTTAGTGTGAGCTGGCTCACATTTTTTTAGCCTCCAGCTCACACATTTTGTTCTTCACTCAGGAAGGAGGGCTCCAGAGCAGACTAATTGGTGCAGGAGCCAAATTGCTCACTCACAGCTTTAATGCCAGTAGCTCACAAAGTAGAATTTCTGCTCACAAGACTCCACAGTCTAGAGGGAGCATTGGTCACCGGTGATGTGGTTATGCTCTGATATTTGGGCAAAAATTCCATGGTAAAAATGGCTTCTACCAGAGAGTTTTTGCCCAAATACCAGGCTGCTGCCTGGCACTAAATCAGACCACTGGTCCATCACGTTCAGTATTGTCTTCTCAAACTGGCAATGGCTCTCCAGCGTTCATTCGTCTCGTTCGTTCGTTCGTTCGTTCGTTCCCTCCCTCCCTCCCTCCCTCCCTCCCTCCCTCCCTCCTTCCTTCCTTCCTGTTTGGTGTAGTGGTTAAGTGCACGGACTCTAATCTGGGAGAACCGGGTTTGATTCCCCACTCCTCCACTTGCAGCTGCTGGATGACCTTGGGCAAGCCATAGTTCTGTCAGAGGTGTTCTTAAAAAAGAGTAGTTCTCAGTCAGAGCTCTCTCAGCCCCACCCTACCTCCCAGGATGTCTGTGTTGGGGAGGGGAAGGGAAAGGAGTTTGTAAGCCGCTGTGAGACTCCCTTGGGTAGTGAAGGGCGGGGTATAAATCCAATCTCTTCTCTTCTTCTCCCCCTTCCTTCCTTCTGTCAGGTAGTCCTGTCATGTGAATGGAATGCTGAGGGAGTACTTTCAGTCTCCCATCCTTTGAACTGTCATTCACTGTCACTTATCAGGTCTCCGACCTTGCTTCTCCAGCTGCTGGAGTGTTGGCTGGGAACCTAACGGTTTCTAGATTTGTTTTGCTTGCTTGCCCGCTGCTATTGCCCGCGCCCATGCAAACACTATTCATTGGCTTCTGCTGTATGGGGGGGATGCTTGAATGTAATATATCTTAGCAGGCCCTACTGTATGTGGCCATTACAGACACAAGCTGTACACGTGTCTTCCGTTCTGCTTCACCATTAAACATTGTCTTCTGAAGAAGCCCTGTGTTGCGTGATCTGACTGAGGAACCTGACACCTTCCTTCCTTCCTTCCTTCCTTCCTTCCTTCCTTCCTTCCTTCCTTCCTTCCTTCCTTCCTTCCTTCCTTCCTTCCTTCCTTCCTTCTCCCTCCCTCCCTCCCTCCCTCCCTCCCTCCCTCATTGTCCCTTTAACTGGAGATGCCAAAGATTGAAACTGGGACTTCTGCATGCCAAGCAGATGCTCTGCCACTGAGCCATGGCCCCTCCCATGAATGGAACTTCCCATGAAGCTGCCTTCTGCTGAATCAGACACTTGGTCCATTGAAGTCCTAATTGTCTACTCAGACTGGAAGCAGATCTCCAGGGTCTCAGGCGGAGGTCTTCCACATCACCCACTGCCCGGTCCTTTCAACTAGAGATGCTTAGGTGTAGAATCATGCTGCTGTGTATTAGGTTGCTTCCAATAAAAGAGGCAAAACATTTAAATGAGGCAAGTAAAGGTTGTCAGCCTGGGGTTCCCAGGTACCCACTGGCAACCAGTAACAAACAGAGAGGACTTACTGGGAGCGGAAGGAAGGCCTAGGCTGCTGTTGCCGGTGGTCACACTGGAGGTGATGTCATTGGGTCGCTGGTGCCATGAGGATGTGCTGGTATTCCTCCAGGATCCCTGGCCAAACTGGCCTGGAGAAAAATTGCTCCCTGACCCCAAAGTGGCGATCAGCATTTCCTGGGCATGTAAGAAAGGGCCATGAGATCTAAGCACCGAGGCAACCCTTCCTGCCCTCCCTCTCGTGATCTGCCTTCGTTCACAGAATCCGCATTGCTGTCAGATGGCCATCTAGCCTCTGTCTGGAAACCTCCAAAGAAGGAGAGCCCACCACCTCCCAAGGAAGCCTGTTCCACTGAGGAACTGCTCTATCAGGAAGTCCTTCCTAATGTTCAGCCAAAAACTCTTCTGATTTAATTTCAACCCCTTTGGTTCTAGTCCAACCTTCTGGGGCAACAGAAAACAACTCTATGACAGCCCTTCAAGTACTTGAAGATGGTTCTCTTATCATCTCTCAGTCGTCTCCTCTCTAGGCTAAACATACCCAACTCCTTCAGCCTTTCCTCCTTGGGCCTTGGTCTCCAGACTACTCTCATCATCTTCATTGCCCTCCTCTGGACACGTTCCAGCTTGTCTATATCCTTCTTAAATTGTGATGCCCAAAACTGAACACAATCCTCTAGCTGAGGTCTAACCAGAGCAGAGATACCATCACTTTGCATGATCTGGACACTCTACTTCTGTTGATACAGCCCAGGATTGCATTTGCCTTTTTAGCTATGGCATAACACTGCTGGCTCATGGTCTACTAAGACCCCTAGATCCTTTCTGCACACACTACTGCTAAGACAAGTCTCCCCCATCCTAAAATAATGCATTTGAATTTTCCTACCTAAATGCAGAACTTTACATTTGTCCCTGTTAAAATTTGTTTTATTTCTTTTAGCCCAGTTTTCCAGCCTGTCAAGATCATCCTGTATTCTGACTCTGTCTTCTACTTTATCTGCTACCCCTCCAATTTAGTATCATCTGTAGATTTAACATGCATTCCCTCTAAGCTGCCATGCTGGCCATTGGTGACCAGAAGTTTTCTAAATCTGGCAGGCATTTCTTTCCCTGGAACCACATGCCTCTAAATATTCACCCGTATTCATAACTAGGAATCAGGCCCGTTATAGACACAAGACAATCAGCGCTAGAAGGAAGGAAGGAAGGAAGGAAGGAAGGAAGGAAGGAAGGAAGGAAGGAAGGAAGGAAGGAAGGAAGGAAGGAAGGAAGGAAGGGAAGGCAGCGAGAGCAAGAAAGTAAGAGAGAAAGAGGGAAAGAGAGAGAGAGAGACAGAAAGGAAGAGAAAGGGAGGGAGGGAGGAAAAGAGGATGAAAGAGGGAGGGGAAGAAGTCAAAGAGAAGGGACTGTGGGAGGGAGGGAGGAAAAGAATGGCAACAGACAGGGAGTAAGGAAGGAAGCAAAAGAGGAAGGGAGGGAAAGAATGCAAAGAGATAGGAAGAAGAGACAGAGGGAGGGAAAGGAGAGAGTGAAGACCCAGAGATCCTGGGAAGAGAAAGAGGGAGGCAGGGCCAGGGAAGGGGGGCTCTGCAGCTCGGCGCCAGCTTGGTGGGCAAGCGGGGAAAGGAGGGGGCCCTCTGGAAGCGTGTCCCTGCCCATCCACTTGGGGTGGGTGGGAAAGGCGGTGGGGTGCGGAGGTCTCTCCCTGCGCGTCTGGCTTGGCAGGGGAGTGGGAAAGTATGGCATAGAGGCCTCTGGAGGCCTTTTTTCATACATCCACCTCAGAGGGCAGGCTGGAAAAGACAGGCAGGGGGTGCGGAGGCCATTCTCCGCTTGTCCACCTGGGCGGGCTAGTGGGGCAGTGTGGCGTGGAGGCCTCCGGAGGCCTTTCCCTGTGCGCGCATCTCAGTGGACGACTGGGGAAAGGTGCCACAGGAGCCTCCGGAGGCCTCTCCCTGCCTGTTCTCACAGCCCGGCCAGCTCCTGTCATGTCCATGGATGACTGGCCGCAGAGCCCATCCTCTTTGGCAGCTGTCTGTAGACTGAGGGCAAGAGAGAACATAAGAGAACATAAGAGAAGCCAATGTTGAATCAGGCCAATGGCCCATCTAGTCCAACACTCTGTCACACAGCGGCCAAAAATACCAGGTGCCATCAGGAGGTCCAGCAGTGGGGCCAGGACACTAGAAGCCCTCCCACTGTTGCCCCCTCCAGCACCAAGAATAGAGTGCAGCACCTGCCCCAGACTGTGAGTTCCCATCTATACCCTGTGGCTAATAGCCACGGATGGACTTCTGCTCCAGATGTTTATCTAATTCCCTCTTGAAACTGTCCATGCTTGTAGCTGCCACCACCTCCTGTGGCAGTGAATTCCATATGTTTATCACTCTTTGGGTAAAGAAGTATTTCCTTTTATCTGTTCTATCCCGACTACTCAGCAATTTCATGGAGTGCCCACAAGTTGTTGTCTTGTGAGAAAGGGAGAAAAGTACTTCTTTCTCAACCTGCTCAATCCCATTAATAATTTTATAAACCTCGATCATGTCACCCCTCAGCCGTCGTTTCTCCAAGTTGAAGAGCCCCAAGCATTTTAACCTTTCTTCATAGGGAAGGTGTTCCAACCCTTTTATCATTCTAGTTGCCCTTCTCTGCACTTTTTCCAATGCTATAATATCCTTTTTGAGATGTGGTGACCAGAACTATACACAGTATTCCAAAAGAGTGTGGCTGCTGGCTGTGTGGGCAGGACTCAGGCCAGCAGCCCACCAACGCAGCCAGGGGACTGGCAGAGGCTTGGAATGGCAGTTCTTGCAGCCAACTGATTTTTGGTGTGAATCGAATCTTGCCACCCCAGATCAGCTTTATAATATAGGAGAGATTCCCCCTTCCCCCAAATGCCATCTTTTCACCTGATTTCAGAAGTAAATCTCAGCAGGAGAAGATAGACATGGCCAATCATCTTCTCTTCTGAAAATTATATATGTGTTGTTGTTGTTTTTAAAAAAGAAAATAAATAGGAAAATGCCCGTAAGGCACGAAGAAAATCTTCTTTAAAACCTGTAATTCCCAAAGATCATTACAATCAAGGAGACGCTAAATCCCTAAATCAGCCTCTACAAAATGGTGATTAGCTAAGAAGCAGTGAAGGAAGCCTGCTGGCGTAGAAGAGTGGAGTTTCTGAACTTTTCGAGTTTGCCAAGGGCGGAGGCGTGAGGAGAATGTCACTGAACAGGGGGCAGGTGCCAGTCAGTCTGTTTGTTGCTCTACACAACTGTGTCCAGACGTTGGGCTGGGTACAAGAGTGGTAGAAGCACCCAGTGTGTGGTTCCTTCCCCCAACATTGCTCTTTAATACAGAAGAAGAAGCGAAGAAGAAGAGATTGGATTTGTACTCCGCCCTTCACTGCCTGAAGGAGTCTCAGAGCAGCTTACAATCTCTTTTCCCTTCCCCTCCCCACAACAGACACCCTGTGAGGTAGGTGGGCTGAGAGAGCTCTGACAGAAACTGCTCCCGAGAGAACAGCTCTGAGAGAACTTGTGACTGACCCAAGGTCACACCAGCAGCTGCATGGGGAGGAGTAGGGAATCAAACCCAGTTCTCCCAAATGCCGCAGTGAGGTTCCCCGAGTTCACTGTTGCCATTGATCTTAAAACTCCACAACGCTATTATCCAGTGGGGGCCAGCAGCATGGAACTCTCTGTGGCATCCTCTCTTTAGGGAGGACTGGTTTTCTCTTTAAATGTGCTCTTTGCTTTTGTAAACTGGGAAGATTCAGCTGCCACCAGGAAATTAAGGATTTCCAGACCTTTTCTCTGTTTCTTTTGCTGGTAAGGTGACCTTGAGTCGGGGCTTTTCAGGGATCTATGTGGTCCTGAGGACAGATAGAACTAAATTCGGGATAAACTTGAACAAAAGATGATTGATTGAAGGAAGAACAGGATATGAGGTTGGTTATTCTGTAACTGTTTTGGATAAAGGGCCTTGAGAATATGTCTATCAAATGTATCACACACAGTCTTTTTTTTCTTTTTCTTTTGTTTGTTTGACACTCGGTTCCAACATTAACAGGAGTCAGTCTTTCCTATAGTCAGCCACACAGGCTAAGGAGATATATCCTGCACTCTTCAAGAACTCACGCAGAACGAACTGAGCACTCACTGACTTAACTCTCTAACTGAACTCTTCCAACACATTTTCCTAACTGTCTCTCATAACTGACACACTGACACACCCACACAGGTTCACTTCAAAAACCCCTCCCACACTCTGTCATCCACCAACCACAGCACATTTATCTCTCTCAATCACTCTAGTCTACTAACCATGAAGTCCAACCAAGCATTTAAAGGCACACACTCACTCATAAAACAGGGAATCATTACACTCTCCGCCCAACCCTGCCTTTTCAAGTGCCAAAACAGCCGTGGGGTGGTCAGGCTCGTGAAGGCACTTCGGGTCAATTGCCATCCTTCATTCTGACCTACTTCACAGGGCTGTTTTTTTTTAAAAAAAATATTTATAACTTTTAACTTTATAACAGTGGAATCTCAAAAAGAGTTAAAATGCATTATAAACAGAAGAAACATAACAGTATACAAAAAAAGAGAGAAACAGTTAGGGCTGATAATTAAAGTTCACAGTATATACTCCAGAGTCTTGATGCTGCTGTAAATGATTATATAACAGTTTAACAGGTTATTACGTATCATCAAAACATTGAAATAATTTCCAAATACCTTTTAGGCATGGAGCGGGTAGGAACAATAGTATTAGCATGTCACTTCTAGAAAAGGAAGCCATTTGGAGTAAAATAGGGATTGGGCTTTGTAAGAAGAAGAAGAGAAGAGATTGGATTTATACCCTGCCCTTCACTGCCCAAAGGCATCTCAGAGTGGCTAACAAACTCCTTTCCCTTCCCCTCCCCACAACAGACACCCAGTGAGGTAGGTGGGGTTGAGAGAACTTCTGACAGAAACTGCTCTTTTTCAAGGACAGCTGTGCCAGAGCTTGTGACTGACTCAAGGTCACATCAGCAGGTGCAAGCGGAGGAGTGGGGAATCAAACCCAGTTCTCCCAGATTAGAGTCCGCACACTTCACCACTAAACCAAACTGGCTCTAGTAGAAGGTATAGAAATAGCTATTATTTCCATTGTATAATATTCCCACATCTGCATGGTGAAAGGTTAATGAATTAAAGCTCTTCCAGTTTCTTGTAATAACAGATTTGGCTGCCATTAACAACAATGATATGAATTCTTTTTGTATTTTAGGAATCTCTTTTTTTTTTTTTGTCAATTTCTTGAATTTCTTTCTATCTTGTAGAATCGGTCTCGGAATTTCTCTCAAAATTATTATTTTCTTTCCATTAATTTCCAACGGTTGTGTAAATTGTTTCTTGAAAACGTCTTCCTTCATCTTTGTTGTCACAAATTGAACAATCACATCTCTGGGTAATTGCTTTCTTTTGGCATAAGCTGAATTTACTCTATAAATCAAGTCAAAGTCTGCATCCAAATCTCCCTCATCTTCCCCTACATAAGTTGTCAATGTCTTAATTACTAGAGCCCGTAGATCCTGATCTTCCTCCTCTTCTATCCCTCTCAATCTCAAATGATTCTGAGTAGCCCTATATTCCATCATGGTCTCCAGTCTTGTATTTTCTAACAGGGTTTTTAACCTTTTGTTCCATATCTTCAGATTTTGTCACCAGACTTTTGACTTCCTTTTTGAGTTCTTCTGTATCTTTTTTATCCCTGACACTTCTGTAAGTACCAGTTCTTTCAGTTCTTCCATATTTTTTTTCTGTACTTGGACTTGCACTTGTTCTATTTGCTCCAATTGAATTTGCAGCTGTTGTTGTAGTTGCTGTTGCAGCTGTGATTCTATTTGTTTTCCAAGATTCTGCACCACTTCGGTCATCCGTTTTTCCATCGCTTCCATAGCTGCTTGCCACTCTTTTTTCCCTTTGCAGTCATTCTTGGGCTAGGTGATGAAGCAGCTCTGGGTCTTGACCTCAAATCCGTCTTGGAGACAACTTCAATGCTAGTCAGTCTTTGTATTAGCAGTCTTCAAGCCAAATCGCCACCTTTAAAACTTGTTTAAATGCTTTTTCGGCTTGAAAATAACTTTTTAAAATTTAGTCCTCCCCAAAATGTCGGGCGCAATTTCTCTATGATTTTCTGGCTAGAGTAGGCTCCTTCCAAACTTCCTGTTGATCTGTCCGTCTCTGTAATCCAACTTCCGGTAAGGGTGGTGTCACACAATAAAATGTCCATCCGTTTCGAGCACAACAGCCTCTAAAACCTCCACTCTAGCCCACTTCCTGTATCATAGAGTCACAGTTAGTTTCGTTTCTGCTACGTAAAGTTTAGACTTGACTGACCACAGGAATGCAAAACAAAGTCACTTTTCAGCCTTTTTCTCTAAAGGAAAGCTTTCGTTTTACTTTTAATTCAAGCGGAATAGTTCCTTAAAGGTTTCAACGCTTATCCGTACGTTTCAATTTCACAATCTTCTTTAAACCGGTAAGCTCTTGTTCATTTGTTACCTTGCTTGTAATCTCGGGGTTTCGCGGTGCTTCTTCTGTAAACGATGTTAATCTTGATGATAAAGAGATCGGTAGATGGCGAATTTATGCTGAATTCTCAGCCCGGCTGGCATCTGTAGAGTTGATTTGCAACTGCCCTCTTCACGGAAGGAGATCAAAGTGTAAACAAGCTTCCTCCGAAGCTTATCCACACCGATCTCAACTCCCCCTCAGGCTTCGCTGCTTGCTTGCCACTCCCCCGCCTGGAGAGTGCTGCGCTGGGCCAGATAAAGCCCAGACTGTCATCAGATGCCGCAGTACACTCTGCACAACTCGCAAAGTGTGTCAATTCGCCATTTTACTCCGACCGGAATCTCAATACCGTCCCATAAATCAAGCAATACTAGTTCAGGAGAGGAAGGTAAGTCGAGATTAGTAATTAATGGTCTGTAAAATTGTAACCCAAAATGTTTTCATTGTTTTGCAGGTCCATCAACAATGATAGTAGTTCGCTATTTCGTCACAGGAATGCCAGCATAAAGGTGAGTATTTCTTATCAATATGGTGTAATTTAGCAGGTGTATGATACCATCTTAGAGTCAATTTGAGAGCTTGGGCTCTTATGTTTAATGGTCAAGATGACAAACTGGGCGACGATCAAATTTTGAGCCAGATAGAGTCAGCTAATAATACCGTCCAATCTGAGTTCCGGGCAACTTGATATGTCGCTGGTTCTTTAGAGGAGTGGGATAATAACTCCTTATGTAGAATTGAAATCATACCTTTGCAGGATTTAACATCCATGGAGAGAATTTTTTCAAAAAAAGGCGAAAGGCCTGGTCTCTTCAGTTTTGAAAGTCGTCTTCCAGAGATGTCTTATTTGGAGATATTCGAACCAGTTAATTACACACCTGTATTTATGCTCTAAGGAGCTGCGATGGCTCAAGTGGTTAAGACGCTGAACTGCAGGCTGTGGAAGGTCATCAGTTCAGCAGTTCGAGACCTGAGAGTGCCACATGATGGGGTGAGCTCCCGTCTCTAGTTCCAGCTCCTGCCAACCTAGCAGTTCGAAAGCAAGAAATTGCAAGTAGATAAATAGGTACCACTGCGGTGGGAAGGTAACAGTGTTCTGTGCGCCTTGGCGTTTAGTCATGCCAGCCACATGACCATGGAAACATCTTCAGACAGCGCTGGCTCTTCGGCTTTGAAACAGAGATGAGCACCGCAACCCTAGAGTCGGATTCGACTGGCTTTCGAGCAAGGGAACCTTTACTTTTATTTATGCTCTATTTCGGATTTGTCTAGGAGGAGAGAATTATTACTGATATCTTTAAAACATATGATATTATTATGTTGTCGAAGGCTTTCAAGGCTGGAGTTCATTAGTTGTTGTAGATTTTCCAGGTTGTTTTGGCATTGTAGGACCTGACGTTTCACCAGCAGCTGTGACTGGCATCCTCAGAGGTATAACACAGAAAGAAGTAGTACTCTCAGAGTAGTATTCTCAGAGGTATAACACAGAAAGATGTAGTCCTCTCAGAGAGTACTACATCTTTCTGTGTTATACCTCTGAGGATACCAGTCGCAGCTACTGGCGAAACGTCAGGTCCTACAATTCCAAGACCACAGCCACACAACCCGGAAAATCTACAGCAACTATATGATAATATTGTATTTCCAGATTTTAACAGAGGTATCGGGGAGGCCAGGACTAAGCCATGATTGGCCTATGAAGTTGGTAAGTAGGGATGGATGTAGAGCTAATACTGAATTCAATTTGTCCCACATTTTCAGAGAGTTGGATAAAAATATATTGCTGTATAAGCTTATTGGCCACTGGGACGATTCATCCCAAAGAATCTCCTGCAATGATCTTGAATTTAAGTAGGAAAGTTCCATCCATTTCCAGTCAGTGTTATAGTTTTTGCTGTACTCCTTTATGATTCCTAGTAAAGCGGAAGCGTCATAATATAAAGAAAGATCCGGTAAGGACAATCCACCGTTTTTAGGTAATCTTCGTAACATTGCAAAGCTGATTCTGTGTAATGATTTATTCTACGCATATTTCAAGATGTGTGTCTGCCAGCATTTTAGTGATGAATATGAGATTGTTATTGGAATAGCTCTGAAGAATATTTTGGGAATATGAAGGACTTTAGGACTTGTATTTTTTTTCTATCCAAGACAGAAGAGGCGATGAAGTAGATTTAGGCAGATCTTCTAAAATTTTTGCAAGTGCTATACGATTGTATTTGAGCAAGTCAAATAGTTTGAGGGGAATAAGAATCCCTAGGAATTTCCAACAGTGGCAGCTACAAGCATGGATGGCTTCAAGAGGGAATTAGATAAGCATATGGAGCAGAGGTCCATCAGTGGCTATTAGACACAAGGTATAGATAGGGACTATGGGGCAAGGGATGCTCTGTATCCTTGGTGCTTGGGGGGGGCAACAGTGGGAGGGCTTCTAGTGTCCTGGTCCCACTGCTGGACCTCCTGATGGCCCCTGGTATTTTTGGCCACTGTGTGACAGAGAGTGTTGGAGTGGATGAGCCATTGGCCTGATCCAACATTGGCTTCTCTTATGTTCTTATGGCCCCACTGCTGGACCTCCTGATGGCACCTGGTATTTTTGGCTACTTTGTGACCCAGAGTGTTGGACTGGATGGGCCATTGGCCTGATCCAACATTGGCTTCTCTTATGTTCTTATGGCCCTACTGCTGGACCTCCTGATGGCCCCTGGTATTTTTGGCCACTGTGTGACAGAGAGTGTTGGACTGGATGGGCCATTGGCCTGATCCAACATTGGCTTCTCTTATATTCTTATGTCCTCATGATGGATCTAAAGGGAGTGATCAGACAGCAATACCTGGTAGACGTCCTGCAGTCGTCAGCAACCCGTGTTGCTCCACCAGGGGAGTGGAGTAAAAAGACACCGGGGAAAGTCTGGAACTGAACGGGTTCCGATGGGCCACGGATGGACTTTCCCTGGTCTGATCGCGCAAGCACGCTCTCATGCCGTTGGGATGGTCTCATCAGGCCATCCCGATTCGGTGCCGTTCCCCCCCCCCCATATGGAGTATGATATGCGCATCATATCATACTCCATAGGGGGCCCTCAGTGCAGAGGTGTGTTTCCTCGTTTATGCGCATGGGGGAAAAAACAGCCCCAAACCCCCACAACTCACCCACAGTTGTGTCTGATCACACAGTGACGGGCTGCGTCCGCAGCTACAAAGGGATGTGTGATCTCACAACTGTGTGTCAAATTCCTCTGGAGGAAATAGCCTCGCTTCCCCTCCGCTCCAACTGCAGTGTGTGACCGCAACCTTGGTCTAGGAAGCCGATAAAGTCTGGACTGTGCCCTTGGCGGCAGCCTATGACTTCTTGCATTCAATCATCTTACTCTGCCGGGTTCCTGTAAGCTCCTCCCCCCAACCTACCGAAGCTCCGTCTTGGCTCCACCCACCCGGCCTCCAACTGAAAGGGTGGTGTTTTTGAGCTCCTCCATCAAAATATTAATTTGCCAACATAAACCGAGCCACAGCATCGGTCCTTTGGGTTAGCGTTAGACTCCCTCCCTCCTTATCTTTGGAATCCAGTTGGTATTCACCCAGCGTTCCCTTCATGGATCGGCCAGGGACGCTCCATCAATCACAATTGCAGGCAAATGAATTGCACCAGGGCCGCTATTGGAGATGTGTAAAATGCAACTCTCGAAATTGATAGAGATGTCGCACCCCTTATAGACCGAGATGCCTAATGCCGCAGGAGTCTGTTCTGAAGAGCCGAACAAGTTATGGAAAGATGCAAGTCAGACTCCTGGGAGGCTTCGACGGCTGGGTCGCGGAGGTGGTACAGTCCTTGCCGGCAGCTCTATCGATTCGGTTTTCACGTGCCAAATTGCTTTCGTGTCCCAAGCGCATTTCTCTTCGTCCTGAGCAAACACATCTCTATTCATTTGTTTGCCAGCCGTCAAAAACATACTTCTCATGTTGGGCTTCGGGATTCGTTTGTCTTGGTGGCGGCACATTGAATGGTTTTTGGACAGAGTTGGTATGATACTTATACGGCGTTTACACGTAAACCATAGACTTGTAGTGCAATGCCAAGTAGAGTTTGATCCTTCTAAGGCTGTTGATTCCAGTGGGCCTAGACCAGGGGTGGGCAAACCACGGCTCGGGAGCCACATGTGGCTGTTCTACACATATTGTGTGGCTCCCAGGAGGGCAGCTGGGGAAGTGAAGGGGAGGCATGCATCTGATCCCTTCCTCCCTCCCTCCCCCGTCCCTCCTATCTATTTGCTTTCTTTCTCTTTCTCTCTCTTTCTTTCCACCTCTTTCATTCTTTCTTTCCACCTCCCCCTCTCTCTCTCTCTCTCTCTCTCTCTCTCTCTCTCTCAGACAAATAAATATCATTGGACAAATAAATATCATGATCAATATCTGTTTTTACCCCTTTTGCTTTTATTTTCGGCAGTCTCATTGAATGGTAATAAAAAGCAAATCTGCCTATTTTCTAAATAAAAATGTGTGCGCAATATTTGTTCATGTCTTGTGGCTCTCAACCATCTGAAATTTATTCTACGTGGCTCTTACGTTGAGCAAGTTTGCCCACCTCTGGCCTAGACGACTGTAACAATGGCTTTTTCTGCACTGACAGATTGCTCTGGAGAATCCAAGGAGTCGGGCCTTAAGGGTTGACTTTGTAGTCGCACGCATTCCCTCTGCACTGGTTTCCCCCCCTCCGGGTTATTTGTGTCTTCTGTATGCATTCTGCATCTACAAGCAAAAGCCGCATATTTTGAGCTAACTGGCTGCCAACCCTTCCCTCCCTCCCTCCCTCCCTCCGTGATGCTGCAAAAAGAAAGGAAAGGGAGGGGAAAATTCAGGCCCACACATGCAGGACTGACACATTTGGGAGCAGGGAAATCCCCAAGTCCTCTGTAACTCCGGAAGCTGCAGCTGGTGCAAAATGCGGCGGCCAGGCCGCTGATGGGCCTCCCTATGCGGGAGCACATCCGGCCTGTGCTAAAAGCATTGCACTGGCTACCAATAGTGTTCCGGATTCGCTTCAAGGTGCTGTTTTTGACCTTTAAAGCCCTTTATGGTCAGGGACCTGCCTACCTGATGCCTTTCCCTGCATATTCCCCAGAGAGCACTTCGATCTGGATCACAAAATCACCTGGCACCTCTCTGGTCTGAGGGATGCTAGGTTGACATCGCCCAGGACCAGGGTTGTTTTCTCTAGCAGCTCCAACCTACTGGAACAAGCTCCCTGGTGAGATCAGGGCCCTGCGGGACCTTTCACAGTTCCGCAGGACCGTGAAAACTGAGCTTTTCCAGCAGGCTTTTTGATAGGAGCTGCACCGTATCAGCCATCCTCTGTGTCGATCAGAGTTAGATGTTACCAGAGTGGGGATACAGATGTCCGAGTTTGATTGCACTCTATTGAGCGTACCGCCACTGGTATAGTCATGGTTGGTTTTAAACTGTTTATTATGCACTTGTATCTGAGATGCATTTCGTATTGAATTACATATTGTTTTATTGGCTTTATGTGAACCGCCCCTGAGCCTGCTCCGACGGGGAGGGAGGCGTAAAAGCGGAAATAATAAATAAATAATAAATAAATATTTACTGATTCCTTCTTATGCTCTCTCTTTGGCTTTTTTTACTGTTTGCCTGAGCGGGAGGACACGTCCTCTTCTGGCTTTGGAGAAGGAGGGAAAGAAAACAGAATGGGAAGGGAGCATCAGCCGAAAGAGAGAGGGGTGGAAATGGGGGAGGGCAGTGGGCAGCGCTTAAATACCCGCAGAAACAATTCTACTTTGGAAAGGATTAGCGATTCGAAAGCAGATGGGAACAAAGAATCGCAGCAAAAGGAGTTTTGGCAGCTGCGGGGCAACAGTGTGCTGGGAGTGGTCTGGATGCAGATCCCTGTAAGACAAATGTAGAAACAAGAGAAAGCCCCGACACGAAGTGGAAGTGAAAGTGGGAGGGAATGCAGAACGGAAAAATAGGATTGCACTCAGAAACTGAGGCAAAATACGGCTGTAGAAAGGGCCTCTGTTTTGGAATTTTCAGAGGGTCGCCATGTTGGTCTGCGGTAGAACAGATAGTTTCAAGTCTGGTAGCACCTGAGAGGCCGACAAGATTTTGGGGGTATAAGTTTTCAAGAGTCAATGCTCACTTCATCAGATACAAGCTGGAATGGAGATCTTTGAGTCCTTATATACCACTCAGAAGGTGGTAAGGGTGTTGCAAACAAGGGAACTTGAAGGACCACCTAGCTGTCAGGTAACCCTGCCATTGCTGGAATTGGGGGCGGTGGGAAGACATCAGGCATCTTTCACTGTTTTGGAATGCGGGAGGGACTGGAGGCTCCAGTCTCACTGATTTAAGAGTATCTGTTCTGCTTCTTATCAATGCGCCTGACCTTGGGTCTCATGCTGCCCTGGCATGGGGAATGTACTGGTCTGGGGTGTTAGCTTTCATGGTTTAGCGCGTGCGCGAAATGTATTCATTGGCTTGTAGGTGGTGGTGGGGGATAGTTTGAATGGGCTATATCTTCTATTGCTTTGTATTGCCTGGTATCACTGACAAAGAACTGGTTCATGCAGCTCTATGGCTGGTCTTTAATAAATACTATCTTCAGATGAAGCCTAGTGTTTGACGGACTATCTGGAGAACTTGACACTAGCCTTATATGAACTTTTATGGCAGCTCCTCCATCACCTGAACATATGAAACTGTATTCAACTGAATTGGACTGTTGGTCATCAATGTGATCAACTCTATTTTGGGGGCAGGGTATTTTTGCATTTGTGTGCCCGTGCATGTGTGTGCCTGTGCCTGGGAGTCGTGGCGACCTCTGGTGACTCTTACCGGGGCATGGAGGACATTCAGAGAAGTGGCTTGATTGCCTGCCTCTGGCCTCCCGGGCCTGGTATTCTCTGAAGGTCTCCCATCCAAATACTTGCCAGGGTCGGCCCTGCTTTACCCCTGAGATCTGACGAGATCAGGCTTGCCTGGCCTATCCAGATCAGGACTAATGTTATCAACTCTGATAGGCAACTGCGGTCTGGGTCCTCATGTACAACAACGTCTTTCCCAACATCCACAACCCAAGAACCTCTTAACTGAAGATAACGGGATGAACCTAGATTTTCTGCATGCAAAGAGTGCACCATACCATTGAGTCACAACCTCTCCCTGAGTACCCATGAGATGACGTCTGTGAACCTTAAGGATCCTTGTTCAAGTTCTATGGAATCCCATCAGCTATATTTACTCCTCATATGCTTGTATCAGAGGAGGGAGCAACCAGTTTGGTGTAGTGGTTAGGAGCGCGGACTCTAATGCGGGAGAACCGAGTTTGATCCCCCCACTCCTCCACATACAGCTGCTGGTGTGACCTTAGGTCAGTCACAAGTTATTTATTTATTTATTTATTTGGATTTGTATCCCGCCCTCCCCGGAGGCTCAGGGCAGCTAACAGCAAGGCACGCATGCCAACTTTAAAACAAGTTCAACAATATAAAAACCAAAAAACATATAAAACAACATCCAAACATTATAGCCCAGGCAATAAAACAAGATGGGGCAGATTGTAGCCCCCGGCAGACATTAACCCCCAGTAGCCAAACAGCAGCCAAACAGTAGCTCGTCACCCCCTCTCCTGCCAGGGCCGCCCTGCACTCAGTGATGACAATAGTACAATGGCGGATGGCTAACCATGGCGGCAGCTCCTAATCAAAGGCCAGGCAGAATAGCTCCGTCTTACAGGCCCTGCGGAACTGAGCAAGGTCCCGCAGGGCCCGGATCTCCTCCGGGAGCTCCCTCCACCAGGTAGGAGCCACCACCGAGAAAGCCCTGGCTTTCAGCTGTTTCAGAGCTGTTCTTTCAGGAGCAGTCCTCGAAAGAGCTCTCTCAGCCCCACCAACCTCACAGGGTGTCTGTTTTGGGGAGGCTAAGGGAAAGGAGATAAGCCACTCTGAGACTCCTTCGGGTAGTGAAGGGTAGGGTATAAATCCAGCCTCTTCTTCAGCATCCGAAATCTGGTATACCTGGATGACAGGGACTTTTGCGAGGTCTAGAAAGGCCAATCTTACTCGATCTCAGAAGCAAAGCAGGGTTGGTACTTGGATGGGACACCACCAAAGAAGACCCTGCAAATGAGCTCTGCACCTCACTTGCCTTGAATGCCCCTTGCTGGGGTCAACATAACATCGTTGTGACTCGACGTTCGTTCCGTATGTCGAAAATTCCAAAGGGGCAAGCCCCAATTCCAGGCATTTCTGAAACCACAGCAACACTGAAAACTCATCATCCTATAACGGAAGATAAGATTATTTCTCAACGAGGCAGATGCATGGGAACGGGTGACCCAGAGGTGAGAGGTTTCGTATCCTCTAATCAATTCTTCCGAGCTCCCAGTCCTCATTGATTTTATAAAAGGTATCCCCAAAAGGAATTCTGCACTTAAGGAACGGATGCGCCGCTAATGAATAAAAAATAAAATCAATCTCGCTGGCAGTCAAAGCAAGGTTTCATTAGCCATCGGACTTAAAATAAGATTACCCTTTTGGCGTGGGCCTTCTTCAAGTCGAAAGGAATCCATTGACTCAAATATTTATTGATGTCTTCCCCCATCCCTTACTGGAAGACAAAGGTTGTTACATCTTAGACCCTGAGCTACCAAAAAGAAGACGAAGAATATATCACATTACAGATAAGCTGGAATATGTCAATAGTGTTGGAAAATAAAGCTGGCTGATGTGGAATGCTAAATTTCAGGGATGCCGCCGAGATGTTGTCTCTACAAATGGACCCAGCCGCTTGAAGAGTGATTAACACATGGAATTCACTGTCACAGGAGGTGGTGGCAGCTACAAGCATGGACGGCTTCAAAAGGGAATTGGATAAGCATATGGAGCGGAGGTCCATCAGTGGCTATTAGCCACCAGGCATAGATAGGAACTCTCATGCTGGGGCAGGTGATGCTCTGTATTCTTGGTGCTTGGGGGGGGCAACAGTGGGAGGGCTTCTAGTGTCCTGGCCCCACTGCTGGACCTCCTGATGGCCCCTGGTATTTTTGGCCACTGTGTGACAGAGTGTTGGACTGGATGGGCCATTGGCCTGATCCAACATTGGCTTCTCTTATGTTCTTGAGAGCTGGGAAGAACTTAGTTGTCAGTTGGGACTCACAAAGTCTGTGGTTGAACACAACACACGCTCGAATCTTGGCATGGCAGAATCGCTTCTCAATATTGTGTGTGTGTGTGTGTAAAATGCCTTCGGATTGCAGCAGACTTACGGTGGCCCCGTGCCAAGAAAGGAAATGGTCTGATTTTGGTCAGAGCTCATCCCATTTCTGATTGATGGTCCCTTTGGATCAAGAAGAAGAAGGAGGAGGAGGAGGAGGAGGAGATTGGATTTATACCCCGCCCCTCACTACCCAAAGGAGTCTCAGAGCGGCTTACAAACTCCTTTCCCCTCCCCTCCCCGCAACAGACACCCTGTGTGGTAGGCGGGGCTGAGAGACCTCTTGACAGAAACTGCTCTTTTTCAAGAACAGCTCTGACAGAATAACGGCTTGCCCAAGGTCATCCAGCCAGGTGCAAGTGAAGGAGCAGGGAATCAAACCCGGTTCTCCCAGATTAGAGTCTGTGCACTTAACCACTATACCAAACTGCATCACAGGTATACAATATTGGTGGTGGTCATTGCTCGTGGATCTCCTTGGCCAACAGCCCCCTTGGGGCCTTGGGGGAGAGCCAACATATACTCCTGATAAACATACAGGCCCCTTAGCTACAGTGGGGCATCTTGGGGCTAGGCCCCCTCACTTATTGGCAAGGCCCCACGACTTCCCATCCAGACCAGGGTCCCCGAGCGGCGGCAGGTGTGGGGAAGGAGCCGGGTGTTCCTTTAATTCAATTAGACAGTGCCCCCTAAGACATTTAAATGCCCCTGACTTTAAAAATCCTGGCTACGGGCCTATAAACATATCTACAAGTGCATTTATTTTCTAATAGGTAATGGGGCGGGGGTTGTACGATGACTGCTAAACTACAGTTTGCTCAAATACTTTTGCATTATGGGTTTAAATTGTCAATTAATGGTTTTAACTTTGGAGCAGTTGTCGCTCTCCCTAAATCTATAGGGTTCTGCCAGTTTCCATCCCCCGCCCTTACTGAACTGGGTGGGAATGGGAGTCCTAGGAAAGTTTCCTGCACTCCTAATTTCCCCAAGAGTCTTACATTTCTTACAGGGAAATGCTGACCGCCGCTTTGGAGTCAGGAAGCAATTGCTCTGTAGACCGGTTTGGCCGGGGATCCTGGAGGGTTTTATTTTGTCATCTTCTGGGCATGGAACAGAGGTCTCTCTGTGTGTGTGTGTGGATTTGTATTTGTGAATGTCCTGCCTTGTGCAGGGGGGTGGACTAGATGACCCTGGAGACCCCTTCTAACTCTATGATTCGACTCATCAGGGCAGACCCTGCTTAGCTTCTGAGTTCTGATGAGATCGGGCTAGCGTGGGCCATCCAGTCAGGGCGACAGAACTCATACAGCATCTTAATTCACAGTGGAGCTGAGCCGTCGTGCATCTTTCTTTCTGGCTACTCCATTGCTGAAAAGATTCTCTAGCTGCTCCTCTTTCCTTGTTGAAGCAAGTGGAGAGTACAGCCCCTGGGATCTGCATTGTAGTAGGTCAGTTCATCTGGACGAGATGGAATTGAAAACAAATCGGCCAGTATCATCATGCCCCTGTATAAATCATTGGTGCGACCTCATTTGGAATACTGTGTACAGTTCTGGTCACCACATCTCAAAAAGGATATTATAGCATTGGAAAAAGTGCAGAGAAGGGCAACTAGAATGATAAAAGGGTTGGAACACCTTCCCTATGAAGAAAGGTTAAAACACTTGGGGCTCTTTAGCTTGGAGAAACGACGGCTGAGGGGTGACATGATGGAGGTTTATAAGATTATGCATCGGATAGAGCAGGTTGAGAAAGAGGTACTTTTCTCCCTTTTTCACAATACAAGAACTCATGGGCACTCCATGAAATCGCTGAGCAGTCGGGTTAGAACAGATAAAAAGGAGTCCTTCTTCACCCAAAGAGTGATTAACACATGGAATTCACTGCCACAGGAGGTGGTGGCAGCTACAAGCATAGACAGTTTCAAGAGGGAATTAGATAGCAGGGCACTTCTGATGTTCTTATGAAGGCCTCGGCCTCCATGCCCTGTTGTTGGCCCTCCAGAGGAACTGGCTGGCCACTGTGTGAGACAGGATGCTGGACTGGATGGACCACTGGTCTGATCCAGCAGGGCTCTTCTGAGGTTATTATCAAGGGAAGACTTCGGCCTCTATGCCCTGTCGTTGGCCCTCCAGAGGCACTGCTTGGCCACTGTGTGAGACAGGATGCTGGACTAGATGGACCCCAGGTCTGATCCAGCAGGCCTCTTCTGATGTTCTTAGGAGAAGGACGTAAACCACTTGGGGTACCCCCTAGGGAGAAACGGGGAGCACCAACCAATTAAGTAAATAAAGTAAAGATGGTTTCTCAGGGCTCAAATGACCTCCTCCCAATATAGCGTGTGGGTGTGTGTAAAACGCTATCAAGTCATAGCCAGGTTATGGCGACCCTTCATGGGCCTCTCAAAGCAAGAGATAAACAGAGGTGGCTTGTCACTGCCTGCCTCTGTGTAGTGACCCTGGACTTCTTCGGTGGTCTCCCATCCAAATATTAGCCAGGGCCGACCCCACCTAGCTTCGGAGGAGACTGAAAGCTAGCCTGGGCCAATCCAGGTCAGGATTTTTGTGTGAGGCACAAAAGCTACCCTAAATCTTCTCCTTTCTCTGACAGTTCCATTGACGGACATTACAACTGGGTATTTTCGGACCGGGATCCTCTGCGGTGGGCCGGAGATTCTTTTTAACCACATTAACCGCGGCCAAAGCCACCTGTCGGCTTCCCCTTTCAAATCCATCGCCGCTCGACGCTAGAGTTCCTAAGAGGGAAAGGCATTGTTCCCCTTTGAAAGGATGCTACATTTTCGACACCCGGGAAGCATTCATTTCTGCGCTACCCATTTCTTTTCTCCTTTACGCCGAAAGAAGTGTCTGTGTGTATGTGGGGGAAGCTTTACTTCTTTTTATTCCTCTCCATAATAAAATTATCCGCCTGCCCCTCCCGGGACCATTATAGCCAGATAACACAGAACTCTCAAGCTGATCCCGACGGCTATTAAAAGAAAATCAAAGCGCATTCAGCCTCGCCATTAGACCACGTCGGGGCTGCAGACACTTGCCTTTCTGATGGGATAATAAGGTTATCAAATTATTTTTTTCTAAAAGGGTGAAAGATCCCTCTCCCCCTCCACCACCACCCCCAGCCTCCACGACCAGCGTTTTTTCCAGCAGCAGTTCCATTAGGAGGAGGCCGACGGGGCTTCCGGCGACGCTGATTGCTTTTGCTGTAGGACAACAAAGGGCATTTTAGAGAGGATTTCGAACCGACCGCCGACTGGCGCATTGTAATATTTATATTGCGCAAATCCCCACCGTGCTGGAATGCTAACTCTTCATCTCCCCACCCCTGCCCAAATCAACCTTTCATGACATACAGGAAAACTACCTTTATCTTTCCATGTTTCCATAATTCCCAGGTCCCTCCTCGGCCAGCGGTACTTTTTTCTAATGGTGTGTTTTAAAGCGGAATCCATTGGGATGTCCGTCATCCCTCTAACGCAGCAGCTTACCGAGAAGAGATATCATAGAGGCGCTAATGTGGTGCAGTGGTTAGGATCTGGGAGCAGTGTTCCCTCTAAGCTGAGTCAGTGTGAGCTAGCTCACAGTTTTTTAGCCTCCTGCTCACTGATTTTTGTATTAGCTTGGGAAGGATGGCTCCAGAGCAAACTAATTTAGGCAGCAGTCACATCCCTCGCTCACAACTTTAATGCCAGTAGCTCGCCAAGTAGAATTTTTGCTCACCAGACTCCACAGCTTAGAGGGAACATTGGGAGTCCTGGGTTCCAGTTCCGCTCAGCTGTGAAGCACGCTGGGTAACTTCAAGCTAGCCGTTCTTTCTCAGAGTAACCTAACCTTATAGAAGAAGGAGATTGGGTTTGTAACCCGCCCTTCCCTACCCGAGGGAGTCTCAGAGCGGGTTACCATCTCCTTTCTCTTCCCTTCCCCACAACAGACACCCTGTGTTAGGTAGAAGAAGAAGAAGAGATTGGATTTATACCCCACCCTTCACTACCCAAAGGAGTCTCAGAGCGGCTTACAAACTCCTTTCCCTTCCCCTCTCCACAACAGACTCCCTGTGAGGTAGAAGAAGAAGAAGAAGAAGAAGAAGAAGAAGAAGAAGAGATTGGATTTATACCCCGCCCTTCACTACCCAAAGATGTCTCAGAGCGGCTTACAATCTCCTTTCCCTTCCCCTCCACACAACAGACACCCTGTGAGGTGAGGCCTCAATTCCACAGGGCCTGTAAGATGGAGCTGTTCTGCCAGGCCTTTGGCTGAGGCAGCGGTCGCCTCTCTATATGGTCAAATCTGCATTTGTATTTTTAAAACAGTTTCATGCTGCTGTGATGCCGTCAAGCATAGGGAGAGGCCGCGTCGCAGCAGCGCGAATCCGATTCGAAACTGCAAATGCAGCACGAAACTGATTTAAAAATGCAAATGCAGATTCGACCTATATATACGGCCTCCCTGAAGTGGTTGTCACCTACTCTACTTATCCACCCAAATAATATGCCAGGGAACCTGCAGCCAGCTGATTTGTTAGAAGTGTTTACATTGTTTAATTTTAATTGTATTTATTGTACGTTTTATGATGTTACCTGCCCCAAGCCCGCTCGCAGGATGGGCAGGCTATAAACACAAATAATAAATAAATAAATAAATAAATAGGTGGGGCTGAGAGAGCTCTTTCGAGGACTGCCCTTGAGAGCACAGCTCTGAGAGAACTTGTGACTGACCCAAGGTCATGCCAGCAGCTGCATGTGGAGGAGTGGGGAATCAAACCCGGTTCTCCCAGATTAGAGTCCGCGCTCCTAATCACGACACCAAATTGGCTCTGAGGGTTGTCATGAGGATGAAATGGGGAAGGGAGAACCCTGAGTTCCTTGGACGATACCAGTTTACTAGTTCAATGAAAGAAAGGGCACGATCCATCCGCAGCTGCATATGCAAAGGATGATCCCCACAGGGTTCAATGTAATCAGCTAACTTCCTCACTCTCAGTGACTCTTGGCATTGCATACATATATATTTACTTCACTCATACCCCACTTTTCTCCCCGAGGGGGACCCATAGCAATTTATATAATTTCCGTGTCTTCCATTCTATCCACCCAACAACCCTGCGAGGTAGGCTGGGATGAAAATGTCTGATTGGCCCAAGGCACACAGTGTCCTTCTGTGGCAGAGTGGGGATTCAAACCTGAGCCTCCCCAAATCCTAGTTTGACCCTCTAACCCCTACGCCACACTGTCTGTTGTAACACTTAGAGAAGGAGGGTTTTCAGGGGGGAGGAAGAGGAAGAGGAGGAGAAGAAGAAGGTTATTTATTAATAGTATGTCCACACAGACTAGACTCTCCACTCTGTTTTCAGCACATCATCAGATGGCAAATGGTGACAAGTTCCAAGCACAGAAAAATCCTGTAGAAAACAAAAAGTAGGCATGATTTGGGGGCAGTGAATACCCTGCACTTAAAATTATAAACACATACTGGCCCAGGCTTCCCAGGGAGCAAGGATCACAGCAAGGATGGCAGACAGAGAGAGGAATCAGAATCCAGCCCCAAGCCAGAGGTTCCAGACAGCAGGTTTAACAAAGCCCAGTCTAGGGTTAAGGAGTTCCAGTTAGCCAGTCCAAGGTCAGGGTTTCCAGAAAAGCCAGTTGCCAGTTTGGGGTCAAGGTTGCAGAAATCCAGTAACAACAAGGCGGTTGGCTCAGTAGCACACTGTACTTGTTGCATCCACAAACTGCTGTTTCTCCTGGCTGACTTTCTAGCCAAGTCTTAACAAGCTACACTCCCAGCCCATTCCTTGGCAGTCATCCTGAAACTACTCATCCATCTCTTCAGTTGACAGCTGATGACAGGCCATGAGTCTCGCCCTCCTTCTCCTTTCCTGCAACTCAGCTCACCTCTGACAGTGTCAGCGTTGTGGGGGTGTGGTTGAGCTGGATGGGCTGGGAGTGGCTTCTGAAGACTTGTTTACTGCTTCAGAGCTACAAGGCCTTGGCTCAGTTTCAGCTGTAGGCTGTGACTTCTGCTCAGCTGGTAACCTGAACTCTTGTTGGTCTCCTCCTGGCTTACAGCCAGCTGTAGCCAGTTGCTCAATTACTAGCTGGGGTCTAGCTGCAGGCAACTCTTTGTCTGAGGAATCTATGCTGTCACTGAGCACAGACTGACTTACAACAAAACATCTTGCTGGGAGTGACTTTGGAGTTTCATGGATGCAATTTCTAACTCATGTCACACTCTCACTTTCTACCAATATTAACATCCAGCAGCTTTCTGGTTCCTTAGGGTTGCCAGCTCTGGGTTGAGAAGTGTTGGGGGATTTGGGGTGAAGCCTTAGAAGGTGGGGCTTGGGGAGTAGGGGACCTCAGTGGCTACAATGCCACAGTCCATCCTCCAAAAGCAATCAATTTCTCCACAGGAATTTATCTCTGTCATTTGGAGGTCAATTATAATAAAGGGAGAACTCCAATTGCCACCAAGGGTGGCAACCTAGTTTTCACATCTAACCACCCATGGATCTCCAGACTTTTACATCATCTTCAACCTGATACTTCTAAGTGGAGACACTGCAGATCTGGAAAAAGTGCAGAGGAGGGCAACCAAGATGATTAGTGGGCTGGAGCACCTTCCCTATGAGGAAAGTCTGAAGAGTCTGGGACTTTTCAGTTTAGAAAAAAGACACCTAAGTGGGGGGGACATGACAAAGGGTTATAAAATCATGCATTGGGTGGAGACAGTTGACAAAGAGAACTTTTTCTCCCTCTCCCGAAACACTAGAACTGCAGGACATCCAATGAAGCTGACGGGCAGTAGGTTCAGGACAGACAAAAGGAAATACTAGTTGATACAGAGTATGATTAAAATGTGGAATTCACTGCCAGAGGATGTAGTGATGGCCACAGGAATAAACAGCTTTCAAAGGGGATTAGATAGGTACATGGAGGATAGCTCTACCAATGGCTACTAGCCATAGTGACTGAAGGGAACCTTCACATTCAGAGGCACTAAGCCTCTGAATCCCAGAGCCAGGAGGCAACATCAGGGGAAGGCCTCGGCCTCTATTCCCTGTTGTTGGCCCTCCAGAGGAACTGGTTGGCCACTGTGTGAGACAGGATGCTGGATGGACCACTGGTCTGATCCAGCAGGGCTGTTCTGATATTCCTATCAGGGGAAGGCCTCAGCCTCTGTTACCTGTTGTTGACACTCCAGAGAAACTGGTTGGCCACTGTGTGAGACAGGATGCTGGACTGGATGGACCACTGGTCTGATCCAGTGGAGCTCTTCTGATGTTCTTATGAAGGCCTTGGCCTCTATTCCCTGTTGTTAGCCCTCCAGAGGAACTGGTTGGCCATAGTGTAAAAGAGGATGCTGGACTTGATGGACCACTGGTCTGATCCAGCAGTGCTCTTCTTACGTTTTTATGAGAAATCAGGATTTGAACTTGGAACCCTCCGCATGCTGAGCAGATGTCCCACCACTGAGCCACAGCCCCATCTCCTGCTAAGCAAGGAGAGGTTGAAAACCAGCCTCTGCCACGTGGTCTTGCCTCAACTTTAGGTGTCACACTCACGGAGGAATGGGCCGCGCCCTTGTTTTTCGTGTCGCTGCGATAACGTTGCGCAGACACAGGAAATTAAAATAAAAACAAGACCTCCTCGCGAAAGCCGTCCGAGCATCCCTCCTTTTGTCGCGTTATTTTCTCCTTTCTAAATCTGATTGCGTTTCATCAGCCGTGGCAGGTAAAAACAATGAACGTGTTTATGAATTCCCTCCCTATATTCCCGCCCCCTTCCCCACCCGGCTAAATAGGAAACCATGTTCTATTAAGTATATTGCGGTGGGTCAGGAGATCGTTTCGAGCTCCCCCTCGCCAACACCTGGGCCATCAAGGAAATTAATAACTCAGATCCATCAAAATTATATTTGATGTCTGGTTTCACAGCTGGATTGGAGGCACATTAACGCCAGTGAGGCATGCAGTGGGGTGGGGTGGGCGGGGGGACAGGAATGCAAACCACACGTAGGGAAAAACAAAACCGAGATGACTTCTTTTCTGTATGAGTGACCCTCTGCGCACGGTGGTCCATGGACGGGCTTAATTCAAGTCCAGCCTGACTGTAGTCATCTGTTGTCTGATGACACCCAGGATGGATTTTGCGTAATGTATGTGTTAAGCGCTCTCAGGGCGACCCTGTGAATTGACGTCCTCCGAAATGTCCTTTTGTTCACAGCCTTGTTCAGGTCTTGCAGGCTGAGGGGAACCAGTTTGGTGGGGTAGTTAAGAGCAGGGACTCTAATCTGGGAGAACCAGGTTTGATTCCCCACTCCTCCACATGCAGCTGCTGGTGTGACCTTGGGTCAGTCACAAGTTCTTTCAGAGCAGTTCTCTCAAAGACAGTTCTCTCACTCAGCCCCACCTACCTCACGGGGTGTCTGTTATGGGGAGGGGAAGGGAAAGGAGATTGTAAGCTGCTCGGAGACTTCAAGTGGAAGGCGGGGTATAAATCCAATCTCCTCTTCCTCTTCCTTTTCTTTTTTTTTTCTTCTTCTTCTTCCTCTTCTTCTTTTTTTCTCTTCTTCTTCCTACTCCTCCTTCTCTTCCTCCTCCTCTTCTTCTTCCTCCTCCTCCTCCTCCTCCTCCTCTTCTTCTTCCTCTTCTTCCTTTTTTCCTTTTCTTCTTTTTCTTATTCCTCTTCCTTGTCCTTCTCCTCCTTCCTCTTCCTCCTCCTCCTCCTCTTCCTCCTCCTCCTTCCTCTTCTTCTTTTCCCTCTTCTTCTTCCTCCTCCTCTTCTTCATTTTTCCTCTTCTTTTTCTTCTTCCTCCTCCTCCTCTTCTACTTCTTCCTCCTTCATTTCTCTTTCCTATTCCTCCTCCTCCTCTTCTTCTTCTTTCTCCTCTTCTTCTTCCTGTTCCTCCTTTTTCCCTCTTCTTCTTTTTCTTCTTCTTCTTCCTCCTCCTCCTCCTTCTTCCTCTTTTTCACTCTTCTTCTTCCTCTTCCTTCTCCTTCCTTGTCCTCCTCCTCCTTCTTCTTCCTCCTCCTCTTCCTCTTCTTCCATTTTTCCTCTTCTTCTTTTTCTTCTTCCTCTTCCTCCTCCTTCTTGATTGAGTCCATCCATCTCAGGTTGGGTCTTCCTCTTTTCCTGCTGCCATACACTTTCCCTAGCATGACTATCTTTTCCCGTGACCCTTGTCTTCTCATGGCGTGACCAAAGTATGATAGCCTCAGCTTAGTCATTTTAGCTTCTACAGAGAACTGAGGCCTGATTTGATCTCTGTCTGGGTGTGTTAAAGTGCCATCAAGTTGCTTCCAACTTATAGCAACCCTATGAATTAGTGCCCTCCAAAACATCCTGTCATTAATAGCCATGCTCAGATCTTGCAAGCGGAGGGCCCTTGTGGCTTCCTTGAAGGAGCCCATCTGCCTCATGTTGGGTCTTCCTCTTTTCCAATTTGGTGTAGTGGTCAGGAGCGCAGACTCTAATCTGGGAGAACCGGGTTTGATTCCCCCACTCCTCCACATGCAGCTGCTGGTGTGACCTTGGGTCAGTCACAAGTTCTTTCAGAGCTGTTCTCTCAGGAGCAGTCCTCAAAAGAGCTCTCTCAGCCCCACCTACCTCCCAGGGTGTTTGTTGTGGGGAGGGAAGGGGAAGGAGATTGTAAGCCGCTCGGAGACTCTGAGTGAAGGGCAGGGTATAAATCCAATCTCTTCTCTCTCTCTCTCTCCTCTTCTTCCTGCTGCCGTCAATTTCCCCTAGCATGATTGTCTTTTCCAATGACTCTTACCTTCTCATAATGTGCCTAAACTATGATAGCCTCACCTGAATCATTTTCGCTTCCGAAGAGAGTTCAACCTTGATTTGATCCAGAACCCACTGATTGGTCTTTTGTGCAGTCCGTGAAACTCTCCTCCAACATGCTGGATTGGTGCAATGCATTCTGTGCGGACCTGCCTTTGGAAAGTTCTCAGAACCTGCATCCCCCCAATATAGCCTGACCCAAGCGCCTGGGGCATCTGTAGTAAAATATGATGCTGACTGTGTTTGAGGAATTCTTGCTAGCACTTTATTAAGTTGTATAATGACGGTTCTATGTTTGTTTGGTTTTGTTATTTATTATTTACTAGGAATAAGGCCCGTTGTGGAAATAAATACAACAGGCTCTAGAAAGAGGCTCTGGGAGAATGCCCTGGCTTTGGGCACACAGTGTGAATTTGTTGTGGCGACCTCAGCAGCATATAATGACAGAGTCTACCATTTTCTCCAGAGGAACTGATCTCTGCTACCGGAAGAGCAGTTGTAGTTTTGAGTGATCTCCAGCCCTCACCTGGAGATTGGCAACAATTGTTACCCAGGAGGAAATGGCTGGTTTGAAGGGTAGAGTCTATGGCATTCTACCTGCCTGAGGTCCAACCCCTCCTCAAACTCCACCCTCTCCAGGCTCTACCCCTCAAATCCCCAGGAATTTGCCAACCTGGAGTTGGCAACCCCATCTCCTTCCTAGCTAACCATCAACCTGTTATCTGCCCCTCTGACTTCAGCTGACTTCTGCCCTCCCTCCTGCAGAGTAGTTGTAATTCTGAGTGGTCCCCGAGATGCCGCACAGACACTGATAGCTGGTGATCACACAGCGATGTTGAAGCGCATCAAAGGGTCTTGCGCATGCGCACTCTTACGTTTCTTCGCATACTGTGGAGGCTTGGAAAAAACACATCCGGTGCAATGGGACACATGAGCGTGCCGGATGTGCCGGATTAACTCCACTTCCATGATCCGACGCTTGCCTGCGACCCACGTTTTCCAGTTGCTACTACCCTTTTGCTGGTACTTTTAAAATCCGCTTCTTCGGGCCGACGGTATGGGTTGGTGATGGGTGCGCTACACTTCCCAGATGTTGTCATATGATTGCGCCCGTTTGATGCGCCCTCAACCCGTCCGTTTTGTGGGGCAAATCCTCCCGTGTGACCGGGGCCACGATCATGCAATTATGTAACATAGATACAAGATGGACCAGAAAAGAATTGTTCCAAAGTGAAACCACCAGGCACAGAATAAAAGTATAAATGAGGCCTCCAAAGATGCAATCACGTGCCAAATGATGTTTCACTGATAATAATTTCTGGTCCAGAAAGTGCCTTCCAAATATTGTATAGCCAAAGCGTCCTCAGTTAAATTTTCCTTAATCTTTTTAGGTTCTGGATCAAGCCAGATCATACCATTCCACATCCCAAAGGTGGGATATGGATGTTTTCATAGATGGATAGATGAGAGACAAGGAAGGAAGGAAGGAAGGAAGGAAGGAAGGAAGGAAGGAAGGAAGGAAGGAAGGAAGGAAAGGAAGGAAGGAAAGGAAGGAAAGGAAGGAAGAGGAAGGAAGGAAGGAAAGGAAGGAAGGAAGGAAGGAAGGAAAGGAAGGAAAGGAAGGAAAGGAAGGAAGGAAGGAAGGAAGGAAGGAAGGAAGGAAAGGAAGGAAGGAAGGACAGGAAGGAAATGAAGGAAGGAAGGAAATGAAGGAAGGAAGGAAAGGAAGGAAGGAAGGACAGGAAGGACAGGAAGGAAGGAAGGGAAGGAAGGAAGAGGAAGGAAGGAAGGAAGGAAGGAAGGAAGGAAGGAAAGGAAGGAAGGAAGGAAAGGAAGGAAGGAAAGGAAGGACAAGAAGGACAAGAAGGACAAGAAGGACAAGAAGGACAGGAAGGAAATGAAGGAAGGAAGGAAGGAAGGAAGGAAGGAAGGAAGGAAGGAAAGAAGGAAGGAAAGGAAAGGAAGGAAGGAAGGAAGGAAGAAAGGAAGGAAGGAAGGAAGGAAGGAAGGAAGGAAGGAAGGAAGGAAGGAAGGAAGGAAGGAAGGAAGGAAGGAAGGGGTTTGAACTCTAATTTGGATGTTCTAGGCTAGCCCAAGCTCATCTGGTCTCTGAAAGTAAGAAGAGTCAGCCCTGGTTAGTCCTTGGATGGAAGACCACCAAGGAAATCTAGGTTTGCTACGCAGAGGCAGGCAATGGCAAACCGCCCCTGAAAGTCTCTTGGCTTGAAAACTCTATGGGGGCGGGGTGCCATGAGTCAGGTGTGACTTGAGGGCAATTTCCACCACCACACTTGGTTTGAGTTACCTTAAAATGGGATGGGTCAGGGATACCCCAAGCTGCTGTACTGCTTAGTGGAGGGACCGCCCGAAGACCCTGTCCCACAGGGATACCAGAGGAATTCATGGAACTCACAGCCACAGGCAGCTACAAGTGTGGATGGCTTCAAGAGGGAATTGGATGAACATCTGGAACAGAGGTCCATCAGTGGCTATTAGCCACAAGGTACAGCTAGGAACTATCGGTCTGGGGCAAGGAATGCTCTGTCTTCCTGGTGCTTGAAGGGGGCCAACAGTGGGAGGGCTTCTAGTGTCCTGGCCCCACTTCTGGACCTCCTGATGGCCCCTGGTATTTTTGGCCACTGTGTGACACAGAGTGTTGGACTGGACGGGCCATTGGCCTGATCCAACACTGGTTTCTCTTATGTTCTTATATGGAGCAGAGGTCCATCAGTGCCTATTAGCCACAAGGTATCAATAGGAATTCTGGGGCAAGTGATGCTCTGTATTCCTGGTGCTTGTGGGGGGGGGGCAACAGTGGGAGGGCTTCTAGTGTCCTGGCCCCACTGGTGGACCTCCTGAAGGCCCCTGGTATTTTTGGCCACTGTGTGACAGAGCGTTGGACTGGACGGGCCATTGGCCTGATCCAACACTGGCTTCTCTTATGTTCTTATGTTCTTATTTTTTCAAGGGTATCCCTCAAGTAAGGTCCCTGGGTCCCATTGTCGTGCTAGTAGGGGTTTTTTTGGGGGGGAGCATTCTGGGATGTCCCTGACACGATGATGTCACTTGGAAGTGACATTATCATGTTAGGGACGTTGTGCGACAACGCTCTGCTTTCTGGGCAAAACTCTACGGTAGAACCGGCGTCAAACCATAAAGTTTTGCCCTCAGACCAAAGCGTCACCACCTGATGTCCCCAACATGATGATGTCACTTCTGCATGCCAAGCAGGTGCTCTGCCACCGAGCTGCCTTCTACGGAATCAGACCACTGGTCCATCAAAGTCACTATTGTCTACTCAGACTGGCAGCAGCTCTCCAGGGTCTCAGGCAGAGGTCTTTCCCATAACCTCCTGCCTGGTCCTTTTAACTGGAGATGTGGGGGGTTGAACCTGGGACCTTCTGTATGCCAAGCAGAGGCTCTACCACTGAGCTACAGCCCAACTTCATGGCTCTTACAAGGTCTCAGGCAGAGGTCTTTCACATCACCTACTGCCTGGAGGTTTTAACTGGAGATGCCGGGGATAGAACCTGGGACCTTCTGCATGCCAAGCAGAGGCTCTACCACTGAGCTACAGCTCCACTTCATGGCTCTCCGGGGTCTCATGCTGAGATCTTTCCCATCACCTACTGCCTGGAGCTTTTAACTGGAGATGCCGGGGATTGAACCTTGGACTTTCTGCCTGAAAAGCAGATACTCTATCGCTGAACTACAGCCTCACTTCCTAGCTCTCCAGGGTCACAAGCAGAGGTCTTTCATATCACCTCCTGCCTGGTCCTTTCAGCTGGAGATGCCGGGGATTGAACCTGGGACCTTCTGCTTGCCAAGCAGATGCTCTACCACTGAGCCATGGCCCTCCCTCTGAACCTGCCTTATACAGAATCAGATCATTGGTCTATCAAAGTCAGTATTGTCTACTCAGACTGGCAGCGGCTCTCCAGGGTCTCAGGGGAGGCCTTTCACATCACCTGCTGCCTGGTCCTTTCAAAAGGAGTTTTCCAGGGCTGAACCAGGGACTTTCTGTCTGCCTGCCGAGCCAGTTCTGTATGGCTGAGCTCCAGCCCCCCACCCCTCCTCGAAACTCTGCTCTGTGTTTACTCTGGGTACTCTCTAGTGTAAATTACATGCAGCTCAAGGCACGGTAAACACGGACGCATTAAATCACGTCGGGAAACTGAGATAACTGGAAAGCATTATTGGTCGGAGCAAAACAACGCCAGGCACTTATCTGCAATACAATCCTCCGAGCAGCTTGCGGTGTTTGTAACCGGGAACGTCTCAGGCCATTAGTAACTAACCCTCTGAGTAATTAGACTGTGAAAGAGTAGCAGAGGGTATTTATGGTGATGATGATTGATTAGCAATTCCCCCACTCAGCTTGAGCAGTTCCAGCTCCGCCTAAGTCTGTTTTCTTAGCGAAGAATATGAACCGACACAGAATCATTTCCATACAAAGGGCTTTTTAAAAAAATCATGTGATACAGCAGACTGAAGTTGATATTATTTTTTATTCTCAGACCTCACATTGGAGAGATACGCGCTGATTTTATAGAATCATTGAATGTTAGAGTTGGAAGGGACCTTGAAGGCCATCTAGTCCAACCCCTGCACTCTGCAGGAGCATAGCCAAAAGATAGCCCTACATACCTACAACATACCCAAAAGATGGTCGTCCAGCCTCCGCTTGAAAATGTCCAGCAAAGGAGCATCCATCACCTCTCGAGGCAGTCTGTTCCACTGCTCAACCACTCTTACAGTTAAGAAGTTTCTCCTGATATCCAACTGGTAACGACTCCCTTGTAATCTCCACCCATCAGATCTAGTCCTGCAATCGGGAGCAAAAGTGAATCGATCTGCTCCATCTTCTACATGACAGCCCTTCAAATACTTGAAGACTGCCATCATGTCCCCTCTAAACCTTCTCTTTCCCAGGCTAAACATACCCAACTCCTTCAGCCTTTCCTCGTAAGACTTGGATTCCAACCCTCTCACCATCCTGGTTGCCTTCTTTTGGACACGCTCGAGCTTGTCAGCATCCTTCTGAAAATGTGGTGCCCAAAACTGGACACAGGACTCCAGGTGAGGCCTGGCCACAGCAGAATAGAGCGGAACTACCCCCTCCCGTGATCTGGACACAAGGCTTCTGTTAATGCATCCTAAGATTGCATTAGCTTTCTTCACGGCCACATCACAGCCGCATTAAACTTTGGGTTTCCATCCACACGTGAACAATAGGCCTCTCTCTGTCTTGGCCACCTTGGCTGAGTGACTAATGTTGGACTCGATGAGGGGGAAGTCCTGGGTTCGAACCCTCACTCAGCCTTCAAGCTCACGTCGACCCATCGCCGTCTTCCAGCCTGATCAACCTGTTGGAAATCTTTTCTCCCCCTCCCAAAGTGCTATAAGGTGACGGCTGCCAGCGACGCAGTAGGTTCAGGACGGACAAAGGAAATACTTCTTTACATGAGTGATTCCAATGCAGGATTCGCTGCCAGTCACGTGTTCTCAGTTTAACCTTCCTCACAGGCGGGGCTTCTTTTCTGGAGGAACATGCCGGAACGGTTATGGTACAAAGACATCATGGAGTGGTGGTTAGATGAAGAAGAGACTGGATTTACATACACCCAGCCTTTCACTATCTGAAGGAGTCTTAGAGCGGCTTACAAACTCCTTTTCCTTCCCCTCCCCACAACAGACACCGTGTGAGGTAGGTGGGGCTGAGAGAGGTCTCTCGAGAACTGCCCTTGAGAGAACAGCTCTGAAAGAACTTGTGATTGACCCAAGGTCACAACAGCAGCTCCGTGTGGAGGAGTGGGGGATCAAACCCAGTTCTCCCAGATTAGAGTCTGCGCTCCTAACCACAACACCAGACCAGTTCTATGGCTTTGAAGACCAGGGTTCAAATCCCGCATGAACACACATGAAGCTAACTTATTACTGAATCAGACCCTTCGTCCATCATGGTCAGTATTGCCAGCTTTTTGGCAGATGGCTTTTACATTACAAAAGTCTTTTGCCTGGTCATCTTAATTGGGGGTGCCAGATTCTGTACCTGGGACCTACTGCATGCCAAGCAGAGGCTCAGCCACTGAGCTACAGTCCCACTTCCTGGCTCTCCGGGGTCTCAGGCAGAGGTCTTTCCCTTCACCTACTGCCCAGCCCTTTCAACTGGAGGTGCTGGGGATTGAACCTGGGACCTTCTGCCTGCCAAGCAGAGGCTCTTCGACTGAGCCACAGGCTCCTCTGCATGGCTCTCCAGGGTCTTTCCCATCCCCTACAGCCTGGTCCTTTTAACTGGAGATGCCCGGAACTGAACCTGGGACCTTCTACCTGCCAAGCAGAGGCTCTACCACTGAGCTACAGCGGAACAGGGAGGGGAAGGGAAATTGTATTTTGCTCTGAGACTCCTTCAGAAGGAGAAGAACATAAGAACATAAGAGAAGCCAATGTTGGATCAGGCGAATGGCCCATCTCGTCCAACACTCTGTCACACAGCGGCCAAAAATACCAGGTGCCAGTTCAGACCCCATCAACGTGTATTTATATTTAGGATTTTTGGCTCCAATGTGCATCACTTTGCACTTGGCCACATTGAACCCCATTTGCCACGTTGACGCCCACTCACCCATCCTCAACAGATCCCTTTGGAGTGCCTCACAATCCTCCCTGGTTTTCACCACCCTGAACAACTTCGTGTCATCTGCAAATTTAGCCACTTCACTGCTTACTCCCAATTCCAAATCATTCATAAACAAGTTAAAAAGCATCGGACCAAGTACTGATCCCTGTGGTACCCCACTGCTTACCACCCTCCACTGAGAAAGTTTCCCATTTATACTCACTCTCTGTTTTCTATTTATAAGCCAGTTTTTGATCCACAAGAGGACTTGTCCTTTTATCCCATGACTATTGAGCTTACTTAGGAGCCTTTGATGAGGAATCATATCAAAAGCTTTCCGGAAGTCAAGGTAAATAATATCTATTGGATCCCCCTTGTACACATGTTTGTTCACTCCCTCAAATATAGGGCGGGGCATGAATCCAATCCCCTCCTCCTCCTCCTCTTTTTCTTTGTTACTTTATTTTATTATTAAACTTATATCCCGCCCTCCCTGCCATGGCAGGCTCAGGGTGGCTAACAATTCATACATATAGATATATACATTAAAACTCCAAAATATACTAAAACCAGAATTAGGTTAAGATCACAATATAAAACCATAACTGCTCAGAACATAGCTGTAATAGAAGATGGCGGCACCCTTTCAGCATTCTTCTCCTTCTCCTCCTTCTCCTTTTCCTCCTCCTCTCCTCCTTCGCCTCCTCCTCCTCCTCCTTTTCCTCCTTCTCCTCCTCGTCCTCCTCCTCCTCCTCCTCCTCTTTCTTCACCACCACACCACACTGGTCTGACCCTGAACCGACAGGCCTCTTCTGATGGTGTTAATGCTAATATTGGGTAAATCTCCATTACTGCTTAACTCTTAACACTCATTGCTTAACTCTGTTGTGTATTGAAAGGTGAATCAAGCCTATTCTTTCCTGTGTTAAGCTTGATTCTGGAATGTGGATTCTAAGCTGTTGCATTCGTATTGGTCGGTTTCTGCGAAACCAGTGTAAATAGCCAATCACTGTGTGATAATGTTGCAAAGCGGGAACAGTTGTGATTGGACCTTAACTCTGCACTGCCATTGGTCCGTTAACTATTTCTGGGTGTGGCTTTGACAGCCGGGAGAGTTTAAAAAGGAGCTGTGCTCCACTGTCTGTGTTGTGTGTTCCTGAGTTGGAGTTTGCTGTTGAATAAAGCTGAATCACTTGTTAAGCTTACTTCGTTGTTGAGTCTCATACTTAACAATTGGCGACGAGGATGGGATGCCAGAGCGGGTAGGCAGCCCCGCTGAACCGAGATCGCAACGGCAGATGAGGACACACACCCGGCCGAGCCGGCTGAGGCTCCACGAGTAGAAGTGGCAGCACCGACAGCCCCGATGGCCGTCGACCCGGCGACGGAGGACTGGGACTCTTACCTGGCATGGTTCGAGTTCCACCTCCAGGCGAATCAGATAACAGATGAGGCGAGAAAGAAGGCGACGCTCCTGAGCTCGTGCGGCAAGGCCGCCTTCGACATCGCCCGGTCCCTGGTCGCTCCGACTGAGCTGAGTGCAGCAACGTGGGCTGAGATCACGGCCAAGCTCAAAGGCCATTTCTCGCCACAACCGTCTTGGATCGCGTGCCGGCACGCCTTTTACAAGCGGTGCCAAGGGCCTTCCGAGTCCATCGCTGAGTTCGTCACTGCCTTGCGGAAGGCGGCAAGGCCATGTGAGTTCACAGATCTGGAAGACGCCCTCCTCGACCGTTTGGTGTGCGGCCTTCGAGACGAGCGCCTTCAACAGCGTCTTTTCACCCGCACCCAACTGACGTATGCGGTTGCCTACGCCGAGGCTATCGCAGCAGAGGCCGCGGACAAGTCGACGCGAGAGGTTCGACAGCGGCAGACCCAGGTCAGTAAGGAGCCTGCAGTTCACCGGCAGTCCACCTGCGAGTCTGACAGCGACGCCGACGGCGTGTGCCGAACTCAGGAGACACGCCCACCGCGGACCAGACCGAGAACTTCGACGACCCGTTCCTGCGCAGGCTGCGGCGGTAACCACGACAGAGACCTCTGTCGGGCTAGAGAGCTCATCTGCCACTCCTGCGGGAAGCGAGGTCATCTGGCTCGAGTTTGCCGGGCTGCGAGGAAATCGCCACCGTCTTCGCGACGAGCAGACCCCAAGGTTCGGCCTCCAGATGACAGCAGAACGTCTGATTGCCACCAGACTGACACCTGCCCTTTGACCGTCCTGGCGACCGGTGACAAGGCCACTCGGAAAATTCACGTCACGCTTCGGCTGGATGGCGTTCCGTGTACGATGGAGGTGGACTCCGGCTCATCCGTCACCGTCATCTCCACCGAAACATGGCAGCGCTTATTTCCGAGGAGGAGCCGACGTCGCCTGTCTCCAGTAACAACGCGTCTCACCGATTTCCAGGGACGACGCATTCCGTTGGCGGGACGAGCTACCTTCCAGGTGGAGTTCAAGGAGCGGAAGGCTGAGCTGTCCCTCCTGGTTGCAGAGGGTGAGAGGGTCAGTTTGTTGGGCCTTGATTGGTTCAAGGCTCTAGGTATTGCCATCTCTGGCATTAACAGCATTTGCGACAATAAAAGGGAGTCTTTGTATCAAGAGTTCCCTGAAGTCTTTGGGGAAGGGCTTGGGTTGTATACTGGGCCCCCGGTTTCTTTTGATTTAGACCCTTCAGTGCGTCCCATACGGCTGAAGTACAGGAAGGTACCCCTCGCTCTTAAAGCGAAGATCGAGGCAGAGCTGGACAAGCTAGTTGATCAGGGTATCCTCGAACCGGTGCCCTATGGTCGGTGGGAGACTCCCATAGTAACGCCCGTAAAGGCAGACGGGTCGATACGCATATGCGCTGATTATAAGTGCACCGTGAACAAAGCGCTCCAGCAGCACTCCTACCCAGTGCCGGTCATCAGCCATGTGTTGGCTTCACTGGGAGGAGGAAAGGTTTTCGCTAAACTTGACTTAGCCCAAGCCTATCAGCAGTTGCCTGTAGACGATGCAACTGCTGACGCCCAGACCATAGTGACCCACAAGGGGGCATTTCGGGTCAAAAGACTACAATTTGGGGTTAACGTAGCCCCGGGCATTTTCCAGGGCTTGATGGAGGGGCTCCTGCGTGGGCTACCTGGAGTCGTGCCCTATTTTGACGACGTTCTGGTGGCAGGCTCTGACGAGTGCGAACTCATGGCTCGGCTCAGAGCAGTACTAGGCCGGTTTAAAGAAGCCGGACTGAGGGTCAAATGCTCAAAATGTGTGGTTGGAGCAGACAGAGTGGAGTTCTTGGGATTCCTGATTGATGCGGACGGAGTCCATCCTACACCAGACAAGGTATCCGCCATCAAGAACGCGCCCCTGCCACGGTCAAAGAAGGATCTCCAGTCGTTCCTGGGGATCCTAAATTTCTATCATGCCTTCCTGCCCCACAAGGCATCAGTTGCAGAACCCCTGCATGCTCTGCTCCACAAGAACGCAAAGTGGGAGTGGGGAGAGCGGCAGGAACGAGCGTTCACGGGGGTGAAAGAACTCCTCTCGTCTAGTGCGGTGCTGACCCACTTTGACGAGAACAAACTCTTGGTACTTGCGGCTGACGCGTCACCTTACGGGGTGGGCGCCGTTCTCAGCCACCTCATGCCGGATGGGTCAGAAGCACCGATCGCATTCTACTCGCGATCGCTTACTGCAGCGGAGAAGAACTATGCCCAGATCGACAAGGAGGGCCTCGCCTTAATCGCCGGAATTAAAAAATTCCATGACTTTGTTTATGGGCGGAGGTTCCTCCTTGTCACAGATCACAAACCGCTTCTGGGCATCTTCTCCCCGGACCGGCAGACGCCGAACATACTGTCCCCCAGGATGTTGAGGTGGGCAGTCTTCATGTCGGCATATGACTTTGAACTTGAGCACCGCCCGGGGAAGGCTATCGGGCATGCCGACGCCCTGAGCCGTTGCCCCGCACCACTGGACACCAAAGAACTTGAGCCGGAGCTGGACATTTTGGTGCTCGAAGAGCTCCCGGAGGCACCAGTAACCTCCTCGGACATTGCCGCTGCGACGGCTAAGGACCCTGTGCTTGCTCGTGTCCTTAATTGGGCATGGAGGGGGTGGCCGGCAGGGAAAATGGCGCCTGAGTTCAAACCGTTCGTTTCGCGCCAGAACGAACTATCGGTGACGAAGGGCTGTTTGCTTTGGGGGAGTCGGGTGGTGATTCCCGCCAAGCTGAGGGAGGATGTTTTGGAGGCGTTACATGTGGGCCACCCTGGCATGGTTCACATGAAGGCCCTCGCCAGAGGGTACGTGTGGTGGCCTAAGCTGGACGAGGACATTGAGGCCTGGGTAAGGCAGTGTATGGAGTGTCAACAGTCCCGTCCAGAACCACCACAGGCTCCCATTCAGCCCTGGGAGAAAACGAGGAGGCCTTGGTCACGCCTCCATATTGATTTTGCGGGACCATACCATGGGCAAATGTTTTTTATCTGTGTTGACAGCTACTCTAAATGGTTAGAGGTGGTACCCATGAGGTCAACAGGGTCCGGGGCAGTCATCAACGCCCTCCGGAGGTTGTTTTCGACCCACGGGCTGCCGGACTGTTTGGTCTCGGACAACGGGCCACAGTTCGTGTCAGCGGAATTTGAAAAGTTCCTTAAAGACAACCTCATCCGCCATGTGACTTCTGCGCCATTCCATCCGGCCTCCAACGGTCAGGCCGAACGGATGGTTCGGACGGCGAAGGAGTCACTTGGGCGCCTGACGTGTGGGGACTGGAGCCAGAAGATTGTCTCTTTCCTCCTGAGGCAACACATCACCCCCTGTTCAACAACGGGGAGGAGCCCAGCTGAACTTTTAATGGGCCGTAAGTTGGCTACCCTACTGGACTGACTGCACCCTGACCTTGACAGGTCCAGGCAGCGGTCAGAGACCCCAAAGCAGGGGAGAGTGTTCTTGGTTGGGGACAAGGTGTTTGCCCGCAATTATGCGGAAGGTCACAGGTGGCTACCAGCCGTGGTCACAAAGGTGGCAGGGTCCAGGTTGTATGTGGTCCGGCTTCCCAGCGGACGGGAGATACGCCGCCACATTGACCAGCTCAGAGACCGCTGGGCAGACTCAAGCGCCGAGTCAGTGCCCGAGCCTGAGCTGGTCCCCGACCAGGAAGGGCCTCCCGGCGAGGAGGTGAGTACTGCGGATCGGGATTCGGAGTCTGGGCAGTCCCCAACTCCAGTGCCTGAGACCCCTGTATTAATGTCCCCTGACTCTCCTGCGAGAGAGGTCATCAGAGTCCCCGAAGAGTGTGCCGCTCCACCACCATTGGAGCAGAGACCGCTGCGCCGGTCAAACCGAAGCCGAGGTGCCCCTCCCTACCTGAAAGATTATGTTTGGAAGGGAAATGCTCCATGTTAGGGGGAGGAATTTGTTGTGTATTGAAAGGTGAATCAAGCCTATTCTTTCCTGTGTTAAGCTTGATTCTGGAATGTGGATTCTAAGCTGTCGCATTCGTATTGGTCGGTTTCTGCGAAACCAGTGTAAATAGCCAATCACTGTGTGATAATGTTGCAAAGCGGGAACAGTTGTGATTGGACCTTAACTCTGCACTGCCATTGGTCCGTTAACTATTTCTGGGTGTGGCTTTGACAGCCAGGAGAGTTTAAAAAGGAGCTGTGCTCCACTGTCTGTGTTGTGTGTTCCTGAGTTGGAGTTTGCTGTTGAATAAAGCTGAATCACTTGTTAAGCTTACTTCGTTGTTGAGTCTCATACTTAACAAACTCTATATTGCTTCGGGGGGGGGTTCGCCTCCCTCATCCTTGGCTCTGAACATCTTCATAACACACCTGTCTCGGCCCATTGATCCATAGTTGGTGATGACTGTCTCCCGTCTGGAGCAGAGACCTGTCCCGCCCCTGCCGAGTGAGGCCCTTTCGACTGGCCATGGCCCCTACGGATCCTGCCTCGCTTTAAGGAAACTTCCGGACTGTGGCCTAGAGAACCTCCCTGGATTGTTTTCCTCTCGCGCTCCCCTTTTCCTGCCTCCCCGTTCCAAACCGAATCCCTCACCCCCCCCCTCTGAAATCTGGCGTGAGAGACCGGACTCGCTTTATGCCTCTCTGTCTTAATTTTAAAAATGGCCCTTCTTCCCCGCTCCCCCGTTCGCCTCACAAATCATCACTTCGCCGACGCCTCCTGCATTCCCCCTCAGTCCGGTAAACTCCCCTCATTTATCTGAAACTCGCCAAAAGTCATTTTTCCCGACAACAAAATGCAGCTGTCAAAAGCTTCAAATCGTCTCATCCATCAAGGCGCCGCGTCGGTATGTGTGTGTTTTGTGTGTGTGTGTGTGTGTGTATATATACACATATATTTGCGCACTCAAACTAGGACGGGATTTGTGCAAAGAAGGCATCCCGCTGACAGGCCTGATCTCGTCAACAAACGACGACTCCCGGCCTGGCTGGGTTGAGTTTCAGGGGTCTTCAAGACAGCGATGCGCAGAGATTTGGGACGCAAAATAAAATGGAACTGAGAAATGGAAGAAGTTGGAAGAAAGCCCTAGATTCAAGGCTGTTGTGCCACTTGTACTGGTGGCCAGAGGTTGGCATTGCAGCTGCCAATTCTGGAGGGGTCAGGTGACTCAAGGGGTCAACAGGGGTTGGGGCGGTCCTATAAAGCTTCTGACTTTGGCACGGCTCTCCAATGTGAGCAACTTCTTGCTCAGAGACTGGGGAGACCAGACCAGACCAGATCGGGCTGATTGACTGGCTGAATAAATGGCTCACTGATTGGCTGGCTGACTGGCTCGCTGATTAGCTGTCTGTCTATTGGACTGGCTCGCTGATTGGCCGGGTGGTTGACTGGCTTGCTGATGGGCTGTCTGTTTATCTGACTGGCTCACTGATTGGCTGGCTGGCTGGCTCGCTGACTGGCTGTCTATCTGATTGACTGGTTGGCTGATTGGCTGGCCGACTTATCTGACTGGCTCGCTGATTGGCTGGCTGACTGACCAGATTGAACAGAATGGGACATTCTCTTGATTGGTACCAGATGGCTTGTAGCACACCAGTCCTGGCAATATAAGTGACATTATTCTTGCAGCCCTGACCTGGATAGGCCAGGCCAGCCTGATCTCATCAGATCTCAGAAGCTAAGGAGGGTAGACCCCGGTTAGTACTTAGAGGGGAGACTGCCGAGGAAGTCCAGAGTTGGGACACCGTGGCAGGCAATGGCAAACTACTTCTGAACATCTTTCGCTTTGAAAAAACTCCATGGGGTCGCCAGAAGGAGGAGGAGGAGGAGGAGACTGGATTTATACCCCGCCCTTCACTCGTAGTCTCAGACCAGCTTACAAATCTCCTTTCCTTCCCCTCTCCACAACAGACACCCTGTGAGGCAGGTGGGGGCTGAGAGAGCTCTTTCAAAGACTGCCCTTGAGAGAACAGCTCTGAGAGAACTTGTGACTGACCCAAGGTCACAACAGCAGCTGCATGTGGAGGAGTGGGGAATCAAACCCAGTTCTCCCAGATTAGAGTACCCGTGCACCTAACCACTACACCAAACTGACCTTCTGACAGCAAATAAATAAATAAAATCCTGCTGAGTTGTGAAACCAGCATCTGGGCTTTACTGCTTCTGACTGCACTGGAAGCTGATGTGAGTGAAGTTTCCTCCACACCAAGCTGTTCCTCGCACAATGATGCTAGATGTCAAGGGGGAAGGTAAGAATTCTCCCTGTTAGTTTTCTACACGCAGGGATTTTTTTGATATGGCGCATCTGATCGTACGGGGGCTGCGGTGGCTCAAGTGGTTAAGACGCTGAACCGCTGACCGGAAGGTCGGTAGTTCAGCAGTTCGAGACCCAAGTGCCACAAGACGGAGTGAGCTCCTGTCTCTGGTCCCAGCTCCTGCCAATCTAGCAGTTCGAGAGCAAGAAATTGCAATTAGATAAGTAGGGTGGAGCTGCGGTGCCTCAAGTGGTTAAGACGCTTTACTGCAGGCTGTGGAAGGTCAGTAGTTCAGCAGTTTGAGACCCAAGAGTGCCGCATGACGGAGTGAGCTCCCGTCTCTAGTTCCAACTCCTGCCAACCTAGCAGTTTGAAAGCTAGAAATTGCAAGTAGATAAATAGGTACAACTTTGGTGGGAAGGGAACAGCGTTCCGTGCGCCTTGGCGTTTAGTTATGCCGGCCACATGACCACGGAAACATCTTCGGACAGCGCTGGCTCTTCGGCTTTGAAATGGAGATGAGCACCGCAACCCTAGAGTCGGATTCGACTGGCTTTCGAGCAAGGGAACCTTTACCTTTACCTTTAAGTAGGTATCACTTTGGTGGGAAGGTAACAGCATTTCGTGCGCCTTGGTGTCTAGTCATGCTGGCCACATGACTGCAGAAACGTCTCTGGACAGCGCTGGCTTTTCGGCTTGGAAACGGAGATGAGCACCGCAACCCTAGAGTCAGATTTGACTGGCTTTCGAGCAAGGGAAACCTTTCCCTTTCCCTTTCCCTATCGGATTGTACAAGTCCCTCCAGGCAGCCTAAACTCATACAGTCCGGACACAACTTGCCGCTTCTGTGATAGGTAGACCTATGTCACCTCTGAAGATGGCATCTAATCCACAAGCATCTATAATCAGGGATAACAGTTTCTACCGCAGAGGGTACAATTTCCAGGACCACAAAGACTCAGGATCACCCGAATCTCTCCCTTTTCAGAAATGAAAGGTTAATATCCTTTCTTATTCCCCTCTACGTCTAATCTTGCAGTCTCTGCCTCCCCCCAGGAATAATTTTTGCAAGCCCACCTTTTGACACGCTGTCCAAAGTCCCCTTTAACTCAGCCCAATTTGGGGGGGGGAACAACAGGATTCACGCAGCCCAGCCGAAACCAGAATGAAAAATGCTGTGATTTATAGTCGCGCCCTGTGTCCTTGATAAACTTGGTATCTTTGCTCAGGCGCTGCTTTGTATGCAGCGACGGTTCTTTTCTGCAGACGGCTCTGAGCAGCATACAATCAGGGGAGAAAGGCAGGACGGGTAAAGGCGGAGGGAGGAAAGTTTTGCTGAGTGCTGAGAACTCGCCCAAATCTTAGAATCAGCTCGTGGTATAGCCTTTACCATTGGAGCATGCGGGCGGGCGACTGAATGTCAGAATGTTTCCTTGCACCCCAAACGCCATGCATCTGGAAATCTAGGAAGCCAGCGTGCTTGTAGATCCCTTCTCCCTGCCATACTTGCTTTCTTCCTGCAGGATGGTGTCGTATCATTCCAGCGTCCAGTCTGAAGCAGGCAATCCAGGGAGGACTGTACCCCATTATTTTCCTAAATATTTGATGCACCTCAGAGAATCTATGGGCATGATTACACGCACAATTAGCTGCACCATAGGCACGAATGCCGGGTGGATTTGAAGGGTGCAATCAGACATGAACATCTGGGAAGCGCCCCGCACCCGTCGGCAATCCGTTTTGCTCCGCCGCAGAAGCGGGGTAAAGAGACACTAAGGAAAGTCCAGTAGCAAACAGGTTGCCACGGGCCACAGATCGACTTTCCCCTGTTTGATCGCTGCAGCGTGTTCTCATGGCGTCGGGATGGTCCGATCAGGCCCTCCCGATTCCGTGCCATTGTTTTTTCCCCCTTCTCAGTATGCCCATCAACGCATACTCCATAGGGAGCCCTCAGTGCTGTAGATGTGGTTCATCAATTCCCCGTTTAAGCATATCAGGAACAAATGGAAATAAATAAATAAATAAATAAATAAAATGACTCACCCGCGGTTGTGTCTGATCACGCAGTGGCGGGCTGCCCCCGCAGCTTCCAAGGGCTGTGTGATCGTGCAACTGCAGGTCAAATTCCTCCAGGGGAAATAGCCTCGCTTCCCCCCCCCTGCGCATGTTATCTCACGCATGTGATCTCCACCTATGTTTATTATTTAACCACTTTGGTGTAGTGGTTAAGTGCACGGACTCTAATCCGGGAGAACCGGGTTTGATTCCCCACTCCTCCGCTTGCACCTGCTGGATGACCTTGGGCAAGCCATAGTTCTGGCACAGCTGTTCTGGAAAAAGAGCAGTTTCTGTCAGAGCTCTCTCAGCCCCACCTACCTCACAGGGTGTCTGTTGTGGGGAGGAGAAGAGGAAGGAGTTTGTAAGCCTCTCTGAGACTCCTTCAGGTAGTGAAGGGCGGGGTATAAGTCCAGTCTCCTCCTCCTCCTCCTCCTCCTCCTCCTCTTCAAATTTATTTACATTAAATGTAATCCGCCTTTCTCACTCGGACTCAAGGCGGACTACACCGAGTGAGTCAATACAATCGACAGGAGGGGACGTTCAATAAACAGTACAACAGGATAAGGGTTGTAGAACCAGTCAGAAATCTAAAAATAGAACTGAAGCAAAGCCTAAGTATTAACATATTAAATAATGCAAAACTCACATAGTAGGATCCTAGTGTCAGCAAGCTAAGAACAACAGTATAGGCCACAGTTCTTGAATGATTTATCCAAGTGACTTTATAACTTCTTAAATTTATGTGAACACAAATGGCTTCATCTGGAGAACATTGAAACACTACTGGAATAACGTATGACATGTTTATTACATAATCAACAAAGTTTAATTCTGGGTATAAGCTTTTGTGTTCTTGCACACTGCTTCAGATACGAAAGCTTATACCCAGAATTAAACTTTGTTGGTCTTAAAGGTGCCACTGGACCAAATTTCATTCTTTTGAAATTTTAAATTTAAGTTTAAATTTAAATTAGATCGATGTATCCGAAGAAGTGTGCCTGCAGATAAAACCTTATACCCAGAATTAAACTTTGTTGGTCTTAGAGGTGCCCCTGGACCAGATTTCATTCTTTTTAAATTTTAAATTTAAGTTTAAATTTAAATTAGATCGATGTATCCCAAGAAGTGTGCCTGCAGATAAAACCTTATGCCCAGAATTAAACTTTGTTGGTCTTAGAGGTGCCACTGGACTCAAATTTCATTCTTTTTAAATTTAAGTTTAAATTTAAATTACATCGATGTATCCCAAGAAGTGTGCCTGCAGATAAAACCTTATTCCCAGAATTAAACTTTGTTGGTCTTAAAGGTTCCACTGGACCAGATTTCATTCTTTTTAAATTTTAAATTTAAGTTTAAATTTAAATTAGATCGATGTATCCCAAGAAGTGTGCCTGCAGATAAAACCTTATACCCAGAATTAAACTTTGTTGGTCTTAAAGGTTCCACTGGACCAGATTTCATTCTTTTTAAATTTTAAATTTAAGTTTAAATTTAAATTAGATCGAAGTATCCCAAGAAGTGTGCCTGCAGATAAAACCTTATACCCAGAATTAAACTTTGTTGGTCTTAAAGGTTCCACTGGACCAGATTTCATTCTTTTTAAATTTTAAATTTAAGTTTAAATTTAAATTAGATCGAAGTATCCCAAGAAGTGTGCATGCAGATAAAACCTTATACCCAGAATTAAACTTTGTTGGTCTTAGAGGTGCCACTGGACTCAAATTTCATTCTTTTTAAATTTTAAATTTAAGTTTAAATTAGATCGATGTATCCCAAGAAGTGTGCCTGCAGATAAAACCTTATACCCACAATTAAACTTTGTTGGTCTTAAAGGATCCACTGGACCAGATTTCATTCTTTTTAAATTTTAAATTTAAGTTTAAATTTAAATTAGATCGATGTATCCCAAGAAGTGTGCCTGCAGATAAAACCTTATACCCAGAATTAAACTTTGTTGGTCTTAAAGGTTCCACTGGACCAGATTTCATTCTTTTAAATTTTAAATTTAAGTTTAAATTTAAATTAGATCGATGTATCCCAAGAAGTGTGCCTGCAGATAAAACCTTATACCCAGAATTAAACTTTGTTGGTCTTAAAGGTTCCACTGGACCAGATTTCATTCTTTTTAAATTTTAAATTTAAGTTTAAATTTAAATTAGATCGAAGTATCCCAAGAAGTGTGCATGCAGATAAAACCTTATACCCAGAATTAAACTTTGTTGGTCTTAGAGGTGCCACTGGACTCAAATTTCATTCTTTTTAAATTTTAAATTTAAGTTTAAATTTAAATTAGATCGAAGTATCCCAAGAAGTGTGCATGCAGATAAAACCTTATACCCAGAATTAAACTTTGTTGGTCTTAGAGGTGCCACTGGACTCAAATTTCATTCTTTTTAAATTTTAAATTTAAGTTTAAATTTAAATTAGATCGAAGTATCCCAAGAAGTGTGCATGCAGATAAAACCTTATACCCAGAATTAAACTTTGTTGGTCTTAGAGGTGCCACTGGACTCAAATTTCATTCTTTTTAAATTTAAGTTTAAATTTAAATTAGATCGATGTATCCAAAGAAGAGTGCATGCAGATAAAACCTTATACCCAGAATTAAACTTTGTTGGTCTTAAAGATGCCCCTGGACCAGAATTCATTCTTTTTAAATTTTAAATTTAAGTTTAAATTTAAATTAGATCGATGTATCCCAAGAAGTGTGCCTGCAGATAAAACCTTATACTCAGAATTAAACTTTGTTGGTCTTAGAGGTGCCACTGGACTCAAATTTCATTCTTTTTAAATTTAAGTTTAAGTTTAAATTTAAATTAGATCGATGTATCCCAAGAAGTGTGCCTGCAGATAAAACCTTATGCCCAGAATTAAACTTTGTTGGTCTTAGAGGTGCCACTGGACTCAAATTTCATTCTTTTTAAATTTAAGTTTAAATTTAAATTAGATCGATGTATCCAAAGAAGTGTGCATGCAGATAAAACCTTATACCCAGAATTAAACTTTGTTGGTCTTAAAGATGCCCATGGACCAGAATTCATTCTTTTTAAATTTTAAATTTAAGTTTAAATTTAAATTAGATCGATGTATCCCAAGAAGTGTGCCTGCAGATAAAACCTTATACTCAGAATTAAACTTTGTTGGTCTTAGAGGTGCCACTGGACTCAAATTTCATTCTTTTTAAATTTAAGTTTAAGTTTAAATTTAAATTAGATCGATGTATCCCAAGAAGTGTGCCTGCAGATAAAACCTTATACCCAGAATTAAACTTTGTTGGTCTTAAAGGTTCCACTGGACCAAATTTCATTCTTTTAAAATTTAAAGTTTAAATTTAAATTGAATTGATGTAGCTGAATAAGTGTGCTTGCAGATAAAAGCTGATACCCAGAATTAAACTTTGTTGGCCTTAAAGGTGTCATGCCACAGGACTCAAACTTTGTTCTCTTGCTTCAGACCCACTTAACTACCTACCTGAATCATCATTTATTACATGAAACTGTGGCTCAGTGGGAGAGCGTCTACTTGGGATGAAGAAGGTCTCAGGTTCAAATCTCTGGCAATATGAAAGACCTCTACCTGAAACCCCGGTGAGCTGCTGCCAGTCTGAGTAGACAATACTGACTTTGATGGACAAGAGTCTGAACCAGTGTAAGGCGGCTTCATGTGTATTCATATGAACCTTTTGCAGTACATGGAGTGAGATCTGAGATTAGGGATGGGCACAAACTGGCTGACGAATGAAAGTTCATCACGAATTTTGGCCAGTTCGTGGTTCGTGAAGCGATGTTCACAAACTGAAGAACCGCCATGAACCTTCTCGAATTTTGATGCAGTTTGTGGTGGTTCGTGAAGAGTAGAAAGCAGGGGTTTAAACTGTTTGGTTTAAATGGCTCCTCTCCACGAAACGCAGCGGGGAGTAGAAAGCAGGGGTTTAAACTTTAGATGGTTCATGAACTGATATGAACTGGGTCAGTTTATGGAACAACCTCCCCATGAATATGTGGGTTTTTTGGCTCGTGGTTCAGTCATGAACTGAACCAAACTGCAAAAATGCCATTAATATTTGAGATGAGTTGGCAGCATTCAGAGTGTCATGGGGTGAGGATGAGCTGACAGAGCCTGCAGAAAGCACAGCTGGCCCCTCTGAAGCAGCAGAGGAGGAGAGCTGGCAAGTGCCTGTAACAGCAGCCTTCACACCTGGCCCAGATAAGAAGGAAGAACTGCAAGCTGAAAGTCCTCCTGATTCACCCCCCCATGTGACTCGTTTAAAGAAGCAACTGCAACAAAACTTAGCAACCAGGCGAAGAGAGGCCAGGCTACAAGGGAGATACTCAGCCAGCCCAGAGTTCTAACAGGAGCCTGGCTGATCGTGCAGCTGGCTAATTGGTAGCAGCATTTAACTCCACACTCCGGGCAGTACTCTTTGTGGAAGCAACAAGTCAGCTTCATGCTGCTTGTATCCACTCCGGCTTGTGTCTTGCACCTACAGGCCCCCTGGCTTTGAACTCGGCTCTCTGTTTCTGGCTCGTGACCCCGGCTTGGCTTTTTGGACTTTGCACTGTCTTCTTGGCTCCTGACCTTGGCCTGTTCTGGACTCCTTTTGACTAGCCCGTGACACAGAGAATGCCTCAAAGGGTTGAGCTACAGCAAATAAAACTTGTATCAAATGAAATATATTTATTATACAGTGCATGCCACAATGTGATTGAAAAGAGGGCCTGAATATCAGGCTATGGTATTTTATTGCTAGTTGATGACAGACACATCTGGAAATACTTGGATTTCTGTACCAGGTTAGTTTGCATTTGCTCTTTTTATGCACTCCTTGGCTGAGTTCAGCCTGGCAGTCTGAAGCGGGAGGGAGTCGTGGCAAAAAAGCCCCGGAACAGTTTTCCTGGTCACACTGTGCCGACTGATGCGGGAGCATACCGGGAAAAGGCATGTGGGAGTATTCAGACTGGAGGTACGGCTGTGAAAGGCTTTTCCCTGGTAATTTGGCTATGTGCACATGAGCGCATGAGCGCATCCAGCCGATTTGGGGAGGATCCTGTTTCGCCGGCACCGCATTGGGTGATAAAGCGGAGCACGGCCAATCATATCGCTGCTGCCTTATGCGCAATGCGGGTTGCTCCTGGCTTTTCGGCTGAGCGTTCACACTTCCGGGAAGCGGAATGCAGCGGGATAAAGGCACTCTCCAGGATTTGCTAATGCTTTTACATGGCATCTTTTAAACGCAGGAGCAAAGTGGAACAGCACGGGTTGACTACGGGTGGGGAACGGCAGGCAGATGTGCCCGTGTGAACGCCCCTTTTAAACCGTGGCTGAAATGTGGCTATAACAGGGCAAACTGCCAGTTTGAACTCAGCCTTTATGTGGGTTAAATGTTCATCTGCATGTGTATAATAGAACTTAGCTCATAATGGGACACAGCCATCATGGGCTATGTGGTGGAAGGTGTAGTCCAGTCAAAGCTAACTTATGGCAGGCCCATGGGGTTTTCAAGGCCAGAGATGCTCAAAGCTGGTTCGTCATTGCCTGCCTCTGTGTAGCAAGCCTGGGCTTCCTTGGTGGTCTTCCATCCAAGTACTAAAACCAAGATCGGCCCCACTTAGCTTCCTAGATCTGATGAGATCGGGTCAGCCTGGGCCATCCAGGTGAGGCCATCCAGGTTAGGATATTTGCCCAAAAACTCTGCAGCATTATGGTACACCCCAAATTTACCATTTGGAGGGGACTCACCTCATTCTGATGCTGGACAAGTCTATTTTTTTCACATAAGAACATAAGAGAAGCCAATGTTGGATCAGGCCAATGGCCCATCCAGTCCAACACTCTGTCACACGGTGGCCAAAAACACCAGGTGCCCTCAGGAGGTCCAGCAGTGGGGCCAGGACACTAGAAGCCCCCCACTGTTGACCCCCCCAAGCACCAAGAATACAGAGCGTCACTTGCCCCAGACATGAGAACATAAGAGAAGCCAATGTTGGATCAGGCCAATGGCCCATCCGATCCAACGGTCTGTGTCACACAGTGGCCAGAAATACCAGGTGCCATCAGGAGGTCCAGCAGTGGGGCCAGGACACTAGAAGCCCTCCCACTGTCACCCCCCAGCACCAAGAATACAGAGCATCCTTTACCCCAGACATAAGAACATAAGAGAAGCCAATGTTAGATCAGTCCAATGGCCCATCCAGTCCAACACTCTGGCACACAGCGGCCAAAAATATCATGTGCCATCAGGAGGTCCAGCAGTAGGGCCAGGACACTAGAAGCTCTCCCACTGTTGCCCCCTCCAGCACCAAGAATACAGAGCATCACTTGCCCCAGACCAAGAGTTCCTATCTATACCTGGTGGTTAATAGCCACTGATGGGCCTCTGCTCCGTATGTTTATCTAATTCCCTCTTGAAACTGTCCATGCTTGTAGCTGCCACCACCTCCTGTGGCAGTGAATTCCACGTGTTAATCACTCTTTGGGTGAAGAAGGACTTCCTTTTATCCATTCTAATCCGACTACTTAGCAATTCCATAGAGTGCCCACGAGTTCTTGTATTGTGAGAGAGGGAGAAAAGTACCTCTTTCTCAACCTGCTCTATCCCACGCATAATCTTGTAAACCTCAATCATGTCACCCCTCAGCCGTCGTTTCCCCAGGCTTCAGTGTATCTGATAAAACAGGCTTAAGAACATAAGAAAAGCCCTGCTGGATCAGACCACTAGTCCAGCATCCCGTCTCACACAGTGGCCAGCCAGTTCCTCTGGAAGGCTAACAACACAGCAGAGAGGCTGAGGCCTTCTCCGATGTTGCTTCCTGGCTCTGGGATTCAGAGTTTGACTGCCTCTGACTATGGAGGCTCTCCAGTGAGTGCTCCCTTCTCATTTGGTGGCCAAAGTAGAGAGAAGCCAATGTTGGATCAGGCCAATGGCCCATCCAGTCCATCACACAGTGGCCAAAAATACCAGGTGCCATCAGGAGGTCCACCAGTGGGGTCAGGACACTAGAAGCGCTCCCACTTTGCCCCCCCCCAAGCACCAAGAATACAGAGCATCACTTGCCCCAGAGTTTACCCTAACATGTGAGTTTCTGATATGCCAACATTCTCGGCGGTGAGCCCCCTAGTGGCAGTTCGAGGTAGTGCAACAACGACCGAGGTTAGCTGCCTGGGTGAAAACCAACCCTGGTTTTCTTCAACCGTTTTTTGGGGGGTTGAAGTGCCACACCCCTATTTGAGTCACGCTCCCTGCCAATATGGGCGAGACGACAATGTGATTTATGTTTTAGAAGGAAGGGTGAGTGAAAGGACTGAAAGCTGTTTTCCTTTGTGCTGCCGGGGTGCGTGTGAGTGCGATAAGACGGCCCTCGCACTTTGTTTGAATGGAGTATTTATTCCGATAAGGGGGAGGCAGGAGGTCTTCATTGGGCCGAGGACGGGGAGGGGGAAACGGTTTATGGTTATTAATCCGGAAGTGCCCGGCAGTGCCAGATCGGTGGGAAATTACATATTCTGTCACTTTTACTTATTGAATCCCAATTTCATCACGGCATGTGGAAAGGGGCGGGGGGGGGCCGGGAAGGCATCTTGCCTTGTCACTCTTATTAGATTCCACAACCTCTTGATATTAAAATGCCAACCTCGGTAGAAGCAATTCCATCTGCGGTTTGATTTGAGGAGTTGGCTGGGGGGGGGTTGTGTGTGTGTTTTTTAAAATCATATTGCAGCTGCCGCGTCCAACACCTCAGATATTACAATATACAGGCAGGGAATCGTCGTGCGCTGTGTGGAAACAAATGGGTAATGCTCACATTATCCATTCAGCACTTCGGCAGGGCGGATTTTGCGCACTGGAGGTGTCCCCCCTTCTGTTTCTGATGTCTACCGGCATCGACGTTTTCCTGACCTGCTGGGCTTTCACTCTGACGATCTGGGATTGCAGCCAGCTCTGAACTGGAAAACCGCTCTCATTTTTTTCAGACCCGACCTTGAACCCGGGACACCAGAAAGGAGAAATCACGAGACACCCCCTTTGTATTGAACTGTATGCAATTTTTCTTAGGAGCGCTAGCTCTGGTGCAGCGAGAGGACAAGTCTTCCTATGGTAGAGTGGTTAAACTGGGCCTCAACGGGATATGCCTTCTACCTACACAGTGCCAGTTTGGTGTAGTGGTTAAGTGCACAGACTCTAATCTGGGAGAACTGAGTTTGATTCCCCACGCCTCCACTTGCAGCTGCTGGATGACCTTGGGCAAGCCATAGTTCTCTCAGAGCTGTTCTTGGAAAAAGGGCCGTTTCTGTCAGAGCTCTCTCGGCCCCACCGACCTCACAGAGTGTCTGTTGTGGGGAGGGGGAGGGAAAGGAGATTGTAAGCCGCTCTGAGACACCTTTGGGTAGTGAAGGGCGGGGTATAAATCCAATCTCTTCCTCTTCTTCTTCTCTTCAAACCAGTAGGAGAGTGGGGGGGGGGGGCACAGCATCACAGGAGTATTTATTTTTTAATAAAGCCTCGGGTGCTTTCTGGAAGTTCTTACCAATTTGGTGTAGTGGTTAAGAGCGGCGGACTCTAATCTGGGAGAATCGGGTTTGATTCCCCACTCCTCCACGTGCAGCTGCTGGAGTGACCTGGGGTCAGGCACAAGTTCTCTCAGAGCTCTTCTCTCACGAGTGGTTCTTGAAGGAGCTCTCTCAGGCCCACCTGCCTACCAGGGTGTCTGTTGTGGGGAGGGGAAAGGAAAGGAGATTGTAAGCCACTTTGAGACTCTGAGTCAAGGATGGGGTATAAATCCAGTCTCTTCTTCCTCTTTTTCCTCCTCCTCCTCCTCCTCTTCTTTCTCTTTCTCCTCCTCCTCTTCTCCTTAAGTGCATGGACTCTAATCTGGGAGAACAAGATTTGATTCCCCACTACTCCACTTGTCAGAGCTGTTCTCTCAAGGGCAGTCCTCGAAAAAGCTCTCTCAGCCCAGCTCTCTCACAGGGTGTCTGTTGTGGGGAGGGAAAGGGGAAGGAGTTTGTAAGCCACTCTGAATGAAGGGTGAGGTAAAAATCCAATCTCCTCCTCCTCCTCCTCTTCTTTCTTTTCCTCCTACTCCTCTTCTTCTTCCTCCTCTCTCCTCTTCCTCCTCCTCCTCCTCCTTCTTTCTTCTTCCTTCTCCTCTTCTTAAGTGAATGGACTCTAATCTGGGAGAACCAGGTTTGATTCCCCACTCTTCCGCATGCAGCTGCTGGTGCAACCTTGGGTCAGTTACAAGTTCTCTCGGAGCTGTTCTCTCAAGAGCAATTCTCAAAAGAGCTCTCTCAGCCCCACCTACCTCACAGGGTGTCTGTTGTGGGGAGGGGAAGGGAAAGGAGATCGTAGGCCGCTCTGAGACGCCTTCAGGGAGTGAAGGGTGGGATATAAATCCAATCTCTTCTTCCTCCTCCTCTTCTTCTTTCTCTTCCTCCTCTTCTTCCACTTCTTCCCCCTCTCTCCTCATGGCCTACATCTTTCTCCTCCCTGCTATGTTATCCTCACGACAACCCTGTGAATTTGGTTAGCCTGGGAACGTGCAGCTGGCCCAAGTTTTCCTGACGGAGTGGGGATTTTGAACCTGGATCTCCCGGATCCCCTCCAAGACTCTAACCTCTACACCATGCTGGGTCTCTAATTTCAAGGGATCTCAAAGACCACGGGCAGCCAGACCAGGAAGGATTCCCTCAGAGTTCCGTTGGGTGCTTTGAGCTGAGCTCGGAAGGAGGGAAGATGGGCGCAGTCTTTAGCTTCTTCCTTGTGGGAGTGGGGGAGTCTTGCCCGGAGACCTTGGAAGCTCCTGCCCTCTTGCAGCAGGGTAAGGAGGGCTGGTGTGCTGCCAAGGAACCGGGAGAGGAAACTTCGCTCTTCAATCAGATGATAGATTTATTGGGATGTTTGATTAATACAGCAGAGTTTCGGCCCAGTGACAGAAGTGTGAAACTGAGTGCAGTAAATCTCCCAAGAAGGATATTGGGGGGGAAAGTAAAAACTTACATTTATTCGAGTAGATCCGGTTCACATTCAGGTTGCTCTTCTTATATTCTTATGAAGGCTTCGGCCTCTCTGCCCTGTTGTTGGCCCTCCAGAAGAACTGATTGGCCACTGTGTGAGACACTAGATGGACCCTCACTGGTCTGCTCCAGCAGGGTTCTTCTGATGTTCTTATCAGAGGAAGGCTTCGGCCTCTCAGCCCTGTTGTTGGCATTCCAGAAGAACTGATTGGCCACTGTGTGAGACAAGATGCTGGACAAGATGGACCCTCACTGGTGTGATCCAGCAGGGCTCTTCTGATGTTCTTATGAAGGCCTCGGCCTCTCTGCCCTGTTGTTGGCCCTCCAGAGGGACTGGATGACCACTGTGTGAGACAGGATGCTGGACTAGACGGACTATTGGTCTGATCCAGCAGGGCTCTTCTGATGTTCTTATCAGGGGAAGGCTTCGGCCTCTGTGCCATGTTGTTGGCCCTCCAGAGGAACTGTTTGGCCTCTCTGTGAGACAGGATGCTGGACTAGATGGACCCTTACTGGTCTGATCCAGCAGGGCTCTTCTGATGTTCTCAGGATGCTGGACTAAATGGACCACTGGTCTGATCCAGCAGGATCCTTCTGATGTTCTTATGAGAAGTTATTTTGCACATGTCATCATTTAACAGTTATTTATAATGTTTATGAGCTCCCTTCTTTACAGAGCTCAAGGCAGTTTACAATGTAGATAAGATACATAAAATAAAATTAATTAAAACCAAAATTTAAAATCACAATTTAGGTCTTCTACTAACTTAATCAAACATGGTCCTCAGTAAAACCATCTTCAGCTGCCTCCTAAATGCCAAAAATGAGGGGGGGGGCAGCTTTACCTTCCTGGGGAAGTTTTCCCATAATCATGGGGCTGCCACCAAAAAGGCCCTTTTGCGTGTACCCGCCAAATGATCTTCTTCGGTAAACGGATGAAGAATGTTCCCTGGACTGTTAATAATAATTGAATGTTAGTTGCTGTAGATTTTCTGGGTTGTGTGGCTGTGGTCTTGGCATTATAGGACCTGACGTTTCGCCATTAGCTGTGACTGGCATCCTCAGAGGTATAACACAGACAGATGGAGTACTCTCTGTGTCAAGGTAAGCAGAAAAATGGTAGGCAGGTAATTTATATCTACTCAGGAAGGTGGGGTAGGGCTGAGTCATTATCTTGTAGGAGTTCTCCAGGCTATGAACATGCTAATGGAGGAGCTTTCCTGAGGAGGTTCTTTTGTCTATGGATTGTTTCCTGAGGAGGTTTCCTGTTTCCTGAGGAGGTTCTTTTGTGTGTGGAATGGCTGTTGAAACTCTAATCTTATCTGTAGTGCTATTGTCAGCTGTAGAGCATTTTGCGTTTCCTGTCCTGAAAAACACAAAAGGCTCTACATCTGATGCGAAAGACCTCAGCCCAAGACCTTGGAGAGCCACTGGCCTGATCCAACATGGTTTCTCTTATGTTCTTATTACAACTGAACTCCGGGTGACAAAGATCAGTTGACCTGAATTCTACACCGTTAAAGTCCCTCCCGTCCCCAAGCCCTGCCCTTTTTAGACTCTGCCCCCCCAAATCTCCAGATATGTTCCAACCCACAGCTGTCACCCCTATTCATTTAATGTCTGATGCACATAAATTACCAGCTTCACATACACCTCAGAGCCTCTCTTTATAAAGGCCCTGCCACCGTATTACTCAGGAGTTACCTCCTGGGGGAGAAGGCTTGTTGTCCATTCCATTCTGATTGTCTCCTTTCAGGCTTAGAAATGGCCAGCTGCCTTTTTGTCTCCACGTGTCTTTTGAGAGATATTCTCTCAAGAGCAGTTCTTGAAAGAGCTCTCTTAGCCCCCACCTAGAACATAAGAGAAGCCAATGTTGGATCAGGCCAATGGCCCATCCAGTCCAATATTCTGTCACACCATGGCCAAAAATACCAGGTGCCACCAGGAGGTCCAGCAGTGGGGCCAGGACACTAGAAGCCCTCCCATTGTTGACCCCACCAAGCACCAAGAATACAGAGCATCACTTGCCCCAGAGTCCGTATCTCTACCTCGTGGCTAATACCCCTGCTCCATATGTTTATCTAATTCCCTCTTGAAGCCGTCCATGATTGTAGCCGCCACCCCCCTGTGGCAGTGAATTCCATGGGTTAATCACTCTTTGGGAGAAGAAGGACTCCCTTTTACCATTTCTAAGCTTACTGCTGTCATTGAGTGCCCACGAGTTCTTGTATTGTGACACCCTCACAGGGTGTCTGTTGTGGGGAGGGGAAGGGAAAGGAGTTTGTAAGCTGCTCTGAGACTCCGAAGTGAAGGGCAGGGTATAAATCCAGTCTCTCTCTCTCTCTCTCTCTCTCTCTCTCTCTCTCTCTCTCTCTCTCTCTCTCTCTCTCTCTCTCTCTCTCTCTCTGGATGCTTCCCCTCCATTTCCCCCCTCCTTAACTCTTCATTTCCCCAGAATGCCCTGGTTCTCCCTTCTGCTAAAAGCCGTTTCCTCCTCATCTGTTCTTCCCCTCATCCTCTCTTCCCACTTTTCCCGTATCGGTGTGTCAGATCTAGATCCAACAAGGGAGCAGAATCAAATGATTATCTAGAGCTTCGGTATCTTAAGAGGATTATTTAACCCGATGAGGGGACGTTTTAATTTGATTCAGGGCCGGGATAAATATTCCACCGCTAAGATTGTCAAGTAAGGAAAGAGCCATCCCAGCGGGGTAGAGTTTTACCGAGAGTCACAGGTTTTTTCGAGGTTTACAAAAGTAAGCGTGGGATAGAGCAGGTAGAGAAAGTCGTCCTTTTCTCCCTTTCTCACAGTGCAAGAAGTCGTGTGGGCACTCCATGAAAGCAGTAGGCTTAGAGAAGGTAAACGGGGGGTACTTGTTCACCCAAAGAGTCATTAACACGTGGAATTCACTGCCGCGGGAAGTGATGGCAGCTAAAAGCATAGACAGCTTCCAAAGGGGGTTGCAGAAACATATGGAGCAGATTCCAACGGGGGCTATTAGCCACAAGGGCTAGATGGAACACTCCGCCTGGGGCAAGTGATGCTCTGTATTCTTGGTGCTTGCGGGGGGGGGGCAACAGTGGGAGGTCCAGCCCTCTGTGTCACACCTTGGCCAAAAGGAGGTCCATCCACAGTTCCAGAACTCCAGAAGTCCTCCCATTAATCACCATGGCCAGTAGTCACTGACAAAGAAAGGAAGGGAGGGAGGGAGAGAGAGAGAGAGAAGAGAGAGAGAGAGAGAGAGAAAGAAGGAAGGAAAGAAAGGAAAGAAAGAAGGAGAGGAAGAAAGAAGAAAGAAAGAAAGGAGAGGAAAAGAGAGAAGAAGAGAGAGAGAAAGAAAGAAAGAAGGAGAGGAGGAGAGGAAGAGAGGAAGAAAGGAGAGGAAGAGAGGAAGAAAGAAAAGGAAAAGAGGAAGAGAGGAAGAAGGAGAGGAAGAAAGAAAGAAGGAGAGGAAGAGAGAAGAAGAGGGGGAGCAGGAGGAGGAGGAAGAGGAGAAGAGATTGGATTTATACCCCGCCCTTCACTCAGAGTCTCAGAGCGGCTTACAAACTCCTTTCCCTTCGCCTCCCCACAACAGACACCCTGTGAAGTAGGCGGGACTGAGAGAGCTCTTTCTAGAACTGCCCTTGAGAGAACAGCTCTGCCAGAACTATGGCTTGCCCAAGGTCATCCAGCAGCTGCGAGTGGAAGAGTGGGGAATCAAACCCGGTTCTTCCAGACTAGAGTCCGCGCAGATATTTTTCAGAACAGTTGAAAAGGTCCACAAGAAATCAGCGGCTGTTTTGGCCTCGTCTTGGCACCACTGTTTTCCGACGGAGGACGGATCCTTACGCAGCATCACTTTCCAGGGTGCACGCCTATCTTCGTGACTGGCAGATCACGCCAGCATCTGCTCCGTCTCTGGCAAGGCTCCCTGCTAATAACCCGAGCCCCAGGAGAACTTTCCAAAGCAGGAGAGCTTACAGAATCCGCCTGACCTTCAATAGATTTATTTCAGGGGCTTTGCCACTAAGAACTCGCTGCTTCCAAACTACGGGGAGGAGGGGACGCTCTGGGTCTGCCTGAGACAGGTACTTTGGGGCAATGCATCCCCCCCAGTGACAAGATGAACGGTGCAATTCTACACAGAGGTATACCCTTCCAAAGCCACTGACTGCTATGGGCTCCCAGGAGGGCCAACTCTGTCTAGGATGGCCCTGGAAGACAAACGCACTTCGAACAGCTATGAAAACACAAATGTCTTTGTGGGCAGGACGGGGGTAGCAACACCTGTGTCCTCATGGGCCCCTGGAGGGCTCCGAATGGGAAGACCAGGAGAGATCCGTCACGAAGGAAACTAATGCCAGACCCATTAAGCCTCTCAGGCGGGTCTCGATTTACTGCAGAGTAGCCCCGCTGTCTTTAAGGAGACTGCTGTGGAGCAAACTCGGGTGGATTTGCAGTTTGTAAAGAGCTTCTTCTTCTTTTTCTTCTTCTTCTTCTTCCTCCTCCTCTTCTTCCTCCTCCTCCTCCTCTTCTTCCTCCTCCTCCTCCTCTTCTTCTTCCTCCTCCTCCTCTTCTTCTTCCTCTTCTTCTTCTTCCACTTATTATTATTATTAATATTAATATTATTCGAATTGGTATTATTCAGATTTCTATTCCACCCTCCCCACAAGGGGACTTAGGGAGGGTCGCCACACAAAAATCAAGAACGTATCAGAATTTCAAACATATGAAAACAGATACAAAACAATTTAGGACACTTTAAAACAGCATAACTAAAATGGCAAAAAGAGGTACGGCGTGGCAGCTCAGCCCATGAGCTGGGGAGCCCTTGGTTTGAATCTCGCTCACAATGCAGCCTGCAGCAAGTCTATACTTGCCAATCCCGGGTGATTTAAACAGGGCTCTTTTTGTAGCGGGAACTCCTTTGCATATTAGGCCACATACCCCCTAATGTAGCCAATCCTCCAAGAGCTTACAGTAGCCCCTGTAAGAAGAGCTCTGTAAGCTCTTGGAGGATTGGCTACATTAGGGGTGTGTCGTCTAATATGCAAAGGAGTTCCGGCTACAAAAAGAGCCCTGAAGGACTGTATCCCGTATTCCAAATCAGACCGCGCAGTAGATCTACAGGGGGGCATTACACAGGGCCCTTTTTGTAGCAGGGACTCCTTTGCATATTAGGCGACACACCCTAATGTAGCCAATCCTCCAAGAGCTTACAATAGCCCCTGTAAGAAGAGCTCTGTCAGCTCTCGGAGGATTGGCTACATTAGGGGGGTGTCGTCTAATAGGCAAAGGAGTTCCTGCTACAAAAAGAGCCCTGGGCGACACCCCCTGATGTAGCCAATCCTCCAAGAGCTTACAGTAGCCCCTGTAAGAAGAGCTCTGTAAACTCCTGCAGGATTGGCTACATTAGGGGTGTGTCTCCTAATATGCAAAGGAGTTCCTGCTACAAAAAGAGCCCATTCCGAATCAGACCGCACTGTAGCTCTACATGGGGGCATTACACAGGGCCCTTTTTGTAGCCGGACCTCCTTCGAGTCTTAGGCGACACACCCCTAATGTAGCCAATCCTCTAAGAGCTGACAGTGGACCCCTGTAAGAAGAGCTCTGTAAGCTCTGGGAGGATTGGCTACATTAGGGGTGTGTCGCCTAAGACGCAAAGGAGTTCCTGCTACAAAAAGAGCCCTGGGTTATCTTTCCGCTCTGCTCCTGCAGAGTGCAGGGGGTTGGACTAGATGACCTGCAAGGTCCCTTCCAACTGTAACATTCTATGATTCTATGAGACTGGATTTATACCCCGCCCTTCACTACCCAAAGGCGTCTCAGAGCAGCTTACAAACTCCTTTTCCTTCCCCTCAAGAGACACCCTGGGAGGTAGATGGGGCTGAGAGAGCTCTTTCGAGGACTGCCCTTGAGAGAACAGCTCTGAGAGAACTCGTGACTGACCCAAGGTCACACCTGCAGCTGCAAGTGGAGGAGTGGGGAATCGAACCCGGTTCTCCCAGATTAGAGTCTGCTCAATTAAACATTACACCAAACTGGCTCGGAGAGCAACCGAGGGGAGGCCGGGATTTCCAGTGCTTAATCTGTGTGTGTGTATGTGTCCCCCGAAAGCAAGCACCTTTTCTATTGAGATCTTAATAATCATGAAATGTGGTTTGCTGACCTCCCCTACATAGCTTCTGATAACATTCGAAGCACTGCTTCGAAGGTACGTTTGCTAATTTCATCTCTTTGTGGGGGAATTAAATGAAAATGGGAGGGAGGGGGCGGCGGGATCGCGACTTTCGATATCCTTGACAAACGAGACGAGCTGCAGTTGGAAGGCATTCCATTGGCAAGAGCCGGGAAGATTCCTGGGCTCGTTTCCGGCCTTCTCCCGGCGACATTGTTGGGCATTCACATGCAAAAGTCTGATTGGCGGCCGAGATACACCAGGGCGTTGTGAGTGGCTCAGAACAAAGGCCTTAATTACAAAACATTGATCGTGCCCTCTGGCATTTGCCAACAGTCTGCTGCCGCCGCCGCCGCTGTTTCATCTTTCCTGAAGTTTTGTGGTTGCAACTGGATGTGTGTGTGCGGGAGAGGGAAATGGGGGATATTCACTTGCATCCCCCCAGCACGGCTGGTCTGGGCCAGGGGGGTGAGGGGCTGTGGCTCGAAGGTAGAGTGCCTGCTTACATAAGAACATAAGAGAAGCCAATGTTGAATCAGCCAATGGCCCATCTAGTCCAACACTCTGTCACACAGGGGCCAAAATATACCAGGGGCCATCAGGAGGTCCAGCAGTGGGGCCAGGACACTAGAAGCCCTCCCACTGCTGCCCCCTCCAGCACCAAGAATAGAGTGCATCACCTTGCCCCAGACTGAGAGTTCCCATCTATACCCTGTGGCTAATAGCCACTGATGGACTTCTGCTCCATGTGTTTATCTAATTCCCTCTTGAAACTGTCCATGCTTGCAGCTGCCACCACCTCCTGTGGCAGTGAATTCCATATGTTAATCACTCTTTGGGTGAAGAAGTATTTCCTTTTATCTGTTCTAACCCGACTGCTCAGCAATTTCATAGAGTGCCCACGAGTTCTTGTATTGTGAGAAAGGGAGAAAAGTACTTCTTTCTCACCTGCTCAATCCCATTCATAATCTTATAAACCTCGATCATGTCACCCCTCAGCCGTCGTTTCTCCAAGCTAAAGAGCCCCAAGCATTTTAACCTTTCTTCATAGGGAAGGTGTTCCAACCCTTTTATCATTCTAGTTGCCCTTCTCTGCACTTTTTCCAATGCTATAATATCCTTTTTGAGATGTGGTGACCAGAACTGTACACAGTATTTCAAATGAGGTCGCACCAATGATTTATACAGGGGCATGATGATACTGGCTGATTTGTTATCAATTCCCTTCCTAATAATCCCCAGCATAGCGTTGGCCTTCTTTATTGCAGCTACACATTGTCTAGACATTTTCAGCGAGTTATCCACTAGGACTCCAAGATCTCTCTCTTGGTCCGTCTCTGCCAGTTCAGACCCCATCAATGGCATGTGGAAGGTCCCAGGTTCGATCCCCGGTATCTCCAGTTGAAAGGACCAGAAAGGTAATGTGAAAGACCTCTGCCTGAAACCCTGGAGAGTAAACAATACTGACCTGGAGAGATCAGTGGCCTGATCTAAGGGGAAGGGATGTGGCTCAGTGGTAGAGCTTCTGCTTGGCATGCAGAAGGTCCCAGGTTCAATCCCCGGCATCTCCAGTCGAAAGGACCAGAAAGCTAGAAGAAGAAGAAGAGATTGGATTTATACCCCGCCCTTCACTGCCCAAAGGCATCTCAGAGTGGCTTACAAACTCCTTTCCCTTCCCCTCCCCGCAACAGGCACCCTGTCAGGCAGTGTTCCCTCTAAGCTGACTTAGTGTGAGCTAGCTCACAGATTTTTAGCCTCCGGCTCACACATTTTGTCTTGGCTCAGGAAGAAGGGCTCCAGAGCAAACTAATTGATGCAGTAGCCAAATCACTTGCTCACAACTTGAATGCCAGTAGCTCACAAAGTAGAATTTTTGCTCACAAGACTCCACAGCTTAGAGGGAACATTGCTGTCAGGTAGGTGGGGCTTTCTGACAGAAACTGCTCTTTTCAAGAACAGCTGTGCCAGAGCTTGTGACTGACCCAAGGTCACATCAGCAGGTGCAAGTGGAGGAATGGGGAATCAAACCCGGTTCTCCCAGATTAGAGTCCGCACACTTAACCACTACACCAAACTGGCTCTTCGGTGTAATGTGAAAGATATCTGCCTGAGACCCTGGAGAGTAAACAATACTGACCTGGAGAGATCAGTGGTCTGATCTAAGGGCAAGGGATGTGGCTCAGTGGCAGAGCCTCTGCTTGGCATGCGGAAGGTCCCAGGTTCAATCCCCGGCATCTCCATTTAAAAGAGACCGGGCAGTGGGTGATGGGAAAGACCTCTGCCTGAAAACCTGGAGAGCTTCTGCCAGCCTAAGTAGACAATACTGATCTTGATGGACCAAGGGTCCGTTTCAGTAGAAGGCAGTTTCATGTCTTCAGCTGGACCAGCTGGACGTAATGCGGCTGGGCTGGAAGGGACAGGCTGCTGACTAGAGAATGGGGAAAGGATCAGCACGAGTACACAATATAGAGAGATAAGTGGTCTGATCTAAGGGCAAGAGATGTGGCTCAGTGGTAAAGCATCTGCTTGGCATGCAGAAGGTCCTGAGTTCAATCCCCGGCGTCTCCAGTTAAAAGGACCAGGCAGTAGGTGATGGGAAAGACCTCTGCCTGAGACCCTGGAGGGCCATGAGGTGGGGCTGCAGCTCAGCGGCAGAGCAAGAGCATCTGCTTGGCATACAGAGGGTCCCAGGTTCCATCCCGGCATCTCTAGTTAAAAGGACCAGGCAGTAGGTGATGGGAAAGACCTCAGCCTGAGACGCTGGAGGGCCATGAAGTGGGGTTGTAGCTCAGTGGCAGAGCATCTGCTTGGCATGCAGAAGGTCCTGAGTTCAATCCCCGGCGTCTCCAGTTAAAAGGACCAGGCAGTAGGTGATGGGAAAGACCTCAGCCTGAGACCCTGGAGGGCCATGAAGTGGGGCTGTAGCTCAGTGGCAGAGCATCTGCTTGGCATGCAGAAGGTCCCAGGTTCAATCTCCGGCATCTCCAGTTAAAAGGACCAGGCAGTTGGTGATGGGAAAGGTGATAGGAAATTTTCCCTGAAAATTTAGCAGGGCAGAGTCGACTGGAGAAGACAGGAACGGAGATTTAAGAAAAGCCTCTTTCCCCTCTGCAGGCAATACACAAGTGAGTGCTGTATTCATCAGAGATACTCCAATATCCACCACTTCAGCCCCTGGTCTATTTATTAGTTTGAATGGGAGAGAGAGATATCGGATTTATACCCAGCCCGTCACTACCCAAGGAGTCTCAGAGCGGCTTACAAACTCCTTTCCCTTCCCCTCCCCACAACAGGCACCCTGTGAGGTCGGTGAAGAAGAAAAGAGATTGGATTTATACCCTGCCCTTCACTACCCAAAGGGAGTCTCAGAGCAGCTTACAAACTCCCTTTCCTTCCCCTCCCCACGACAGACACCCTGTGAGGTAGGTGGGGCTGAGAGAGCTCTGACAGAAACTGCTCTTTTTCAAGAACAGCTCTTATCAGAACTATGGCTTGCCCAAGACCATCCAGCAGCTGTGAGTGGAGGCTGAGAGGGCTCTGGGAGAACTGTCCTTGAGAGAACAGCTCTTATCAGAACTCTGGCCTGCCCAAGGTCATCCAGCCAGGTGCAAGTGGAGGAGTGGGGAATCAAACCCGGTTCTCCCAGATTAGAGTCTGCGCACTTAATCACTACACCAAACTGGCTCTCTGGGTATCAGTGAGCAGTTGTTCCGAGGCGATGTGCTATTACTAGATGAGAACTCTGCCTGCTCTAACGGGCGGCTGAAGGCATCCTTAAGTATCCCCTATTTATGCCTTTTTGCTAAGCTTTAGGGTCTCAGCTGGTGCTGGAAGTGGATAACAATGACTTTAGTCTTTCAGCCGGGCTTTTTATTGTCGGTGTCAAAGAGACAAAATAAAGAGGGCCCTGGAAACCCAGAAGATGCGGAAGGAGGAGAGGAGGAACTAAGCGGAAGCTAAGGCTGCAGAGGAGCTTGATTGTTTTTGGCATTTGGCATCGGATTCGACAGATGTTTATATACGATACCGTGCTGTTGTGTGCAGACATATGGTGCAGTGCCTCTTGTTGGATTCCGCGAGCTAGCCAGCTCGTGTTGTTGTTTATTTTATTTATATATTGTATTTATTAACTGCCCGATCCCTGCTATTGCTGGGCTCTGGGCCATGCGCAGTGTCCATGAAACACAACTGGATAAAAACATTGAAACATAGAATCATAGGATGTCAGAGTTGGAAGGGACCTTGTAGGTCATCTAGTCCACCCCCTGCACTCTGCGGGAGCGTAGCCGAAAGACAGCCTGACAGCATACCCGAAAGATGGTCGTCCAGCCTCCGCTTGGAAACATCTGCTTGGCAGATATAACATATCCGAAGATAACACGTATCCGAAGACAAGAGATGGTGAATACTAATTCATCCGATCGCAGACTGCCGGCTACTTCGCGGGCAGGGGGGAAGAGAGCAAAATAAAGGTGGAAAGCAGGAGGCACGAGAAAAAGTGCGAGGCAAGAAGGAAACCGTCACTGTCCTCAACCAAAAGCCTGGCGGAACATCTTAAGAACATAAGAACATAAGAGAAGGCAATGTTGGATCAGGCCAATGGCCCATCCAGTCCAACACTCTGTGTCACACAGTGGCCAGAAATACCAGAGGCCATCAGGAGGTTCACCACTGGGGCCATAAGAACATAAGAGAAGGCAATATTGGATCAGGCCAATGGCCCATCCAGTCCAACACTCTGTGTCACACAGTGGCCAGAAATACCAGAGGCCATCAGGAGGTTCACCAGTGGGGCCATAAGAACATAAGAGAAGCCAATGTTGGATCAGGCCAATGGCCCATCCAGTCCAACACTCTGTGTCACACAGTGGCCAGAAATACCAGAGGCCATCAGGAGGTTCACCAGTGGGGCCATAAGAACATAAGAGAAGGCAATGTTGGATCAGGCCAATGGCCCATCCAGTCCAACACTCTGTGTCACACAGTGGCCAAAAATACCAGGGGCCATCAGGAGGTTCACCAGTGGGGCCATAAGAACATAAGAGAAGCCAATGTTGGATCAGGCCAATGGCCCATCCAGTCCAACACTCTGTGTCACACAGTGGCCAAAAATACCAGGGGCCATCAGGAGGTCCACCAGGGGGGCCAGGACACTAGAAGCCCTCCCACTGTTGCCACCCCCACAACCACCAAGAATACAGAGCATCACTTGCCCCAGACCAAGAGTCCCTATCTATACCTTGTGGCTAAAGCCCCTGATGGACCTATTCTCCATACGCTTATCTAATTCCCTCTTGAAGCCATCCAAGTTTGTAGCCACCCCCCCCGTGGCAGTGAATCCCATGTGTTAATCACTCTTTGGGTGAAGGACTTCCTTTTATCCGTTCTAACCCGACTGCTTAGCAATTTCATGGAGTGCCCACGAGTTCTTGTCTTTTGAGAAAGGGAGAAAAGGAGTTCTTTCTCCACCTGCTCTGTCCCATGCATAATCTTGTAAACCTCGATCATGTCACCCCTCAGCCGTCGTTTCTCCAAGCTGAAGAGCCCCACGCGTTTTAACCTTTCTTCATAGGGAAGGTGTTCCAGCCCTTTTATCATCCTAGTCGCCCATTTCTGCACTTTTTCCAAAGCTATAATATTCTTTTGAAGGAGAGGCCGATCCTGAGCCTGGCCCAGCACCCCTAGTTGCAGATACCCCAAGACCAGACTCCCTGTCTAGTTCTTCTGAGTGCCCCAGACGTAGGACATGGTAGAGGCTGACTATGCAGGAGCAAAGGAGTGCCAGACTTCAGCTCTTCCAGAGGCAGAGGGAAGAGCTGTAACCCTTTGCAGACTCAACTCCAGGGAAGGAAGGACCTGTTCAAAAACAGTGCACCTGGTTCAATGCAACAGCAATTTTGCTCACTCGGACCTGTTCCTGCATGTGTGTAGCAGCCACTCCTTGTCCTTGCAACCTGCAACCTTGACTTGACTTCTCGGCTCTTTGTCTTTCAGCTCTGTGACTGACCTCGATTTTTTATTGTGTTTGCAAGCTTCCAGTGTGTGGTCTTTGTGGCAGCCAGCCAAGACAGCACAGGGATTCACAAGTGTGCACCTTTCGAAAGGAAGGGCAGAGTCAGCATCCAAGATGGCCTTGATATCCCGTCCCCTGCCTCTGTTAGTGTACGGAACTGGCATAATGTAAACAGGGTTGGTTAAAGCGAGCTCCCCTCTGGCTCATCTCTCCCACCTGTTTTTGTTTGCGTCTGTGCACGATTTATGCATTCTTTGCTTTGTTTCCCCTCTAACGTTCGGTTCCCCCCGCCATCAACGCTTTAAGATTCTGTTTTCCCGCAGACAAACGATCGGCTGTAACTAATAATGAGCCCGTTACCTTATCTGCTTTCTCTCACTCGGAAAGCCCTGGGAAGGAAGCCGTCCCCTATAGCGGACCATCCTTTGTGTTTGGAATCCAGTGCAAAATAGCATCCCCCAAGAGACGGCACTTCTGTTCCAATAATTGTGTTTGTTAATTCGGAGATGGCGATTAATTTCCCCTCGTCCCCATTGGTGTCTCTCTCTCTTTCTGGCTCCTTATGGCGAGTTTCTGATTATCCCGTCAGGGCCCCGTTCTAACTCTCTTTCTTCCCGCTCCCCAAAGAATCACAGGATGGCTCCCTCCTGCCTCCCTCACTGGTGCGCTTTCCTATCACATGGTGCACATGTCGGTTCTATCCATGTGATTTCAGAGGTGACAAGCCCAAAGAGTGGGCAGATGACCACACTTCAGGGATTTTGGGGTGCATTTTCACTGCACTGACATAGGAGGTGCCCTTGAGAGCCAGTGTGGTGTAGTGGTTAAGAGTACCAGACTCCCATTTGGGGAACTGGGCTTGGTTCCCCACTCCTCCGCATGAAGAACTGCTGGGTGACCTTGGGCCAGTCACAAGTTCTCTCAGAGCTCTCTCAGCCCCACCTACCCCACAAGGTGCCTGTTGTGGGAAGAAGAAGGGAAGGTGATTGTAAGCCGCTTTGAGACTCCTTACGGAAGAGAAAAGCAGGGTATGAAAACCAGCTCTTCTTCTTCCTCTTCCTCCTCCTCCTCTTATATTAGATGAATTTTTTTTTTTGAGTTTGATAGAAGAGGAACCTTCTGGGTGCATTCAGACAACGTGCTGGAGCGGTTTAAACTGCTCCGGCACGATGCGTGTTTTTTTTTAAACTGGAGAATCGCGATCACACACCTCCTCCTTCGGAGCTCCCCACCGTCCTCGTGCAGGTGGGGTTTTTCCCCCTCTCCTTTGAGCATGCGCACAGGCAGCCCTCTCCAGAATGAAAAGCTTGGTGCGTGTTCAGAAGAGCGATTTCAACCGGTCCCTTTAAAGTTTAAATGAAGACTACTTTTTACATTTTCTCCCCGAAACTGGCCTCCCCGAGATCCCGGACTCGTCTAAATGCCTAAACTAGGCATCATTGAAGCTTTTCTTTATTTAACTTAAGTGCGGAGCTCCGCTCAAGCGCACACCGCTAAGGCAAAAAAAATGGCGGACTAAAACCGGAAGCCGGAGGCAGCTTCCCAGAGGGGAGGGGGGTTGAAGCACCCGGAAGTGGCTTGACAGTGGAGAATCAGACAGCGGAAAGAGCGGCTTGAAACGGAGAATCAGGAAAACACCACTTGGTAAGTGGTGTCAAAATACTCCACTTTAAAGGGGGGTTGCTCCAGAAAGCGACGGCTGGGGACAGTGGGCAGATGTTGGGTGTGTGAACGCGCAGGTAAAAGCCGTTTCTGAGGCGTGCCGAAAGCGGCTCAAATGGCGCGTCTGAACGCACCCTCTGACCTGCTTTCGGAGGAGTCTGTATGTGATGTTTCTGCATGAGTTTTTGTTCTTGGCCTTCCTCCTCTGAAGGTAGGTGAATCCATTCCATCTTTGTACTCGGAGGCATTGCACAAGCCAGTCACCCGTAGCACCAAAAACCCTGACCCACCCCCAGCTGAATCAGATAATTACAACTAAGGTTTGTTATTGTTCAGTCACACAGTCGAGTCAACTCTTCACGACCCCATGGACCAGATCACTCCAGGCCCTCCTGTCTTCCGCTGTCCGCTGAAGTTTGCTCAATTTCATGTTCATTGCATCGATGACACTGTCTAAGCCTCTCATCCTCTGCCGTCCCCTTCGCCTTTGACCTTCAGTCTTTCCCAGCATCAGGGTCTTCTCCAGTGAGTGCTCCCTTCTCATTGGGTGGCCAAAGTATTTGAGCTTCAGCTTCAGGATCTGGCCTTCCAGGGAACAGTCAGGGTTGATTTCTTTTAGGATTGACTGATTTGATCTCCTTGCAGTCCAAGGGACTCTCAAGAGTCTTCTCCAGCACCATAGTTCAAAAGAATCTATTCTTCGTGACTCAGCCTTCCTTATAGTCCAACTCTCACAGCCATACATTACTACGGGAATACCATTGCTTTGACCATGCGGACTTTTGTTGGCAGGGTGATGTCTCTGCTTTTTATCATGCTGTCTAGCAACTAGGGTTACCAAGTCCCAAAGATGCTAAATCCCCGTTGGACGAATCCTTGCTGCTGGTATGTGATAAATCTTCTCTGTGATGTTTTGCTATTACTCTTGCCTGAACAGATTGCCTTCAGTGTCTCCCCCTCTCCTTCACCCCAGTGGGAGCAAAAATAGTGGGTGGAAAACAGCACCAAATGCTGCTGCAATGTCATTTCCGGTTGTCTCCGTAAGTGACACCATCACAGCACTCTAGAGATTGCCCAGGGCCTGTGGCTCAGTGAACGGAGTATGCAGAAGGTCCCAGGTTCAATCCCCGGCATCTCCAGTTGTAAAGGACCAGTCAGTAAGTGATGGGAAAGACCTCTGCCTAGGCCAGGGGTGACAAACTCATTTATTATGAGGGCCGGATCTGACATGAATGAGACCTTGTCGGGCCAGGCCATGTGTGTCATAAAAGGTAATGCCAGGGAGCGGAGATATAAACTTTATAGAGGACACAAACACAAAGGTATTTTTTCCCCCTTAAAATGAAATCATGCTTAAAACAGTAGCACTCTTGCTTTTTTATTTTGCTTATTTAACAGTGTCTGATCATTGACACCTCTTGCTCTGAATGATTGCCTCAAAATGTCTGTGCTGTTGCAATCTTTTTTTTTTTTTAGGTAAAGGTAAAGGTTCCCTTGCTCGAAAGCCAGTCGGATCCGACTCTAGGGTTGTGGTGCTCATCTCCGTTTCAAAGCCGAAGAGCCAGCGCTGTCCGAAGACGTTTCCGTGGTCATGTGGCCGGCATGACTAAACACCAAGGCGCACGGAACGCTGTTACCTTCCCACCGAAGTGGTACCTATTTATCTACTTGCAATTTCTTGCTTTCGAACTGCTAGGTTGGCAGGAGCTGGAACTAGAGACGGGAGCTCACTCCGTCTTGCAGCACCCGGGTCTTGAACTGCTGAACTACTGACCTTCCACAGCCTGCAGTTCAGCGTCTTAACCACTTGAGCCACCGCAGCCCCTAAACAAGTTTTTTTTTAAGTGCCCCTAAAAGAGGCATTTTTATTATTTTTAAGACAATGACATAACAACAAAACAAAACAAAAACACAAAATACAATCACAGACAATACAATACAATACACAATACAAAACCTTAACACTACACAACACCCACGAAATACAACATTCAACATTCACGGGGGGTAAACTTCCCAAAGCAAATCACCCAGTTAGATTCCCTCCCCTTACCGACATAAGTGTTACCTTCTTTTATTTCTGTATCCACCAATTCTATCATTCTATCTTATCCACTTCTAATTTAACACAAAGCTAATAATATTCAATATTCAAACCATTATTGTTTCTCTCCATCCTTCTCTCTCTGGTCATACCAGTTATAAAAGCGTTGCCACGTGTTTATAAAGGCTGATTCATCGTACCCTTTCAACATCAAAGTCAGTTTGTCCATTTCTGCTGCTTCCATAATCTTCTCAATCAGTTCTTGTTTGGTTGGAACCACCGTAGACCGCCAATACTTCGCATACAGAATCCTAGCCGCAGCTGCAATATATATTAACAAATATCTCTCCTCTCTCTGCACCTCCTTTGTGCTCTTGCATTCTCGAGTGTGCTGTTCAGGTGTGTATCTGTAAGCTGCAAACTTACGATGACGCAGCAGCTGTATAAATGGAGGCCAGCAGCAGAGTACTGTGTCCACTTTTGGGCACCACACTTTAGGAAGGATGTTGACAAGCTCGAGTGTGTCCAGAAGAGGGCAACCAGGATGGTGAGAGGGCTGGAATCCAAGTCTATGAGGAAAGGCTGAAAGAGTTGGGTATGTTTAGCCTGGGAAAGAGAAGGCTTAGAGGGGACATGGTGGCAGTCTTCAAGTATTTGAAGGGCTGGCGTGTAAAAGATGGAGCAGATCAAGTCAAGTCAAGTCAAGTCAAGTCAAGTTTATTAGTACGGTCAAGCGACCAGCCAATATAAAATATTTCCAAAAAAAAAGGATTGAGGTAAAATACATGGTAGATACATAAAATTAAATGAATATATAAAACAGCATTAAGAGCAAAAGCGGGAGCAACACAGTGTATCATTAAGGTGGAAACAGGAGCAATACTACTTTATCATTGACTTGCTGTCTGAGGTACAAGCTTCCTCTTTTTAAGTGCGAGGAAGCAAAATTTTGCCACAGCTAAAGATATCCTCTCTTTCCGATCTTCCAACAAAAAGGTTAGAATCCTTGGTTCTGCAAATTTCAAGTGGACATCCAGAGGTTTAAATGTAGACAACAATGGGAAAATTAACAGCTGCCTCTCCGTAGCGTAAAAGTTACAATGTAAAAGAATATGTGGGACCGACTCTATCTCAAGACCTGTACAGGGACAACATCTTTGGGAGATAGGCCAACGCAAGAACCTTCCTTGTAATAAATTAGAGGGTAAGGCATCAAAACGAGCTCTAGAAAAAGCCCATCTATAGCCATCATATATAATGTTAGAAAGATAAGGAGCAGGTGCAAAACCTGCCCAAGATTTTAAAACTCCATATCTCGAGGGTAGAAGCGCTTCTTCTGTCTGCGCCTCTATATCCATTAGACGTTGGGATACTATAGATTTAGCTTTGGTCAATCCTAGATCGAAAAGACTTACAGGATGAAGCCCAATTGAACCAAGTTTGACCAATATTTTGGAGGACCATTCGGGATATGGGGTGGCAGCTAAAAAGGATGGAATTAGGCCTGTAGGTTTCAAATGCGTTCTTAACCAGTAATAAATCGAAGCAATCCAAATTTTCGTTTTCACTCTTGGCACCCCAATCTCCTGCCTAAGAACTACATTTGCTGTACATTTAGGTGCATTAAATAGTGCTCTAATAAATTTAGATTGAACTTTTCCCAGGTCCTTAAAATTATTATCACTTAAAGTAATTACTTGCATACCATATGTGAGTTGGGTTAAAATCTTTGCATCAAACAATTTTAAGGCCGCTTGAATTACACCTTGGCCTTCCATCCTGAAGAATCTAATAATAGCATTAGCATTTCTCTCAGCTGAGCAGACTGTAGAACTTATATGCGCTGAGGAGCTGCCATTATAACTGAAGGTTACCCCCAGATACTTGTATGTTTTAACTTGCTCTATAGGGTGTCCGTTTATTCTCCAAGTATCTTTCTTATAAGCCCTATTAAAACGAATAATCTTGGTTTTAGAATAATTAATCGTTAATAGTTCCTCGTTACATTTCTTGCTAAAGATTCTTAAGGCCCGGTTAAGACCAACTCTAGTTTGGGACAGTAGGATAGCATCATCTGCGTACATCAGAATTGGAACCCCCTCTCCTCCTGAGAAGTTAGGGGCATGCACATCTACTCCATGAAGAGACTGAATAAGGGAGTTAACATAAATATTAAACAAGGAGGGGCGAGTAAACAACCCTGTCTTACTCCCTTCTGGGAGGGGATGAATTTAGATAACATTCCTTCACTGTTACATCTGATTTGTAGTTGCGTGTTCTCATGCACTTTAATCATCAGATGTAAAAGTCTTTTATCTATAGTTGAGGAATTCAGCTTTGCCCAAAGTCTTCCCCGAGAGACAGAATCAAAGGCCGCCTTCAGATCCACAAAGGCGACAAAAAGAGATTTCTTAGCTACTCTAACATATTTTTGAATAAAATAATCTAGAACAAGACAATGATGGAGCAGATCTATTCTCTCTCACTCCAATTGCAAGACTAGATCTAATGGGTGGAAATTGCAAGGGAGTCGTTACCGGCTAAATATCAGGAGAAACTTCCTCACTGTAAGCAGTGGTTGAGCAGTGGAACAGACTGCCTCGGGAGGTGGTGGATGCTCCTTCCCTGGACGTTTTCAAGCAGAGACTGGACGGCCATCTTTCGGGTACGTTGTAGGAATGTCAGGCTATCTTTCGGCTGTGCTCCTGCAGACTGCAGGGGGTTGGACTAGATGACCTGCAAGGTCCCTTCCAACTCTAACATTCTATGATTCTATGGAAGAAGAAGCAGAAGACAGCCAGTTTCACTGTGGGCCTGATAGAAGCCCTCCGGGGGCCTGATCTGACCCCCGGGCCACATGTTTGACACTCCTGACCTAGAGAGCCACTGCCAGTCTGAGCAGACAATCCTAATGTCGATGGATCCAGGGCCTGATTCGGTATAAAGAAGAAGAAGAAGAAGAAGAAGAGATTGGATTTATACCCCACCCTTCACTACCCAAGGGAGTCTCAGAGTGGCTTACAATCTCCTTCCCCTCCCCACAACAGACACCCTGTGAGGTCAGTGGGGCTGAGAGAGCTCTTGACAGCAACTGCTCTTTTTCAAGGACAGCTCTTATCAGAACTACGGCTTGCCCAAGGCCATCCAGCCAGGTGCAAGTGGAAGAGTGGGGGAATCAAACCCGGTTCTCCCAGATTAGAGTCAGCGCACTTAACCACTACACCAAACTGGCTCTCCGTGCGATTGTTGACCAAATCTCTATGCTTTCTACCTTTTTGTGTGTGTGTCTGAAAGGTGGATAAAAATGCAATAAATAGATAGCGCACGCGGGAGATGTTCTCTTCTGGAATCAAGTACTTCGGGCTCACAGTAGCCTCCCGCGACTCACCTAATGTACTTCCCACGTGGTCCAGCATCCGCTTATACAGGTTGGGAATTACTGTGCTACGGTATTAATTTGAGATCCAGCAGGGAGCGGATTAAAGGCTAAGGTGCCTTATGAGAACTCTTCCCCTGCAACCTCGTTTATGGCTCTCTCCCGTCCGTCGCCACGACCCGGCATCTGTCACACCCAGGGGTGTCACTCCCTGCCCTGGATTTTGGTTGTCCGATCATCAGTTTTGGGGTGGAGAGATGCCACGGAACCGGATCGTAGGGAGTCGATTCACGAAAGTCCGCGAGAAACAGCGGCTTCAAGTCACAGGGCTGGTAATACGAGGGTGTTGTAAAAGTGCTGTAATCAGGGCTCATTACGTAGAAATAGAGGTGCAGGAGCTCATTAGCATAACTTATTAGCATAACTTATTTGCATACGCCGCGCCCCCTGACATCACTGGAAGTGTGTCAGAAGGCAGGGAGAGATTGTACCTGAAAGTGGGCAGGGGGGTCCTCTGCAACTTACCTGGCTGCTTCATCCTCCTCGTGACCCAACTGAGGGCTGCTGGGAGCAGGGGGTGGGGCTTGTTGCATATGCCCGCCCCCTGGGCTTCTTACTGTTGGAGCTCCGTTCCTGTGTGCTCCTGTAGGAAATGACCCCTGGCTGTAATAATGTGCATGAAGCACACTGAACACTAAACATGCTGTATAAATGCAGAATGATATTTGAGATGTTTGGTACTGGGCACTGTCCGATGGCTGACACGGAATGTTATTTAGGGTGTGTGTTTGACCCGTGGGCCACGGTGGCTCAGAGGTTAAGATGCTGAGCTGCAGACTGGAAAGTCTGTAGTTCAGCAGTCCAAGGCCTGACTGCTGCATGACGGAGTGAGCTCCCGTCTCTGGCCCCAGCTCCTGCCAACCTAACAGTTCGAAAGCAAGAAATTGCAAGTAGATAAATAGGTACCGCTTTGGCGGGAAGGTAACAGCGTTCTGTGCACCTCGGCATCTTGAACACAGAGACGTCTTCGGACAGCGCTGGCTCTTCGGCCTGGAAACGGAGATGAGCACTGCCTCCTAGAGTTGAATTCGACTGGCTTTCGAGCAAGGGAAACCTTTACCTTTACCTTGACCAGTTACATGCTATATTATACAATAGCTTACAGCTGATGAGACTTCATACTTGATACTTGCCTCAGTAAAAAAAAAATTAACCGAACAGGGGAAAGTGTGCACGCACACAAAAGCTTATACCCAGAATTAAACTCTGTTGGTCTTCAAGGTGCGCCTGGACTCAGCCTTTGTCCTGTTACAGAGTGTAGCGGTTGTTCCTTTCCCTGAAACGATCTTGTATTAGCTAGGAGCTGATCTGGGAATTGTCATCTTTCTGGTTTAATTCCATGTGTCATCATGGATGTTGGGATGCTGTTCTAGTCATCATGTGATCCCTGATTGTTTGGGATCATCCAAGGAGAAAGAAGAACGGGGATCTGAAGACTGACGAGGGCCAACCTTGCTTAGCTGATGAGATTTGACTTGATCGACCCTCCAGGTCAGTGCAGCAGCTTAGAGACCGACAAGTTTTCGGGGCGTAGACACCCGAGGAAGCTTTGACTCTCAAAACCTTATACCCCAACAGTGTTGCTGGTTTCTACAGTGCTAAAGGTAAAGGGTTCCCTTCCTCGATAGCAAGTCAAATCCGACTCTAGGGGGCGGTGCTCATCTCCGTTTCCAAGCCGAAGAGCCACCGCTGTCCGAAGATGTCTCTGTGGTCATGCGGCCGGCATGACCAGACACCGAGGTGCACGGAACGCTGTTACCTTCCCACCAAACCGGTCCCTATTTATCTACTCATAGTTTCTTGCTTTCGAACTGCTAGGTTGGCAGGAGCTGGGGCCAGAGACAGGAGCTCACTCCTCATGCAGCACTCGGGTCTCGAACCGCCGAACTACAGACCTTCCAGTCTGCAGCTCAGCATCTTAACCTCTGAGCCACCGTGGCTACTGGACTTCAGTCTAGCTGGCCGACATGGCTGCATCCAAATCTCAAGACATAATCCCACTGTACACTGCATTGGCCAGGCTACACCTGGAGTCTTGTGTGATGTTCTGAAGGCCTCACTTCAAAAAGGATGTGGACAGGATGGAGTGGGTGCAGAGGAGAGTGGCGAGGAGGATCGGGGGCATCGAGGCCAAGCTCTGTGAGGAAAGGCTGAGGGACTTGGGAAGGTTCAGTCTGGAGAAGAGGAGGTTGAGGGGGGACAGGATGGCTCTCTTGAAGAATCTGAAGGGCTGTCAGAGGAGGGCAGGAAAGGCGGAGGGACTTGGGAAGGTTCAGTCTGGAGAAGAGGAGGTGGAGGGGGGACAGGATGGCTCTCTTGAAGAATCTGAAGGGCTGTCAGAGGAAGGCAGGAAAGGCCGAGGGCCTTGGGAAGGTTCAGTCTGGAGAAGAGGAGGTGGAGGGGGACAGGATGGCTCTCTTGAAGTATCTGAAGGGCTGTCCCTTGGAGGAGGGCAGGAAAGGCTGAGGGACTTGGAAAGGTTCAGTCTGAAGAAGAGGAGGTTGAGGGGGGAAAGTATGGCTCTCCTGAAGTATCTGAAGGGCCGTCACTTGGAGGAGGGCAGGAAAGGCTGAGGGACTTGGGAAGGTTCAGTCTGGAGAAGAGGAGGTTGAGGGGGGACAGGATGGCTCTCCTGAAGTATCTGAAGGGCCGTCCCTTAGAGGAGGGTAGGAAAGGCTGAGGGACTTGGGAAGGTTCAGTCTGGAGAAGAGGAGGTTGAGGGGGGACAGGATGGCTCCCTTGAAGTATCTGAAGGGCTGTCCCTTAGAGGAGGGCAGGGAACTGTTCCTGTTGGCAGCAGAGGAAAGGACTCTCAAGATTCAGGGTGGGAAGGTACCGGCTGGATATCAGGAGAAACTTTTTGACAGTCAGAGTATTCCACAGTGGAATCAGCTGCCTAGGGAGGTGGTGAGCTCCCCCTCCTCATTGGCTGTCTTCAAGCAGCGGCTGGACAAACCCGTGTCAGGGATGCTCTGGGGCTGATCCTGCATTGGGCAGGGGGCGGGACCAGATGTCCCATACGGCCCTTTCCAACTCTGCGATTCTGTGATTCTGTATCTCCATTGCAGTGGTGTATGAATGTTTGTGTTGGTTTCTCTCCCAGCTTTGTATCTGAATGCTGGCAGAGACAAGGTGGCGTTTACAGGTCAAGGATGCAGGACTCAAACCAGAGTTTGACGCTTGGGAACATAATGAATCGTATCCCTCGGACATTCCACATAATAGACTTCTGGGCACGTACACTCCATCCATTCTAAATGCGTGTCTGTGCCTCACCCAAAGTTCGGCCCAAGTGTACCCAAATGCACAGGGCTGCATGCTCTGAGTGGGGATGCCAGACCCCCCCCCCTCACGGAGGTGGGGGTGCCCCACTGCCGGGCCTCACCACCAATGCTCCCTCTAAGCTGTGGAATCTTGCGAGCAAAAATCCTACTTCGTGAGCTCCTGGCATTAAAGTTGTGAGCCAGCCATCTGGCTGCTGCATAAATCAGTCTGCTCTGGAGCCCTCCTTCCTGAGCGGAGACAAAAATGTGTGAGCCGGAGGCTAAAAAAAACTGTGAGCTAGCTCACACTGACTCAGCCTAGAGGGAACCCTGCTCGCCAACCTCCTGCCAATCAGCTGGGCGGCAGGGGTGGTGGTGGACTAACCCTCCCAAAAGAGGTACGTCGCTGCCTCTGAGACCTGGAAGTGATCTTTATCATCACAGGGATGCCAGGGGGACACTCTGATATTTAGGCGAGAACTCTATGGTAGAAGCCAAACTGAAAATAAAGATTCTGCTCAGATAACAGAGCATTGTCCTGACGTCCCCAGTGTGATGACATCACTTCCGGGTCACGGGGGCATCGACATAGGCAGGTCGCTGCACAACAGCTGGGCCTCCCTCCTGCTCTTGGTAAGTTCTCCCCCATCCCCTGCTGGTTGCCAGGGGGGAACCTGACAACAACCCCAAGCCTGCAAGCACCTTTGGAACTGTGACACCAGGTGGTGGGTGTAACCACAAAATGGCTGCCAAGGGAGTTGGAGCCAACCTCAAAGTATCAGGGAGTGAGGTTATGCCTAACTCTAGTAGTAGTAGTAGCAGTAGTAGCAGTATCAGCAGCAGCAGCAGCAGCAGTTGCAGTAAGTGTCCCCTCTAAGCTGAGTCAGTGCGAGCCAGCCCAAAGTTTTTTAGCTTCCGGCTCGCACATCTTTGTCTTCGCTTAGGAAGGGAGGGTTCCAGAGCATACTGATTTATGCAGCAGCCAAATTGCTCGCTCACAACTTGAATGCCAGTAGCTCAGAAAGTAGAATTTTTGCTCACAAGGCTCCACGGCTTAGAGTAGTATTAGTATAAGTACTACTAGTAGTAGTAGAAGAAGAAGAAGAGGAGGAGGAGGAGGAGGTGGAGGAGTACATTGGTAGTATTAGTAGTAGTAGTAGTAGTAGAAGAAGAAGTAGAAGAAGAAGAGGAGGAGGAGGAGGTGGTGGTGGTGGTGGAGCAGGAGGAGATCGAATCTATACCCCGCCCTTCACTCGGAGTCTCAGAGGGGCTTACAATCTCCTTTCCCTTCCCCTCCCCACAACATGCAACATTTGACGCAACAAACATGAACTTAAGCAAAGTCCGGAGCACAACGGAAGACGGGAGGACCTGGAGTGAAGAGTGACTCGACTGTGCGCCTAAACAACAACAACCCCACAACAGACACCTCTTGAGGTGGGTGGGGCTGTGAGAGGTCTTTTGAGGACCGCTCCTGAGAGAACAGCTCTGAGAGAACTTGTGACTGACCCAAGGTCACACCGGCAGCTGCATGATATGGAGGAGTGGGGAATCAAACCTGTTTCTCCCAGAGTGGAGTCCACATTCTGAACCACTACACCAAACTGGCACCCTTCAGCATTTCAGGCACAAGCTGTGTTTCACAGGATGCCTTTTAAAATGAACATAAAATGAACACACGGCTTACTTTCAGCCATACAGTGAAGGCCTTTGTGTTGCGGAGGCAGCTGTGACCAAAGCAGTGTTTTAACTGATCTGCACAGCTAATCAGATCTCCCATGGCCACTAGAAGCCCTGCTGGACAAAAGCTACATCTGGCCCTGCCCATCTTCTAATTACGCTTTGTGGGCACCAGGAAAAGTGATGGTGGCTGCTGTTGGGCACCCCTGGGTTAGAACATTGGAATAGGATCTGGAGAACCTGATTTGAATCTCCACACTGCCATGAAGCTTGCTGGGAGATCTCGGAGAGGAGGAAGAAGAAGAGACTGGATTTATATCAGAATCTCAGAGCGGTTTACAGTCTCCTTCCCCTCCTCTCCCCACAACAGACACCCGGTGAGGTAGGTGGGACTGAGAGAGCTCTTTTGAGGACTGCTCTCGAGAGAACAGCTCTGAGAGAACTTGTGACTGACCCAGGGTCACACCAGCAGCTGCAGGTGGAGGAGTGGGGAATCAAACCCAGTTCTCCCAGATTAGAGTCTGCGCACTTAACCACTACACCACAATCCCACCCTCCTTCCAAGGAGCTCATCTACAGAATTCCCTCTTCCTCCATGTTGTCCTCACAGCAACCCTGTGAGGTAGTCTGGGCTGAGGGAGAATGACGGGCCCAAGGTCACCCAGAGACTTCCATAACTCGCCATCCAAATCCAGATCTGACCCAACATGTTGAGCCCTACACCACACTGATTCTCAGGTGGGTATGGGAATAATTAATAACAATCATTATCCTATGGCATTGTGTGTAGAATAGCCGGGAGACCCTAAGATTGTCTGGCAGCCAAAAGTTCTAGCTCTTTCAGCGTTATGCACCACTAGGTGGCGAGCTAGACTTGTGGGTTTTTTTTAAGGCAAGAGAACATTTCAGAGGTGGTCTGCCATCGTACGAAGAGAAGAGATTGGATTTATACCCCACCCTTCACTACCCAAAGGAGTCTCAGAGCGGCTTACAAACTCCTTTCCCTTCCCCTCCCCACAACAGACACCCTGTGAGGTAGAAGAAGAAGAAGAAGAAGAAGAAGAAGAAGAGATTGGATTTATACCCCGCCCTTCACTACCCAAAGGAGTCTCAGAGCGGCTTACAAATTCCTTTCCTTTCCCCTCCCCACAACAGACACCCTATGAGGTAGAAGAAGAAGAAGAGATTGGATTTATACCCCGCCCTTCACTACCCGAAGGAGTCTCAGAGCGGCTTACAAACTCCTTTCCCTTCCCCTCCCCACAACAGACACCCTGTGAGGTAAAAGAAGAAGAGAAAGAGATTGGATTTATACCCCGCCCTTCACTACCCGAAGGAGTCTCAGAGCGGCTTACAAACTCCTTTCCTTTCCCCTCCCCACAACAGACACCCTATGAGGTAGAAGAAGAAGAAGAGATTGGATTTATTCCCTGCCCTTCACTACCTGAAGGAGTCTCAGAGCGGCTTACAAACTCCTTTCCTTTCCCCTCCCCACAACAGACACCCTATGAGGTAGAAGAAGAAGAAGAGATTGGATTTATTCCCTGCCCTTCACTACCCGAAGGAGTCTCAGAGCAGCTTCCAAACTCCTTTCCCTTCCCCTCCCCACAACAGACACCCTGTGAGGTAGAAGAAGAAGAAGAGATTGGATTTCTTCCCCGCCCTTCACTACCTGAAGGAGTCTCAGAGCGGCTTACAAACTCCTTTCCCTTCCCCTCCCCACAACAGTCACCCTGTGAGCTCGGTAGGGCTGAGAGAGCTCTCTTGAGGACTGCTCCTGAGAGAACAGCTCTGAAAGAACTTGTGACTGACCCAAGGTCACACCAGCAGCTGCATGTGGAGGCGTGGGGAATCAAACCCGGTTCTCCCAGATTAGAGTCCGTGCCCCTGACCACCACACCAAACTGGCAGTCCTGCCGTCGCTGCCTGACCTGCTTTACAGGTGCGTCATGCAGCTAGAACGGTGAAGGGAGAACCGCCGCACCTTCACTAGAGAAATGCTCGCAATCGATCCTTCATCCGAGCGCCGGCTTTGTGTTTCCGAGTGCGCTGCTGCCGTCGCATCCAGGCATGGCGGGGCCCGGGCGTGTTGACAAAACAGACCCGCATATTTGTTTCTCATCATCTGATCGTCTCTAATGACAACCCCAGTCTTTCATTAGCTTGTTTGGGGGGAACAAGAAAACAAAGCAATTCATCTCCGGCGCCCGGTGAGAATATCTCAGCACAGCCGTTTCTTACTGGAAGATGAAAATCACAAGTTGCGTCCTGGGGAAAGCGCTCCTTCCTCTGGACACAGCCCAAGATTCTTTACCACCTGGCCAAAAGCTCCCTGCCCGCTCTCTAAATATACTTGGCGGGCACCAGGGAAGGTGCTGCTGGATGCCGTGTGCCCACGGGCGCCCGGTTGGGGACCCTGAAGCAGAAAAGCTAAGTGGCGCCTGCCGTGCTGGTAGAAATATAATCGTCCGCAGCATTTCGCAGGCAGTTACCTCGCTTAAGTCCTCACGACAGCCCTGTAAGGTAGGCTAGCTTGATTATCCCCATACTGGAGATGGGACAGTTGAGTCCAAGAAAAAGTGGAGATGTTAGGGATCACAGCTCAGCCACCTACAGTGCTATCCTAAGCAGAGTTACATCCTTTGATGCCCATCTATTTAAGTTATTTGCAGTCCACATTTCTCACTGAGACTGGAGGTGGATTACACAGAGGGAGTCAATGCAATCGACAGGGTTGATTGGATTCCGTTCACTACCCAAAGGAGTCTCAGAACGGTTTACAACCTCCTTTCCCTTCCCCTCCCCACAACAGACACCCCGTGAGGTAGGTGGGGCTGAGAGAGCTCTGACAGAAACTGCTCTTTTTCAAGGACAGCTGTGCCAGAACTACACCTTGCCCAAGGTCATCCAGCAGCTGCGAGTGGAGGAGTGGGGGAATCAAACCCGGTCCTCCCAGATTAGAGCCTGTGCAGTTAACCACTACTATGAAAAGAGCCCTGGGTGATCTCCAGAACTATGCCTTGCCCAAGGTCATCCCAGCAGCTGCAAGTGGAGGAGAAGAAGAGATTGGATTTATACCCCGCCCTTCACTACCCAAGGGAGTCTCAGAGCAGCTTACAAACTCCTTTCCCTTCCCCTCCCCACAACACAGACACCCTGTGAGGTAGGTGGGACTGAGAGAGCTCTGACAGAAACTGCTCTTTTTTCAAGAACAGCTGTGCCAGAACTATGGCTTGCCCAAGGTCATCCAGCAGGTGCAAGTGGAGGAGTGGGGAATCATACCTGGTTCTCCCAGATTAGAGTCTGCACACTTAACCACTGCTCCAAACTGGCTCTCAAAAGAGATTGGATTTATATGCTGCCCTTCACTGGGAGTCTCAGAGTGGCTTACAAATTCCTTTCCCTTCCCCTCCCCTCAACAGACACCCTGTGAGGTAGGTGGGGCTGAGAGAGCTCTTTCGAGGACTGTTCTTGGGAGAACAGCTCTGACAGCACTTTTAACTGCCCAGGGTCACACCAGCAGCTGCATGTGGAGGAGTGGGGAACCAAACCTGGTTCCCACAGATTGATGTAGTGGTTAGGAACACAAGTCTCTAAACTGGCTCTCGCCAAAGAAGAGAAAAAAGAACTGAAGCAAAGCAAAATGTTTAATATGACACATTGAATGATGCAAAATTACACTGTAGGATCCGACTTACAGCAAACTATACGCAGTACTCTAAGAACACGAGAGCATAAGAGAAGCCATGTTGGATCAGTCCGTTCGCCCGTCCAGTGCAGCACTCTGTGCCAGAACCCAGGTGCCACCAGGAGGTCCACCATTGGGGCCAGAACTTCAGAAGCCCTCCCACTGTTGCCTCCCAAAACCAAGAAGACAGAGCATCACTTGCCCCAGACATAAGAACATAAAAGAAGCTGTGTTGCCTCAGACACAAGAACACAAGAGAAGTCATGCTGGATCAGGCCAGTGGCCCATCCAGTCCAACACTCTGTGCCACACAGTAGCCAAAACCCAGGTGCCATCAGGAGGTCCACCAGCAGGGACAGAACTCCAGTTGCCCCCCAGTACGATGCATCACTGCCCCAGACATAGTGTTCCATCTACGGTGTGGCTAATAGCCATAGATGGACCTCTGCTCCATATACTTATCCATATGTTTAGTCTAGAAGAAGAAGAAGAGGAGGAGATTGGATTTATACTCCACCCTTCACTACCCAAAGGAGTCTCAGAGAGGCTTACAAACTCCTTTCCCTTCCCCTCCCCACAACAGGCACCCTGTGAAGCAGGTGGGGCTGAGAGAGCTCTGACAGAAACGGCTCTTTTTCAAGGACACCTCTGACAGAACTATGGCTTGCCCAAGGTCATCCAGCAGCTGCAAGTGGAGGAGTGGGGAATCAAACCCGATTCTCCCAGATTAGAGTCTGTGCACTTAACCTCTACACCAAACTGGCTCTAGACCACAGTCCCTGATAATTTATCGAAGTAACCCTGGCTGCAGTCATACGCGCCAGTTGGAGGCTATCTCCTCCAAAGGAATTTGTCACACAGTTGCGAGATCACACAGCCCTTTCAAGCTGTGGGCTCAGCCCGTCACTGTGCGATCAGACACAACTGCAGGTGAGTTGGGGGGGTTGGGGCCGTTTGTTTCCCATGCGCTTAAATGAGGAATCGCACTTCCGCACTGAGGGCTCCCTATGGAGTATGTGATGATGCGCATACTGGGGGGGGGGAACGGCACCGAGCCGCGATGGCAAGATCAGACCATTCCGACGGCATGAGAGCATGCTTGCACGATCAGACAGGGGAAAGTCCGTCCGTGGCCCGTCGGAACCCATTAGAGCTGGACTTTCCCTGGTGTCTTTTAACTCCACTTCTGTGGCGGAGCAGCACGGGTTGCCGACGGCGGTGGGACACTTTCCAGATGTTGCTGTCTGATCACGCCCTTGAGGTCCATCAGGCATTCATAAGAACATAAGAACATAAGAGAAGCCAATGTTGGATCAGGCCAAGGGCCCATCCAGTCCAACACTCTGTCACACAGCGGCCAAAATATACCAGGTGCCACCAGGAGGTCCAGCAGTGGGGCCAGGACACTAGAAGCCCTCCCACTGCTGCCCCCCCCAGCACCAAGAATAGAGGGCATCACCTGCCCCAGGCTGAGAGTTCCTATCTATAAAAGGTTCCCTTGCTCGAAAGCCAGTCGAATCCGACTCTAGGGTCGCGGTGCTCATCTCTGTTTCAAAGCCAAAGAGCCAGCGCTGTCCGAAGACGTTTCCATGGTCATGTGGCCGGGCATGACTAAACACCAAGGTGCACGGAACGCTGTTACCTTCCCACCAAAGTGGTACCTATTTATCTACTTGCAATTTCTTGCTTTCGAACTGCTAGGTTGGCAGGAGCTGGAACTAGAGACGGGAGCTCACTCCATCTTGCGGCACCTGGGTCTTGAACTGCTGAACTACTGACCTTCCACAGCCTGCAGTTCAGTGTCTTAACCACTTGAGCCACCGCAGCTCCTGTTCCTATCTATACCTTGTGGCTAAGAGCCACTGATGGACTTCTGCTGACTGCTCCATATGTTTATCTAATTCCCTCCTGAAACTGTTCATGCTTGTAGCCGCCACCACCTCCTGTGGCAGTGAATTCCATATGTTAATCACTCTTTGGGTGAAGAAGGACTTCCTTTTATCCGTTCTAACCTGACTGCTCAGCAATTTCATGGAGCTCCCACGAGTTCTTGTATTGTGAGAAAGGGAAACAAGTACTTCTTTCTCAACCTGCTCTATCCCATGCATAATCTTATAAACCTCTATCATGTTATAAACCTCTATCATTCACAGCTATGTCAGAATCTAAAGGTCCGTGTGATCGCCACCCTTATGAATCATTTTGTACAGTGCTACCTTATTATCAATCGGCTTAGAAAGGTGGACAGGACTCCATTATTAGCCGCAGTAACAAAGCAGCTCCCGCCGTTAGATGAAATGGAGGCCCAGGGTCCAACCAAACGTATACAATAACAGAACTGTTGGAAGCTTTGTGTGTGTGTGTTTCTGCACACAAATGTTTGCATGATAATTCCAACGATTTGTTTTCCTCTCAACGAGAAATCTTGGAAGCGTTTCCTGCCATTCGAGATGCATGGCTTTGCTGGCCGAATTGTGCCTTCCTGGGGGCTAGAAATTAATCTCAAAAATCTAACGTCCTTCCAAATATACCAAATTGGATTTCCAATCTGTGCGTCGTGAGCACCTCGAGAGGAAATACGAGAACCCGATGTTTTGTCAAGCTCCACCAGGTAATCATTTGAAATGCTTTCTTAGACCCTCGCATCGGAGAACTCTGAAGTCTTTCCCTCCGTTTGTCAGACGTCCTTTCTAGACTTGCCGTTTCTTGATCGACGTTAATTGTTAATAGCTACAAAAGTCTGCCTTGTTTTATGCTGATGTGGTATACGTAGGAAATAAATATTGGTTACTGCTCTGTCTATGTTTACATGGGAAAAATAATATTAAATCAGTAACGACAAAAATCCTACTGGGTATGTCAGCTGAAGAAAGGAAGATTGGATTTATCCCCTGCCCTTCACTACCTGAAGGAGTCTCAGACCGGCTTACAATCTCCTTTCCCTTCTCCTTCCCATAAGAGACACCCTGTGAGGTAGGTGGGGCTGAGAGAGCTCTTTCGAGGACTGCCCCTGAGAGAACAGCTCTGAGAGAACGTGTGACTGACCCAAGCTGCATGTGGAGAAGTGGGGCATCAAACCTGGTTCTCCCAGATTAGAGTTCATAGAATCATAGAATGTTAGAGTTGGAAGGGACCTTGCAGGTCAGCTAGTCCAACCCCCTGCACTCTGCAGGAACATAGCCAAAAGATAGCCCTACATACCTACAACATACCCAAAAGATGGTCATCCAGCCCCCACTTGAAAACGTCCAGGGAAGGAGCATCCACCACCTCCCGAGGCAGACTGTTCCACTGCTCAACCATGCTTACAGTTAAGAAGTTTCTACTGATATCAAGCTGGTAATGACTCCCATGTAATTTCCACCCATTAGATCTAGTCTTGCAATCTGGAGCAAGAGAGAATAGATCTGCTCCATCTTTTACATGACAGCCCTTCAAATACTTGAAGACTGCAATCATGTCCCCTCTAACTCTTTTCCAGGCTAAGCATACCCAACTCTTTCAGCCTTTCCTCATAAGACTTGGATTCCAACCCTCTCACCATCCTGGTTGCCCTCTTCTGGACATGCTTGAGCTTGTCAACATCCTTCCTAAAGTGTGGTTTGCGCTCTTAACCACTACACCAAACTGGCTCTGTATGAATTAAACACTTCTCTTCTTTGGCATCCCTTGGGGGCTTTCATATGTACCCACCCTCACCTGGGACCAATGAGAAGAGGAGACTTGGGGACAAATCTCTTTTATCTCACACTTGGCATGAGGTAGGCGAGGCTTAGAAAGAAGGTGGTTCAAGTTTCACAGCAGAGTGGGGATCTGAACCCGGGTCTCTCACTTCATAGTCTGCCCTTGGCATCCAAAGAAGGCGTTCTTGGGAGGAAGCCCCATTGAATGGTAAGATGGCCATGAGAAGCAGGTTCAGTCAGAATCTTGGTTGGCCACTGTGTGAGACAGGAGGCTGGACTAGAGAGACCCCTGGTCTGATCCAGGAGGGCCCTTGTGATGTTCTTATGAAGGCCTCAGCCTCTTTGGCCGTCCAGAGAAACTGGTTGGCCTCTGTGTGAGACAGGAGGCTGCACTAGATGGACCCCTGGTCTGATCCAGCATGGCTCTTCTGATGTTCTTAGGATGCTGGACTAGATGGACCCCTGGTCTGATCCAGCAGGGCTCTTCTGATGTTCTTATGAAGGCCTCAGCCTCTATGGCCTGTTGTTGACTGTCCAGAGAAACTGGTTGGCCTCTGTGTGAGACAGGAGGCTGGACGAGATGGACCCCTGGTCTGATCCAGCAGGGCTCTTCTTATGTTCTTTGGAAGCTGGACTAGATGGAGCACTGGTCTGATCCAGCAGGGCTCTTCTTATGTTCTTAGGAAGCTGGACTAGATGGACCCCTGGTCTGATCCAGCAGGGCTCTTCTTATGTTCTTAGGAAGCTGGACTAGGTGGACCACTGGTCTGATCCAGCAGGGCTCTTCTTCCGCTCTTATGAAGCAGGACTAGATGGACCCCTGGTCTGATCCAGCAGGGCTCTTCTTCCGCTCTTATGAAGCAGGACTAGATGGGCCACTGGTCTGATTCAGCAGCGCTCTTCTGATGTTCTTAGGAAACTGGACTAGATAGAACCCTGGACTGATCCAGCAGGGCTCTTCTTATGTTCTAAGGAACTGGACTAGATGGACCACTGGTCTGATGTTCTTAGGGAGGCCTCAGCCTCTATGGCCTGTTGTTGACCCTCCAGAGGAACTGGTTGGCCTCTGTGTGAGAGAGGAGGCTGGACTAGATGGACCACTGGTCTAATCCAGCAGGGCTCTTCTTATGTTCTAATGAAAGTCTCGGCCTCTCTGCCCTGTTGTCGGCCCTCCAGAGGAACTGGTTGGCCACTGTGTGAGACAGGAGGCTGGACTAGATGGACCACTGGTCTGATCCAGCAGGGCTCTTCTGATGTTCTTCTGAGGGCTTTCAAACTCTATGCCCTAAATTAGTTTGCCCTGGAGCCATCCTTCCTGAGCTAAGACAAAAAAGTGTAAGCTGAAGGCTAAAAAAACTGTGAGCTAGCTCATACTAACTCGTCTTAGAGGGAACACTAGTGGAGATGAGCTGTAATTCCATAGGATCCCCAGTGTTCCTTCTAAGCTGAGTTAGTGTGAGCAAGCTCACAGTTTTTTAGCCTCCGGCTCACACATTTTTGTCTTCGCTCGGGAAGAGATGGCTCCCGAGCAAACTAAGTTGACCTCCCGTCTCCGGCCCCAGCTCCTGCCAACCTAGCAGTTCGAAGCAAGAAATTGCAAGTAGATAAATAGGTACCACTTCAGTGGGAAGGGAACAGCGTTCCGTGCGCCTCGCCATCTAGTCATGCCCACCACATGACCACAGAAACGTCTTCGGACAGTGCTGCCTCTTCGGCTTGGAAACGGAGATGAGCACTGCATCCCTAGAGTTGGATTCAACTGGCTTTCGAGCGAGGGAAACCTTGACCTCGCTCACAAGGTAGAATTTTTGCTCACAAGACTCCATAGCTTAGAGGCAGCATTGGTCCCACCTGGAGGCTGGCATCGCTAAACTGGACTAAGATCACCGTGCGAGCTTCCACAGCAGTGGTGATTTGAACCTGGGTTTCCCAGATCCTAATCTGAAACTCCGAACACTGGCTTTTGTGGTGGAACAGTAGCCAGCAGCCAGTCCCGGGTAAGTCATACACATTGATGTAGATTTCAAGGTCTGCACAGTGGAAAACACTCCTCAAAACAGTCTGAATGGGCAGAGAAGAAAAAGACTTTTTTGATTATTGCGGTACCTTGATAAAGGACCGAACAGGGATGTGGAACTGGCTGATCGGAACCACGATGGTTGATCAGAGACTTGGAATAATTTGCTTCTTAGGTCAAAGAAGGACTGCGTCAAGTGACTTTGAGCTGTATTATTCAGACGAACTTTGAGCACAGACAGTTTGGTTCACAGTAAAGGTAAAGGTTCCCCTCGTTCGAAAGCCAGTCGAATCCGACACTAGGGATGCGGTGCTCATCTCCGTTTCCAAGCCAAAGAGCCAGCGCTGTCCGAAGACTTCTCCGTGGTCACGTGGCCGGCATGACTACACCCCGAGGCGCACGGAACGCTGTTACCTTCCCACCGAAGCAGTCCCTATTTATCTACTTGCAATTTCTTGCTTTCGAACGGCTAGGTTGGCAGGAGCTGGGGCCAGAGACGGGAGCTCACTCCATCATGCGGCAATCGGGTCTCGAACTGCCGAACTGCCGACCTTCCGGTCTGCAGCTCGGCGGCTTAACCACTTGATCCACCGCAGCTTTACTTCAAAGATTTGTATATTTTGTATTGGAATGTGTTTTGCAATTTGTACCGTGAGATGAATGCTTGATAATAATTATCGAATAGGCGGCATAATAACATCATGGCGGTTTCTTTGGGTTACTCACAGCCCACCTAGAGGCCGGCATCCCTATTTCCCCAGCTGCATCAACAGCAACGCGCCTCGGCCTTCGGGTTTGTTTTTTGGACGATTTGCATTTGTCGTTCAATTGCTCCCCTTAATCTCCAGTTCCTTGGCACGCCAGTGTTGTGGAGTGGGGTGGGGGCAGGGCCCCAGCGGATCCCATTTGTTTCCCGTTCCGCTCCGCCGGCCGCGGCGCTGATCAGATTAAGTGATAAGGGTGGGCCTCATAATAATAATAAAAAACCCCACAATATAATGTAATGAAAGGAATGCAGATCTAATCCTCCCCCCCCTCTCCCCACCTAACCGTGTTTATTCGCTATGCCTTCGGCCCTGTTATTCTCCCCCCACCCTTCAACTGCCTCTGCCTGTGACTTAGCCCCAGTCTTTCCAAGGAAGCAAAGAGATTTGTCAAGATTATAGTATTATGCCGCGCATCGCCGTGATAGCTGCTGGGCACCTTTAATTACAAAAACCCTATCGCCGGCTGGGGTGGGTGGGGTGGTTGGCGCGAGGCCGCAACTCGAATCGAGCGACAGCAGCAGACGAATATTTGTTTTGCCGAAATATGAAGGCCTGTTGATTTCTGTTTCATCAGTTGCTAGAAGTAGGGGTGGGGGTTTTTTTTGTGTGTGTATGTGTGTGTTTGTGGAAGGAATCGTGCCAGGATGGAAACGTCGGCTCTGTGAGCTACAGCAGAGTGAACAGAGGAAAACCAGCCATGTTCTACAGAGGGGCCGTGGTTTGGTGCTAGACCATACCTGAACCTGCCTTATACTGGATCAGTCTATCCAAGGCTGCGTTCAGACTGGCAATTTGCCCCGCTGTAGCCACGTTTCAGGAGCTGCGGTGGCTCAAGTGGTTAAGACGCTGAACTGCAGGCTGTGGAAGGTCAGTAGTTCAGCAGTTCGAGACCCGGGTGCCGCATGACGGGGTGAGCTCCCGTCTCTAGTTCCAGCTCCTGCCAACCTAGCAGTTCGAAAGCAAGAAATTGCAAGTAGATAAATAGGGACCACTTCGGTGGGAAGGTAACAGCGTTCCGTGCGCCTTGGTGTTTAGTCATGCCGGCCACATGACCACGGAAACGTCTTCGGACAGCGCTGGCTCTTCGGCTTTGAAATGGAGATGAGCACCGCAACCCTAGAGTTGGATTCGACTGGCTTTCGAGCAAGAGAACCTTTACCTTTACCTTTACTAGCCACATTTCAGCCACGTTTCCCAAGCGGATGAAAGGGGGTGTTCACACAAGCACATCTGCCTGGCGTTCCCCACCCGTAGGCAACCCGTGCTGTTCCGCTTCACTCCCGTATTAAAAAGATATCTGACAAAAGAGGTAGCAAATCCCAGAGAGTGCTTTTTCCCACATTATTCCGCTTCCCGGAAGTGGAAATGCAAAGCCAAAAAGCCAGGAGCAACCCGCTTCTATAGTGTGCACCAGGTGTTTCCTCGCATAGGGCAGCAGCGATCGGATTGGCTGCGCTCCACTCTACCGCCCAATGAGGTGCTGGCACAATGGAGTCCACCCCAAATCAGCCAGATGCGCTTATGTTCATGAGCGCATATGCGCCCATACACACATAGAGGACAAAGCTGTTTACAGCTGCGCCTCCGGGCCAGCAGTCTGAATGCTCCCTCCTGGTATGCTCCCGCATCCGTTGGCCCTGTGTGACCGGGAAAACCCGGAGCAGTTTATTCCAGGGCTTTTTTGCCACGACTGGCTCCCGCTGCAAACTGCCAGTCTGAACTCAGCCGAAATCAGTCTTGTTTACTCAGACCAGCAGTGGCTCTCCGGGGTCCCAGGCAGAAGACTTTCTCATCCCCTACTGCCTGGTCCTTTTAACAGGAGATGCCGGGGACTGAACCTGGGACCTTCTCCGTGCCAAGCAGATGCTCCACTGCTGAGCCCTGGCCCAGTGGCAGCAAGCAACAAAATCCTGACAATGCTGAATGACCTTGGGCGTTTATTGTTGAAGAGGAAGCCTTGGTAGTTGCGATAATACAGAAAGAGAAAAGACAGAGATAGAGAATGCTCATTTTATAAACGGAAAAGGTGCCTACACTCATATATAAGGTTGCACTGATGTTCACCAATGCCCCCTAAGGACTTCAGATGATCCGAAGGTGCCGGTACTCCAGTCCAGACCAGTGAGTACTACCGCCCCAAAATGCCCTGGATATAGGTATAAATGTAGCTATAGATATAGACAGGGCTATTTCTGGGCAGGAACGCACAGGAACGGAGTTCCGGCTGGTTCCCGAGATGGCCACGCCCAGCAGGAACTCATTAGCATAACAGGCCACACCCAACAGCAGAAACTCATTGGGATTGGCTACATGAGGGGTGTGTGGCCTAACATGCAAAGGAGTTCCCGCTCCAAAAAAGGCCCCGCGTTTTGACAACAAACCAGGTAAACAGAATAAGAAGCAAAAGGTGGGTGTGGCTGGATGACCACACTTCTGATAATATGGGGTGTGTGGCCTACTATGCTAATATGCTGTGTGGTCAGGGGTGTGGCCTAATATGCTATGAGTTTCTGCTGTTGGGTGTGGCCTATTATGCTAATGAGTTCCTGCTGGGCTTTTTCTACAAAAAAAAAGCCCTGGATATAGATATGGGGACGGGAAGTGTCATCAAGTCACGGCTGACTTAGGGTTTTTAGGTGAGAGAGGAAAAGGAGGGGCTTGCCATTGTCTGCCTCTGCCTAGCAGCCCTGAGCTTCCTTGGTGGTCCCCCATCCAAGCGCTAACCAGGGCTGACCCTGCTTTGTCCCCCAGATCTGGTGAGATTTGGACACCCTGGGCCATCCGGGTCAGGATGACATAGACATAGATATTGCGGGTCTTTCCGAGTGGGAACTTGCTCGCGTCGGCGCACTAGGTTCAACGATAACTGCCTACTATGCAAAACCAGATTTTTTTAAAAAAATACTAAAAGCAGTGTGGTGTGTGGAGTATTAGTTTTTTTAAATACCAGTCAGTATAACAGCCACTGCCAATTAAAAGCCTGGCTAAATAAAAACTGCTTTAGCCGAATAGCAGAAGGCAGACAATGAAAGAAGTGAGCGAGGTGGTTCCACCTAGTTCGTTATACCTCCTGAACGGAAGAGATACGAGCTAGAGGCTGTTGAGGAGTCACAAGGGAGGAGGAACGAGCTGGAAAATTATACAGAAGACGAAGAAGAAGAAGAGGAGGAGGAGACTGGATTTATACCCTGCCCTTCACTACCCGAAGGCGTCTCCAAGCGGCTTACAGACTCCTTTCCCTTCCCTTCCCCACAACAGATACCCTGTGAGGTGGGCGGGGCTGAGAGAACTCTGACAGAAACTGCTCTTTTTCAAGAACAGCTCTGCCAGAACTATGGCTTGCCCAAGGTCATCCAGCAGGTGCAAGTGGAGGAGTGGGGAATCAAACCCAGTTCTTCCAGATTAGAGTCCACGCACTTAATCACTACACAACAGGCCTCTCTTTGTCTCGGCCACCTTGGTCGAGTGACTAGTGTTGGACTCGACGAGGGGGAAGTCCTGGGTTTGAACCCTCACTCAGCCTTCAAGCGCACGTTGACCCATCACCGTCTTCCAGCCTGATCAACTTGTTGGAAATTTTTTCTCCCTCTCCCAAAGCGATATAAGGTGACGGCTGCCAGTGACGCAGTATATTCAGAACGGACAAAAGGAAATACTTCTTTACATGAGTGATTACAATGCAGGATTTGCTGCCAGTCACATGTTCTCAGCTTAACCTTCCTCACAGGCAGGGCTTCTTTTCTGGAGGAAAATGAAGTGAGCGAGGTGGTTTCTCCTAGTTCGTTATACCTCCTGAATAGAAGAGGTACGAGCTAGAGGCTATTGAGGAGTCATAAGGGAGGAGGAACGAGCTGGGAAAAAATACAGAAGACGAAGAAGAAGAAGAGGAGGAGGAGGAGGAGGAGATTGGATTTATACCTCGCCCTTCACTCGGAGTCTCAGAGTGGCTTACAAACTCCTTTCCCTTCCCCTCCCCACAACAGACGCCCTGTGAGGTAGGTGGGCCTGAGAGAGCTCCTTCGAGGACTGCTCTTGAGAGAACAGCTCTGACAGAACTATGGCTTGCCCAAGGTCATCCAGGAGCTGCAAGAGGAGGAGTGGGGAATCAAACCCGGTTCTCCCAGATTAGAGTCCGCGCACTTAACCACTACACCAGACTGGCACAAGAACATTCCTCTCCAGAACAGAGATGCTCAAAAACCCACCAGTTCAGCCCATATCCTGCTCCCTGCTCACGAACCGAAACTTGATTTTTCGACCATCGGATCGACAGTTCGTCGATCTCGGCATCAGCGTTCGACAGGTTGCTGTACCATGTGCCTTCCTCACCATGCAGTACAGCGCAATTTGTTCTCTGCATGTGTACGTTCTCACACAGCTGGATCAAGTTCTCCTTTGCCTCGGTCCTATCCTTGCTGCGTAACCGCTCTGCTCAGGAGGCGATTGTTTAAGTACACAAGTACGCTTGAACACACAAAACTGCCTCGTACTGAATCAGACCCTTGGTCCATCGAGGTCATTATTATCTACTCAGACTGGGAGCGACTCTCCAAGAAGGCCAACACTATGCTGAGGATTATTAGGAAGGGAACTGAAAATAAATCAGCCAGTATCATCATGCCCCTGTATAAATCATTGGTGCGACCTCATTTGGAATACTGTGTACAGTTCTGGTCGCCACACCTCAAAAAGGATATTATAGCATTGGAAAAAGTGCAGAGAAGGGCAACTAGACTGATAAAAGGGTTGGAACACACTGTCCCTATGAAGAAAGGCCTTAAAACACTTGGGGCTCTTCAGCTTGGAGAAACGACGGCTGAGGGGTGACATGATAGAGGTTTATAAGATTATGAATGGGATTGAGCAGGTTCGAGAAAGAAGTACTTTTCTCTCTTTCTCACAATGCAAGAACTCGTGGGCACTCCATGAAATTGCTGAGCAGTCGGGTTAGAACAGATAAAAGGAAGTCCTTCTTCACCCAAAGAGTGATTAGCATATGGAATTCACTGCCACAGGAGGTGGTGGCAGCTACAAGCTTGGACAGTTTCAAGAGGGAATTAGATAAACATATGGAGCAGAAGTCCATCAGTGGCTATTAGCCACAGGGTATAGATGGGAACTCTCAGTCTGGGCAGGTGATGCACTGTATTCTTGGTGCTGGAGGAGGCAGCAGTGGGAGGGCTTCTAGTGTCCCGGCCCCACTGCTGGACCTCCTGATGGCACCTGGTATATTTTGGCCGCTGTGTGACAGAGTGTTGGACTAGATGGGCCATTGGCCTAATTCAGCATTGGCTTCTCTTATGTTCTTTTGATCTCAGGTCAAGGTTCTTCACATCACCTACTGCCTGGTTCGCTTTACGGGAAATGTCGGGGATTGAACCTGGGGCCTCCCGCATGCCAAGCAGATGCTCTGTCGTTGAGCCACTGTCCCTCCCTTCACTCCTAAATCACATAATTCTGTTATAATAAATGCTTTACCAAAACATAATAAGTGCTTTAACAAAATATAAGTGCTTCGACAGAATCCTTACTATCACTGTTCTTCTAAGTAGTCCTTAAGGAAACTTAGGGCCACCATTCAGTTTGAATCAACAGTGTCTTTGCACATGCAGTTTTCCGAACTGTCAATGTGAACCAGCTCAGCAACCTCCTTATCATGATCCTAGGCCTAGAAATGCAGCCTACAGTCTCCAGGGAGGCCTAGTGGCTCCAGGGAAGCCTGTATTGGAGTAGCTATCAGGGCCTGCATTTCCCAAGTACCCCCTGGACCCTGTGATTGGCTAACAGGGGATTTGGAGGGAAAATTTACACCAGTAGAGGAGTAGAGGGTGCTGCTTCGGAAGAAGTGATAAAAGGCCTTGCCCAGAGCGGGAGGGTGTTCACTCCCAGGGAGCCGGGCTGGTGAGGCTGCTGCAGAAGGAGGGAATCCCTCATCCAAAAGGGGTGAGTCAGTTTGAGGCCAAATACCTAGAGAAGGTTAGCTGCAGTATAGTCAGGATTTCTTAGTTTTGCTGGTTTACTTGCCTCAGAGCTTTTTTATAGATAAAACCCAGCAGGAACTCATTAGCATAATAGGCCACACCCAATAGCAGAGACTCATTAGCATATTAGGCCACACCCTGACAGCACAGCTCATTAGCATAATAGGCCACACACCCCTATGTTGCCAGAAGTGCGGTCATCCAGCCACGCCCACCTTTTGCTTCTTATTCTGTTTACCTTGTTTGCCAGGGCTTTTTTGTAGCAGGGACTCTTTGCATGTTAGGCCACGCACCCCTAATGTAGCCAATCCTAATGAGTTTCTGCTGTTGGGTGGATTTGTTCTGCTAATGAGTTCCTGCTGGGTGTGGCCAGCTCGGAGCCAGCCGGAACTCCGTTCCTGTGCCTTCCTGCCCAAAATAGCCCTGACTTGCCTTTACTGTGCTCATTTTTTCCTACATGTTATTGAATTACAGTTGTTGTTAAATCTCTTTAATAAAAATAGTTTGTTACTCTGCCTGAGTCCTCACACCTCATTCGGTCACTCATAAGGGAAAACCTGCTGGAAAAGGAGTGTCTAAAGGGGTTGGGTGCATGCTGTGGGCCCTCCCAAGGAGACCCATACCAGAGTGGTGGCAGTCCTTAGAGAACCTTTCTCGCTGCTGCCCACGACACTCCTGATGGCACCTGGGTTTTGGCCACTATGTTTGACACCGAGTGCTTGATTCGATGGGCCACTGGCCTGATCCACCATGGCTTCTTTTATATTCTTATGGTCATGTTGTGCAAACAGCCTGTCAGGCATGCATTTTGCATGACCATAAAAAAATTGGTACTAGCGGATGCTGCGGATTTCACCATGACTGTGTTTGATAATAGACGGGGCTTTGAAGGCGTCAGTCAGATGCGGGTCAATCATCCGATCTGGTCACTTCGTGCCAAACAGCTGTGAAGGGCTGCCAGACATGTTTCCAATGGGTTTTTACCATAGCGCACATGCTCAGAGATGCTGATCAGTAGCCATTAGCTACACTAAGGACTATTTCAAGGGAAATCAAAGCATAGGGTTTTTTTTTAAAAACAACCGCTGCATTGATTGATGACTGATTTATACGACTGGTGAGTGATCTCATTGCCTTTTAGAACAACTGCCTGCTGAGCGGAACAGATCTGTAGGAAGGATGAAGTGATAGCAGAACTCAATTGGGCTCAGACGGAATGTGCTTGTGTGAAAATCCAATTGTGTCGCGCTGCATGGTGAGGAAGGAATATGGTGAAGGAATACAGCTGAGCCACTCTGATGTTTCAGGAGGGTAGCCTTGTTCATCTGCAGTAGAAGACATGAGAACACAGGAGAAGCCATGTTGGATGAGGCCAGTGGCCCATCCAGTCCAACACTTTGTGTCACACAGTGGCCAAAACCCAGGTGCAATCAGGAAGTCCACCAGCAGGGCCACAAGATCATAAGAGAAGCCATGTTGGATCAGGCTAATGGCTCATCCAGCCTAACACTCTGTGTCCCGCAGTGGCCAAAAACCCAGGTGCCATCAGGAGGTCCACCAGTGGGGCGATAAGAACATAAAAGAAGCCATACATGATCAGGCCAATGGCTCATGCAGTCCAACACTCTCTGTCACACAGTGGCTAAAAAGAAGAAGAAGAGGAGATTGGATTTATACCCCACCCTTCACTACCCAAAGCAGTCTCAGAGTAGCTTACAAACTCCTTTCCCTTCCCCTCCTGTGAGGGGACATCCTGTGAGGTAGGTGGGGCTGAGAGAGCGCTGACAGACACTGCCCTTTTTCAAGAACAGCTGTGCCAGAACTACAGCTTGCCCAAGGTTGTCCAGCATGTGCAAGTGGAGGAGTGGGGAATCAAACCTGGTTCTCCCAGATTAGAGTCCACGCACTTAACCACCACACCAAACTCAGGGGCCATCAGGAGGTCCTCCAGTGGGGCTGGAATTCCAGAAACCCTCCCGCTGTTGCCCCCCATGCACCAAGAAGACAGAGCATCACTTGCCCCAGACAGAGTGTTCCATCTGTACCTTGTGGCTAAAAACCAACGATGGACCTCTGCTCCATATATTTATCTAGTCCCCTCTTGAAGCTGTCTATGCTCGTAGCCACCACTACTTCCTGCAGCAGTGAATTCCACAAGTTAATGACTCTTTGGGTGAAGGAGTACTTCCTTTCATCTGTTCTAAGACCTAGATACGAGTCCGGGAGCACCTTAGAGACCAACAAGATTTTGGGAGAATACAAAGGGAGCTTTGACTCTTGAAAATTTATCCTCCAATACTGTTGGTCTCTAAGGTGCTACCAGGCTTGAATCTAGTTGATCCGGGCCCGTATCCAGGATTTTTAAAGTCAGGGGCATTTAAATTTCTTAGGGGGCACTGGCTAATCAATTTAATCTGGGGGAGAAGGCTGTGATGTCCTGGGATAGATGGGAAGTCAGGGGGCCTTGCGAACAAGTCAGGGGGCCTAGCCCCGAGATGCCCCACTGTAGCTAGGGGGCTGAGTTGAACTCTGATGGACAAACAGACAAACCATCCAATCCACTATCAAAACATCAAGTCCCTGTTCACAGCCACTGAACCACATGCAAAAGATGCCCATCGCTGCTGTTCACACAACATATCGGGTAGGGTCACCCCCAGTCGGCGGGCTCCCCGAATATGTCGATATAATCCGAAGGCAGTTGCCTGCGCTTCCTGAGCTTTCGACTGGATGACAGCAGCTCCCGGCGACGAAAAACGAACCCCGCAGAACCAGGCGGCAGCCACCTAAGCTGTTGTTTTCCACTGTCTCCGAGTTTTTTTTCCTCGCGCTTTCCTCCGAAGGAACGAGAGAGTCCCCCGGGGAGGCCAGCTTCGCCGCTCCAGAAACATTCATTATGAAGAATGTGCTGCCTTTGTTATTTCTGTTCTTCCTAAGGTTATAAAACCTGTCAATGATTTTTATGAGAAATTCCACCGCCGGTGACACGAGAGAGCGATCCTCTGTCTGAACTGCAATTACCGGCATATGTTCCCGATTGTCAGCCCTGTTATACCCACCAGCTGCTCCTCGGACGCTGTTCAATTCACTCTCGGTGCCCTTTTTTTTTAAAAAAAAGGGTGCCTGAGCTGGAACGGTGCTGAAGTTTTATAAACTATTAGCATCCAGGTTTCATGGGCAAATGCCCGTTAAGGTAAATACATATGTCCTGTCTCCCTTTGGGGAACTAAAGCTGCCGACTTTTTATTGGCCTTAAGGGAGGTTGGCTTACGGCTTGCTGACGGTACCGAGTTGTCGTGGGGCTCATTCACCTCTAGGGGGAGCCATGAGCATACGAATCCAATCACTGGTTTGTGAGTCTCTCCACCCTCAACCTCCCCGCTACAGCGTTATCAACCCAAGTTTCTTGAATTCTGCAGGCAGAGAGAAGCATTTGTGAAAGAGAAACACAGAGAGAGAGAGAGACAGCAGATTGGAGTTTGGCAGATTGACTCAGCCAGGGTGACAATTTTCTTGCTTTTTACGTTTAACTATTCGCTCACCGACATCCCATGCTAGCACCAACCCCTCTGCTCCAGTTTGTCTAAAATAAACTCTGACATTATAGAACTGCACGTAGAAAGTCAGCCATGCTTCTTGAATTTTACGAACACACTTGGCCCATTTGAAAATGTTGGCTTCTGGCCAGATTTGGCAGAAAGCAAGGGAGACAAAGTGGCCACCCGAACTGCTGAGAGAAGGGCTCAGGAACAGCCTGTGCTCGGCATGCAGAAGGTCCCAGGTTCAATCCCCGGCATCTCCAGTTAAAAGGATCAGATAAAAGGTGATGGGAAAGACCTCTGCCTGAGAGCCTGGAGAGCTGCTGCCAGTCTGAGTAGACGTTTCTGACCTTGATAGACTAAAGGACTGATTCAGTGAGACCTCCATTCAAGGGAGGGGCCACAGCTCAGTGGTAGAGCATCTGCTTGGCATGCAGAAGGTCCCAGGTTCAATCCCCGGCATCTCCAGTTAAAAAGGACCAGGCAGTAGGTGATGGGAAAGACCTCAGCCTGAGACCCTGGAGAGCCAAGAAGTGGGGCTGTAGCTCAGTGGGAGAGCCTCTGCTTGGCAGACAGAAGGTCCCAGGTTCAATCCCCGGCATCTCCAGTTAAAAGGACCAGGCAGTAGGTGATGGGAAAGACCTCTGCTTGAGACCCTGTAAGAGCCATGAAGTGGGGCTGTGGCTCAGTGGGAGAGCCTCTGCTTGGCATGCAGAAGGTTCCAGTTTCAATCCCTGGCATCTCCAGTTAAAAAGGACCAGGCAGTAGGTGATGGGAAAGACCTCTGCCTGAGACCCTGTAAGAGCCATGAAGTGGGGCTGTAGCTCAGTGGCAGAGCCTTTGCTTGGCATGTAGAAGGTCCCAGGTTCAATCCCCGGCATCTCCAGTTAAAAAGGACCAGGCAGTAGGTGATGGGAAAGACCTCAGCCTGACACCCTGGAGAGCTTCTGCCAGTCTGAGGAGGAAGAAGAAGAAGAAGAGTTGAATTTATACCTCACCCTTCACACAGAGTCTCAGAGCGACTTACAATCTCATAAGAACATACGAACATAAGAGAAGCCAATGTTGAATCAGGCCAATGGCTCATCTCCTTCCTTTCTGCTCCCCACAACAGACACCCTGTGAGGTAGATGGGACTAAAAGAGCTCTGAGAGAACAGCTCTTGAGACAACAGCTCTGTAAGAACTTGTGACTGACCCAAGGTCACCCAAGGCTGCATGTGGAGGAACGGGGAATCAAACCCGGTTCTTCCAGATTAGAGTCCACCACTCTTCACCACTACACCAAACTGGCCCTATACACCAAACTGACAATATTGACCTCGATGGACCAAGGGTCTGATTCAGTATAAGTTAGTTTCACGTGTTCATGGACAGACTTCCAAGTCAATGTGAACTTCCGCACTTCCCTCTTTCTCTCTGAAGATTGATTTTCTCCATGAAGATTGATTTGATTGATAGGTTTGTTACCCAATCAAGGGAGAAATTTCATCTGACAGATGTGGTCATTATTCTTACCCCACCCCATCCAAGCCAGTTATTAGAAAATCAAAGGTTCTTTCCCATTCCGCTGGGGAAGGGCACAACAGTACACCTGTTCGAGGGCCATGGCTCAGCAGTAGAGCATCTTCTTGGCATGCAGAAGGTCCCAGGTTCAATCCCCGGCATCCCCAGTTAAAAGGACCGGGTAGTAGGTGATGGGAAAGACCTCCACCTGAGATGCTAGAAAACCACTAGCAGTCTGAACAGGCTGTCCTGACCTTAATGGGTTGGTGGTCTGATGCAGCAGAAGGCAGCTTCATGCGCCTTCACATGTGACCTGGTTAATATCTAGTTGTGTTATGTACATTCTTTGTAAATGGGAACAAGCCCCTGAAAGCCTGAACCTAAATATGAAGACTAAAAAGAAAGGAACAGCTCGTGGCCTCCCGGAAGTCTTATCCGGTTGCTTCCTAAATCTCTCTGTCAGCAGGCCCAGCCGAGCATGAAGGCACCATGGGGCTGAACTGTTGGTTTCAGTGATGCTGACAATTTCCCAATTTCGACCCCCCCCAAACGAACCTTTCTCCATTCCTCCCTCTCTGCAGATCTCCAAGACGGAATAAACCAGCCGTGTGGCTGGGGAAACACAGCCGCCTCGAAAGGTATTTGGAGCGATTTACGCATCCGGCACGACTCCTCGATCCATCTGACACACCCGCCACTCAGCTCCCTTCCGTCTCGCTGTCTGCAATCAAAGCATAAAAAAAAGGCATCGGAGCAGAAGAGACACAAAGGAGGCTCCCCCGAAACTGTTACCGGAACGCAAAGTCGGAAGTCGGGCCTGTCAGAAGTATGGAGCGGAACTTCATGGTCGTTTCTTTGTCCTAGGAAACTCATGTTGACAAGGAAGTGTTTAGTCTTGTCTGTCATATATCTCTGTCTGTCTGTCTGTCTGTCTACTTACGAAGCTGCTTTGTACTGAACCAGACCACTGATCCATCAAAGTCTACTCAGACAGGTTGCAGCTCTCCAGGATCTCATATAGCGGTCTTTCACATCACCTCCTACCTGATCCTTCAAACTGGATGTGCTGGGGATTGAACCTGGGATTTACCAAGCAGATGCTGTACCACTGAGCCATTGTCAGGACCCTCAGCTAGTCAGTCAAAACGCCAGGCCTCATTTGATGAAACAAGGATAGTATTTATTAGACTGCAATGCTGAAGCACTAGAACAGGATCATTGTTAAGAATAACTTGAATACAAGAAGCACTTGGGGTTATACTCTAAGGGGGGGAATGAGGACCCCCCTATCTCTACCAATGGTTAACAAGCCCGCGCGCGGGAAAACTAAGAGGTGCTAAATTACTACATTCCCACCCAGCAAAAGTTCCCATGCCTAGCTGTTGTCTTTAGGAAAACGAAAGTAGACAACGAGCCTGGCTCCAAGGCCATTTAGGCCTGGACGAGATGGAGATAGCCCGGTCTCCCAGGCAACCTCGTCACCTCCCCACATACCAACGGAAAACCAGATACATTTATTGACATGCCATCTCCTCCCTTCGCCCCTATGGCAGGGATACCTGACAGCCATGGCCTCTCCCTGTTGCGGGGAAAGAGACTAGGGATGGGCACAAACTGGCTCACAAACTAAAATTTGTGATGCATTTTGGCTGGTTCGTGGTTCGCAAACCGAAGTTCGCGGCAGGTCAACTGGCATGAATTTTCCACGAACCTTTGAGCAGTTCACGGAGGTTTGTGCCAATTCATGAATGGATACATTTCCAGACAGACTCTCTGCTCAAACAATATGTTTACCAAACTCGAATGTGACAGGGGGTGGAATTCGCCAGCACTGTAAACACTGTCATTGATTTCAGACTAGTCATGTGAGGGCAACTGGTTGGTCACTGTTTGAAACAGGATGCTGGAATTGATGGACAACTGGTCTGATTCAGCAGGGCTCTTTGTATATTCTTAGGATGCTGGACTAGATGGACCACTGGTCTGATTCAGCAGGGTTTACATTCTTAGGATGCTGGACTAGATGGGCCACTGGTCTAATTCAGCAGGGCTCTTATGATGTTCTTAGGATGCTGGACCAGGGGGACCACTGGCCTGATTCAGCAGGACTCTTCTTATATTCTTAGGATGCATGACTAGATGGACCACTGGTCTGATCCAGCAGGGCTCTTCTTATGTTGTTAGCATGCTGGACTAGATGGACCACTGGTCTGATTCAGAGGGCTCTTCTTATGTTCTTAGGATGCTGGACTAGATGGATCGCTGTCCTGATCCAGCAGGGCTCTTCTGATGGTCTTAGGATGTTGGACTAGGTGGATCACTGGTCTGATCCACCAGAGCTCTTGTTATGTTCTTCGGATGCTGGACTAGATGGACCACTGGTCTAATCCAGTGTCAGGTACCCCTGCCATAGTGAATAGGGGGAGGCATCCTTTCAGCTGTTGGAATACGGGAGTCTTGGAGCCTCTGGTCTCTCACTGATTTAGTGGTGTCTGTTCTGTTTCTTATCAGTTTGCCTGACCTTGGGTCTCATGTTGCTGCCATCCTGGCGCTGAGAAAGTACTGGTCTGGGTTGTTTTCTTAAGCTTATTAGCTGGCAGTTTTGTGATCACGTGCAAAGTATCTATTGGCTTAGGTAGTGGTGGGGTAGTTTGAATGGGCTATAATTTGGGATGCTTTCTGTTTCATGTTATCACTGACAAAGAGCTTGTACCTGTACCATCAGCCTTGTCTTAATAAACACTATCTTCTTTTTTTAAAAAAAGAAATTTTATTAACAGGATATAGTAACATGTTCCATAGTTGATAACCAAATCTTAACATATCCTTTTCTACAATTTTCTTCCCTCCCCTCCCCCGGCTCCCAGCGGTGCTCCACCCCCGTTAATATTTCAGTCAATATTCTCTTACATTCAATTCTTACTCAATAATCAAATCTGCATTTTAAACATTTTCCTTTTCTATTTCTCCCTCTTAGGTAACATTTTGAATACAATTCATTTCTTATACTATTTCAGTTCTTAATAATTATCAAAGCAAAGTAATCTATTCTTAACATCCCAATTCAGTTCTAAGTAAACTTTAAAGTCTTTCCAATCTGCTAAAAATTCTTCATCTTCTTTTCCTTTAAGTTTTTTTTGTCAATTTGTGCATTTCTACCATAAAAACCATCTTCTTAATCCATTCCCATTTATCTGGGATCTTCTCCTGTTTCCAAAATTGAGCATAAGTCATTCTTGCCGTTGTGATTAAATACCATAACAATGTTCTCTTTGTCACTTTAATTCCTTCCATTTTAAGCCCTAAAAGTAACATTTCTGGCTCTTTTTTCAAAGTACATTTCAGGACCTTCTGAATTTCGTTATGAATCTCAGCCCAAAAAGCAGCCGCTTTTTCACATGTCCGCCACCTATGGTAAAACGAGCCCTCTTTTTTCAATAAACACTATCTTCTGAAGAAGCCTGGTGTTTGACTGACTATCTGGTGAGCCTGACACCCAGCAGGGTTCTTCTTATGTTCTTAGGATGCTGGACTAGACGGGCCACTGGTCTGATCCAGCAGGACTCTTCTTATCTACTGAGGATGCTGGACTAGATGGACCACTGGTCTGATCCAGCAGGGCTCTTCTGATGTTCTTAGGATGCTGGACTAGCTGGACCAGTGGTCTGATCTAGCAGGGCACCTCCCTTTGTTAAGATATCCCAGCTTTGATTTGGCTTCTGTCTTGTGCAAATCAAACCAACAACTCTCTATTTTCATTGTACCCCTCTCTTGTTTTATAAACGTCTGCCATCCTTTTCATGTCAGTCGTGTATCCACGCCGCCTACCATACAAATGGCATACAAATGGCAACGTACTATAATGTGGTATAAAACTGGCATGAAATGGTGTAAAATGGCACTGAAACGGCGTAAAAATGACAGAACATGTTTGAGCGCAGCGTCAGAACGGCATAAAAGAAGGAGATTAATCGGAAACACAAGCGATGGGAATGGGTAGAACGAAAAAGGGGTCAGAATGAAAATGCGGAAAGACAAAGTGGAAATAAAAGAAGATAATGTTTTTGTACATCCCAAAAACCATCCCCAAAACCATCCTGCATTTACTGTGGTAGGAACGTAACCTAGAGTCTGCATAGCACCCCCAGACATCACCTGGAGAATTGCCAGCCTCCAGGAGGAAACTGGAGTTTTCCCGGATTTACAACTGATCTCAGACTGGAATATAAGGGATAAAGGCTCTTCAGTCTTGCTTTTATCTGATGAAGGGAACATTGGCTCTCAACAGCTCAAATCCAGACAATCTTTTTTTTTTTTTTGGGGGGGGGGTATTTTTGCATTTTGCATGTGTGTGTGTGTGCCCGTTCCTGGAAATCATGGTGACCTCTGGCAACTCCTACTGGGACACAGAGGACTTTTAGAGAAGTGGCTTGATAGCCTGCCTCTGCCTCCCCGCCCTGGTATTCCCTTGGAGGTCTCCCATCCAAATACTTACCAGGGTCAGCCCTGCTTAGCTTCCGAGATCTGATGAGATCGGGCAGGGCTGGGCTATCCAGGTCAGATACCCTGACAATCTTGTCGGTCCCTAAAGTACTACGGGACTCTAGATTGCAGAGATCAGTTCTCCTGGAGAAATAGAGCAGCTTCAAAAGGGCAACTCCATGACTTTAAAGCCCTGGTGATCTCCCATGTACTGGCTATGGTGAATAAGGGAACCTCCATATTCATAGGAACCTGGGAGGCCCAATTCAATTCTCACTTCTGTCGTGCAAGTTCACTGGGTGGCCTTGGGCCTATCATACACTTTCAGCCTGACCTACCTCACCTGGTCCTAACCTGGGTTGCCATCCTCCAGGTGGGGCCTGGAGAGCTCCTGGAATTACAGGTGATTTCCCCTCCGTATACTCCCCCTCCACCCAGGCTCCACCCCCCACATCTCCAAGAATTTGCCAAGCAGGATTTGGCCACCCTAGTTTGTCCACGTTATCCTTCCAAGTGGGCAGGACAATCCTAGGCCTACACATGTAACAGAACTAGGTGGTGAAGCTGATGGGCAGTAGGTTCAGGGCAGACAAAAGGAAAGACTACTTTACACAGAGACTGATTAAAATATGGAATTCACTGCCAGAGGATGTAGTGATGGCCAGAAGAATAAACAGCTTTAAAAGGGGATTAGACAGATTCATAGGTCTATCAATGGCTACCAGCCATGGCGACTGAGGGGAACCTCCACGTTCAGAGGCACTAATCCTCTGAATCTCAGAGCCAGGAGGCAACATCAGGGGAAGGCCTTGGACTAGATGGTCTGATCCAGCAGGGCTCTTCTGATTTTCTTATGAAGACCTCAGCTTCTCAGGGTATCTTGGCCACTGTGTGAAACAGGATGCTGGACTAGATGGACCACTGGTCTGATCCAACAGGGCTCTTCTGAGGTTCTTATCAGGGGAAGGCCTTGGCCTCTCTGCCCTGTTGATGGCCCTACAGAGGAACTAGTTGGCCACTGTGTGAGACAGGATTCTGGACTAGAGGGACCACTGCTCTGATCCAGCAGGGCTCTTCTTAGGTTCTTATTGGGAAAGGCCTCTGCCTCTCTGCCCTGTTGATGGCCCTCCAGAGGAACTAGTTGGCCACTGTGTGAGACAGGATTCTGGACTAGATGGACCCCTGGTCTGATCCAGCAGGGCTATTCTGATTTTCTTATGAAGGCCTCAGCTTCTATGCCTTGTTGTTGGCCCTCCAGAGGAACTGGTTGGCCACTGTGTGAGACATGATGCTGGACTAGATGGATCATTGGTGTGATCCTGCTGGGCTCTTGTTATGTTCTTATGGTGGAACAGCTGAATGCTCCAATTCACAGTGGGGGAATCAGTTTTGAACTTCTTGTTGGCTAGCTTTCCGTCTGCCTAGTTACTACTCTTCTGGCAACAGTGATAAAGGACTAGAAGAGGGAGAGAAAGAGGATGGTAGACATGAAATGAGTGGAGAAGCAGACCCGGGAAAATGAATAGATATAATTGGGAATGTTATGAAAACTTTAAAAGCTTGCAACAAGGGGGAAAAATTGAACAAAAATTGTTCCTTCTACCCAAACAAAAAAGCTGCAGAACTTCAAAGGAAGTAAAAATGTTTCTATAAGAGGAGTTAGATTTCTCATGAGGGGGAGGGTTTCACCACATTTAAGATTTCCATCAGGTACCACAGGAAGCAACATCTCTACCTCAGACAAACCAGGGATTTTGAGAGAGTTTCACTAAGAGATGTGAAAATCCCTCATGGAGAATGTTTTCACCCACCTCTACCTTTGCCCTTGCATGGAAACAAAATGGGCCTGGCTTTTTGAAATGTGATCTCTCCATGAGGTAACATTCCCTCAAGTGTTTGTCAAAAAATGGAAGGAGTCCCGCGAGGTCAGTCACACAGCTCGTAACTTTGCCCTGGCCTGGAAGCGAAACGGGCCATTTTTTTAAAAAAAATGCGGTATTTCTGTGAGGTAACATTCCCTCCAGTTTTTGTCGAAAGGAGGGCAAAGTCTCACGTGGTCTGTCGATGTCAGAGGTTGTAATGGATGCGGCTTTCTGGAAGGTTGAACAGCCAGTAATGGCTTTGAGGAGATGAATAAATCAGGCCGTCGTTAGAGGCTTCGGTGTGCCCTCGCATTAAGACCGGATGGGAACAATGCTTCAGGGGCCATTAATTGACTTTTTGCTCAGGCCGTAATCCCGTGTACCTCATAGATGTCAATTAGCCACTGGTTAGCAGTGGCTAATTGGGTGAGATGGCCTTTTTGGAGGAGATATGGAAGATGGGGGCTGCTGATGATGTTGTGACTATTAAGGATCCCAGGGCTCTGTTTTTCCTTTTCATGAGGAGAGAGTTACCTCATCTGTCCCCCACTCTGTTCCTATGCCCTTAATTACACGATTGACTTATCTATCGGTCAGTTGGCTGGCTTGAAATATTCATGATTACCTCAGTGGTTGGGATCCATCTTGGAAAAAAAAATTATTTTATTTACATTATTTAAACCTTGCCTTTCTCCCCAGAGGGGGACCCAAAGTGGCTTACATCATTCTCCTCTCCTACGTTTTATCCTCACAACAGCCCTGTGAGGTAGGTTAGGCTGAGAGTAACTGGCCCAAGGTCACCCAGCAGGCTTCCATGGCACAAGTGGGGATTCAAACCTGGGTTTCCCAGATCCTGGTCCTCCCAGATCTTGGTCTGAAATCCTAAGCACTATGCCACACTGGTTCACACGGGGGGCACGCTTCAACCATCTTGGATTGTTAGGGTTGCTGTCAAGTTAAGGTTTCTGGCTATGGGTTGGGGAAATTCCTGGAGATTTTGAGGGTACAGCTTGGGGAGGGCAGGGTTTGGTGAAGGGAGGGACATCAACAAGGTATAACGGTCTGATCCCGCATGGCTCTTCTTATGTTCTTATGAAGGCCTTGACCTCTATGCCCTGTCGCTGGCCCTCCAGAGGAACTGGTTGGCCACTGTGTGAGGCAGGATGCTGGACTAGACGGACCCCTGGCCTGATCCAGCAGTGCTCTTCTTGTGTTTTTATGAAGGCTTCAGCCTCTATGCCGTTGCTGGTCTTTGAGAAGAACTGGCTGGCCACTGTGTGAGACAGGATGCTGGACTAGATAGGTGACTGGTCTGATCCCGCAGGGCTCTTCTCATGTTTGTATGAAGGCCTCGGCCTCTCTGTCCTGTTGTTGGCCCTCCAGAGGAACTGTTTGGCAACTGTGTGAGACAGGATGCTGGACTAGATGGAACCTCACTGGTCTGATCCAGCAGGGCTCTTCTGATGTCCTTATGAAGGCCTCGGCCTCTGTGCCCTGTTGTTGGCCCTCCAGAGGAACTGGCTGGCCACTGTGTGAGATGGGATGCTGGACTAGATACACCACTGGTCTGATCCAGCAGCACTCTTCTTATGTTCTTATCATGAGGGAAAGGCCTCGGCCTCTATGCCCTGTTGTTGGCCCTCCAGAGGAACTGGCTGGCCACTGTGTGAGATGGGATGCTGGACTAGATGGACCACTGGTCTGATCCACCAGCGCTCTTCTTATGTTCTTATCATGAGGAAAAGGCCTCGGCCTCTCTGCCCTGTTGTTGGCCCTCCAGAGGAACTGGCTGGCCACTGTGTGAGATGGGATGCTGGACTAGATGTACCACTGGTCTGATCCTGCAGGGCTCTTATGTTGTTATGTTCCACCCCCAAATCTCCAGGAATTTCCCAACCTGGAGTTGGCAGCCCTCATTTAGGATAGACAAAGTTTGATGTACATTAGTTTATTTATTGACATGATTTATTCCACCTTTCTCACTGGAACTCCAGGCGAGGCGGTGGGATCTGGCTTGCTGAAATTGGGGAACGGAGCTGAAACCGAGCGTAAGCATTAAACGAACACATAGCAAGATCCTACTTACAGCAACGTGCAGTACAAAATATATGAAGAAGTAAAAAGGTAAAGGTAAAGGTCTCCCCCTTGCTCGAAAGCCAGTCGAATCCAGCTCTAGGGGGCGGTGCTCATTTCCATTTCCAAGCCGAAGAGCCAGCGCTGCCCGAAGACGTTTTCGTGGTCATGTGGCCAGCTGTCAGACTCAGGCATCCAACAACAGAGAAATAGCTGGCACCTGATGTTGTTTTCTGCTTATGTTCTGTATCCCTTCACTGTGATTTACCTGCTGCAGCCTGCTTGTGTTCTGTATCCCTTTTCCTTACCCTTTTCCTTATTGCTGCCCTCGCCTGCCATTGCATTCCTGAAGGGTGAGTGAGTGGGCATAGTGGAATAGGGAGGCTTGCTTGGTAATCTTCCGAAAAGGCCCCAAAGACATTGTTCTCACGAGAAATGTCCTTGGAGTAAAGTCTGTGCCTGGCTAGATAGTGGCTTTTCCCTCTTCCAAGGGCAGCTGCAGGTCTTTCAGGACCACTGTAGTTAACGCTGATGTTGAATGCATGGAATTTGGGGTTGTGACTATACCTTGCGATTCCCGCCTCGCAAACCAGTCCTAACAAAGAGTTTGAACCCACAGCATCTCATACCTCTAAATAAAACATTCACTAAAGGAAATGTGTGTGGAGAGTGATTTGACACCGGCATGACTAAACGCCGAGGTGCACCGAACGCTGTTACCTTCCCACCGAAGCGGTACCTATTTATCTACTCGCAATTTCTTGCTTTCAAACTGCTAGGTTGGCAGGAGCCGGGGCCAGAGACGGGAGCTCACTCCGTCATGCGGCACTCGGGTCTCGAACTGCTGAACCACAGACCTTCTGGTCTGCAGCTCAGCGTCTTAACCTCTGAGCCACCATGGCCTTATATGAAGAAGTGCAGTCCACATAATAGTAATAATAATAATATCGGAGGAAGTTAGGAATACAAACCTGGGGAGGTTACTCTTCCCTTGCTATTGTTAGAGGTCGGTGCACTTCTCCGTTTGTTCAGAATATGCCTCTGACTCACTCTTGCGCCTGCCCCTATCCAAGAAGCACTGGTCAGGGTGACATTAACCCGCAATCCTAAGTAAAGTTACCGCCTCCTGAAGCCATCGGCTTCCATCGACTTAGGAAGGGGATAACTCTGCATAGGACCGTGCTGGAAGTCCCTCACGGTGCTACTGTGCCGGAATGCTATGCCCATTAATTTTATTAGAGGGATATTTGTTCAAAAATCTGCGCATGGCCATTTTCTGAAACAAAGAGGGGCTATTAAGGGGAAAATATACACTCTCTTCATTATTCAAGAGAATTGGGGCGGGGGGGGACCGGCATTTTATGAGCAGCTCTGGAAGCGGCACAGCTGGAAGACGATGCTGGAAAATTTGGTAGGGAAATAATCCTCATTAAAGCGCGAGTGCCTTTGACGGGTCCAGGGGGAGCCGCTTAGCGGAGGGAGGCCCAAGCCAGGAACCCTTGAAAATTACCGCCGGAGCATGCAGATTTCATTTTGCAAGGATATTTTCCCCCTTCCTGCCTCAATAGAGGAATAAAGGGCCTGATCCAAGCACTGGTTTGAGCCAATTTAAACGCTTTAATGGGAGCCGCGTGCCAGCACAAGAAATCCTCCAAACGACCTGTTGGCTCCATAGACTGTGGATACTGAAAGAGGGAGGGAAAAAACCAGTTGCGCCATATTAAGCCAGAGCCACATGCTGTTGTGGGTCCTTTCCAGTTTGGTGTAGCAGTTAAGTGCGCGGACTCTAATCTGGGAGAGCCAGTTTGGTGTACTGGTTAAGTGCGCGGACTCTAATCTGGGAGAACTGGGTTTGATTCCCCCACTCCTCCACTTGCACCTGCTGGTGTGACCTTGGGGAAGCCATAGTTCTGGCCCAGCTGTTCTTGAAAAAGAGCAGTTTCTGTCAGAGCTCTCTCAGCCTCACCTACCTCACGGGGTGTCTGTGGTGGGGAGGGGAAGGGAAGGGAGTTGGTAAGCCACTCTGAGATTCTCTTGGATAGTGAAGAGCAGGGTATAAATCCAATCTCTTCTCTTCTTCTTCGTTCTTCCGCACTTGGATCTCATCCCTGGTTTTATCAGAGTTCAGCTCCTGACTCAATACCTTGCATTTATCCCTGGTTATAACAGCATCCATTTATCCCGGGACAAGTGTGGGGCGAAACCAGGGTGACTTCAATTTAATGTGAAAGCAAATAATACCTCGAGATAATTACAGGAGTGAACTCGCGTGTAGTGTAGAATGTAAAAATACCCTGAGATAATTACAGTGGTGGACTTGCATGTGGTGTAGAATGTAAGTTCAGAGACATGGCTGAACCAGGATTTAAGGTCTAGTGTGGAAAGGACCACAGTTAGAGTGTTGGACTAGGCTTCAAGAGCCCCAGATTCGAATCCTTGGTCGGCCACAGAGGCTTGCTGGTCAGTCACACATGCTCAGCCAAAACCTTGGGCCAGGCATGCACGCTCAGCCAAACCTACCTCACAGGACTGTTGTGCGTATCAAAGGGAGGAAAGGAGAATGATGTAGGCTGCTTTGGGTCCTGACTGTGGAGGAATGCGGGGTATAAATGAAACAGGTAAATAAAATAAGCAAGGTTCCTTTTGGAATCCTGTGAGTGAATAGATTCAGAGATGGGAAAAGGACAGGAGAGGGGGAACCAAGATGATTAGGGGGTTGGAGCACCTTCCCTATCAGGACACTTAGCTCTTGTATACATCCTGACAACACCATCAGCGGACCCAGCAACAGCGGTCCTCATCCTATGTTATTTATGCCATTACATGTCAACAATGCCCTTCCACCCTCTATATTGGACAAACAGGCCAGTTCCTACGACAAAAATAAATGGACGTAATTCTACCATTAGAAACCACAACATTCAAAAACCAGCGGGGGAACATTTTAACCTTCCAGGACATTCAAAAACCAGCGGGGGGACATTTTAACCTTCCAGGACATTCAGTCGCTGACCTAAAAGTAGCAGTTATCTCAGGGAGGTTAGAAAGAGAGACTGATGAATCACAACTGATAATGAAGCTCAAGGCAATGCATCCTCCTGGACTGAATCAAGACCTAGGTTTCCTGTCTCATTACCAATGCCGATTTCTACACACCTACTACCCCTCTTCATATCACACCTAATCCAGTCGCGCCTACTAAATTGTCATTTACCTGCTATTGTCATTTGCTTGCTGCTGTCATTTGGCCTCTGAAATCACTCCACTCTCCAAGATACAAGGACAGATGGACTCACATTCCAGCTGTATCTGAAGAAGTGAGCAGTCACTCATGAAAGCTCATCCCCTGCCACAAATTTTGAACTGTTTTGTGTTCCCTGAACAAAGTTTGGAAATCAAGAAACCAAAGAATGGTTGATTGGTAATGCAGCAACAAGATCTCTCTCTCTCTCTCTCTCTTTTACTTGTTCTTGCGAAATCACTTTCCCTCCCACGTCTTTATTTGTGCCTCGTTGGGATCCCTTGTTAAAACTGTGTTGGTCGGAGATGCTCATTATCTTGTCTTGTTTCGGATTCGGCTCTTTCCCCAGAGTTACATTTCTGAGGAGGAAGGGGATACGTCTCACCGCCGATGTGCATGCATATACATGCACACACAAGGATGCTGAGACACCCTGTGGAGCGCAACCTGCTATTTCATGCATTACAGCAGGTAAAATCCATTGTAAACTACCAGTAACATGGCCGGCACAATGATGATTTCCTGGTATGTCTTCATCCAAAACAACAAACATGCTCTTGGCTTTCAAATGAGCAGTGGACAGACTATTGCACCACTGTTGCCAATTTCCGAGTGGTACCTGGAGATCTCCCAGAATTACGACTGATATCCAGGTTACAGAGATCAGTTCCCCTGGAGAAAATGGCTGCATAGGCATGAGGTTGCCAGCAGTGGGACCGGGACGCTAGAAGTTATCCCACTGTTGCCCCCCCCAAGCACCGAGAATACAATGCAACACTTGCCCGAGACGGAGAGTTCCTATCTCTACCTTGTGGCTAATAGCCACTGATGGACCTCTGCTCCAGATGTTTATCCAATTCCCTCTTGAAGCCGTCCATGTTTGTAGCTGCCACCACCTCCTGTGGCAGTGAATTCCATGGGTTAATCACTCTTTGGGTGAAGAAATACTTCCTTTTATCTGTTCAAGCTGTCACTTGACGGCATTTCCCACCACCATAGTGTTCTGGATCATGGCTTCAGTTTGACGTCTCCCGTGCACTTAGATGTATTGAAAGCAAAACTCACAGCACCAATGAAAATAATGTATCTGGCTTCTGGGGCGGGGGGGAGAGATAGAGAGGCATCTGCTGCTCAGTCAGTCTACAGGTTTTCACCAGCACTAACGTGTATGATGATTCCGATTATCCAGGTCACAGAACTGCCGCCGCCACTGCTTCTCCCACATCTCCAGTTTGACAGAGACATTTCCGGAAACGGTGACAGAACACAAACCGACCTCAATTCCCCGAGGGTTTCCCTGGGTTCTGGCGGCGGCGGTGGCAGCCACAGCCAAATGCTCCCGTCATGTTGTTTAGTTTTAAAAAATATTTTATACTGGCAGAGAAAATAGCAATCTTGTAACTTGACACCATGGGCGGGTTATTGGTGGCGGGGGCCTTAACCCAAGGCCTTCTTGCTGTCAAGGTGCAAACCTGGAGTTAGCGATGTTGAAAGACTCCAGTCAGCAGGCTTACCTAGACGGTAATGAAAACGTAACGGGCCACCTGCTATGAGGAGGCCGGCTCCCGCTATATTTGGAGTTGCCGTTCAGTTTCACCGATAGCAAAATGCAAGGGGGACTGAGAGGGTTTTCTTTCCAGTAAGAGATGGGGAGGGAGTCATGGCTTAGTGGTAGAGTAGCTGCTTGGTACGCAGAAGTTCCCAGGTTCGGTCCTTGGCATCACCAGTCAAAAAAACATAAGAACATAAGAGAAGCCAATGTTGGATCAGGCCAATGGCCCATCCAGTCCAACACTCTGTCACACAGCGGCCAAAAATACCAGGTGCCATCAGGAGGTCCAGCAGTGGGGCCAGGACACTAGAAGCCCTCCCACTGTTGAACACCCTCCTCCAAGCACCAAGAATACAGTGCATCACTTGCCCCAGACCAAGAGTTCCTATCTATACCTTGTGGCTAATAGCCACTGGTGGACTTCTGCTCCATATCTTTATCTATTCCCCTCTTGAAGCTGTCCATTCCTATAGCTGCCACCACCTCCTGTGGCAGTGAATTCCACATGTTAATCACTCTTTGGGTGAAGAAGAACTTCCTTTTATCCGTTCTAACCCGACCGCTCAGCAATTTCATGGAGTGCCCACGAGGTCTTGTATTGTGAGAAAGGGAGAAAAGTACTTCTTTCTCAACCTGCTCTACTCCATGCATAACCTTATAAACCTCGATCATATCACCCCTCAGCCCCTCAGACCGGGCAGTAGGTGATTGTTAAGTATGAGACTCAACAAAGGATTCAGCTTCAAGTGATTTCAGCTTTATTAAACAGCAACTGTAAGTCAGGAACACACGAACAAACAAGGGGAGCACAGCTCCTTCTTTTAAACTCTCCCGGGCTGTCCAGAGCCACACCCATAACAAGTTAAAGACCAATGGCATTGCAGGGATAAAGGCCAATCAGGACCGTTCCCTCTTTGCAACAATATCACTCAGTGATTGGGTGATTACACAGGTTTTGCAGAAACCGACCAATAGCAATGCGACATCTGAAGAGCCACATTCAGACTCAAGCTTAACATGTGAATAGATAGGAGCGATTCACATTCAGTACATAACAGTGATGAGGAAGATTAGGGTTCCCAAGTACTTACCGTCTGGGGGCGGGGGACGAATGCTCCCCGGCCGGACCAGTCTTCCTGGTAACGCACCATGCCGTCGCCAGGAAGGGACGGTAGGCAACGCTCTGGCAATGGGGCTGAAAACTCGATGGCAATGGGGCTGAAAACTCGACCATCGAGTTTTCAGCCCCATTGCCAGAGCGTCGCCTACCGTCCCTTCCTGGCGACGGCATGGTGCTCCGTGCCTCTCCTTCCCCTGGGGATGGTCCTGCGAGGACGTATCCATCCCCCGCCGGCATGCGGTAAGTTCTTGGGAAGCCTAAGGAAGATAGACCCTTGAGGGCTGATGCTAGTCTGAGTAGACACTGTTGACCTTGATGGGCTGATGTTCTCACTTAGTATATGTGTTCATGTGTGTCATGATCCTGAGCTTATAGTAGTGCAGCCTACAGGCTCTAGGGAGGCCTAGTGGCTCCAGGGAAGCCTGTCTTGGAGTAGCTATCAGGGCCTACATTTCCCAGGTCACCCTTTGGACCCTGTGATTGGCTAACAGGGGATTTGGAGGGAAAGCTTACCCCAGTAGAATAGTAGAGGGCGGTGCCTGGGAAGAAGCGATAAAAGGCCTTGCCCAGAGTGGGAGGGGAGGGGAGGGTTCACTCCCAGGGAGCAGAGCTGATTAAGCTATCATATTAGGGCTAGAAAAGTAGGCTGAAACTGTAAACAAACAAAGACCGCTTTTGCACCTGGCAAGGCAAAAACCCATATAAGGAGATGACCCATTTTAGCCAGGAAGCTTTGCGGCAAGATTGCCCCACAGACAGCATCTTAGCTCGGCTGTGGAAAGTTTGCACCTGTGTTGGGCAGGAAAAATAGCTTAACCGCAGAGATACTTATGACATTTGTGGGATGTTGAACCTGTCTAGAGCAATGTAGAGTGAAAGTATTCTTTTGTTGAAAAGTCTGCAGGCACAGTGCAGGGCTGTGTAGAAAAGCAGAAGTTTTGAAATCTTTTGCAAATATGTTAACCACTGTGTAGAAATCTTTTGCAAATATGTTAAACACAATGCAAAACTGTGTAGAAAAGCAGAAAATTTTGAAATCTTTTCTCTCTTCCTTTACTTGTGGCTTCTTGTAACAAAGAAGGGGAGTTACCTCTGGCTTCCTGCATATAAAACTTGTTACTGTCTTAGAGTGAGAACTGAGTTCCCTTTACTTGTCGTTTGACGGCAGAACTCGGATTGCTGCAGCAATAAATGATAAGAATCTTTTCTTGTTGTCTGTGTGGTGACTTTTGAAAGCCATTCCCAAGCAGCTGATCTGCTACAGTGTGAAGTTGCTGCAGAAGGCCGGGGTCTCTCATCCAAAGGGGGTGAGAGTCTGCTTGAGGCCAAAAACCGAGAGAAGGCTAGAGACAGTATAGTCAGATGCGTTATCAATTCTTATTTTGCTGGTTTACCTGCCTTCACTGTGCTCATTTTCCCTACATGTCCTTGAAGTACAGTAGTTGTGAATTCTCTTTAAAAAAAATAGTTTGTTACTCTGCCTGGGTCCTCACACCTCATTTGGTCACTTATAAGGGGAAACCTACTGAAAAAGGAGCCCATAAAGGGGTAGGGTGGGTGCTGTGGGCCCTCCCGAGGAGACCTGTACCGGAGTGGTGGTGGCCATTAGAGAACCTTCCTAGCCACTGCCTGCAAAAATGTGTTCAGCTCTTGAGAAGGGGCCGTGGCTCAGTGGTAGGGCATCTGCGTGGTATGCAGAAGGCCCCACATTGGGTCCCACATCTGGGACAGTGATGCTCTATCTTCTTGGTTCTTGGTGGGGCTTCTGGAGCTCTGGCCCCGCTGGTGGACCTCCTGATGGTACCTGGGTTTCGGCCACTGTGTGACACAGATTGTTGGACTGGATGGGCCACTGGCCTGATCCAACATGGCTTCTCTTATGTTCTTGTAGATGGAATACTCTGTCTAGGGCAGTGATGCTTTTATCTTCTTGGTGCTTGGGGGCGCCACAGTGGGAGGGCTTCTGGAGTTCTGGCTCTGCTGGTGGACCTCCTGATTGCATCTGGTATTTTTGGCCACTGTGTGACAGAGTGTTGGACTGGATGGGCCACTGGCTTGATCCAACATAGCTTCCCTTATGTTCTTGTAGATGGAACAGTCTGTCTGGGGCAGTGATGCTCTGTATTCTTGGTGCTTGGGGGGCAACAGCGGGAGGGCTTCTGGAGTTCTGGCCCCGCTGGTGGAACTCCAGATAGCACCTGGGTTTTGGCCACTGTGTGACAACAGAGTGTTGGACTGGATGGATCACTGGCTTGTCTTATGTCATGTTCACATTTAATTCCCAGCATCTCCAGTTAAAAGGACTGGCCAGTCAGTGATGACAAAGACCACTACCTGAGACCCTGGACAGCCACTTCCAGTTTAAGTAGACAATACTGACCTTGATGGACCAATGCTCTTATTCATTATAAGGCAGTTTCCTGTGGAAGGGTCATATAGCTAAGTGGCAGAGCATCTGCTTGGCATGCAGAAGGTCCCAGGTTCAACCCCCAGCATCTCCAATTGAAGGGACGAGGCAGTAGGGGATGCGAAAGACCTCTACCTGAGACCTTGGTAGCCTCTGCCAGTCAGAACAGACAATACTGAGTTTGATGCACCGTGGTGACTCTGTGTTAATGACCTGAAATGTCCTATCATAGAATCATAGAGTTGGAAGGGGCCATACAGACCATCTAGTCCAACCCCTGCCCAATGGTCTTGCAAGCTGAGGGCCGTTGGTTTCCTTGATTGAGTCAGTCCATCACGTGTTGGGTCTTCCTCTTCTCCTGCTGCCTCCCACTTTTCCTTTCATGATGGTCTTTTCCAGCCAGTCTGGCCTTCTCATGATGTGAGCAAAGTATGAGAGCCTCAGTGTAGTCATTTTGGAAGATGTGGTCCTAATATTCAGAAGAGGTGTCTGGGAGGTTGCTATGGAAGAAGCTCTTTCTGAACCTTTTCCTAAATATTGGATGGTCGCAGATCTACCTTTCTTGGCAAGGTGCTAGAAAGGGTGGTGGCAGCTCCAGGCATCCTTGCTCATTTTGTAGCCCCATTTCAGCTTTGGTTGATGTCCTTGGCTGGGAGAGAGCTCAGAGTAGGGTTGCCAGCTCTGGGTTGGGAAATACCCAAAGATTTTGAGGGTGGAGCCTATGGAGGGAGGGGCTTGGGAGGGGAGGGACCTCAGCAGAGTACAATGACACATGAAGCTGCCTTATTTTGAATCAGACCATTGGTCCATCAAGGTCAATACTGTCTACTCAGACTGCAGGGCTCTCCAGGATCTCAGGTAGAGGTCTTTCACATCACCTACTGCCTGGTCCTTTTAACTGGAGATGCCGGGGATTGAACCTGGGACCTTCTGCACACCAAGCAGATGCTCTGTCACTGAGCCACGGACCCATTCATTGCCATGGAGACCACCCTCCAAAGCATCCATTTTCTCCAGGGGAACTGATCTTGGTCCTAGTGTGGAGGAAGTTTACTTCTGCTAATTTCCTGGATTTCTCAGCAGTTTTAAATACCATTGCAGTATCTTTCTGTCAATTAAAAGACACCATGCTCCGGTCCATAAGGTCAATTCCAGCTGGTGGTATTCACACCAGAGGGTGTCACAGGCTTCCCTTCTGTTTGCGACTTAGCATCTACAAGACATGCCAGATGAGATTGTCTAGGAATTTGGAGTGATATATTCGAGGTTAAAATGCTGAGCTGCAGACTGGAAGGTCTGTAGTTCATCAGTTTGAGACCCTAGTGCCACGTGACAGAGTGAGCTCCCGTCTCTAGTCCAGCATCCTGTCTCACACAGTGGACAACCAGTTCCCTTGGAGGGCCAACAGCAGGGCATAGAGGCCGAGGCCTTTATAAGAACATCAGAAGAGCCCTGCTGGATCAAACCAGTGGTCCATCTAGTCCAGCATCCTGTCTCACACAGTGGCCAGCCAGTTTCTCTGGAGGGCCAACAAGAGCCCTGCTGGATCAGACCAGTGGTCCATCTTGCCCAACATCCTGTCTCACATAGTGGACCACCAGTTCTGCAGACTTTTTTTATTGGCTGGCACCTTCCTTAGTTTTCCATGCTCGTTTTGACCTCCCCCGCCCCCCGCCTGCGAAACGGCAGGCAGTCTGTAATTTGGGAAAAACTAATTATGTATTCTTATTCACCACCTGTCTTTTAATATAATTTAATATGATTTCTTATTTACTCTGGTCATTGTTTTAGTGCTGTGTACATCGCCCAGAGCACTACAATGGTAGGGATGGGGCAATTCCTAACTGTAATAAATAAATAAAAAATACTACTGGCCTACCTTACAGGGCTGTTGTGGTGATCATGATAACAAATGTGCACGGCCACGAACCTGAAAGACTTCTGTGAAAGCTAAGCAGTCATATTTACGGTCTTTACATCCTCCTCTGGCCACCAGGGGGCATTGGTGTGGGTGGGTGGGAGGTGTTTGTGAATTTCCTGCATTGTGCAGGGGGTTGGACTAGATGACCCCAGAGGTACCTTCCCACTCTATGATTCTACAATTCTAAGTCAGCCCTTTGCTCAAATTGAGCCGATTCCAACCCTACTGCCCTGACGTAACCATTCATGAATGTCCCAGAAATCTTTTTTGGGGTTAAAACTTTTTCCTCGGTTTTTGCCAGAAGGCAGGCCGGTCTATCAACTGCCTTATCGGTAACATCTGCCGAAGGGAGGGAGGAAAAGTACTTTCTGAATTAAGTTCTTTTATCAGGGCCAAGTGACAAAGTGGTCCCATTTACATTTCATCCTCGTCGGGTGACAGGCGAAATTTAGAGCGCTATCAGTTTGGATGGTGCGCGCGCGCTCGTGTGCCTGTTTTCCCCCTGCTGGGAGGAAATTAAGATACAACCCGAAAACTCTTGCGTTTACTTTGTTTTGTGGCTCTCTTTTCGGGGGACGATAGGAAGACTGACATCATCGTCCCAGCTGCGGCGTGATTTTTCAGCTTGCCAGCTGCCGTTTTTTTTATCGATGGGTTCACCTCCTCTTACCTTTGAGAAGAATACCTCGGGAAGAGTTTGATCTTTACTTTGTAACCAGCGGGTGCGGTAAAAGGACGTCAGGCCCCAGGGAGGGCTTTTCTTGTAGAAAAAGCCCAGCAGGAACTCATTAGCATAACAGGCCACACCCAGCGGCAGAAACCCATTAGCAGATTAGGCCATACTTCTGACAGCACAGCTCTCTCCCAGGATCGGTTTCCCCACGTGCCCCGTAGCTTGCGGGGCGCGTGGGGAACCTGAGGGAAGGAAGGCAGTTTCTGGATTGGCTTCCCCAGGCACCCCAATTTAATCTGCCTTCCCTCCCTGGATCAGCTTGGCTTCCCCAAGCACCCCACGGCTTGCGAGGCGCCTGGGGAACCCGAGGGCAGGGGAGGCTGTAGGCATGGCCAACATGGAAACCAGCCGGAACGCCGTTCCTGTGCGTTCCTGCCCATAAATAGTCCTGGACCCAGGGATGGACAGCAGGCAAACCACATCAAGGGTTGCCGACTCTGGGTTGGGAAAGACCTGGAGATTTGGAGGCGCCACCTGGGGAGGGTGAGATTTGGGGTGGGATCTCAGTGGGGTATAAGGCCATCGAGTCCACCCTCCAAAGCAGCCATTTCCTATGAAGCACGTTACACCGGGAACAAGTGACTGGCCCATGGGTCACCCAGCAACTAGAGCTTGAGAACATCCAGTGAAGCTGACGGGCAGTAGATTTTGGAAAGGCAAAAAGGGAAAAAAACCCCAACTTCTTTATATCACCTCCCAATATTACAACTGATCTCCAGGCTGGAGAGGTCAGTTAAACTGGAGAAAACTACCTCTTTGAAAGACAAACTGTATGGCATTATGCCCTACTGAAGAAGAAGAAGAAGAGGAGGAGGAGGAGGAGGAGGTTGGATTTATACCCCAACCTTCACTACCCAAGGGAGTCTCAGAGCGGCTTACAAGCTCCTTTCCCTTCCCCTCCCCACAACAGGCACCCTGTGAGGTAGGCAGGGCTGAGAGAGCACTCTCAAGAACTGCCCTTGAGAGAACAGCTCTGAAAGGGCTGAGCAGTCGGATTAGAACAGATAAAAAGAAGTCCTTCACCCAAAGAGTGATTAACTCATGGAATTCACGGCCACAGGAGGTGGCAGCAGCGGCTACAAGCATGGACGGCTTCAAGAGGGAATTAGATAAGCATATGGAGCAGAGGTCCATCAGTGGCTATTAGCCACAGGGTATAGAATGGGAACTCTCAGTCTGGGGCAAGTGATGCTCTGTATTCTTGGTGCTTGCGGGGGGTGGGGGGACAACAGTGGGAGGGCTTCTGGTGTCCTGGCCCCACTGCTGGACCTCCTGATGGCATGTGGTATTTTTGGCCACTGTGTGACCCAGAGTGTTGGACTGGATGGGCCATTGGCCTGATACAACATTGACTTCTCTTATGTTCTTATAGATGAAAAACTCAATCTGGGGCAGGTGATGCACTCTATTCTTGGTGCTTGGGGGGGGCAACAGTGGGAGGGCTTCTAGTGTCCTGGCCCCACTGCTGGACCTCCTGATGGCCCCTGGTATTTTTGGCCACTGTGACAGAGTGTTGGACTGGATGGTCCGTTGGCCTGATCCAACATTGGCTTCTCTTATGTTCTTAAGAACTTGTGACTGAGCCAAGGTCACACCAGCAGCTGCATGTGGAGGAGTGGGGAAATCAAACCCGGTTCTCCCAGGTTAGAGTCTGTGCTCCTAACCACTACACCACACTGGCTCTCGCACTGGAAGGGGGCAAAGCCCCATCGTAGCTATGGGCCAGAGTATAAGGCAGCTTCATGAGTTTATGCGTATTCATGCGTATCGATGGCACTTCCCACCACATAATATCCAATTGCATCGCTTGTAGTACATTCAACGTTGGGTGGGTTTTCAGTCTTACATCTGCCTTGCCTGGTATTCTGAGATATCTAGTGGCAGACCTGACCTGGATAGCCCAGGTTAGCCCCATCTCATCAGATAGTAGAAGCTAAGCAGGGTCGGCCCTGGCTAGTATTTGGATGGGAGACCCACCAAGGGAGTCCAAGATTGCTACGTGGAGGCAGGCACTGTCAAACCACCTCTGAATGCCTCTTGCCTTGGAAACACTACGGGATTGCCATAAGTCAGTTGCGACTTCATGTCACTTTCCTCCACTACCAATGGCAGAACGCCAGTTGCTTCTGGGAAGCCCACGGAGAGGACCTACAAGCGACAGCCCTCCCTCCTTCTTTGTTCCCAGCATCTGATGTTCTGAAGAATTAAAATGCTCTCGATACAGAAATCCCAATTAGTCGCTAATAGCTGTTAATAGACCAATGTGCCGTGAATTTGCTTAATGCTTTGGAAAACAATCTAGGGCCATCGTCATCGGCGTACCTTGCGGTGGGATCCATCAAAGCAACTTTTCCTTCCTCGGGTCGTAGAGATCCCTGCTAAATGTTTTTAAAGCTTTCAATTTATTTATTTATGGGGAGCCGGTTGGGGCGGAGAGGGGTAATTCATGTAATTCATTCACTGAAATGACTGATCTTTCTTGTTTTGCTTTGTTTTGTTGCCGTCAAGTTGCCGATGACTTTACGGCAACCCTGCAGGGTTTTCAGGGCCATTCAGAAGTGGTTTGCCATTGCCTGCTTCTGACTGCTCCTGGGGAAAGCGCAGGAAAGGGCAACTGGGGTGATAAAAGGGTTGGAACACTTTCGTGCTTGGGGCTCCTCAGCTTGGAGAAACGACGGCTGAGGGGTGACATGATCGAGGCTTACGAAATTATGCCTGGGATAGAGAAGGTAGAGAAAGAAGTACCTTTCTCTCTTTCTCACAATACAAGGACTCGTGGGCACTCAGTGAAATTATGAGCAGTAGGCTTAGAACAGATAAAAGGAAGTCCTTCTTCACCCAAAGAGTGATTAACACGTGGAATTCAGTGCTGCAGGAAGTGGTGGCAGCTACAAGCATAGACAGCTTCAAGAGGGGATTGGGTAATGATATAGAGCAGAGGTCCATCAGTGGCTATTAGCCATGAAGTATAGATGAAGACTCTGTCTGGGGCAGTGATGCTCTGTATTCTCAGTACTTGGGGGACAACAGTGGGAGGGCTTGGATGAGAGACCTCCAAGGAAGACCAGGGTTACTACACAGAGTCAGGCAATGGCAAACTGTGGACCTCCTGATGGCACCTGACTTTCAGCCACTGTCTGGGGCAGTGGGGCTCTGTATTTTTGGTGCTTTTGGGGCCACAGTGGGAGGGCTTCTGGAGTTCTGGCCCAGCTGGTGGACCTCCTGATGACACCTGACTTTTGAAAACCGTGTGACACAGAGTGTTGGACTGGATGGACCACTGGCCTGATCCAACATTGGCTTCTCTTACGTTCTTATGTCTGGAGCAGTGAGGCTCTATATTCTTGGTGCTTGGGGGCAACTGCAGGAGGGCTTCTGGAGTTCTGGCCCAGCTGGTGGACCTCCTGATGACACCTGTCTTTTGGCCACCATGTGACACAAGGTGTTGGACTGGATGGGCTACTGGCCTGATCCAACATGGCTCCTCTTATGTTCTTATGTCTGGTGCAGTGAGGCTCTGTATTCTTGGTGCTTGGGGGGCAACTGCAGGAGGGCTTCTGGAGTTCTGGCCCAGCTGGTGGACCTCCTGGTGGCACCTGGCTTTTGGCCACTGTGTGACACAGAGTGTTGGACTGGATGGGCCACTAGCCTGATCCAACATTGGCTTCTCATATGTTCTTATGTCCTTACTATACCATTATCTGAATATATAAGTGTAGGATATGCTAGGCAGCCCATGGCTACCGTCATTTGGGCAGCTCCTCACCTGGCATCAAACTCGGCCGACAATTGATCGTTCGTGTTGCTGATCCTTACCAGCCTGTGAACTGTGCCAAGTGGTGCCCAGATGCCTCCTCTCCCCCAGCAAGCTGCCCAGCCAGTTAAGAAGAAGAAGAACTCTTCCCCAAGGCGGATATTTGAAAAAATGAGGAACCGATCTTGTTTGTCCAGAGATCAACCGCAATAGCATGAGATCTCCAGATGCCAACTGGAGATGGTGGCAAACCTACCTATCACCCAACAAAGAAAGGCTCTGTTGTGCTTGGGGGCGGGGAACAGATTTCCCAGCTCAAGTTTTTAAGACCCTGGTCTTCTCAGCCTTTGGTATCAGACACTGACAGGCCCACAGGTGAATTGATGTAGGTGCTGTATTACAGGATTTACATTCTGGCAAGAAAAATAAAAGAATGTGGTCGGGCCTGGCCTGTAGCTAACATGGGGCCCACGGGGCCTGGCCCCCTAGTCTTTCTTCTGGGCCCCCTCCTTCCCAGGCTGCCCCCAAAGTGTCCCAACTTGCTGCCTGTATTGTGCTTTGATTTAATTAGCTGCGACGCCCCCCCCCAAGGCCCCCTCCTGCAAAATTCCCTAGCTACGGGACCATCTCATTTTTAAAACAACACAGTCCCGGAAGGCCCAAATGCCACTCAAAACCCAGTTCTCGTCGTAGACAGACAGCAGACGGACTCGCTCTGCAGTCTCTCTTTTAACAACGGTTATGAAACACATTTATGATGGGCTGCAGTCAAATTGAAGTCAAACTGGGTTATGTCAGCAGCTACTCATAAATGGAACAATTAAGAGCTCCCAGATTAGAACTGCCGGGAGAAGGAGCTTCTATTCTGTCTGTTTTTAAAATTGCTCGTCATGTCTGTCACTACCGTTGCCAGATCTGGATTGGGAAATACGTGGAGATTTTGGGGGTATAGTCTGGGTAGGGCAGGCTTGGGGAGGAAAGGGACCCCTATAGACTCCACCCCCCAAAGCCCCAATTTTCTCCATGGGACCTGATCTTGGTCATCCAGGGATCAATTGTAATAGCACAAGATCTCCAGGTGCCACCTGGAGATGCAGTGTTCCCTCTAAGCTGAGTTGGTGTGAGCTAGCTCACTGTTTTTTAGCCTCCGGCTCACACGTTTTCGTCTTCACTCAGGAAGGATGGGCTCCAGAGCAAACTGATTGATGCAGTGGCCAAATCTCTTGCTCACAGCTTTAATGCCAGCAGCTCACAAGGTAGAATTTCCGCTCGCAAGACTCCACAGCTTAGAGGGAGCATTGGATGGCAGCGACCTTATCTGTCGTCCAACAGAGAAAGGTTCTGGTGTGGTTGGCAAAAAAAAAAAAATTGAAATAAAACTTAGATAGGACCTTGAAGGTCTACCTGGAAAAGGGCTGTGGCTTGGCGGCACTTATTTTGCATGCAGAAGGTTCCAGATTCCGTTGCCTGCATCTCCAGGTCAAGGGATCAGGCAGCAGGCAACGTCAAAGACCTTAGCCAGATGTAGGCTTCCCATTTGCCTGCTCTTGGTGATTAACACATGGAATTCACTGCCACAGGAGGTGTGGTGGCTAAAACTATGGACGGCTTCAAGAGGGAATTGGATAAACAGATGGGGCAGAGGTCCATTTGTGGCTATTAGCCACAAGGTATAGGTAGGAACTCTCAGTCTGGGGCAAGTGATACTCTGTATTCTGGATGTTGCGGAGGACAACAGTGGGAGGGCTTCTAGTGTCCTGGCCCCACTGCTGGACCTCCTGATGGCCCCTGGTATGTCTGTGTGACAGAGTGTTGGACTGGATGGGCCATTGGCCTGATCCAACATTGGCTTCTCTTACGTTCTTATGGTCCTTCTGGTGGACCTCTTGTATGTGGAGGAGCAGACAATCAAACCTGGTTCTCCCAGATTAGAGTCCGTGCTCCTAACCACTACACTAAACTGGCTGTGTGTGGGGACAAATTCTTCCACCCTCTGTCTTCTTCTCTGCGTCCCTAGCTGTGATTTCTAAATAATGTCCCCGTCCACATTTTATACCAGACGGGGGCAGACCCACATTTAAAGGAGTCAACAGCCGTTTGGCCCAGATACTATCCGTCTTCATCAAGCCAGGGAAATTCTCTGAGATTTTAGAGACTTGGAATGATAGCGTGTTCTTCTTTTTATTGGCATATGATTGGTTTATTATTATTTTACTCTTCTGCTATAATCCTATCCTTTATTGCGAGCAATTCCCCCCTCTTCAGTTCTCGGTGATTTTATGCTGCGTTTTCATACCATATTATTTTATTTGAATTGAAGCCACCTCGGTTTTATTTCAAGAAAGGCGGGGGCTGGAGGAATTGTAATAAATAGGGCCATCCATTATGTCTCAAGGAAATGGGAATCAAGGGGCTGCGATCTGGAAACGTATTATTCAAGTCAAAGGAAGTGATAGTTCAATGCTAGACAAACCTCATCATGAAGACAATGTCCTGTTCTGTAGACCACACTTTAAAGAAGGATGGAGACAAATTGGAACAGGGTCAAAAGAGGACAACAAATAGATGATGATGATGATGATGATGATGATGAAGAAGAAGAAGAAGAAGAGAGAAGGAGGAGGAGGAGGAGGAGGAGGAGGAGGAGATTGGATTTATACCGTGCCCTTCACTTGGAGTCTCAGAGCGGCTTACCATCTCCTTCCCTTCTTCTCCTCACAACAGACACCCTGTGAGATAGGTGGGGCCGAGAGAGCTCTGACAGAACTGCTCTTGAGAGAACGGCTCTGAGAGAACTGTGACTGACCCAAGATCAGCTAGCTGGCTGCAGGTGGAGGAGAAGTGGGGCATCAAACCCAGTTCTCCCAGATTAGAATCCGCGCTTCTAATCACTGTACCAAACTGGCTCTCAGGGTTCACGAAGACAAGTCCTGAGAAGAAACTTGGAAGAAAATGGGTACCTTTAGCCTGAAGAAGAGGAGACAGATAGGGGACTATTGTTAAAATTACTATTAGAATTATGCATGATCTCACTCTCCAACGTTTTGTGGTTGGAGTCGCCTCCTGCGGCAGCCATTTTGTGGCCAGCTCCGCATCCTTAGGCAGACATTTTGTGGCAGCCATTTTGTGGCTGTGCCCACCCCACTGTGTCAGAATTCCAAAGGTGCCCACTGGCTCAAAACCCTTGCTTGGAGTGTCACTGGAAAGATGACTCCTCCTGAGTACCCATAAGTGATATTTTATCATGAAGTGACAGTTACCCTTTGAAAGAAGATATTGCTTCTTCAAAATAGAAGGAGAAGAGATTGGATTTATACCCCGCCCTCAGAGTCTCAGAGCAGCTTACAATCTCCTTCCCTTCCTCTCCCCACAACAGACGCCCTGTGAGGTGGAGGGGGGGGAAGAGAGCTCTGAGAGAACTGCTCTTGAGAGAACAGCTCTGAGAGAACCGTGACTGACCCAAGATCATGCCAGCTGGTGTCCGGCATCTTTGCATCATTCCGTGTCTTCATTTCCTCCAGCGTCATCATCTTTGGGAGGTGTAATGTATCCACCAGAGAACATGTGCTCAGGACAGCCACGTGCTCGGACTGGTTCCAACGGGTCCGACATGCGGCTGGGCGAAGGGCCTGAGCTTCGCTCCCAAAGACAATGGTCTGCAGGATCCTAGCTCCCTTCCAATCGGGGAGCCAGAATCCTAGGAGATAACTCAATCACTGTAAATAGCCCAATCACAGGGTGTGGTATGTGTTGGGGTGTGGGTTTCTTTGGGAATAAAAGCCAGCCTGCGAGCCGGCTTCTCTTGTCTTGTTCTTCAACTAATAAAGTATGTGAGAGCTGAAATCACTCATCAGTACTTTTCAGGAGGGGGGAAAAATTAAGTTGCAATTCTCAGAGACCGATTTTGGCTCTGTGCCGTCAAATATGCAAATGTAATTACCAGAATCTGGTCATCGGGGGCCACTGAGCGTGCACAGCACGGAGACGCTTTCCGATGGCACCTGCGATTCCGCTCCATAAGCCCAATTAACCTTCAGCGGTAACTGCGGTGGGGGGTAAGAAGCATTTCGCTGACGGGCCACGCCCTCTGCCCCTCGCCCCCTCCTTGTCCCGTCCTTGTCTTTCAAGGTGGCCGATTAATCCCAACATGAATTATCTCGTCATTACCAATCTTGCTATTGGCTAAGGGGTGGTGGGGGAGGAAATGCCTACTAATCACCCCCCATGGAATGCTTTGCTTTGATCCATCGTCTAAATGGATCCCGTCCCTCCGGCACACGTTCCATTTGCAGCTCATCCCCTTGTCTCATCTTCGTGATTGACGACGGACAGGAATTGATTGCCAGATGGGGTCAGGGCAAGTCCCCCAACCATTTGCAAGCCCGTCGCGTTTGCATGAGGATACCGTCTCGCTTGCACGTTCGGAGACACCCAACCGAGACCCTGAAGAACAAGGTAAAACGGTGCCTTGGGCCTGAGGCCTTCTCTGAGAGCAAGAACCAAAAAAGGTACATCAAACAAAACAGAGGACCAACAGTAAAAGCTTAATGTTTAATAATATAAAAACATACGTGTATTTATTAGCAAAGAATTAAAAAACATGAAAGGGCCCAATCACACCTCATGTAGAAATACCAGAATCTTACACACAAGGGCCAATGGACTTGACCTGGCGCGTTTCGGCCTGTATAGGCCTTCTTCAGAGGTCAAGCACAATGAGGAACAAGCTGGCTTATATCATAATACAGTACAATCATACAATTATGCAGCATGGATACAAGACCGACCAGAAAACAATTTGTTCCAAAGTGAAACCACTAGGCACAGAATAAAAGTATAAATGAGGCCTCCAAAGAAGCAATCACATGCCAACTGATACTTCATTGATACTAATTTCTGGTCCAGATAGTGCCTTCCAATGATTGTTTAGCCAAAGCGTCCTCAGTAAAATTATACCTCAGTACGGCAATCCTCTTTTTTTACTGTCCATGGGGTTTTCTTGGCAAAGATACTGGAGTGGGTTGCCATTGCCTTCTCCAGGGGATCACGCTTGATCTGAGTTCTCTGCTGTGGCCTGACCGTCCTGGCGGACCCTCCACGGCATAGCCCACAGCCTCATCGAACCACGCAAACCCCCTCGCCACGACAAGGCAGTGATCCATGAGGGAGCATTCACTGGAGAAGACCCTGATGCTGGGAAAGATTGAAGGTCAAAGAAGAAGGGGACGGCAAAGGATGAGATGGTTAGACAGTGTCATCGATGCAACGAACATGAAATTGAGCAAACTTCAGCGGACAGCAGAAGACAGGAGGGCCTGGCGTGATCTGGTCCATGGGGTCGCGAAGAGTCGGACTCGACTGTGCGACTGAACAACAACAATGGCAATCCTCGTTGAAAACTCAGGAGGACCTCCAAAGGAGATTGCGATACAGTAGGATCTGCAGATGAGGGGAGGGGAACCCAAGTCAGAATAGCCGTACTGTTCCTGCTGAAGATGCAGAAATCAAACCCCCGAACGGCCTTGAATTGCAGACGAATGGCAAAAATAGTCAACAAAAAATTGGCTCCCAGTTTAGTGACCTACAGGTCAGCCGAAGAGGCGGGGTACGCAAGCTTCCTGCTCTCCGAGACCTCTGGCAAGTGTCTTTCCAGCTCTGCTACCTGAATCAAACCGTGTGCCTTCTGCAACAGAGGTCAGTTCCCCTGGGGAAAATGGCTGCTTTGGAAGGTGGACTCTGTGGCATTGCACCCCCACTGAAGCCCCTCCCCTTCCCAAACCCCGCCCTCCCCAGGCTCCACTCCCAAATCTCCAGGAATTTCTTGACCCAGAGCTGTCAACCCTAGAATGCTAGAATCGCCGAGTTGGAAGGGGCACGACAGGCCATCTAGTCCAGCCCTCTGCTCAATGCAGGATCAGCCCAGAGCATCCCTGACAAGGGTTTGTCCATCCGCTGCTTGAAAGACGGCCAGGGAGGGGAGCTCACCACCTCCCCAGGCAGCTGACTCCAGTGTTGCACAACTCCAACTGCCGAAAAGTTTTCCCTAAGATCCAGCCCTTAATTTAAACCCATTCTTGCGAGCCCTCTCCTCTGCTGCCAACAGGAATAGCTCCTTGCCCTTCTCTACGTGACACAGCCCTTCAAATGCTTCAAGAGAGCCATCCTGTCCCCTCTCAGCCTCCTCTTCTCCAGCCTGAACACTCCCAAGCCTCTCAGCCTTTCCTCACAGGGCTGAGTCTCCAGGCCCCCGATCATCCTCGTCGCTCTCCTCTGCACCAGCTCCATTCTGTCCACATCCTTTCTGAAGTGAGGCCTCCAGAACTGCACACAAGACTCCCAGTGCAGCCTGACCAGTGCAGCATACAATGGGACTATGACATCTTGTGATCTGGATGTTGTTCCTCAGTTGATAAACCCCAAGATCGCATTAGCCTTTTTTGTCGCCGCATCACACTGACTGCTCATATTTAACTTTCGGTCCACTCGTTCCCCAAGATCTTGTTCACACACACACTGCTACCCTATGGCCTTTTGCATAAAAAGTGGGTCTTCATAAGAACATAAGAACATAAGAGAAGCCAATGTTGAATCAGGCCAATGGCCCCTCTAGTCCAACACTCTGTCATACAGCAGCCAAAATATACCAGGTGCCATCAGGAGGTCCAGCAGTGGGGCCAAGACACTAGAAGCCCTCCCACTGCTGCCCCCTCCAGCACCAAGAATAGAGTGCATCACCTGCCCCAGACTGAGAGTTCCCATCTATACCCTGTGACTAATAGCCACTGATGGACTTCTGCTCCATATGTTTATCTAATTCCCTCTTGAAACTGTCCATGCTCGTAGCTGCCACCACCTCCTGTGGCAGTGAATTCCATATGTTAATCACTCTTTGGGTGGAGAAGGACTTCCTTTTATCTGTTCTAACCCGACTGCTCAGTTTCTTCCACCAAGTTGTGGCTGTGTCCCCTTTCGTTTACTTCACAGCCCGGCGCTCCGGTTCAAAGGCTTGCTGGTACCTGCGGGAAGACAGGCAGGTGACAGGCAGAGAGGAGAGGAGGAGGCAGGACAGATTCGGTCTGACAGCAGAGATGGATAACTTGATGGCCTCTCTCAGCAAGGAGCTCCCCAAGTGAAGGGGGAACAGCAAATGCGGTTGGTGTACATAGCAAGCAGCAGTTCGGGACTGGCCCAAGCCCCACAGGTGCCTGGCCTTTGGCCTCCCTTCCATTTGTACGTCTATTTGAGCGGGCATGTAACCGCTCCTGTTCCTTTGTGCTTTGCCTCCACACCGAGAAGAAAAATCGTGGCTATTTCATGGCCCTGTGTAAAGAGTAAATGGTTCCTGGAGGATATAGCCTGCATGCATGTATTTATTGATCCGCCCATAGTTTGCCTCTACGTATCTCAAAATTCACTGTGGGTGAAATTTGGCAACCAATTTCTAGGGTGTTTTTTTTTTTCTTCCAAACAGCGCTTTCGGGAACATTCGAGTCAAGTCCTGCCAAGGGAAGGATTTGTTTGCTCTCCTCTGTGGCTTCCCCCCTACTCCATCCCTTCGAATGAGTCACACATTTACAAATCTAATGTCATTCATTCGTGCCTTGGATGGTAACCCGAGAGTGGCTGTCTGCCGCCTAATTGCACTTTCCCATGCAGACATTTTCTCTCGGCGCTTTCTGTGTCCCCAGGATGGCGTTTGCTTTCGCGTCGCCTGTGCGAGGCTGGAAATACCATTTAGGGAGTCAAACGCTTTGCAACTTCTATGGCTGGTCTGGAGCGCTGTGTAGCGGCTGGGGGGGGGGGCACACTCCCTTTTCACATGCAAAGAGTGCTCGGCATGAGCCAGCCCGTGACCGGGTTGTTCCCATTACTGAGCCCTCTACAGATGGCATGGAATGTACTGAATGTGTGTAGATTGCCTACGAACAAGCACAGGCCCATGAGCTTGGATTCAATGCATGGAGAAATAGAGTGTCATGCAGGCCTGATCCCAGGGCACCTAAGATAGTAGGTCTAAATCGATGGTGCAAGCTCATTAGGAGTACTGTGTACAGTTCTAGTCACCATACCTCAGAAATGAAATTATAGCACTGGGGAAAGTGCAGAAAAGGGCAACTAGGATGATAAAAGGGTTGGAACACGTTCCCTATGAAGAAAGGTTAAAGCGCTTGGGGCTCTTTAACTTGGAGAAACGACGGCTAAGGGGTGACATGATCGAGGTTTATAAGATTATGCGTGGGATTGAGCAGGTTGAGAAAGAAGTACTTTTCTCCCTTTCTCACAATACAAGAACTCATGGGCACTCCATGAAATTGCTGAGCGGTCGGGTTAGAACGGATAAAAGGAAGTCCTTCTTCACCCAAAGAGTGATTAACATGTGGAATTCACTGCCACAGGAGGTGGTGGCGGCTACGAGCATGGACGGCTTCAAGAGGGAATTGGATAAATATATGGAGCAGATGTCCATCAGTGGCTACGAGCCACAAGGTATAGAGAGGGACTCTCAGGCTGGGTTGAGGGATGCTCTGTATTCTTGGTGCCTGGGGGGGAGTCAACAGTGGGAGGGCTTGTAGTGTCCTGGCCCCACTGGTGGACCTCCTGATGGCACCTGGTGTTTTTGGCCACTGTGTGACACAGAGTGTTGGACTGGATGGGCCATTGGCCTGATCCAACTTCGGCTTCTCTTAAGTTCTTATGTTTTTATGTTCTTATGTCTATGGCAGTATTTCCCAACTTGTGGGTCAGGATGCAAAAGCGGGTATGCAGAGCCTATGAAAGTGGGTCGCAGGCCTTCCCTCCCTGATGGCCACCCCCTTGCCCTTTTCGTTGCTCTCCTTTGTATTCTGGAAACCAAGACCTGCCCCTGGAAACGGTGTCTTCCATGTTATTAGTTAATATTTCTTCCTCGTTGCCTATGCATACTGATCAAATAAAACATGTTCCGGCTTATCTGAAGAAATGAGCAGTGACTCATGAAAGCTCATATTGCTACTGTAGCCATAGAAGAAGAAAAAGAAGACAAGAGTTTGGTGTAGTGGTCAAGTGCACAGACTCTAATCTGGGAGAATCGGGTTTGATTCCCCACTCCTCCACTTGCACCTGGCTGGATGACCTTGGGCAAGCCATAGTTCTGGCACAGCTGTTCTTGAAAAACAGCAGTTTCTGTCAGAGCTCTCTCAGCCCCACTGACCTCACAGGATGTCTGTTGTTTGGAGGGGGAGGGAAGGGAGTTTGTAAGCTGCTCTGAAACTCCTTTGGGTAGTGAAGGGCAGGGTATAAATCCAATCTCCTCCTCCTCCTCCTCTTCTTCATCCTCTTCTTCTTCTTCCCCTGCCCTTCACTACCCGAAGGAGTCTCAGAGCGGCTTACAATTTCCTTTCCTTTCCTTTCCTCTCCCCACGACAGACACCCTGTGAGGTAGGTGGGGCTGAGAGAGCTCTCCCAAGGACTGCCCTTGAGAGAACAGCTCTGAAAGAACGTACGACTCACCCAAGGTCACAACAGCAGCTGCATGTGGAGGAGCGGGGAATCAAACCCAGTTCTCCCAGATTAGAGCCCGTGCTCTTAACCACTCTCACGCCAAACTAGAAAAGAGCCAGAGTCCAGCAGCATTTTCAAGATGAACAAAATTTGTGGCAGGGGAGGAGCTTTCATGAGTCACTGCTCACTTCTTCAGGTACAGGTAGAATGGGAGGCCAATCTGCCCTTCGATCGAAAGGTTGACGGATTTCCCTTCTGTATGGCTAAATGTGGTGCCTTCCATGGAGACAGAGCCGGATGCGTAGCCATGTTTTTCTGTCCGTAGCAGTAGAAAAGAGCCAGAGTCCAGTAGCATTTTAAACATTAACAAAAAACTGTGGCAGGGGATGAGCTTTTGTGAATCACTGCAGAAGTGCGCTTTTCAAATATCCTGATGGTTACTAGAGTGGGTTTCTTAGACTCTTAGCAGGGATTCGAGAGAGTCATCATGGAGAAGGGAGAGTGTGGTCAAAGGCCGGAATGCCACCTCCAAAGGGATTCACAGTGGGGGCAGCTGTGCCCTTTGTGCAAAGTTTATTGGTTTCTCAAAACCACCTAGTTAGCCACTGTAGGAAATAGAATGCTGAACCAGACAAGTGCCAAGGTCATAGTTTGCCTAGGGCGCCAAAAAAACCTTCAGGCCAGCCTTGGATGGGTCACCATACCAAGTCAATTTGGACTTCTGGGACACCAAACAGAAAAGCGTGGAAACCACTGGACTAAGGCAAAAGGGGTCCACATGGTTGATAGGGTTGCCAGTCCAAGGCTTGGCATCTGCCATGAGTTCGCCAGGACTCAATGATAATGAGGACTCCTCAGTAGAAGAGGGCTCCTCGGAAGAAGAAGAGCCCTGTGTAGCCAACCTTGAGTCAACAGAAGCTGACCAGCGGGAAAATGAGCTGCAGGCTTGTCAGGATTCACAGCCAACGGCTGATGCAGAGCCACCATCCAGCCCTGGTTCAGCAGATGAACCTCGGTTGGCAGTTCCCAGCCCATCAGTGTCACTTACACCCTTAGAGTGCTGCAGATGGAGGCTGAGAACAGAGCTACAGACAAGACGGCAAAGTGCACGTCTCCTGGCCCGATGCCAGCTGCTTGCTGATAACAAAGATGAGTAGTTGCAGGATTGCTTCTGAGCAGCTAGCTGCAAGCTTGACCCTTAGGCATGGGGCTATAAGACCAGCCAAGAAAGGCTGTTAGGTGTGGATACAACACTTACGATACACATTGAACTGCTGCCACTGCCTTGCTTTGATTTTTGGAACTTTGACTCTGGACCGGACAATCCTGCTTTGATTGATTCTCAGTAGCCTGATCCCAGACTGACTGACACTGGACTTCATAACCCCCCCTCCCATCTTCTATCTTGGACAATAGAGAAAGTAACGTGGAAACCTGAAAACAGATGCCTGCAAGCCAGTACAGAATCTGTCGGGATGGCTGGGGACAGGGACAACAGGGTGTGTATGTGAATTTGGTGATGTCACCAATGTTGCTACATAATCTCCAGGTAAAACCAGGAAGCGACAAACGGTAGCTCTAGGAATCAACCCGAACCTCTATGGTTTTACCATAGAGGTTCTGGTGATTCCTAGAGCGACCCTATGTCACTTCTGCATTTTACCTGGAAGTGACGTAGTGACATTGGTGACATCACTGTTTATTTTATTTTTCACCCACCCACACTCCAAGCCTGGTAAGCCTAACAGCTGAGGGTCAACAAAAACTTGCTATGGGACATGATATGTCTCAGGCTTGTAGGAGGTGCAGTTGAAGAGAATAAATGAAGACACATCTGGGTTTAGAGAGTAATTAGGGACAATTGTTGGACTTGGTCAATGCCTCTGGAGTTTAACAATTTTGTTGCCTCTTGAAGCCGGTAAGACTTGAAGCGACTCTGCATATAGGGCAGATATGACCAGGATTCACTGTAATTTCCTGTGGAGTTTTCCTTCCTCTTTTAAAACCTGACAAGGCAAGACTCATTGGAAAAGACGAGAACCCTGGAAAGAGTTGAAGGCAGCGGGAAAAGAGGAGGGCCCAACAAGGGATGGACTGACTCAATCAAGGAAGCCAATGGCCCTCCGTTTGAAAAGACCTGAGCAAGGCTGTTACCAATAGGACGTTTTGGAGGTCATTAATTCATAGGGCCACCATAAATCAGAAGCAGCTCGATGTCAAATAATACGTACACACAGGGCTTTTTTTTGTAGAGAAAGCCCAGCAGGAACTCATTAGCATAATAGGCCACACCCAACAGCAGAAACTCATTAGCATATTAGGCAACACCCCCGAGAGCACAGCTCGCTAGCATATTAGGCTGCATCCCCGTGCCTTCCCTTTGGCTTGACCGGGTGCCCCGTGGTTGTGGGGATCCCGGGCAAGCCAGCCCTTGGACAGACCGGGGAAGGCCCATCTTGGAGTCGCTGGGGGGGGGGTCGCTCTCCAGCCCTTCTCTCCGTAGCCACGCATTTTGGCTGTAGTGGACTGTAGTGGGCTTTTGGCTGTAGTGGGCGTTGCCAACTCTGAAGACAGCTGGAACTCCGTTCCTGTGTGTTCCTGCCCAGAAATAGCCCTGTACTATACTAGAATCTGAGATCATTCCATGAGGTTAAATCAGAACGGATTCAAGACAAGATGGCTGGGTATTTATGCCATATCCCATCATCACGAGCCGGCCTTTTCTCCAGGGGAAGTGATCGCTGCAATCTAGAAGTCAGTTGGAATTCCAGGAGATCTCCAGGCCTCAACTGGAGGCTGGCAACCCTACAAGGGAAATTTGGACCTTCTGCATACAGAGTTGGGGTTCGACCACTATGCTTAGGTTTGCCAGACCCCGCCCCCCTGACAGATCCACGTTGGGAAACCCCTGGAAATTTGGGGGTGGAGCTGGGGAGGACAGGGACCTCGGTGGGGTACAGTGCCCTAGAATCCACCCTTCAAAAGGTCCATTTTCTACAGGGGAACTGATCTCTATATTTTGGAGATGAGCTGTAATTCGGGGGGGGGGGCGGTATGGGGCCTGGCCCCCTAGTGTTTCTTCTGGGCCCCCTCCGTCCCGGCCCCAAATTGAATTGATGTAATTAACTTTGATTTAATTAGCTGAGGCCCCCTCCACCACAAAATCACTAGCTATGGGGCTGATCCCCAGGTCCCCCCTGGAGGATGGCATCCCTATCTATGCTGCAGCGCCTCCCAATTGCTTGAGCTGGAGACCGAAAACTGGGTCTGATCCAGCTGATGTTCTCGTGAGCATCTCAGGGCAGTGAAGGGAAGCCGGTCAGCAGTCCTGGCGATGCCGCCGCCCAACTTCTTGTCCGCCTTCTAAGGGCTGGCACCAAAGGTGAACGCCGTGCAGGGACTGATGGAGCTGAGATCGTGTGGCTTTTGAAATGCACAGAGCAGCCTCCGGGATCTGATAAGAGCTCTGGGATCCCCTTCGGCAGTCCGCTTCTTTCTTTCATTTATCGGATACCCCTGGGCGCCCTTGACCTGCTCGGTTTCACCCGCTCTCTGGCTCTCTGAAGATGAGCTCTGCTGCCAGCCTCCCCAGCAGGGCAGCCGGCCAAGAGACCCTCTCCTTGCCAACGCTGAATAATAAATAGGAGCTAAGTGGTGGCCATGTGCCAGGGCAGGCTGGCAGGGCCGAGAGATATTCCCTTCACTTCTTGGATCGATAACACTTAGCCGTGTTTTGGCACCAAGAGTTGGGCATCCGAGGCACCCCAGCTCCCCGTGAGAACCACCCCTCCGCTTCTGACACCAGCTTGGGAGGGACCTTTGAGGGTTGACATCTGGATAGAGGCATGTCGGCCCTGTTGATCCTTATGATCATCATTTGGTTGAGAGACTACTAAAGAAGTCCAGGGTTGCTATGAAGAGGTAAGGTAAAGGTAAAGGTTCCCTTGCTCGAAAGCCAGTCGACTCTAGGGTTGCGGTGCTCATCTCCGTTTCAAAGCCGAAGAGCCAGCGCTGTCCGAAGACATTTCCGTGGTCATGTGGCCAGCATGACTAAACACCAAGGCGCACGGAACGCTGTTTCCTTCCCAACAAAGTGGTACCTATCTATCTACTTGCAATGTCTTGCTTTCGAACTGCTAGGTTGGCAGGAGCTGGAACTAGAGACGGGAGCTCACTCCATCATGCGGCACTCTCGGGTCTCGAACTGCTGAACTACTGACCTTCCACAGCCTGCAGTTCAGCGTCTTAACCACTTGAGCCACCGCAGCTCCGCAGCTATGCAGAGTTAGGGAACGGCAAAACCGTCTCTGAACATCTCTTGCCTGGAAAGCTCTACGAGGTCGCCATAAGTTGGCTGTGACTTTTTTCTTATTAAATTTTCCATTTTCAACAACAAATGCAACAACCATTATAAAGGATAAGTACGTTCTAAGTTAACCGCTAAAAAAAAGAAGAACATTCTATTCATTCTAAACATAGATTTGACATAATAATCAACAATTCTCACAGGTGAAGAGTGTTTATTACGCCTGGTATTACTTCTTGAGAAGCCAGGTAGGATAAGATAGGAAGCCATATACTAGTAAATTCACTATACCCGTCATTAACTTTTGTTGGGGTCATTATGTCTGTTACTCTTTCTATTATATATAAACTCCACAACTTCTTATACCGTAAGTTTAAAGTTGGTTTACTTTCTGATTTCCATTTTGTCGCTACGGTTGTTCTTGCTGCAAGTAACTTGACAACAACAACATATTAATGGAACTCAATAGAAATATTTCCTGACCTCAGCGTCTTTGGGCAGTACTTGGGAATCAAAAGGCAGTGAAATGGTGTTAAAATGGAGAACGGCGGCATAAAGAGGCTATAAACGAAGCACGGAATGACAGGGAATGCAACAAAGGCTGGATGTGGTCTTCCCACCCCTGCGCAAAAATGCGATGAAAAGGGAAAAAGCTACATCCCTAGCTATGAGTGCTATACGGATCAAAATTCGAGTCCAGTAACACCTTAAAGACCTATAAGATTTCCAGGGGTGAGCCTTTCCAGAGTCAATGCTCATAATCCCAAAATCTCCAGGTGACATAAATCAGTTCCCCCGGCACCTGAAATCACTACGCTCTCCCCGATATAAGGCCAGATGGCCTCACCTTCCAGCATTATCCGAAGAAGTGGGTGGTGACGCACGAAAACACTTCCCCTGCCACAGATTTTGTTAGTCTTTAAGGTGTTCCTGGACTCTGGCTCTTTCCTAGTATTTATTTAGAAATATTTCCATCCTATTAGTCGATCCTAAAGGAAAATCAACCCGGACTGTTCCCTGGAAAGCCAGAGACTGAAGCTCCAATACTTTGGCCACCCAATGAGAAGGGAGCCCTCACTGGAGAAGACCCTGATGCTGGGAAAGACTGAAGGTCGAAGAAGAAGGGGACAGCAAAGGATGAGACGGTTAGACAGTGTCATCAATGCAATGAACGTGAAACTGAGCAAACTGGAGGACGGTGGAAGACAGGACGGCCTGGCGTGATGTGGTCCATGGGGCCACGAAGAGTCGGACTTGCTCGTGCGACTGAACAACAACATCTTTCTACCATATTGGCTGTAATGGCTGTTCACGTATTCCACTGTAAAGAAAACCAGACGACCTACGTTATTCAATCAGTCCAAGGAACGATAAAAGGGAATGGGATTTACAATGCAATCATGGGATCATAGAATCATAGAGTTGGAAGGGGGACCTCCGGGGCCATCTAGTCCAGCCCCCTGCACAAGGCAGGAAATCCACAAATACCCACCCTTAGCATGTATACTCAAAAGTCAGCCTAGTTTAGTTCAATGTGTCTTATCCGCTAATAAGTGAGTTTAGGACTGCGGCATCTGCTGCCTTACTGAAATGGCACAGGCTCAAGTGGGGGGTTGGGTTTGCCAACTCCGAGATGGGAAAATTCCTGGAGATTTGGGGATGAAGTCTGGGGAGGGCAGCGTTTGTAGAGGGGAGGGAGCTCCATAGGGAAGCGACACCATACAGCCCGCTCTTCAAAGCTGCCATTTCCTTCAGGGGAACTGAGTTCTATAGTCTGGAGATCAGCTGTAATTCTGGGAGAACTCCAGGCTGCACCGGGAGATTGGCAACCCTCGGGACATCCGTGAGGCCTTCAGTGTGCCCCCTTGAATTCAATAATAGAAGGAAAATGGGACTTAATATAATAAAGAAAACTTTACATGATAATATAGTAAATAAAAATTTACATGAGCCAGTTTGGTGTAGTGGTTAGGAGCGCGGATTCTGATCTGGGAGAACCGGGTCTGATTCCCCCATTCCTCCTCATGCAGCTGCTGGTGTGACCCTGGGTCAGTCACAATTCTTTTGGAGCTGTTCTCTCACAAGCAGTCCTTGAAAGAGCTCTCTCAGTCCCACACACCTCGCAGGGGGTCTGTTGTGAGGAGGGGAAGGGAAAGGAGATTGTAAACTGCTCTGAGTGAAGGGTGGGGTATAAATCATAGAATCATAGAATGTTAGAGTTGGAAGGGACCTTGCAGGTCATTTAGTCCAACCCCCTGCACTCTGCAGTAGCAGAGCTGAAAGATAGCCCTACATACCTACGTATCTACAACATACCCAAAAGATGGTCATCCAGTCTCCGCTTGAAAATGTCCAGGGAAGGAGCATCCACCACCTCCCGAGGCAGGCTGTTTCCACTGCTCAACCACTCTGACTGCAAGTTTCTCCTGATATTTAGCCAGTAACGACTCCCTTGTAATTTCCACCCATTAGAACTAGTCTTGCAATCCGAGGCAAAAGAGAATAGATCTGCTCCATCTTCTGCATGACAACCGTTCAAATACTTGAAGACTGCCATCATGCCCCCTCTAAGCCTTCTCTTTCCCAGGCTAAACACACCCAACTCTTTCAGCCTTTCCTCGTAAGATTTGGATTCCAACCTTCTCACCATCCTGGTCGCCCTCTTCTGGACACGCTTGAGCTTGTCAGCATCCTTCCTAAAGCGTGGTGCCCAAAACTGGACACAGGACTCCAGGTGAGGCCTGACCATAGCAGAATAGAGCGGAACCACCACCTCCCATGATCTGGACACAATGCTTCTGTTAATGCATCCTAAGATTGCATTAGCTTCCTTCGCAGCCACATCACACTGCAGGCTCATCACACTCCAATCTCCTCTTCTTCTGTTAGTAATGGAAGTAAGCAAAGTTTAAAGTTAAAGCTCTGTAAATTGCATATCAATCAAGTACATAAGAAGAACCCCTCTGGATCAGACCAGTGGTCCATCTAATCCATTCTGTGGCCAGTCAGTTCTTCTGGACGGACAACAACAGAGCACAGAGGCTGAGGCCTTCCCCTCATTTTACCTCCTGGCTCTGGGATTCAGAGGATTAATGTTTCTGAATGTGGAGGTCCCCCTCAGCCACCAGGGCTAGTAGCCATTGATAGACTTATCCTCCATGAATCTATCTAATTCCTTTTGAAAGCTGTTTATTCCTGTGGCCCATCACGACAACCTCTGGCAGCCAATTCCACATTTTAATCACTCTCTGAGTAAAGGAGCATTTCCTTTTTCTCCGTCCTGATCAATTGCTGCTAAAGGCTTCGGTGAACTCGTTAGACAACTGCATTGCAGACTTCCTAGCTGAAACGCAGTACATACTTTTCCAAAGTTAAGAAGAAGAAGAAGAAGAGGAGGAGGAGGAGGAGAGGAGGAGGAGGAGATTGGATTTATACCCCGCCCTTCACTGCCCAAGGGAGTCTCAGAGTGGCTTACAATCTCCTTTCCCTTCCCCTCCCCACAACAGATGCCCTGTGAGGTAGGTGGGGCTGAGAGAGCTCTGACAGAAATGGCTCTTTTCCAAGAACAGCTGTGCCAGAACTATGGTGTGACGGACTTAAACATCTGGGACCAGCAGAAAGTAAACATAGAACACTGCTGAGTCACATGACGGAGTGAGAAGGGAGCTATTTAGCTCGGAACCCTCAGTGATTGATGTTTAACGGACCAAATGGTCCGTTTGGAGTTAGGTGGTTGGTGGCTGGAAGCTTGAGAAGCTGGAAGGAGTTGGAAGAGTTTGGTTTGGAGAGAGAGTTATTGAGAAGGGGCTTTTGGTGGCTTCCTTCTGAGGAAAAAACTCTCAGTCTGTGACTCAGTGACAGGGTGTCCCAGAGCAGAGGGACAGACAAGACTCTGTGGAGAGGTTTTGCCCGACTCAAAAAGGGTAGACCTCTGTTCAAAAGAAAAAACATTTTCCCATTCCCCTACCCTTTTATAAAGAATAAAAAACCTTCTCATTTTATATAAAACCATACTATCGGTGCCATTCTTTTGTATCTGACAGGAAAGGTTTGGGCTCATGAGGTAAAGAAGAAGAAGAAGAAGAAGAAGAGTTTGGATTTATACCCCGCCCTTCACTGCCCAAAGGCATCTCAGAGCGGCTTACAAACTCCTTTCCCTTCCCCTCCCCACGACAGACACCCTGTGAGGCAGGCGGGGCTGAGAGAGCTCTTGACAGAAACTGTCCTTGAGAGAACAGCTCTGACAGAGCTTGTGACTGACCCAAGGTCACATCAGCAGGTGCGAGTGGAGGAGTGGGGGAATCAAACCTGGTTCTCCCAGATAAGAGTCCGCGCACTTAATCACTACACCAAACTGGTAAAAGGTAAGGGGATGACAGAAGTCATAGAGGCCCCTTTACCAGAGTGAGGAGGATACATCACATATGGCTTGCCCAAGGTCATCCAGCAGGTGCAAACGGAGGATGCGTACCCCTACTCTTGGCATCCCTGACCATGGGACAACTCTGCCTACTTTGCCCTAAAGCCAAGAATGCCGGACCGATTCCCCCACAAGCAGCTGCGCCACCCTCACTCTTCCATTTGCCCCTGGTTGCCATTGGTCAATTTCACACTATTCGCCATGCGGCCACATTTTGACCTACATCTCCCCTGATTGCCCCTGTGTCTTCTCAGTCTCGAAAAACAAGGATCGAGAAGACGCGGGGGGGAAACGGGGAGGCGCGGGTCAAAATGCAGCTGCTCAGCGAATAGTGTGAAATTGACAATGCAACTGGGGCAGACGGAAGAGCCAGGGCGGCACGGCTGCTTGTGGGGCATCGGTCCCGCTGTCCTCACGTCCCGCCGAATACCTCCATTAATTTCTTTTTTCCCTCCATCTCTGTGTCCTCCAGCTGTGTCAGACACCGCAGAGGCCCAGACCATTCTGCGCACTCGGCTGCCGATGCGCCGTGCGGGGAGCATCGGGGGAGTCCAGACAACAGGAGTTCCATTTAACATGCAGCGATGAGCCTTGGGATTACAGGGGTTTAAGATGTAACAAAAGGTGAGCGTTAACTTGACATTTTGATTGACTTACAATAGCAGTTGTTAAGAGATGGATTATCCCCGCCAAGGGCAGCGAGGGGAATCTATTATCGGAGGAGTCAGTCTTTGGGAGAAGGGAAATCACAAAAGGAGATCTTGGGGCTAGCGGTCGGGGGGGGGGGAGCGTCAGAAGGGTAGGGGGTTCAGATTGGGTGAGAAAGGGATGGGTCCACCAGAGCTAGTGTTACCGGGTCCCCCCAGCCTCCGGGAGGGAATGGGGAGATAGAGTTGCTAGATCCAGGTTGAGAAGAAGAAGAGGAGGAGGAGAAGGAGAAGACTGGATTTATACCCCACCCTTCACTCAGAGTCTCTTTTCCCTTCCCCTCCCCACAACAGACACCCTGTGAGGTAGGCAGGGCTGAGAGAGCTCTTTCGAGGACTGCTCGTGAGAGAACAGCTCTGAGAGAACTTGTGACTGACCCAAGGTCACTCAGCAGCTGCATGTGGAGGAGTGGGGAATCAAACCTGGTTCTCCAGATTAGAGTTCACCGCTCTTAACCAAACTCCTGGGGAATTGGGGATGGAGCCTGGGGAGGACGGGGACTTCAGGGGGGTGGAACGCCACAGAGTCCACCCTCTCAAGCATCTGTTTTCTCTGGGGGGAACTGATCTCTGTAGTTTGGAGATGAGTTGTAATTCCGGGGGATCATCAGGTCCCACCTGGAGGCTGGCATTCCTACCCAGAGCAAGGTTATCACTGTCTAGACCTGTCTTTCTATCCCATTATGAAGAAAGTTACTGAATTTGCTTTGGACTCAAAATGCAGGAAACAGCCTATCCTCTCAGGCTGCTCCCCCTCTCTCAGCCTCTTACATCATGAGTTGTTCTTGTGAGGATATAACGGAGGGGAAAAAGAACTGCAGAATAACTGTTTGGGGTCCCCGCCCCTTGGGAGATAAACAGGGGAGAAATTGATCAGGCAAAAGCTGGCGGGATCTAACCCATACTGCTCTCCGCAGGCCTGCTATTCCGAACCTCATACACATAGAATCATAGAATCATAGAATGTTAGAGCTGGAAGGGACCTTGCAGGTCATCTAGTCCAACCCCCTGCACTCTGCAGGAGCATAGCCGAAAAATAGCCCGACATACCTACAACATACCCGAAAGATGGTCGTCCAGCCTCCACTTGAAAATGTCCAGGGAAGGAGCATCCACCACCTCCCGAGGCAGTCCATTCCACTGCTCAACCACTCTTACAGTCAGGAAGTTTCTCCTGATATCTAGCTGGTAATGACTCCCTTGTAATTCCCACCCATTAGATCTAGTCTTGCAATCCAGAGCAAAAGAGAATAGATCTGCTCCATCTTCTACATGACAGCCCTTCAAATACTTGAAGACTGCCATCATGTCCCCTCTAAGCCTTCTCTTTCCCAGGCTAAACATACCCAACTCTTTCAGCCTCTTTTACAAAGAGTCACTTCTCCAATTTTGGAGGTTTCTGTCCAAGAATTCCCCAGGGGATTGTGCTCCGTGTTAGCGAGGGGTTGGTAGAAGCAGATCTTGGGGCTAGCGGTCCCGGGGGTGTGTATCAGAAGGGTAGGGGGTTCAGATTGGGGGGAGGGATGGGTTACCCGGAGCTAGTGTTGCCGGGTCCCCCCTGGCCTCCGGGAGAGAATGGGGGGGGGGATAGAGTTGCGTTTCTTAGACTTTCTGCTTCCGGCACCCAAATCCCTGCTCGGGAGGTCACCTCTACCCCGAAGTGCCGAATCATCCTCAGTTACAAGCCTGGATGGTCCAAGCGCACGTCCATTAGATATTTTGGTCTACCGATACAGTCCTCTTCCACGCGAGCCGGGAGATTTATTATTCTGCACCGAGCGATCTATTGATCTGTCTGTACTATTTATCTGGGGTGTCTGTCTATTGTTGGCCTGTCAAGATAAGGCAGGCGGCTGCGTGTTTAAATATATGTATTCTTAAAACCCCCGGTTCGTTCCCATCCATCCATATTTTTCGGCTATCTATGTGAGCGAGCACGAACAAGGGCTAAATGGGAATCAGATCCCTTCTCTCTCCTCCTCCACCGCTCCCCCCTCCTTCTTACAACCATCAACAGGATTGCAGTTTGGTTCCAATTGCTTGGAGCCGTGTCTTTCTCTCCCGCCTCCCCTCCTTTTCTGGTGCGGTTCAGCATCTAGGGGGAAACAAGGTAGCCTCCAGTTACTGAGCTTTGGAAGGTCAAAGCGACGACCTTCACCAGGCTCTGGAGAGCGACAAAGATCTCCTCCTCTCTCTCTCTCTCTCATCAGCAATGCAGAGTCCGTTTGGCAACTATTAAATAAAGCATTTCCCCCTTACAGTTACAAAAAAATGGAAGGTCAAGCCATGAGAAAAGCCGGCGAAACAAAACGGGACTTCACGTGGTTTTGAAATGGCAGCGATCGTAGCATGGTTGGGTGGTTGACTTCAATCTAATTAAACCGGGAAAAGGGTCTGATGCGAAATGGACTTTCGCAAGTACTCCATGAAGGGCTGAGGACCTGTGGATCGCATTTACCCTACATGGAAGTTGACAAAGGAGATGAAGGTCTGGGAGACAGAGAAGAGGAGGAGGAGGAGGATGAGATTGGATTTATACTCAACCCTTCGCTACCCAAAGGAATTTCAGAGCAGCTTACAATCTCCTTTCCCTTCCCCTCCCCACAACAGACACCCTGAGAGGTAGGTGAGGCTGAGAGAGCTCTTTCGAGAACTGGCCTCAAGAGAAGTATGACTCTGAGAGAACTTGTGACTGATCCAAGGTCACACCAGCTGCTGCATGTGGAAGAGTGGGGAATCAAACCTCGTTCTCCCAGATTAGAGTCCATGCACCAAACCACTACACCAAACTGGCTCGCCAGAGAGTCACCCTTGGCAAAGATTTTTTCCCCCTAACACAATCCTGACGTGGCAATGCTTCCGAAATCCATCCCATCTTTTTTAATTGGTTTCATTTCATTTTACTTAAGAATCTCTATCCTGCGTTTTCTCTCTTAAGAGGACTCAGGGCCATTTACAGAAACCCAGCAAATAAAATGGCCACACCTAAATGGTAGACAGCATACCTGTACTCCCAGAGCGAGGGGGAACACACACACCCCTCCTAAACCCTGTGAATTTTTGCTCAGATTTTGAAGGTCCAAATCAACGTCTTGTGGTGCAGTGGTTAGGGTGGAGGAGCTGGACTGGGATGCGGGAAACCCAAATTGAGATCTCCACTCCATCATGGGATTTGTTGGGTTGCCTTAAGCCAGTCGCTCTGTCAGCATAACCTGCCTCACAGGATTGCTGTGAGCATGACACAGAGATTGGGAGAGGCATGTACGTTGTCCAAAGCTTCTGGGTGGATACAACACAGTGCACCAAGTACCCTTTGTGGTTTCTGAGCGGGAGGGGAGAGAGAGAGGGAGGGGGGAGAAGGGGAGGGAGGGGACAAGGAGAGAGGGAGGGGGAGAAGGTGGAGGGAGAGGGAAAGAGAGGGAAGGGGAGAATGAGGGAGGGAGAGGGAGGGGAGAAGAGAAGGCGTGGTGGAGGGAGGGGAGAAGGGGAGAGGGAGGGAGAGGTGGAGGGAGGGGAGAAGGAGAAAGGGAGAAGGAGAGGGAGGGGAGGAGAGAGGGAGGGGAGAAGGTGGAGGGAGAGGGGGAGGGAGGGGAGAAGAGAGGGAGAGGTGGAGGGGGGAGAGAGGGAGGGGGAGAAGGAGAGGGAGGGAGGTGGAGGGAGGGGGAGAAGGAGAGAGGGAGAGGGGGGGAGGGAGGGGAGAAGGAGAGGGGGAAAGAGAGAGACAGAGAGGGAGAAGGAGAGAGGGGAGGGAGAGAGAGAAGAGAGGGGAGGGAGAGAGAGGGAGAGAGGCGAAGAAGGAGAGGGGGGAGGGGAGGGAGGAGGAGAAGGGGAGGGAGAGGGGGAGAGAGGAGGAGCAGGGGGAGGGAGAGGGGGAGAAGGAGATGGGGAGGGGGAGAAGAAGCAAGGGGGAGGGAGAGGGAGGGGAGAAGGAGAGGGGGAGCTAGAGGAGAGGGGGAAGGGGGAGGGAGGAGGGGGAGAAGGAGAAGGGGAGGACTTGGATCCCAACCCTCTCACCATCCTGGTCACCCTCTTCTGGATATGCTCAAACTTGTCAACATCCTTCCTGAAACACGGTGCCCAAAACGACACAGGACTCCAGGGGAGGCCTGACCGTAGCAGAATAGAGCAGAACGACCACCTCCCGTGATCCGGACACAAGGCTTCTCTGTTAATGCATCCTACGATTGCATTAGCTTCCTTCCATGCCTTCGAGACCCCCTCAGTGAAAAGCCTGATTGGAAATGGGAACGCGGGACAGGAACCTAGAAGGTCGAGCCGCTAAAACACAGAACAAAACGTATCTATTTGTTGCAAAGTGCACCGCGAGGACACATTCGAAGCAGTATTCATGGAACGTAAGTAAAAACAAAGAGGTAATTGGTGTAATATCATATCCCTTAAGATGTTGCTTGGGGATGCCAGCCTCCAGGTGGGACCTGGAAATCCTCCAGAATGACAACTCGTCTCCAGACTACAGAGATCAGTTCCCCCGGGAGAAAAGGGATGCTTTTGGAGGCAGGACTCCATGGTGTTGTACCCCACTGAGGTCCCTGTCCTCCCCAGGCGCCGTCCCCAAGTCTCCAGGAGTTCTGAAACTTGGGTCTGACATCTCTACCCCTCTTCCATCCCCCACTGGTGGCCGGGGGGGGGGAACTAGCAACAAATACAAGTTATGCATACAATAACCACTAGACCAAAATATTGGCGAGACATACAATAACCACTCGACCAAACGCATTTCGGTCCTGGGGGCTTTCTTCAGTGGTCGAAATAGCAACACGCACCGAAAGTATAAAATAACTATTCCAGGCAAGGGAGGTAGTGTATGAATCTTAAGAATAATAAAAAAACACACACATTATCAAATTGTAACCTACTAACAGGCAGGGCTCTTCTTCTGGAAAAGGAGCTGCCGGAACTCTCAAGTGGGAAATGAAGTTTGCAATCTGTATACTGACAACGTGTGGGCTTTATAAAACATTTTAGAAATAATTATGTCGAAGAACATAAGAGAAGCCAGTGATGGGTCAGGCCAATGGCCCACCCAGTCCAACACTCTGTCACACAGTGGCCAAAAATACCGGGTGCCGTCAGGAGGTCCAGCAGTGGGGCCAGGACACCAGTAGCCCTCCCACTGTTGACCCCCCCAAGCACCAAGAATACAGAGCATCACTTGCCCCAGAAATAAGAACGTAAGAAAAGCCAATATTGGATCAGGCCAAAGGCCCATCCAGTCCAACACTCTGTCACACAGTGGCCAAAAATACCAAGTGCTATCAGGAGGTCCAGCAGTGGGGTCAGGACACTAGAAGCCCTCCCACTATTGCCCCACTCCCAAGCACCAAGAATACAGAGCATCACTTGCCCCAGACATAAGAAAATAAGAGAAGCCAATGTTGGATCAGGCCAAAGGCCCATCCAGTCCAACATTCTGTGTCACACAGTGGCCAAAAAGACCAGGGGCCATCAGGAGGTCCAGCAGTGGGGCCAGGACACTAGAAGCCCTCCCAAGCACCAAGAATACAGATCATCCCTTGCCCCAGGCCGAGAGTTCCTATCTATACCTTGTGGCTAATAGCCACTGATGGACCTCTGCTCCATATGTTTGTCCAATTCCCTCTTGAAGCCGTCCATGCTTGTAGCCACCACTGGAACAGCGTTCTGGCACGTTCCCCCAGAAAAGATATTTTTTCAAAAAAATATTAACAAATATTAATATAGAATAGTTACTAATCACAATGCATTACTGTCGCTCCAAATAATAGTTACAAAGTTTTGCTATCAATTAAGCCAGCATATATTGAGGACCTCGCACCCAATTATTGGTTCAATAATTCCAGGAGTATGCAGAGGCTCATAAAGGCTGGGCACCCCTGTTCTAGGGCCTCAGTTTCCTGCTGAGTTCCCACCTGAGAGCCAGTTTGGTGTAATGGTTAAGAGCGCGGACTGCGATCTGGGAGAACCGGGTTTGATTCCCCACTCCTCCACATGCAGCTGCTGGTGTGACCTTGGGTCAGTCACAAGTTCTCTCAGAGCTGTCCTCTCAAGAGCAGTCCTCAAAAGAGCTCTCTCAGCCCCACCTACTGCACAGGGTATCTGTTGTGGGGAGGGGAACAGAAAGAAGGTTGTAAGCCTCTCTGAGACTCCTTCAGGTAGTGAAGGGTTGGGTATAAATCCAGTATCTCCTCTTCTCTCCCCAAAGTCTGCCCCCGGCAGATTCTCCCTCCAGATCTCTAGGATTTCCAAGTCAGTGTTGGCAACACTTAGAGGATGTCCATGTTTTTCCAGTATCAGAAGAAGAGGAGGAGGGGGAGGAGGAGAAGATTGGATTTATACCCCGCCCTTCACTTGGGGCCTCAGAGCGGCTTACAATCTCCTTCCCTTCCTCTCCCTACAACAGACACCCTGCCCTAGCTAGACTCCAGACCCCAAAACTCCAGGAATTTCCCAGTGGAGCTGTCAACCCTAAGGAGGAGGAGGAAGTAGAAGAGATTGTGTACATACATTGCCCATCACTACTCGAAGGAGTCTCAGCATGGCTTACAATCCCTTTCCCTCCCCATAACAGACACCCTTTGAGGTAGGTGGGGCTGAGAGAGCTCTTTCCAGAACTATTTGTGAGAGAACAGCTCTGAGAGAACTTGTGACTAGCCCAAGGTCACTGAAAAGTACTGAGACTGACGAGTGATTTCAGCTCTCACATACTTTATTAGATGAAGAACAAGACAACTGAGCCGGCTCGCAGGCCGGCTTTTATTCCCAAGTGACCCACACCCCAAACACACACACACCCGGTGATTCGCTATTTACATTGATTGGATTAACTCCTGCTCCTCCATTGGAGGGGAGTCAGGATCCACTAGTCCATTGTCCTTTGGGGCGAAGCTCAGGCCCTTCGCCTGGCCACATGGTGGACCGGTTAGAACCAGTCCAAGCACATGGCCGTCCAGAGCCCATGTTCTCAAGTGGATACATTACACCCCTCCCCCCTTGGTCCGATAAACACCCGCATACATAGTCTTTCAAATAGCTGGGGGGCCGTCGCTCTCGCATGGAGCGGCGGGGCTCTGGCATGGGGGAACTGACAGCCTCCCGGGCGGCTGTGGGGACTGGTGGCTGCTCTGGTGTTGGCGGGGCTGGGCTCACCATCTCGGCCGGTGTGTCATTTGCGGTAGCTGTCAGTCCGGAGTTGAAGTCCCCCGGGATTTCTTCTGGTGCGTCCGCCCCCGCGTCTGGTTGAGCTGGCTCGTCCCACTCCTCCCCCTCATCCGGCTCCAGGGGTAGCACCCGGCGACGTAGCTGATCGATGTGGCGATGCAGGATCTGGCCGTCTTCCACCGAGACTTCGTAGGACCGGGGGCCACGGACCCGGACTACTCGGGCAGGAATCCACGGGGGCCCTCTCGCGTAGTTCCGTGCGTACACCAGGTCCTCTGGGAAGAACCCTCGCGCTGCCGCTGGCGTTTCTGTGCAGGGCTCCCGCTTGGGCGCTCGATCGGGATGTAACCGGTCCAGCCTGGTGGTGAGGCGTCGGCCCATCAATAGTTCCGCCGGGCTCCGGCCGGTTGTCGCATGGGGCGTCGTTCTCTGGCCGAACAGGAAGTGCGCCAGCCTGAAGTCCCAGTCCGTTCCTTCGGTCCGACAGAGCGCCTCTTTGGCCGTCCGCACCATGCGTTCGGCTTGGCCATTGGTGGCGGGATGGAACGGGGCCGACCTGATGTGGCGAATCCCGTGCTGGCGGGTGAACTCCTGGAACTCCCCGGACGTGAAGGCCGTCCCGTTGTCGGTGACCAGGGTGTCGGGGAGTCCGTGCGAGCTGAAAATCTGCCACATCGCTCGGATGGCTGCCCGGGAGGAGGTGGATGGTACCGGCTCTACTTCTAGCCACTTACTGTAGGCGTCTACAAGTATAAAAAACAGCTGCCCCTGGAACGGGCCCGCAAAGTCGAGGTGCAGGCGCGACCAGGGGCGGTGAGAGGATTCCCAGGCCCTGTCTGGGGCCGTCGGGGGTGCGGGTCGGGAGGCCTGGCAGGGTTGACACCTTTTTACAATGTCCTCAATATCCCGGTCTAACCCTGGCCACCAGACATACCCCCGCGCCAGAGCCTTCATCCTGACTACCCCAGGGTGGTGCTCATGAAGGTCCCTCAGTACCCGTTCCTGTAGTGGTTTCGGAATGACCACCCTGCCTCCCCACATTAGGCACCCCTTATAGGTCGACAGCTCATCGCGCCTTGTGACAAAAGGCGCAAACTCCGGGTCTTGTCTATCTGTCGGCCATCCCCTCCCCACCCAGTTCAAAACCCGACAGAGAACCCTGTCGCGGCCCGTGAGGCGGGCCACCTCCTTGACATGTACTGGGCGATCGGGCAGTGATTCTAGGAGTGCGATGACGTGGGCGGGGGCCGGGTCTGGGTCCGTTGCGGGCAGTGGGAGGCGGCTGAGCGCGTCCGCGTGACCCATGGCCTTTCCCGGGCGGTGGGTGAGGTTGTAAGAGTACCCCGCCAGGAATATGGACCAGCGGAGAACCCTGGGCGAGACCATCTGCGGCGTCTGTCGATCGGGTGCAAGGAGGCCCAGGAGAGGCTTGTGGTCTGTAAGGATCTCGAACGGGCGGCCATAGAGATAATGGTGGAATTTTTAACCCCCGCCACTATCGCTAGTGCCTCCTTGTCTATCTGCGCGTAATTACGCTCCGCAGAAGACAGGGTCCGAGAATAGTAGGCGACCGGAACCTCCCGGCCATCCGGCAACCGATGCCCCAACACCGCCCCCACCCCGTAGGGCGACGCATCACACGCCAGAACCACAGGTAAAGCCTCGCAGAAGTGGTGCAGCACCCCATTGGAGACCAACAAGTCTTTTACCGCCTGGAAAGCTGCCGCATGCTCCAGCTTCCAGGCCCACGGCGCCTCCTTGTCCAGCAGCCGGTGGAGGGGTTCAGCCACCGTTGCCTTTTGGGGCAGAAACGCGTGGGTAAAAATTCAAGAGGCCCAGGAAGGCCTGGAGTTCCGGCTTGGACGTGGGGACCGGGGCTTGTGTGATCGCTCTAATTTTCTCGTCTGTGGGGTGGATGCCTTGTGCATCAACTGCGAACCCCAGGAATTCGATGCGGGGCACACCCAGGAGGCATTTCTCCTTCTTCACCTTGAGGCCAGCCTCGTTGAACCTCTGCAGGACCTGACGCAGCCGTTCGGTGAAGGCGGTGGAGTCCGGTGCCGCGATGATGACATCATCTAAAAAGGGCTGGACCCCTGGAATTCCTTTCAGGAGGGAATCCATGAAAGATTGAAAAATCCCTGGCGCCACTGAAACCCCAAACTGCAGTCTATTGACCCGGAAAGCCCCCTTGTGGGTGGTGATGGTTTGCGCTTCCGCAGCGGCCGTGTCCACTGGCAGCTGCTGGTAAGCCTGCGCCAGGTCCAATTTGCCGAAAACTTTGGCCCCCGTCAGGGAGGCCAGGACATGGCTCACTACCGGGACCGGATAGGCGTGGTCCTGTAGAGCCTTATTTATGGTGCATTTGTAATCTGCACAAATGCGTATAGCCCCATTCGGTTTAATTGGCGTTACAATGGGGGTTTCCCAGCGTGCTGACGCGACCGGTTCCAGCACGCCTTGGGCGACCAGGCGGTCGAGCTCGGCCTCTATTTTTTCCCGCATGGCTAGGGGAGGGGGCCGTGCCTTTATGCGGATGGGTCGTACGTTAGGGTCCAGATCTAGCGAAATCGGGGTCCCATTGTACCTCCCAGGGTCCCATCGAATACTTTGGGGAACTCCCGGCAAACTGCCTCCCAGTCAGCGGTCCCGAAGTGGTTTTACTCCTGCTATTTGGAGTCCCAAAGGCCCAAACCACGACAGTCCCAGGAGGCTTGAGAGGCGCCCCTCCACAACCAGCAGGTCCAGCAAGCCCGAGAACCCTTTAAATCGGACTTGAAACTTGCCCCAGCCACGGACTGCCACTGGGTTTTTGTTAAAGTCCGTCAGTTTCAACCCCGTGGCTTGTGCAGTCGGGGTCCCCCCTTGGGGCATAGCGTTTTAAGGGTCTCCGCGGAAATTATAGAGAACGAGGACCCTGAGTCTATTTCCATTTGGCAGGGGGACCCCTCTATTTGGACAGTCACATGCACCTTGTCCGGGCTTTCAGGGGGCAAGTTACATACCGTCTGCCGGCGCTGTGTCGTCACGGTGTGCAGGCTTGCGGCGTCCAGCTGGGCAGTGGATCCCAGGCGCTTGCCCTTGGAGCGGCAGACTCGGGCGAGGTGTCCGGCCTTGTTGCAGGTCCTGCAGACGGCGTCCCGGAAACGGCAGGTCCGGCACTCGTGAGCGTCGCCACAGCTGGCACAGGCAGATGCGTTGGGCTGGTTTGGTGGTGCGGGGGATCCCCTGTTGCGTTGGGTGCGTGGCTGTGATCGGCGGTTCACCTGTAGGACCTCCTCAGCGTTCGAGTCATCCGAGGGGCCGGAGTCCTGGAGGCGATGGACCGTCTTTGGCCGGCGATCCGCGTGGGACTTCTCATAGGCGGCCGCTTCTTGGATGGCGGCCTCCAGAGTGAGGTCGTCCCGGCTGATGAGCCTGCGGCGCAGCTTCGCCTCCTTCAGCCCCACCAAGAACTGGTTTAGGAGGGTATCTGCGAGGTTGGGGAAGGCACACCTTGTGGCTGCGCGGCATAGTCCGGCCAGGAATTCCGGAGATGTTTCGTCGGGGCCCTGCGTTCTCGCGAAGAACTCCATTCGTTCCGCGAACTTGGTGGGCTTTGGTGCCAAGTGGTCAGTGAACGCCTTGACCAGCATGTCGTAGGTGGCGGCCGCGTCTTTCGGCAGGAGGGGGTTCACCAGGTCCTTCAGGAGGAGGTGTGCCTCGATGCCGCAGTAGCGCAGGAGATAGGCCTTCTTCGTACCTGCATCTGTGATGCCATGGATCTCGAAGTGACGCTCCAGCGTCTCGATCCAGGTCTCCCAGTGTGCGGGACGAGAGATGTCGAAGGCGGGGAAGCTCTCGTTGCTAGCGGCCATGGTGCTCACCCGTGGAGGTCGCCGTTCAGGCGTAGAGTTGGCGGCGTCGGAAGCGAGGCTGCTCTCGGGGTCAGCGGTGCTAGGGAGCGGTGCGGTGCCCAGGAACCGAAGAGGCGGACACGAAGCTCGGCGGCGGCGTTCGGTGCTTTCGGCGTTGGGGCGGTCAGCGGTGCTCGTCTCGTGGTCGTTGTTCATGGAGGGAGTTGGCATCCCATCCTCGTCGCCAGTGAAAAGTACTGAGACTGACGAGTGATTTCAGCTCTCACATACTTTATTAGATGAAGAACAAGACAACTGAGCCGGCTCGCAGGCCGCTTTTATTCCCAAGTGACCCACACCCCAAACACACACACACCCGGTGATTCGCTATTTACATTGATTGGATTAACTCCTGCTCCTCCATTGGAGGGGAGTCAGGATCCACTAGTCCATTGTCCTTCGGGGCGAAGCTCAGGCCCTTCGCCTGGCCACATGGTGGACCGGTTAGAACCAGTCCAAGCACATGGCCGTCCAGAGCCCATGTTCTCAAGTGGATACATTACAGTCACCCAGCTGGCTGCATGAGGCGGAGCGAGGAATCAAACCCGGTTCTCCAGATTAGAGTCCACCACTCTTAGCCATTACACCAAACAGGCTCTCCTAAGGAAACAGGACCAGTTCTAGTTTCCCCACTTTAGCACACCACATGGCGTTGCTTGATATATGGAGTCGCCCTCGGTTATGAGTTGGGAGCACCGTGTCTTAAGCTCAGTACAATAACACTGTGTCTTTTGGGTCCTCATCAGATAAGAAGTGTGTGATGGATGGGCATCTTCTAAGCGTGATGTTCCTTCCTTGGGCCACGTATTGCGTGTTCCGATAAAAAGGAGCCATAAATCTCTGCCGATGGGAACGCCAGCTGTCCCCACTGAATCTCTCCCTTCCCTGACCTGTTATACCCCCTCCGTCCCCTTCCCCACATTCTCTAGTAATGGGCTCTTAACTTGGAAATATAGCCAGAGTAAATACCGATGATCGCGGCACCTGCGAGGCCCCTCCGATAAGGCATGATCCGTGTTTCCTTGTGATAACTCCCGCCTCCTGATGTTTTGAAACGAGAATTGCGTCGACTCTCCCAGGTTAAGTCCGGCCGGGCAGAAGACGATGTGCCTGGAAAGTGAGATTCCAAACAGAAGATTTAACTAGCTTCCTGCAGGGTGGCGCGGACACACTATTGTGACGCTAAAACATGGCTTTGGTACATTTTGGCTTTTATGAAGAATGCATTCATTAATGACCATTTAAAACGCTAAGGCATCATGTGAGTAAATAAATGCATGATCGTTGACAATGATGACGATAACGGATGTTGCTGTTAACCGCTTATTGTTGTTGTTATTACACAGGCCATGTAGAGTGTGGGGTAGTGGTTAAGTGCGCGGACTCTAATCTGGAGAGCCGGGTTTGATCCCCCCACTCCTCCACTCGCAGCTGCTGGATGACCTTGGGCGAGCCATAGTTCTGTCAGAGCTGTTCTCTCGAGGACAGTTCTGGAAAGAGCTCTCTCAGCCCCGCCTACCTCACAGGGTGTCTGCTGTGAAGAGAGGAAGGGAAAGGAGATTGTAAGCTGCTCTGAGACTCTTGAGTGAAGGGCGGGATATAAATCCAATCTCCTCCTCCTCCTCCTCCTCCTCTTCTTCTTCTTCTTCATGGCATTTTAAGGTGTAGTGGTTAGGAGTGCAGACTCTAATTTGGGAGAACCGGGTTTGATTCCCTGATCCTCCACGTGCAGCTGCTGATATAGGTATTGATATACAGGTATTGATATATAGATCTATCTATCGTCTGTCTATCTATCTATCTATTTATCTATCTATAGATATATAGAGATATTGATATACAGGTATTGATATATAGATCTATCATCTGTCTGTCTGTCTGTCTGTCTGTCTGTCTGTCTATCTATCTATCTATCTATCCATCATCTATCTATCTCATCCATCTATCTATATTTATCTATATCTATCATCTATCTATCTCATCCATCATCTATCTATCTACCTACCTACCTACCTACCTATCATCTATCTCATCCATCCATCCATCCACCCATCCATCCATCCACCCATCCATCCATCCATCAACCCATCCATCAACCCATCCATCCACCCATCCCTCTATCTATCTATCTATCTATCTATCTATCTATCTATCTATCTATCTATCTATCTATCTATCTATCTATCTATCATCTATCTATCTATCTATCTATCTATCTATCTATCTATCTATCTATCTATATCTATATCTATATCTATATCTATATCTATCTCATCCATCATCTATCTATCTACCTACCTGTCTGTCTATCTATCTATCTCATCCATCTATCTATATCTATCTCTATCAGTATCTGTCTATCTCATCCATCATCTATCTATCTACCTGCCTACCTACCTATCTGTCTATCATCTATCTCATCCATCCATCCATCCATCCATCCATCCACCCATCCATCCACCCATCCATCCATCCATCCATCCATCCATCCACCCATCCATCCATCCATCCACCCACCCATCCATCCCTCCCTCTCTCTCTCTCTCTCTCTCTCTCTATCTATCATCTATCTATCTATCTATCTATCTATCTATCTATCTATCTATCTATCTCATCCATCATCTATCTATCTATCTATCTATCTATCTATCTACCTACCTACCTATCTATCATCTATCACATCCATCCATCCATCCATCCATCCACCCACCCACCCACCCACCCACCCATCCACCCATCCATCCATCCATCCATCCATCCATCCATCCATCTATCTATCTATCTATCTACCTACCTACCTACCTACCTATCTACCTATCTACCTATCTACCTATCTATCTACCTTTAATTGGCTTTGCATGCAGATGAAAGGCCAGCCCCCCCCAGTGCCCCATGCCCTGTGACTTCTTCCACTGGAGCCTTGCTGCAGGGTGGGTGGGGAGACGCTTGGGTCCCCCTTTGGGACGCCATACTAGGAATGCAGAAAGTGGGTGCCCGGTCCGCTGTGCAGAAGAACGAGAGGAAAAAGAACAAGTCTTTCCCCCCCTTCCCCTCCCAGAGCCAGAGAACAGAATCAGCAGAAGGGTTGAAAGGAGTTACTATAGCGACCAGTCTCACCTCTGCTGGCTCTTACCGCAGGGTGTGAAAAGAACAGAACGAGAAAGTATTCTTGACGCTGGAGGGGAGAAGGCCGCAGAGACGGTATCTGCAGAGCGCCAAGAGCGAAGGCCCAGATCTGGAGGGTCTCTTCTTCCACCCTCTGCCTCTTATGGGATCACAGCTTGGGGCGGGCAGGAAACGCAGTCCCGTTCCAGCCTGCAGGCTGTATGTAGCAGGGGAATCAAGTTGTGTATATCAGACTTGGACTCTCTTCTTCCACATGTCTTAATATCAGGCACGGATGGTGGGAAGGCCAGCTGTCCTGTTTTGGGCAGGATCTCCATCTTGAACTGTTGGCTCCAGATTGTGAGATTCCTGGAGATTTGGGGGATGGCGCCTGGGGAGGGCAGTGTTTGGGGAGAGGAGGGACCTGATTGGGGTATAATGCCATAGAGCCCACCTTCCAAGGTGGCCATTTTCTCCTGGGGACCTGACCTCTTTTTCCTGGAGTTCTCCAGGTCCCTCCTGGAGTTCTCCAGGTCCCTCCTGGAGGCTGGCCATCCTATCCCCATGCCTTTACTAAATATAAGAAGAACTTGAAGTATACAAGAAGATATCATCTAAGAAGAGCATAAGAAGAGTATGAGAAGAACTTGGCTGGATCCAACTGAGAGTCCGACTGAGAGGATCCGACCGAGAGACCGAGAGAGCCAGTTTGGTGAGGTGGTGAAATGCGTGGACTCTAATCTGGGAGAACCGGGTTTGATTCCCCCATTGCTCCACATGCACCTGCTGATGTGACCTTGGGTCAGTCACAAGCTCTGGCACAGCTGGTCTTGAAAAAGAGCAGTTTCTGTCTGAGCTCTCTCAGCCCCGCCTACGTCACAGGGTGTCTGTTGTGGGGAGGGGAAGGGAAAGGAGTTTATAAGCCGCTCTGAGACTCCTTTGGATAGTGAAGGGTGGGGTATAAATCCAATCTCTTCTTCTTCTCCTCCTCTGTTAAGAACATAAGAACCTAAGAGAAGCCTTGTTGGATCGGGCCAATGGCCCTTCAAGTCCAACACTCTGTGTCACACAGTGGCCAAAATCCAGGGGCCATCAGGAGGTCAACCAGCAGGGCCATAAGAACTTAAGAGAAGCCATATTGGATCAGGCCAATGGCCCCTCCAGTCCAACACTCTGTGTCATACAGGGACCAAAGCCAAGGTGCCATCAGGAGGTCCACTAGTGGGGCCAGAACTCCAGAAGTCCTCCCACTCTGGCCCCCCAAGCACCAAGCAGACAGAGCATCACTGCCCCAGACATAAGAACGCAAGAGAAGCCATGTTGGATCAGGTCAGTGGCCCCTCCAGTCCAACACTCTGTGTCACACAGTGGCCAAAAACCAAGTGGCCTCAGGAGGTCCACCAGCAGGGCCAGAACTCCAGAAGCCCTCCAACTGTGGCCCCCCAAACACCAAGAATACAGAGTACCACTGCCCCAGACAGAGTGCTCCATCTATAAGAACTTAAGAGAAGCCATGTTAGATCAGGCCAATGGCCCCTCCAGTCCAACACTCTGTCACACAGTGGCCAAAAATACCAGCTACCATCAGGAGGTCCAGCAGTGGGGCCAGGACACTAGAAGCCCTCCCACTGTTGCCCCCTCCAAGCACCAAGAATACACAGCATCCCTTGCCCCAGACTGAGAGTTCCCATCTATACCTTGTGGCTTATAGCCACTGATGGATCTCTGCTCCATATGTTCTCTGCTCAGCCCTAGTTATTCAGGATCAGCTAGGGTTGCCAGCCTCCAGGTGGGGTCTGGAGATCTCCCGCTTTTACAACTGACCTCCAGCTGACAGAGATCAGCTCCCCTGGAGAAAATGGCTGTTTTGACGGGTGGCCTCTATGGGCGATTCTGCACTGGCTTTCCCCTCCGTTGTTTTACCAAACCTACCTTGGAACAGAAGTTCCCCTCCGCGTTGCGTGCTGCTTTCGCTTTCTGTGATCATCAGATTTTATGGTACCCTCTGCACTGCATGCCGCTTTCGCTTTCTTCGATCATCAGGTTTTATGGTACCGTCTGCACTGCATGCCGCTTTCGCTTTCTTCGATCATCGGGTTTTATGGTACCGTCTGCACTGCATGCCGCTTTCGCTTTCCTTGATCATCGGGTTTTATGGTACCGTCTGCACTGCATGCCGCTTTCGCTTTCCTTGATCATCAGGTTTTAGGGTACCGTCTGCACTGCATGCCGCTTTCGCTTTCCTTGATCATCGGGTTTTATGGCACCTTCTGCATAGATTTAGGGTCATTCAGGGGTGACTTTGCAGTCAGTACGGCGATGCCCCAGGGCGTTTGAATGTGGTTTTGAGCTGCAGCTTTTCCTCAGCGTGGAGAAAATGCAGAGCGAATGCCGGATGCAGAATCACCCTATGGCATCTTACCTCACTGAGGCCCCTCCCCTCCCCAAACCCCGCCCTCTCCCGGATCCAACCCCAAAGTCTTCAGGCATTTTCCAACCCAGACCTGTCAATCCTTAGGATCGGCCCTGGCCTTTTGGTGGGCTGTATGTTAGAACCAGCAGTCTGTAGCTGCAGGTGTTTTTTCCGGCTTGTTCTGTCACAACCTCCTGCTTTCCGCAGGGTCAAAGCCTTGCGGGATGTGGATTCGAGTCCGTGGCAGGACGGCTTCCGACGCCCAGGAGAACACATCGAATCAGAACAATTAACACTTGCTCAGTGTGCCAGTGATGAGGCTGCTCTGTCCATTGGCTGCGGGAGGCTAGCAAATGGTACAGGCACATGGCTGGGGAGATGCTAGCATGCGGTCTTTTTCTTTTTTCATTTGAATCTCATCAGAGAACACAACGGGGATTTTTCCGCACTTACTTCATGGATCCATTCTGAGCAGGTTCAGGCTAGCTTTTTTGGTTGTTGTTTTTTTAGTTTTGGTTAAAGGAGACAACATTGTCAAGCTTCGAGTCTCTGCTGGTAGAAATTGCGAGCGGAGAAGCTTGATCCTCCCGTCCTTCGGCACTGGCTTCACAGGAAGAATTCCACACCCTTTCTGCGCTGGCCTTGAAACAGCAAACCAGGGCCCTTTATGGAGCAGGAACTCCTTTGCATATTAGGTGACACACCCCTGAAGTAACCAATCCTCCAAGAGCTGGAAGTAGCCCCTGTAAGAAGAGCTCTGTAAGCTCCTGGAGGATTGGCTGCATTAGGGGTGTGTCGCCCAGGGCTCTTTCTGTAGCAGGAACTCCTTTGCATATTAGGCCACACACCCCTAACGTAGCCAATCCTCCAAGAGCTGACAGTAGGTCCCTGTAAGAAGAGCTCTGTAAGCTCTTGGAGGATTGGCTACATGAGGGGTGTGTCTCCCAGGGCTCTTTTTGTAGCAGGAACTCCTTTGCATATTAGGCAACACCCCCTAACATATTACAGGCAATACCCCTGTAAGAAGAGCTCTGTCAGCTCTTGGAGGAATGGCTACATTAGGGGTGTGTCACCTAATACGCAAAGGAGTTCCTGCTACAAAAAGAGCCCTGAAAGTACCTAATTCTCAACATAGCCCAGTGGGTGGATACTTAAATCCAGAGGTTGGCGCCATGAACAGAAGGGACAGAAATTCCTAACAAGCCTACAAAAAAAACAAACACCAGGTGTGCAGTAAAATCTGAAATCTAAAGAAACACAAGAAGAAGAAGAGGAGGAGGAGAAGAGATTGGATTTATACCCCGCCTTTCACTCAGAGCAGTTTACAATCTCCTTCCCTTCCCCTCCCCACAACAGACACCCTGTGAGGTAGCTGGGGCTGAGAGAGCTCTTTTGAGGACTGCCCTTGAGCGAACAGCTCCAAGAGAACTTGTGACTGACCCAAGGTCACACCAGCAGCTGCATGTGGAGGAGGGGGGGAATCAAACACAGTTTTCCTAGATTACAGTTCATGCTCTGAAACATAAAATTATAGAAGTGGTGCTGTACCTTTAAGAGATGAATGCCCTCTCAGGGGCCGTTGTGAGGTGTGAGAGGCAAACACAACAGCAATGCCAGCTTTCAAACATTGGTTTCTGCCAGCAATAGGCAGTGGGAGGGAGGCATGCTTTTCTAAGGCTGATTTGGCCTTTGAAGGAAGAAGAAGAGGAGGAGGAGATTGGATTTATACCCTGCACTTCACTACCCGAAGGAGTCTCAGAGTGGCTTACAGTCTCCTTTCCCTTCCCCTCCCTACAACAGACACCCTGAGAGAGCTCTCTCAAGGCCTGCCCTTGAGAGAACAGCTCTGAGAGAATGTGTGACTGATCCGAGGTCACACCAGCAGCTGCATGTGGAAGAGTGGGGGAATCAAACCTGGTTCTCCCAGATTAGAGTCCAGGCTCCTAACCGCGAAACCAAACTGGCTCTCATTGGGGCCGGATGTCAGCTTGCTGCCATAGAGGTTGGTGTGTGGAGGGATTTGAACTGCCTGATCTTGTTACTTTCGTTTCTCTCACTGTCTCTTGTGATGGTTCTTTATCTGTATGTTTTATGTGCATGACCTTGGTTCCTAGCTGTAACATCATCCTTAGGAACGCGGGTCCGTTACTTCTTGGCGGGCCCTGCTTTTCAGCTTGATCGGCTCGTGGCCGCCCAGTGACCCCTTTTGAACCATGTATATCTATTCCCCCCATGCTTTTCCCTTTAATCTCAACACAGATCCTGAATTATGGCATCAAAATGTCTGTGCTGTTGCAATCTTGAGTATGCTGTTCGGGTGTGTCTCTGTAAGCTGCAAACCTATGATGACGCAGCAGCCGCAGAACTGGAAGAAGAAGCAGAAGATGGCCCACTGTGGGCCTGAGAGAAGTCCTCCGGGGGCCTGATCCAGCCCCCGGGCCGCATGTTTGACACCCCTGCCCTAGATGGAGCCTGGTGTTTGCCCCAAATTACAACGGATCTTCGGACCATAGAGATCCATGGCCCTGGAGGAAATGACAGCGTTGGAGGATGGTCTTTGTGACATCACACCCCCTGTCCCAAACATAGGGTCTACCCCCTAACCTTCAGGAATTTCCCAAGACCTTGAGCATGAATCTGAAGCACTACAGGAAAAGCACTAATCCCAACAAATGCGCCCCTGAACTACTATCCTCTCCCTTCCCCAAGTTAAAAGATTAATAAAATACACGGAAACACCTGTAGGACACAAACGCTAAATCTTTTGCCTGTAATTTTTTTTTCCCCGGCACGTCCTTTGAAAGCCATTGTTTTACTGTCACATCAATGCACATATATTAAAGGGAAACGATATTAAGTTGTAGCGGTAAGCAATACATAAAAGGGCCCTTGTATTAAAAAAATGAATTATGCAAATCCGGCCTCTCTTCCCTTTCGCAGGCCTTCATGAAAATGTAAAACAAATCTTAATAATGCGCCCTTCTGATTTAAATTGCTGGAAGAGGAAAACGGTAGCCGGGGGTTCGGGAGTGGCGGGGAAGCGAATGGCTTACGATTGTTATTATTTTTATTGCTGCTGTTATCATTATCCTATCCAGAGCCGGAATCTTCCATCACCCGTTTCCTGTGAGAAATCGAAACATCAAATATGGTTGCGGTGGTCGAATCCATTCACCCCAGGTGGATAACGGAGCGGATAAGACAAATTCAATACGCCAGTTTGGTGTAGTGATTAAGTGTGCGGACTGTAATCTGGGAGAACCGGGTTTGATTCCCCACTCCTCCATTTGCACCTGCTGGATGACCTTGGGCAAGCCATAGATCTGGCACAGCTGTTCTTGAAAAAAGAGCAGTTTCTGTCAGGAGTTCTCTCAGCCCCACCTACCTCACTGGGTGTCTGTGGTGGGGACGGGAAGGGAAAGGAGTAGCCGCTCTGAGTGAAGGGTGGGGTATAAATCCAATCTCCTTGTCCTCGTCCTCCTCGTCCTCCTCCTCCGTCTTCTTCTTCTTTCGCTATGGGGAAGCCTTTTCCCATACACACACTTTTAAAAACAGGTGGGGGATATCTATTGGGAGTAGGTGTGTCCAGGGGTCTTTTTGTAGAAAAACAGCTGCAGGAGCTCATTAGCATATGGTATGCTAATGAGCCATTAGGCTATTAGCATATGCCATGCCCCCGACATCACCGGAAAATAACTTTTTTCCCACCATAGAGAACAATGGAAGGAATGGGGCAACCTGTTTAGGGGCCTATAGAATTGGACCCCCTGATCCAATGTTCTTGAAACTTGGTCGGTATCTTGGGGAGAGGCTCCATCAGCTACCCTGTGAGTTTGGAGCCTCTCCCTCAAACCCCCTCCCCTCCAGCACCCAGAATATACCCTATGGTTTCACCATTGACTTCAATGGCCCATAGGCTATAATGGAGCTGAAATTGATATTCGGCTGCCTGAAAGACTCCCCTGGATGCCGGCTGGGGGCGGGGCTTGGCTCCTGAGCTTCCGGAGCTGTGCTCCGGTGCGCTCCCCCCCAAAGACCCCTGGGTGTGTCTATTGCGGAGGGGAAAAAAGAATCTATGGACACCTTAAAGTCTAATGTAGGAACGTTACATTTTTTTCTGGGTACGTCACTTAACACTTCCGGAATGTTCCCTCCACCCCGCTACCCGTGGGTCTGACGGACCCGGCAATCCTACATCCGCCATATTAGTTTCAACTTACAATGTTCACGTTGAGCTTGATAAGAGAAATATAACTACAGAAAACTTTGTATCCGACAGAATCCAGAACTTCCTTCAAACGTGTTAAGGCCTTCGCTAGATCTATTTGAACCTTCTCCAAATCTAACCAAGTTATTTTAAGAAAACTGCGTCGTGACCTTTCGGTGTCTCAATATTGGGTGCCTTCTGTCGTTCCAAAGGGTTAGCTGCAAAATATTTTACTCCAGCCAGAATCTTATGGGTTTGGTTTTTTTAAAAAAATAATCCTTTAAATAACTTGACAACCACAGCACATGGTAGTACAATACTCATTATTCTGTTAATTACAATAATGATATTTCTCGAACAGATGATCTGTGTAGACAATAGATGGAGAATTAGTTTTGCAGTAACCAGATCTGCCACCCATGGCTTTCTTTTCCTTTGTATATTTTGCGTAGCATTTGCAGGCTATGAAATTCTTAAGAGTTTTAAATTGTTGTGCTTTTTTTTTCATTATAAAGTCATTACTGTTGCCAGCTCTGGGGTGGAGAATTCTTGGAAATTTGGGAGTCTGGGGCGGGCAGGGTTTTGGGAGTGGAGAAACCTCAAGGGGGTCTAATGCAATAGAGTCCCTCCTCCGAAGCAGCCATTTTTCCCAGGGAAAGTGATCTCTGTCACCTGGAAACCAATCACAATTCTGGGAGATTTCCAGGTTCCGCCTGGAGGTTGGCAACCTCATAAAATTGTGATGTTGGAAGGGTCTTAAAGGCCATCTTTCTCCATGCTCAATGCAAGCATTCCAAAATCAGAGTATCCTGAGATACCGGTGTCCAGGGCTCTTTTTGTAGAAAAAGCCCAGCAGGAACTCATTAGCATAATAGGCCATACCCAACAGCAGGAACTTATTAGCATATTAGGCCACACCCCAACAGCACAGCTCATTAGCATATTAGACCACACCCCCGTGCCACCAGAAGTGTGGTCATCCAGCCACACCCGCCTTTTGCTTCTTATTCTGTTTACCTTGTTTGTTGTCAAAAACCCAGGGCTTTTTTTGGAGCAGGAACCCCTTTGCATGTTAGGCCACACACCCCAAATGTAGCCAATCCTAATGAGTTTCTGCTGTTGGGTGTGGCCTATTATGCTAACAAGTTCCTACTGGGCATGGCCAACTTGGGAGCCAGCCAGAACTCCGGTCCTGTGTGTTCCTGCCCAAATATAGCCCTGCCGGTGTCCAACCCTGCTAGAACTTGCAGAAGGGCATCTGATTTCCCCCACTATTCCTGCCCTTCCCTGAAAGCCCACATAGCCTCTCCCCTGTTCCTGCTTCCTTCTCTCCTTTCTTCCCACCAGCCATCCTTCATCTGACCCCCAACGCCAGCTTTTCCTCCTTCTCTCCTCCTGGGAATCTGTACCCAGGACAACTATGGCCCAGTCATGCAGTGCTGGCAAAGTCTGGCCATCATCCCCAAAGTCCCGCCTCTTCTCCAGGGCTCTCAACCAATCCTTGTGATTAGAGCCTCAGAGCAAATCCAAGCGATTGTCAGCCAATCAAAGCCCATGGAACTCCCACTGGATGGGAGGAGCTGAGCGGGCCTCTATAAAAGGGAAAACTTCTCTCCTCAGATAGTGATTTGGAGGTTCTGGTTAACAGTGTCATATTAGCAAGGATTTATTTTTTCATTTTTTAAGGTGGGCTGGGTAGGTATAGGGGAGAAAGCTTGCTTTTAGGTGATAAATAAGCGCCCTGATAAAAGCCAGAAGCACCATATCTACCTAGGCACTTGAGGTGAAAGGGTAAACCTACATCTTTTGAGGGCTGTGGCTCAGTGGCAGAGCATCTGCTTGGCATGTGGAAGGTCCCGGGTGAAATCCCTGGCATCTCCAGTTAAAAGATCTGGCAGCTGGTGATGGGAAAGGCCTCTGCCTGAGATCCTGGGGAGCGGCTGCCAGTCTGAGTAGACAATGCTGAGTTTGATGGACTGATGGTCTAATTCAGTATAAGGCAGCTTCCTGTGTTCATGTGAGGGAACCTGTGTTTTAGTAACCAGGTCTGGTAAACCCCTAACCTGAGGTAAACTTTCTCAGGAAAGGAACCAGAATTTCTCCTCAGTGGTTCATTTACTTCAGTTGGGTCCAAAGCAGGGCTATTTTTGGGCAGGAACACACAGGAAGGGAGTTCTGGCTGGCTCCTGAGTTGGCCACGCCCAGCAGCAACTCATTAACATAATAGGCCACACCCAACAACAGAAACTCATTAGGATTGGCTACATTAGGGGTGTGTGGCCTAACATGCAAAGGGGTTCCTGCTCCAAAAAAAGCCCTGGGTTTTGACAACAAACATGGCAAACAGAATAAGAAGCAAAAGGTAGGAGTGGCCGGATGACCACACTTCTGGAAACATGGGGGTGTGGCCTAATATGCTAATTGGTTTCTGCTGTTGGGTGTGGCCTATTATGTTAATGAGTTCCTGCTGGGCTTTTTATACAAAAAAAGCCCTGGTCCAAAGTATTCAATCTTGTGGAAGAAAGGTTGTAACTGCTAGGTTGCAGTGGAGAGTCATTTTACCCTTATAAACTGAAACATTCCGCACCAAACCCTCTGTTGACTATCATGTTTTCTTCTGTTAAAGAGAATGTGGTCTTTAGCCTTTACCTGTGTTTTTATCTGTCCAGTGGCATATACAGGAACAAGGGAACTAAATTTGTCCCCCCCACCCCCGACAGAAGAAAGAGTCCTAAATATTAAGAAAGGGCTTAATATTTAACACATTTTTCAATTTACCTTACAAGGTGTAGCTAAGAGAGGAAGTTATCCATGGCAAAGGGGTTTCGATAATTCTTTGCATACTTTATACTTAATTTCTTTCCCATCATTTGGATGGACGTTGGATACCTTTCTGATTCGTATATGAAATAAAATCATGCCACGTTTTGTAAAAATCTGACATTTTGGCTTTACCTTTAACTACTCTAAGTTGATATGCCAATTTTTCTGCCATAGCTATTTGCCATAGCTTGGAATACCAATCATGTAATGTTAAAAATTCCTCAGATTTCCAGCACTTTGCTATTACCCTATGGGCTGTCATCAACATAAACACTATTAATCCTTTAGATGTCACTTTTCCATTTTGTTCCCCCCAAATTGTTAACAAAACCAGTGCTGGTGTGGTAAATATGATTTGATGCGTGATATTTTCCATTTCTGTAAATATCCCCCCTCCCAAACTGTGACACTACAGGGCATGACCATCACGTGTGGATAGAACCGCCTTGCTGGTTACATTTTCTCCAGCATTTTGTGTTGTTTGCATTATTTATTCTTGCAAGACGCACCAGAGTAATATACCATCGATGTAATAGTTTCAGCGAATTTTCCCTACGGGCTATTGATACAGTTTTCCTTGTTTCAGTCACCCATAATTTATTCCATATATTTTGTTCTATTTTTATCCCGGTATCAGTTCCCCATATTGCTTTCAGTCTATTTGATGTATCTGGGTCTATTTCAGCTAAGAAAGTGTATATTTTCGAAATTATTCTTTCTGGACTATGCATATGTTGCGTTAGAATCTGTTCAAATTTCATCATCTTTCTGGTCACAGTTTGCCTTCTTGTGAGGTTCCCAATTAATGATGGAGAAGAATCCAATTCTTGCAACTTTTCTTTTAGTTCTACTCCAGTAAGGGGAGTTCCATTTTCATAAAAAATCTCTCATTATGTAAATCCCCTTTTTATTTCCATTTACCATATTCTGGTTTATTTATGTAAGAGAATTTAGGGTGTAACATAAACGGAAGAAATGGAGATATTTCTGGAATTAATTTGTTTTTCCATTTACTGTTTTCCCATTTATTCCAAAAGTTTAATATAGTACATAGAAAAGGATTCTCGACCCATTTTATGTCTCTTACACCAGTTTGGTGTAGGGGTTAGGAGCGTGGACTCTAATTTGGGAGAACCGGGTTTGATTCCCCACTCCTCCGCATGCAGCTGCTGATGTGACCTTGGGTCAATCACAAGTTCTTTCAGAGCTGTTCTCTCGTGAGCAGTCCTCGAAAGAGCTCTCTCAGCCCCACCTACCTCACAGGGTGTCTGTTGTGGGGAGGGGAAGGGAAAGGAGATTGGAAGCCGCTCTGAGACTCCGAGTGAAGGGTGGTGTATAAATCCAATCTCTTCTCCTCTTCGACTTTTCCCCCACCAAAAATATTTTTTCAGCCAATTCCAATTGTACCCCATTTGCTTCCATAACCATCCTATTGTTTATCAGAAATACCCTCCAAGTATGATACCAATACTCTCAACTGGTTTGCCTCATAGTATTTACTTATACTGGTCTCTCCCCACCCCCTTGATCCAATCTCTTTTGTCTCAAGGTCTTTGTAATTCATGATCTTTTACCTTGATTAAGAAAGTTAGTAAATATCATTTGGCCACTTTGACAGATTTTTTGGTTCAATTACTATAGAAAGTGCTTGAAAGAAATAATTTCATTTTGACAATGTCATCATTTTTATAGCACTGGTTTTATCCATGATTGATAAGCATATCTGGGACCAAGGTAGTAAGATCCTTTCAGAACTCAGGCCATGTTTAAGTTTAAAGAGCCTGCATTAGAACAAGACCAGCAAGGGCAAGTCTAGGGTTGAGGTACAGGCGGACTGCATGCTGGCACCAGAACCTAAGAGGCCTTTAAAACAAAACAAAGCTATGGGTAAGTTTCTAGACCAGTGTTTCCCAATATGATTATGATGTCTGCCAGATGGTTTTAAACAGGGCTTTTTTTGTAGAAAAAGCCCAGCAGGAACTCATTAGCATAACAGGCCACACCCAACAGCAAAAAACTCATTAGCATATTAGGCCACACCCCAACAGCACACCTTATTACCATATTAGGCCACACCTCACGTTACCAGAAGTGTAGTCATCCAGCCACACCCACCTTTTGCTTCTTATTCTGTTTACCTTGTTTGTGTCAAAACTCAGTGCTTTTTTTGTAGCAGGAACTCCTTTGCATGTTAGGCCACACACCCCTGATGTAGCCAATCCTAATGAGTTTCTGCTGTTGGGTGTGGCCTGTTATGCTAATGAGTTCCTGCTGGGCGCGGCCAACTCGGGAGTCAGCTGGAACTCCATTCCTGTGCGTTCCTGCCTCAAAATAGCCCTGGTTTTAAAAAGTGGGTGAGGTCAGGTGGGGCTTTTGCCCAGCATGGCTTCTGATTGGCCGTTGGAGATGTGATTGGTTGTGCAGACTTTTAAGAAAAACAGGAAGCTGCCTGATTCTGAATCAGACCCTCGGTCCATCATAGTCACCACTGTCTACTCAGACTGGCAGTGGCTCTCCAGGGTCTCGGCTGAGGTCTTTCCCATCACCTACTGCCAGGTCATTTAACTGGAGATGCTGGGATTGAACCTGGGACCTTCTGCCTGCCAAGCAGATGTTCTGCCACTGAGCCACAATGCCTCCCTTGAAGTTGCATTGGCAGCTGCTGCCACCGGAGCATTAGGATCTTCACTCTATGACTGAAGGAAACTTGTGTGTATGCAAAAAAGTATTTAAGAAGAAGAGGAGGAAGAGGAAGAGGAGGAAGAGATTGGATTTATACCCTGCCCTTCACTACCCAAAGGAGTCTCAGAGCGGCTTACAGTCTCCTTTCCCTTCCCCTCCCCACAACAGGCACCCGGTGAGTTGGTGGGGCTGAGAGAGCTCTCTTGAGAACTACCCTTGAGAGAACAGCGCTGAGAGAACTTGTGACTGACCCAAGGTCTCACCAGCAGCTGCATGTGGAGGAGTGGGGAATCAAACCCGGTTCTCCCAGATTAGAGTCTGTGCTCCCAGCCACTACACCAAACTTGTTCTCAATTTTAAGATAATATGTTCATTTTAAAAGGCATCCTGTTCTGCCGGAAATGCTGCAGAGTTCCTATGATGCGTGGCGTCACTCCCTGAGACGTTTGTGGCCTGCTCTGCCTCTTGTGGCAGCCATTTTGTGGCCGCATCCACACACACACCCCGTGTCAGAATTCCAAAGGCGTCTGCAGGCTCAAAAAGGTTGGCGACCTCTATTCCCGACCTTATGGCTGAAGAGGAAGAGCTCGCGAGAAAAGCCAGCGGACTGTCTCAGAAAACACAGAAGACGGCCCACACTGTGCCAGAAGGCAGAACAGTTATCCGAAGAAAGAAGAAGAAGAAGAAGAGATTGGATTTATACCCTGCCCTTCACTACCCAAAGGAGTCTCAGAGCGGCCTACAAATTCCTTTCCCTTCCCCTCCCCACAACAGACACCCTGTGAGGTAGGTGGGGCTGAGAGAGCTCTTGACAGAAACTGCTCTTTTTTCGAGAACAGCTCTTATCAGAACTATGGCTTGCCCAAGGTCATCCAGCCAGGTGCAAGTGGAGGAGTGGGGAATCAAACCCGGTTCTCCCAGATTAAAGTCCGCACACTTAGCCACTACACCAAACCAGCTCCCGAAACTGAGAACCAGAGGAAGAATCAGCACCCCACTTAGAAGACAAGACAGCAATCCACTCCTATTAGAATTAATGGGGGGTTGGGCATTGCCTGCACCGGAGAACGGCAGATAGCTCTCTCCAGGCAGCTGTCCGTAGACGCGAACTGCTGTCCCTCGAACTAAAGCCGGAGTAAAACCCCTGAAAAGAGTAGAGGGAGAAGGAGCTCGGCCACAAATTGCATTTAAATTGCCACTGAATGGTTATCATTTGCCCAGGAAAACCCCCTCCCCTCTCAAATCGTATTAATGGTAATGTGAGCCGGGCTCAATCAAAACCCGGAGATAGGGCAATAATGGCTTAACAAATTTATTTTGCGAGAGTAATATCTTTAGGGAAAGGGAAATGATAGCCATTCCGAGAAGATGGCCCCTTGGAAATGAAGAATCAGGGCTCCATTAAGGGACGATGAAAGGATTCGGCAGAGGCGGATCAACCGGAAGGGAAGGGACCGTGCTGAAGGGCTTTTTTTTTTTGGCAAGGGGGATGGATTCGGGCTCGCTCTCACTATGGGGGCAAATGCCATAGATCTGTACCAAGGTGGCAGAGTTTCTCCTGGTGTGTAGCTGGTCCAAGAGTCGCCAACGCCCAGGTGTGGCCTGGAGATCGCCTGGATTTACAGCACAGACCTCCGGACAGCAGAGACCAGTTCCCCTGGAGAAATTCAGTTGGGTAGCCGTGTTGGTCTGAAGCAGCAGAACGAAGATTGAGTCCAGCGGCACCTTTAAGTCTGCAATCACACGCACAAAATAATCCAGTCTCGATCCACATTCAATGCACTTTCCAAGTGAATTTTACTGTGTGAACTGGCAAAATCCAGTTGGAAAGTGCGTCGAAAGTGGACTATTTAGCGTGCGTGATCACAGCCTAAGACCAACAAAAGTTTTATTCAGAGTGTAAGCTTTTGTGTGCAGAGCACACTCCCTCAGACAAATGTGCACAAAACCTTACGCTTTCGAACTGCCCTCAAGAGGACAGCTCTGAGAGAACTTGTGACTGACCCAAAGTCACACCAGCAGCTGCATGTGGAGGGGTGGGGAATCAAACCTGGTTCTCCCAGATTAGAGTCTGCCAGGGATTTTTTGGAGAAAAAGCCCAGCGGGAACTCATTAGCATAATAGGCCACACCCAACAGTAGAAACTCATTAGCACATTAGGCTACACCCCAATAGCACTGCTAATAGGCCACACCCAACAGTAGAAACTCATTAGCATATTAGGCCACACCCCGATAGCACTGCTAATAGGCCACACCCCCATGTTACCAGGAGTGTGGTCATCCAGCCACACCCACCTTTTGCTGCTTATTCTGTTTACCTTGTTTGTTGTCAAAACCCAGGGCTTTTTTTTGTAGCAGGAACTCCTTTGCATGTTAGGCCACACACCCCTCATGTAGCCAATCCTAATGAGTTTCTGCTGTTAGGTGTGGCCTGTTATGCTAATGAGTTCCTTCTGGGCATGGCCAACTCCGGAGCCAGCTGGAACTCCGTTCCTGTGTGTTCCTGCCCAGAAATAGCCCTGGAGTCCGCGCTCTTAACCACTGCACCAAACTGCCTCATGGGCATGCCTCGGTTATCCCACTCAGCTGAATCCTGGGCAATCGGGAAAGTGTGGCGTGAAATCCCAGCTCCCCGTGGACTCTATTGCTGTATAGAGTAAAGGTCCCCCCCGCCCTTTCTGAGCCTGCGGGTGCTTTAGAATTCTGACACAGCACGGTGGGAGCAGCAACCAACCAGTGGCCGCAGGAGGCGGGGCCAGCCGTAGAATGGCCGCTGCGGCTTCCCGTCAGCCCCACGGTGAAGCTCCTCCTTGTGCTGCGGGGGCCGCTGCTGGCAAAGCGATCCTTTTCAAAATCTGCACGGTCAATCAAACCCCTAAAGGCCAATCAGAAACCTTGCTGGGCAGAAGCCCCACCCACCCCCCCGGCCCCACTCTCTTTTTAAAAACACTCTAGTGCAAGGAATGTCAAACATAAGGCCTGAGGGCCAGAACCGGCCCCTTCCAAGGCTCTTATGCGGCCCATGAACAACTGGTGCAAGACAGGGAACAGGAGACTGCTTGGGGGGGAGTGGGCAGAGCTACTAAGATTGTGGCTTCAGCACAGCGGGACAGCCTCGTCTGCAGCAGTCGAGCAGAGTGGGAGCGTCTGCCCAGCGCTGCGCTGCTGCCTCTCCAGCATGCCCATGTGGGTTTTCCTTTGCGCACCACTCCCGGGCCACGGGGACTTGCCGTGAGGATACCCCAACTCGGAGTTTACAAGCTGCTGTCCTTAATACAGCTTATATCTCCGGGATCTGGCATTAAGTTTTATGGCACACATGACCCGGCCCGACAAAGTGATATTTATCTCAGATCTGGCCCTCGTAACAAATGAATTCAACACCAGGAAAAGTGTCGGTGGCACCATGGCCCCCACGGGCACTGTTATGTGTTATTATGTATGTATGCCTGAGCTTCAGCTAAGAGCTGGTATCGTGTAAAGCGCGTTCTGATTGGCTACTCTGCGCAGTAGACCAATCAGAACATAAGAGAGGTTCTGGAGGGAACTGGTTTCGTCGGCCTTCATCCAAGCAGTTCAATTGGTTGTTGACTCATTTAGGGGCGGGGTTATACTCGCCCGGAAAGTTTAAAAGAGAGCCTATCGCTCTCCTGTTTTCGTGTTGGTTTCTGTCGTGTTCAAATAAGGCTGAATCACTTTTAAGAGCTGACTGACGTCTCATTCTTAACAGGCACCATGCCAGGGACCCCTGCTATAGAGTCTATAGCTCTGTAGGACTCTATAGTTCCTTACCGCGACCGTGTTCTAATGGCAAGAGGCAGTATGGTATAGCGGTTTCAGAGTGCAGACTCTCATCTGGAAGGACCGGCTTTGATCCCCCAGGTCTCCACATGCGGCTGCCGGTGTGACCTTGGGGAAGCCACATTTCTCTCAAAGCTGTTCTCTCAAGGGCAGTTTCTGTCAGAGCTCTCTCAGCCCCACCTACCTCCCAGGGTGTCTGTTGTGGGGAGGGGAAGGGAAGGAGATTGTCAGCCGCTCTGAGACTCTGAGTGAAGGGCGGGCTATAAATCCATTCTCCTCCTTGTCCTCTTCTTCTTCTTCCTCTTCCTCCTCCTCCGCCACTGAGCCATGGCCCCTCTTCATGAAGCTGCCTATACTGAATCAGACCCTCGGTCAATCAAAGTCAGTATTGTCAACTCAGACTGGCAGCAACTTTCCAGGGTCTCAGGCAGAGGTCTTTCCCATCACCTACTACTGCCTGGTCCTTTTAACTGGAGAAGCCGGGGATTGAGCCTGGGACCTTCCGCATGCCAAGCAGATGCTCTGTCTCTGAGCCATGGCCTTTCCCTGATTCACCTCTCTTTCCCATCCTCTACTGCCTGAGTCTTTGAACTGGAGATGCCGAGTATTGAACCTGAGACCTTTAGCATACAAATTGGAATTGGGAGTAAGCAGTGCAGTGGCTAAATTTGCAGATGACACGAAGTTGTTCAGGGTGGTGAAAACCAGGGAGGGATTGTGAGGCACTCCAAAGGGATCTGTCGAGGATGGGTGAGTGGGCGTCAACGTGGCAAATGGGGTTCAATGTGGCCAAGTGCAAAGTGATGCACATTGGAGCCAAAAATCCTGAATATAAATACACGTCAATGGGGTCTGAACTGGCAGAGACGGACCAAGAGAGAGATCTTGGAGTCATAGTGGATAACTCGATGAAAATGTCTAAACAGTGTGTAGCTGCAATAAAGAAGGCCAACGCTATGCTGGGGATTATTAGGAAGGGAATTGAAAACAAATCAGCCAGTATCATCATGCCCCTGTATAAATCATTGGTGCAACCTCATTTGGAATACTGTGTACAGTTCTGGTCACCACATCTCAAAAAGGATATTATAGCATTGGGAAAAGTGCAGAGAAGGGCAACTAGAATGATAAAAGGGTTGGAACACCTTCCCTATGAAGAAAGGTTAAAACGCTTGGGGCTCTTTAGCTTGGAGAAACGACGGCTGAGGGGTGACATGATCGAGGTTTATAAGATTATGAATGGGATTGAGCAGGTTGAGAAAGAAGTCCTTTTCTCCCTTTCTCACAATACAAGAACTCGTGGGCACTCCATGAAATTGCTGAGCAGTCGGGTTAGAACAGATAAAAGGAAATACTTCTTCACCCAAAGAGTGATTAACGTATGGAATTCACTGCCACAGGAGGTGGTGGCAGCTACAAGCATGGACAGTTTCAAGAGGGAATTAGATAAACATCTGGAGCAGAAGTCCATCAGTGGCTATTAGCCACAGGGTATAGATGGGAACTCTCAGTCTGGGGCAGGTGATGCACTCTGTTCTTGGTGCTGGAGGGGGCAGCAGTGGGAGGGCTTCTGGTGTCCCGGCCCCACTGCTGGACCTCCTGATGGCACCTGGTATATTTTGGAGTGTTGGACTAGATGGGCCATTGGCCTGATTCAACATTGGCTTCTCTTATGTTCTTATGAGCCTGGGACCTTCTGCATGCCAAGCAGATGCTCTACCACTGAGTCACCGGGGGTCTTTCCCATCCCCTACTGCCTGGTCCTTTTAACTGGAGAAGCTGGTGATTCGTCCTGGGACCTTCCTCATGCCAAGCAGATGCTCTATCTCTGGGCCATGGCCTTTCCCTGATTCACCTCTCTTTCCCATCCTTTACTGCCTGAGTCTTTGAACTGGAGATGCCGAGTATTGAACCTGAGACCTTTAGCACACAAAGCAGAGGCTCTGCCACTGAGGCCCAGCTTCTGCCTGAGCCGAGTTACCTAGCAGCTTAAGTTTAGAAAAGCCACGTTAATCAACTTGCAAAGGAGCCCTCTGTTTTTAGCTCAGCTGAGCCGGCAGGCATTTCTCCCGAGCCCCTCTTCCCCAGAGAAAGACACCCCTTTTTGCAAAGCTGTCGCAGGCAAAATGCAATGCCAGCCAAAGACACCATGAAAGCAAAGCCGTAAATACGCTCAAACAAAAGTGACTGGTATTTTTTAATACTCTACATATCTGAGCCTCTGTCGGCTCTCTCTTTCTCGGCCGGGCAATTAAAAAAGAAAAGCCCGACGTTCCCTTCCTTGGATTGGAGAAATCAGACGCTCTGAGAGCTGGCGCTGCGGTGTGGATGGGGAAGATCCTATATCTGACACTTAATTTCCTGCTCTCGATCGCTCAGACGGCATCCTGCCGCTGATGAGCACGCGACGGCTGAAGAGGATGCCGGAAAGACGCAAGCCGTGTGTCTTTTTTTTTTTAAGTCATCCAAGTTTCTCTTTTTTCTAAAAAAACCCCCGTCTCTTCATTCCATTGTATTCCAGATGTAGTCAGTAATAAAAGTAGCTGGGCTGGATATTCTGGGGAGGTGGAGAAGCGGACCTTAGCCCGGTTGCCAACCTCCAGGTGGTGGCAGGCGGTCTCTTGGGCTTACAACTCCAGGCGACAGAGATGAGCTCTCCTGGAGAAGACTTTGGAAGGTGGCGTCTACGGCATCAAAGTCCCGCCCCTTCCCACCAGCTTGGTGTAGTGGTTAAGAGCGGCAGACTCCACGCTGGAGAACCGGGCTTGATGTCTCACTCCTCCACATGCAGCCAGCTGGGTGGCCTCGGGCTAGTCACAGTTCTCCCAGAGCTCTCTCGGCCCCACCTACCTCCCAGGGTGTCTGTTGCGGGGAGAGGAAAGGAAGGAGATTGTAAGCTGCTCTGAGACTCCTTCGGGTAGTGAAGGGTGGGGTATCAAATCATGTTGTTGTTGTTGTTGTTGTTGTTGTTGTTGTTGTTGTTGTTTTCTTCTTCTTCTTCTTTCTTCTTCTTCTTCTTCTTCTTCTTCTTCTTCTTCTTCTTCTTCTTCCCCCAAAACTCCATAGAATTTTGAGGCAACTGCTAGATGTCAGCCTGGTGGGATGCCACAGAGTTTCCATGTGAGTACCCATAGCGTCACCCTGGTGTAATTCCACAGAGTTTTGAAGAGAAGGGAAGAAGAGATTGGATTTATACCCTGCCCTTCACTACCAAAGGTGTCTCAGAGCGGCTTACAAACTCCTTTCCCTTCCCCTCCCCACAACAGACACCCTGTGAGGTAGAAGAAGAAGAAGAAGAGATTGGATTTATACCCTGCCCTTCACTACCAAAGGTGTCTCAGAGCGGCTTACAAACTCCTTTCCCTTCCCCTCCCCACAACAGACACCCTGTGAGGTAGAAGAAGAAGAAGAAGAGATTGGATTTATACCCTGCCCTTCACTACCAAAGGAGTCTCAGAGCGGCTTACAAACTCCTTTCCCTTCCCCTCCCCACAACAGACACCTGGTGAGGTAGAAGAAGAAGAAGAAGAGATTGGATTCATACCCCGCCCTTCACTACCCAAAGGAGTCTCAGAGCGGCTTACAAACTCCTTTCCCTTCCCCTCCCCACAACAGACACCTGGTGAGGTAGGTGGGGCTGAGAGAGCTCTTGACAGAAACTGCTCTTTTTTAAGAACAGCTCTTATCAGAACTATGGCTTGCCCAAGGTCATCCAGCCCGGTGCAAGTGGAGGAGTGGGGGAATCAAACCCGGTTCTCCCAGATTAGAGTCCGCGCACTTAACCACTACACCAAACTGGCACGATGCCAGTCCTTTTGGGTCATCCCTTTACCAATCAACCAGTGACAAAGATTGCTGCCCTCCCCCCGAACTCCCAACCCATCTGGAGATCAGCTGTAATTCTGGAAGATCTCCAGGCCTCACCTGGGGGTTGGCAGCCCGGTTTCTAGAGCTAGTATTGGCCTGTTCCCGTTCCGTCTGTTCCTTTCAAGTGAAAGGAGGCTGGTTTGAGGATGGAGACACCACTTCTTGTTGTTGTTTTTTGTGTGTGTGTGTTTGTATGTGTGCAAGTATCTGAGTGTGCGACTTCTGATGGTGACTGACCCCTCCCAGGGGCCTGGAGGATATTCAGAGAGGTGGCTGAATGAGGCCTGCCCCCACCTCCCGCCTCTGGTATTCCAAGGAGTTTTCCCATCCAAATTCTTGCCAGAGTCGACCCTGCTTAGCTTCTGAGATCTGACAAGATCGGGCTTGCCTGTCCTATCTAGGGCATCGTGGCTGCTCCAGGAACTGAGCAGGTTGAGAAAGAAGTCCTTTTCTCCCTTTCTCACAATACAAGAACTCCTTGTGGGCACTCCATGAAATTGCTGAGCAGTCGGGTTAGAACAGATAAAAGGAAGTCCTTCTTCACCCAAAGAGTGATTAACACATGGAATTCACTGCCACAGGAGGTGGTGGCAGCTACAAGCATGGACAGTTTCAAGAGGGAATTAGATAAACATCTGGAGCAGAAGTCCATCAGTGGCTATTAGCCACAGGGTATAGATGGAAATTCTCAGCCTGGGGCAGGTGATGCACTCTATTCTTGGTGCTGGAGGGGGCAGCAGTGGGGGGGCTTCTAGTATCCTGGCCCCACTGCTGGACCTCCTGATGGCACGTGGTATTTTTGGCCCCTGTGTGACAGAGTGTTGGACTAGATGGGCCATTGGCCTGATTCAACATTGGCTTCTCTTATGTTCTTACATTCTTAACTCCTTGGAGGAAGAATGGGAGAAATGAGATTAAAATGCAATGTTCTAAGGACATTAAGTTAGGTTTTTTCCCCCCACTCCATAAAACTCTTGCGCCAACTTATTTTAACACTTCTCAGTACCTCTTGTTCGCCGTGTTCTGTTAGCAATTCTGATGAAGCAAAGCACGTCTTTGCCTCGACGAGGTGCCTTGTAATTAATTTTCCTCACCTTCCACACAGCCCACACAAACCCACATAAATCTAACCTTTGGGTGCTTGTTTAAGGATCTAATTGTGCGTTATGTAAGGAAGCTCGGAGACTCTTGTGAGGAAGGCGGGCCTCAAAGCAAACATAAATAAATAAAAGCTTCTCGGTTTGACTGTTCTTATTCAACGGCTGTATTCCTGATGATTCACAGGCAGCCTGAAAGAGACGCTGAAACTTGGGAAGGGATTCCAGGTCTCCTGCCAGCTTCTGTGCTGATATGTTTCTTCCGGGTACAACCCAGAAGTGACAACGGGTAGCTCTAGGAATCGCTGGAAACTCTATAGTTTTACCACAGAGTTTCTGGCGATCCCTAGAACTGTTGTCGTTCTGTCGCACAGTTGAGTCCAACTCTTCGCGACCCCATGGACAACATCAAAGCAGGCCCTCCTGTCTTCCGCCGTCCTCTGGAGTTTGCTTAATTTCATGTTCGTTGCATCGATAACATTGTCTAACCATCTCATCCTTTGCCGTCTCCTTCTTCTTTGACTTTCAATCCCTAGAACAGGGGTGTCAAACATGCGGCCCGGAGGGCTTCTATCAGGCCCACAGTAGAACTGGCCGTCTTCTGCTGCTTTTTCCAGTTCTGCTGCTGCTGCTGCGTCATCGTAGGTTTGCAGCTTACAGATACACACCCGAACAGCACACTCGAGATGGCAACAGCACAGACATTTTGATGCAATAATTCAGAGCAAGAGGTGTCCGTTATCAGACACTTAAATAAACTAAATATGGCGATTTTATTAGGATTTAATAAAAGCCTATTAAGTGGTAAGGCCTCTCTTTTGTAGGCCAGAGTGTCTTTTTAGCTGACGCTAGCGGACAAGCAACAACAGAAGTACAGAGTTCACTGTTCTAGTTGTTTGGGGTAAAAACTCTGCAGTGTCTGGGTCAACAAGAGTTTTCATATTAGAAAACAACACCTTCTGTTTGAGTATGAAGAATCCTTGAGTAATACTAGGAAGGGCTCCGATCACATGCACAATTAGCCGTGCCATAGGTGCGAATGCCGGGCAGATTTTACAGGTGCGATCACATGGAAACATCTGGCCAGCGTCCCGCACTCATCGGCAACCCATTGTGCTCCACCGCAAGAGTGGCGCTAAAAGACACTAGGGAAAGTCCCCTATCAAACGGGTTGCTACGGGCCACAGACGATTGTCCCCTGGGTGATCGCAGACAGCTGTGCTGCCCAAGTGGCAGCACAGTACAATTAAAAAAAAAAAAATTCTTTGCACATGTCCATATGTGCATATCTGCATGTCTGCCTATCTGCATATGTGCATGCACATGCACAATGGTGAAAGTCGCAGAAACAAGCCTACCAGAAGAAAGACGTCCAGATGACCTGATCGCAATCATTGTGAGAGGTGGCTGTCCAGATAGAGCACAAATACCTGGGAAGTACTTGATCTTCCCGGTGTCGGAAAACTCGCTAGGGAACCAGGACTGTGTGATCACACATAGGCGGGTCAAATTGCTACGGAGCAAATAGCCTTGTTCCCCCCCACGTTGTCTCGCTCGTGTGACCGCAGCCAATAAACATTTAAGGTATCATGCAGGCACACCTTTTCCTGTAACTGACCAATGATTAAATGACGACTCATATGACATTCTGACATTTTGCAACCAGTTACGATTTCCGGCTGTTATCTTTTTACCTATGTCCTCCTATGTCACTTGGGGCATAAAATCTTACGAACTTCCTGATGTTGCTCAGAAAGCAGTCAATTATCGGTAGGCTAGTTTGGCCTGACTGTTTTCCATTGTCTAATTGCAATTAAATAATCAATGAACATTCCTCCTCATTCTGACTTCTCTTTTTTGGCTTGGAATCTATTTATATGACAATCCGGAGATGTGACAAGCCTGCAAGGAAGGCTAGGGAGTCCCTCCACACCGAGTCCCTTACTTCTGGAAAGGTTACTCTCTGTTCAGGCAAGAGAAACAAATTCAATCTTATCTTGGCTGGCTGGACATAGAGGGTAGGTTTGCCAGCCTCCAGGAGAGACCTGAAGATCTCCTAGGATTACAACTGGTGTCCAGACTAGACAGATCAGCTCCCCTAAAGAAAATGGCGGCTTTGGAGGGTGGACTCCATGACATCAGACCCTGCTGAGGTCCCTCCCCACCCCAAACTCCGCCCCCCCAGATTCCAACCCCCTTCCCAAAATCTCTGAGTAGTTCCCAATCCAGAGACGGCAACCATAACGGAGAAGGAAGGAATTCACACTTGACTGCTTTTCACTTGTTGATTGTAGCTTGAAGGGCTTGGTGCTTGGGGGGGCAACAGTGGGAGGGCTTCTGGAGTTCTGGCCCTGCTGGTGGACCTCCTGATGGCACCTGGTATTTTTGGCCACTGTGTGACACAGAGTGTTGGACTGGACAGGCCATTGGCCTGATCCAACGTTGGCTTCTCTTATGTTCTTACGGCCCCACTGGTGGACCTCCTGATGGCACCTGTGGTTTTTGACCACTGTGTGACACAGAGTGTTAGATGGGATGGGCCATTGGCCTGATCCAACATGGCTTCTCTTATGTTCTTATGTCTGGGGCAGTGATGCTCTGTATTCTCAGTGCTTGGGAGGTAACAGTGGAAGGGCTTCCAGAGTTCTGGCCCTGCTGGTGGACCACCTGATGGCACCTGGGGGTTTTGGCCACTGTGACACAGAGTGTTGGACGGGATGGGCCACTGGCCTGATCCAACATTGGCTTCTCTCTTCTTCTTTGGTGTAGTGGTTAAGTGTGTGGACTCTAATCTGGGAGAACCGGGTTAGATTCCCCACTCCTCCACTTGCAGTTGCTGGATGACCTTGGGCAAGCCATAGTTCTTTCAGAGCTGTTCTCTCAAGGACAGTTCTCTCAGAGCTCTCTCAGCCCCGCCTACCTCACAGTTGTGGGAAGGGAAAGGAGTCTGTAAGCCACTCTGAGACTCCAAGTGAAGGGTGGGGTATAAATCCAATCTCTTATTATTATTATTACGTTCTTATGTCTGGGGCAGTGGTGCTCTGTATTCTTGGTGCTTGAGGGGGCGACAGTGGGAGGGCTTCTGGAGTTCTGGCTGCACTATTGGACCTCCTGGTGACGCCTGGGTTTTGGTCACTGTGTGACACAGTGTTGGACTGGATGGGCCATTAGCCTGATCCAACATGGCAGCGGCTGTTTCTTCCTCTCCTTCTTCGCCTTCTCCTCCTCCTCCTCCTCCTTCTCCTTCTTCTCCTTTTCCTCCTTCTTCTTCTCCTTCTTCTCCTTCTCCTTCTTCTCCTCCTCCTCCTTCTCCTCCTTCTTCTTCTCCTTCTTCTTATTCTTCTTTTCAGGCTGCCCTTATATTTATGAGACCAGCAAATGAGTTCAGGGTTGTTACTCAGACGCAAGCAACGGCAAACCATCTCTGCTTGTCTCTCGCCTTGAAATCTCCGTAGAGTCACCATAAGTTGGCAGGGACTTGACAGCCTTTCCACCACCAAAGAAGAAAGACGTTTTCTCTGCCTGACATCTTTTGAGACCAACTCCTGAGTGAGCCATAAAATCCACGGGAATTTCATCCCAATTGTGGTCATGGATCATCTCTAGCCAAAAATGTGTTTCGTACGGAAACCAAATGGCCTGGGTTCCAAAGTCACCCTGTTAAAGAAAAACCGCCCAAAATTCTGGAAATGCCATGAGAGCACAATCTGAAATCAGCTGCAGTTGAGTGGGCACTGTGACCATTAGAAAGATCTCCTATTTAACTACCCCACCTTGAAAAACTTCACCTGTTGTTTCCTGCATCTCAGACCTCTGTCTAAGGGACAGAAAGAGGAACTAGCAGGTTTTCCAGGTAGGGTTGCCCTCTCTAGGTCGGGAAATACCTTGAGATTTGGAGGCGGGGCCCGGGGCAGGTGGAATTTGAGAAGGGGGAGAACTCAGGGGAGGGATATGATTCCCAGGCTGGCTGTGACGAGGGCCAGGGCCTTTTCAGCGGCAGCTCCGCACTGGTGGAATGAGCTCCCGGATGACATCAGGGCCCCGCGGGGACCTCTTACGGTTCTGCAGGGCCTGCAAGACGGAGCTCTTCCACCAGGCCTTCGAGTAGGGAGCCGCCCAAATAAACCAAGACCCCGGCCCCAAACGAGCACCGTCTTCAACACATGAATGCCGGACCTAAATGACCATCACCATTAACACGTCACAGTCGGACACCGCTAACGTCCGCCATCACCTGCAGACGGCACAAGCACTTTATGCTGTGTTTTAAGAGTGTATTGTTGCGGCTTTATTTAATGTTGTGTTTTCATGTTTAATATGCTTTATGTGAGCTGCCCTGAAGCCTGCCTTGGCAGGGAGGGCAGGATATACATTAAATGAATGAATAAATAAATAAATCCATATGTTCAGGGGCGGATGAAGGCTCCCTGGTGCCCTAAGCACTGACCAAGCTTGGCGGCCCCCCCCCTTTCCACACTGACCCAGAGAAGGTCATTGAAATGACTGTCACGACAACTAAATTTGGCTCCATCGTTTTACTTTTAAACACATGCATTTTACTTTTAAACATAGCCTATGACACTGCTGCGGTGGCTCAAGTGGTTAAGATGCTGAACTGCCGGCTGTGGAAGGTCGGTCGTTCAGCAGTTCGAGACCCAAGAGTGCCGTGTGACGGAGTGAGCTCCCGTCTCTAGTTCCAGCTCCTGCCAACCTAGCCGTTCGAAAGCAAGAAATTGCAAGCAGATAAAGAGGTACCACTTCGGTGGGAAGGGAACAGCATTCTGTGCGCCTTGGTGTTCAGTCATGCCGGCCACGTGACCACGGAAACGTCTTCGGACAGCGCTGGCTCTTCGGCTTGGAAACGGAGATGAGCACCGCAACCCCAGAGTCGGATTCGACTGGCTTTCGAGCAAGGGAACCTTTACCTTTACTATGACACTGCTGCGGTGGCTCAAGTGGTTAAGACTCTGAACTGCAGGCTGTGGAAGGTCGGTCGTTCAGCAGTTCGAGACCCGAGAGTGCCGTGTGACGGAGTGAGCTCCCGTCTCTAGTTCCAGCTCCTGCCAACCTAGCCATTCGAAAGCAAGAAATTGCAAGTAGATAAAGAGCTACCACTTCGGTGGGAAGGGAACAGCATTCCGTGCGCCTTGGTGTTCAGTCATGCCGGCCACGTGACCACGGAAACGTCTTCGGACAGCGCTGGCTCTTTGGCTTGGAAACGGAGATGAGCACCGCAACCCCAGAGTCGGATTTGACTGGCTTTCAAGCAAGGGAACCTTTAACTTTACCTTTATGACGCTGCACCTCGCCAGCAAAAAAATAGAAGATAACCCTAGGGTGGCACCATGATCCATTTGCACTAGTCTTATCAATTTTTTTGTTTTTTACAAATCTTCATTCCTGTTTTTTTCTTTTCACCCTTTCCCCCAACTTTGCGGTACACCTAAGCACCTGCTTAGTCTGCTTAATGGTTGATCTGCCACCGCATACGGTCCCCGCTCCAAAGCTGCCGTTCCCTCTAGGGTAGATCCAGGTCGTCACCCGTGCTGATCTGAAGCAGCCGAACAGACGTCAAGTCCCGTGGGCACCTTTAAGACCAGCAAAGATTTATTCAAGGTACGAGCTTCCGCGCGTGTGCAGGCTTTTCCCACATGACAGCTCATACCTTGAATAAACCTTCGTTGGTCTGAATGGTGCCACGGGACTCCCGGATTGTTCTATTCCAGGGCTCGGTCGTCATTTCCGGGAGATCTCCAGCGACCACCCTGAAAAGTACTGAGACTGACGAGTGATTTCAGCTCTCACGTACTTTATTAGTTCAAGAACAAGACAACTACCTGGCTCGCAGGCCGGTTTATATCCCCTGAACACCCAAAACACACCCCATTCGAGACATTGGGTATTTACAGTGGCCGAGAGACCCATAGGCTCTCGGCCGGGAGCCTAACCCTCTGATTGGAGCGGGTTAGGATCCGCTGAGTCCTTTGTTCAGGTGAGCGAAGCTCGGATGTAGTTGCCTGACCACATGGCTTCCTTGCCTCGCATGTCGTCAGGTCCAGAGTTCCCTCTAAGCTGAGTTAGTGTGAGCGAGCTCACAATTTTTTAACCTCCAGCTCACACATTTTTGTCTTAGCTCAGGAAGGAGGGCTCCAGAGCAAACTAGTTTATGCAGTAGCCAAGTCGCTCACAGGGCCGGCTCCAGGTGTCTGGGCACCCTAGGCAGGACAGCCTGGGGCGCCCCCACTGGGGATGCCAACCTCCAGGTGGGGCCTGGAGACTGGGGGGCGGTGGCGGAGCGCTGGCTTTCCTGGAGACTCTGCAGCTGCGGGGCCCCTAGGAAAGCCAGGGAAGGGGGCCGGGGGTCTAGCCGCCGCCCCCTCCCTCCCAGCGCCGGCTTTCCCAGGCCTCTGCGGCTGCGGGGCCCCCAGGGAAGCCGGGAAGGGGCCGGGGGGGTCTAGTGGCGGTGGCGGCAGGCGCCCGGTTAGGGCAGCGGGGGGGCGCTTTTCGGGGGGGGAGTGGGGCGCCCAATGGGCGATCCGGCCGTGGTCGCTCGCTCACATCTTTAACGCCAGTCGCTCACAAAATAGATTTTTTGCTCACAAGACTCCACAGCTTAGAGGAAACGTTGGACTCAGGTCTGATCGCGTTATGTCTGATTGCGTTATGTCTGCGTACATTACACACCCGGAGGCTTGCGCCCCTCTTTTCCAGGCCAGTCGGCAACCCCGCCGACCGGCCAAGAAACAGATCGGCGTCAAAACAAGGCAGGGCAGCGCTGGGAGTGTGAGGAGCAGAAGGCCTGTGTTTTTTTACACCCGTACTCAGAGCAAACAGCCATGGCAACTAAGAGCCGACTCCATATTTAAAAAAAAAAGGGGGGGGGGAGAAAATTGAAAAGCGGCATCGTTTAGACTGTGCATGTTCTACTGACCTCCTCCCATTTTTCTCCGGTTTGTGCCTGGAAATGTCTTTCCAAGGCCCGGGAGAAGGGAGGTGGTGGTGGTGAAATGAATGCACTTCCTCGCATGAAGTTCTCTCCCCGCCTTTGGTTGCTAAGCAATCGGCGTGTGCTCTTCGAAGCCACTCGGAGAGACCCTTGGCGGGCCGCGTCTCACCATTTCATTTGCAATTTAAATTCCCTGACAGGCAGAAGCAACCAAGCTGTTCACTAAAGATTGCAAAAAAAAAAAAAGAGAGAGAAAAAGAGAAAGGGGAGAAAAAAAGGAAAGGGAAAAAAAAGAAAGAGAGAAGCTCTATTGAAATACAGGGACTCTCCAGGGCCTCAGGGCCTTCGGAGACTTTATGTTGATAGTAAAGGGGGGAGATGAGATGGGGAAAGAGAAAGTGGAGGGTGGGCGAAGCGACGGTGAAAGGGGGACGGGACGGGGAGATGAGCGGACCCCGGGCCCGGTTCGTTCCCCGGGCCCGGTTCTGTTCCCCGGCGGGATGGGAAAAGTTGGCCCTGGGAGAGGATTTGTCTATCGATTTCATTTATACCTGACTTTCTCCAGTTTGAGGAGCTGCGGAGGCTCAGGTGGTTAAGATGCTGAACTGCAGGCTGTGGAAGGTCAGTAGTTCAGCAGTTCGAGACCTGAGAGTGCCGCAAGACGGAGTGAGCTCCTGTCTCTAGTTCCAGCTCCTGCCAACGTAGCAGTTGGAAAGCAAGAAATTGCAAGTAGATAAAGAGGTACCACTTCGGTGGGAAGGTAACAGCGTTCCGTGCGCCTTGGTGTTTAGTCACCCCGGCCACATGACCACGGAAACGTCTTCGGACAGCGCTGGCTTTCCGGCTTTGAAACGGAGATGAGCACCGCGACCCTAGAGTTGGATTCGACTGGCTTTCGAGCAAGGGAACCTTGACCTTTTACCTTTCTCCAGTTTTGGCCAGAGAACCTGGAGGTTTTTGTCATCTTCTGGCCATGGAGCAGGGGTCACTGCGGGTGTGTAGGTGGGGAAGGTATTTGTGAATTTCCTGCATCATGCAGGGGGTTGGACTTGATGACCCTGGAGGTCCCTTCCGACTCTGTGATTCTTTTTTTTTTTTTTTTAAGAATTTTTATTGGTTTTTAAAGATAGAAGAAGAAGAAAAGATTGGATTTATACCCTGCCCTTCACTACCCAAAGGTGTCTCAGAGCAGCTTACAAACACCTTTCCCTTCCCCTCCCCACAACAGACACCCTGTGAGGCAGGTGGAACTGAGAGAGCTCTGGCAGAAATTGCACTTTTCAAGAACACCTCTGACAGAACTAAGAAGAAGAAGAGGAAGAGATTGGATTTATACCCCGCCCTTCACTACCCAAAAGTGTCTCAGAGCGGCTTACAAACTCCTTTCCCTCTTGACAGAAACTGCTCTTTTTCAAGAACAGCTCTTATCAGAACTACGGCTTGCCCAAGGTCATCCAGCCAGGTGCAAGTGGAGGAGTGGGGAATCAAATCCGGTTCTCCCAGATTAGAGTCCGCGCACTTAACTGCTACACCAAACTGGCTCTCAAGAAAGAAAAAGCCAACTACAAACAAGAGAAAACTAACATACAACAGCTATGGAGCATGTGCTCATTATACCTATTTACATTTAGCATAAATTGAATCTTTCCCTTATGCACCCAAACCTTTTTAACAACTTAACAAGTCGAGTTTATATTCGATCATTATATACATTTCCTAAGATAATCCTCAATCCATCTATAAACTCTTGACCAGTTCTTCTCGAAGATTTCTTCTTTTTTATCTTGTAATTGTAAAGTTAATTTATCCATTTCCGCTGTTTCCAGTCGCTGACAAATTATTTCTTCTTTTGTTGGGACTTCTCCAGCTCTGAGATTCTATGATTCTCCCTCAGCAGAACCCAAAATGGCTCATGTTGGTCTCTGGGAGTTCTAGCTTCTTAGCGTTATGCACCACTAGGTGGCAAGCTAGACTTGGTTTTTTTAAGGCAAGAGATGTTTCAGAAGTGGGTTGCCATTGCCTGCCTCTGTGTCATGCCCCTGGTATTCCTTGGAGGTCACTTATCCAAATACCAGCCAGGGCAGACCCTGCTTAGCTTCCAAGATATGACGAGATCAGGCTGGTTTGGGTTAACCAGGTCAGGGCTGGTGCATTAGACTGAGACTGTGTGACTGGCCCAAGGTCATCTTCTATGGCAGAGCAAGGATTTAAACCGGGGTCTCTCAGATCTGAGCGTGACACTCTAATGTCTGCATTCGCTCTCCAGTGAGGCAGACGTGGAAAACGACACCCATCTTTATATCTGGTTCTTGGACCTGGGGCCCCACTAATGGACCTCCTGATGGCACCTGGGTTTGGGCCACCATGTGACACAGAGTGTTGGACTGGACGGGCCATTGGCCTGATCCAACATGGCTTCTCTTATGTCCTTATGGCCCTGCTGGTGGACTTCCTGATGGCACCTGGGTATGGGCCACTGTGTGACACGGACTGGTGGGGCCATTGGCCTGATCCAACATGGCTTCCCTTAAGTTCTTATGACCCTGCTGGTGGACCTCCTGATGGCACCTGGGTATGGGCCACTGTGTGACAGAGTGTTGGACTGGACAGGCCATTGACCTGATCCAACATGGCTTCTCTTATGTCCTTATGGCCCTGCTGGTGGACCTCCTGATGGCACCTGGGTATGGGCCACCGTGTGACACAGAGTATTGGACTGGACGAGCCATTGGCCTGATCCAACATGGCTTCTCTTATGTCCTTATGGCCCCACTGCTAGACCTCCTGATGGTACCCAGTATTTTTGGCCACCATGTGACACAGAGTGTTGGACTGACCAGGGCAAAGGCTTCTCTTACGTTCTTATGGCGCCACTGGTGGACCACCTGATGGCACCTGGGTTTGGGCCACCATGTGACACAGAGTGTTGGACTGGACAGGCCATTGACCTGATCCAACATGGCTTCTCTTATGTCCTTATGACCCTGCTGGTGGACCTCCTGATGGCACCTGGGTATGGGCCACTGTGTGACAGAGTGTTGGACTGACCAGGGCAATGGCTTCTCTTATGTTCTTATGGCTCCACTGGTGGACCTCCTGATGGCACCTGGTATTTTTGGCCACTGTGTGACACAGAGTGTTGGACTGGATGGGCCATTGGCCTGATCCAACATGGCTTCTCCTGTGTTCTTAACTCTTCAACATTTAGTGAGATGCATTTAAAATATGCTCAGCCAATCAGAAGGCCTGCTGGGCAAACGCCCCACCTGGCACCTTCCACTTTCTGAAAACACGTGGTGTGTACCCGGCAAGGTGTTGGAAGACTCCATGGTACCCCTGAGCACTGCGTCAGCGACCCCTGACACAGAGGTAGATACAGGACTTTTTTCCCATAGAATCATGAAATCACAGAGTCAGAAGGGGCCAGGCAGGCCATCGAGTCTGGCCCCCTGCTCAATGCAGGGTCAGCCTAGAGCGTCCCTGACAAGGGTTTGTCCAGCCGCTGCTTAAAGACGGCCAGGGAGGGTGAGCTCAGCACCTCTACCTAGACAGCTGATTCCACTCTTGCACAAAAAATCTTCCCTAATATCTAGCCGGTGCCTTCCCGCCCTCAATTTAAACCCCTCCTTGAGAGTCCTCTCCTCTGCCGCCCACAGGAACAGCTCCCTGCCCTCCTCTAAGGGACACAGCCCTTCAGATACTTCCAGACAGCCATCCTGTCCCCCCTCTGCCTCCTCTTCTCCAGACTGGACACTCCCAAGTCCCTCAGCCTTTCCTCACAGGGCTCGGTCTCCGGAACCTCTTTGACAGAATTCTTCTTAAAATGTTTAAAAGTTCCTGAGTTTTCAGTACACAGACTGAAGACTTCATTCCCCTCTTGAGAGTTCCTGCACCTGTCCCACCCACCCCCCCAAAAAAGCCCTGGGTGGATAACATTGCTTGGTAAATAACACCCCATTAAGACGCTGAACTGCAGGCTGTGGAAGGTCAGTAGTTCAGCAGTTCAAGACCCGAGAGTGCCGCATGACGGAGTGAGCTCCCGTCTCTGGTCCCAGCTCCTGCCAACCTAGCAGTTCGAAAGCAAGAAATTGCAAGGAGATCAATAGGTACCACTTTGGTGGGAAGGTAACAGCGTTCCGTGTGCCGTGGTGTTTAGTCATGCCGGCCACATGACCCCGGAAACGTCTTCGGACAGCGCTGGCTCTTCGGCTTTGAAACGGAGATGAGCACCGCAACCCTAGAGTTGGATCCGACTGGCTTTCGAGCAAGGGAACCTTTACCTTTACCTTAAGCCTCTTTTAAGCCCCTCCTCCCTCCCAGGCAGTTGGGCGACCCTTGAGACCAGGAAATATGGGGAATTCACTGCCACAGGACAGCTACAAACTACAAGCATGGACGGCTTCAAGAGGGAATTGGATCAACATATGGAGCAGAAGTCCACCAGTGGCTATTAGCCACAAGGTATAGAGATGAAGTCTCGGTCTGGGGCAAGGGATGCTCTGTATTCTTGGTGCTTGGGGGCAACAGTGGGAGGGCTTCTGGTGTCCCGGCCCCACTGGTGGGCCTCCTGATGGTACCTGGTATTTTTGGCCACTGTGTGACACAGAGTGTTGGACTGGACGGGCCATTGGCCTGATCCAACATTGGCTTCTCTTACGTTCTGTGTTCTTAGCTCAACTGCAGGGAAGCATTGGGAACTCCTTGCCTCAGTGTTTCTCACCTCCAGCTCCTTGGCCAGAGTAAGTACAGGACAGGAAGGGTAGAAAGATGGAGGGCTTGGTGATGGGGGAGATAAGTGATGGGCAGGCTCCCCCCTTCCCAGCAATGAGTTCTACATTGACTTGAGTCCAGTTGGTTCAGGGTTGCCACCCTCCAGGTGGCACCTGGAGATCTCCTGCAATTACAACTGATCTCCAGGCAACAGAGGTCAGTTCCCCTGGAGAAAATGGCTGCTTTGGAGGGTGGCGTCGTACTCCGATGTAGTGGTTAAGTGCGCGGACTCTAATCTGGGAGAACCAGGTTTGATTCCCCACTCCTCCACTTGCACCTGGCTGGATGACCTTGGGCAAGCCGTAGTTCCGATAAGAGCTGTTCTCTCAAGAGCAGTCCTCAAAAGAGCTCTCTCAGCCCTGCCTACCTCACAGGGTGTCTGTTGTGGGGAGGGGAGCTGCTCTGAGACACCTTTGGGTAGTGAAGGGCAGGGTATAAATCCAATCTCCTCCTCCTCCTCCTCCTCCTCCTCCTCCTCCTCCTCTTCTTCTTCTTCTTCTTCTTCTTCTTCTTCTTCTTCTTCTTCTTCTTCTTCTTCTTCTTCTTCTTCTTCTTCTTCTTCTTCTTCTTCTTCTTCTTCTTCTTCTTCTTCCCTGTCCCCAAACTCCGCTCTCTCCAGACTCCACCCCCCCCAAATCTCCAGGAATTTCCCAACCCAGAGCTGGCAACACCGAGTTGGTCGATTCGGTCCCATTCTAAACCGAGTCCAAATTAGCTCGCTGGGACCAAGCCCGTTCCTACCATTGCCAGCTAGGGATTGCCAACTGGCCCATAGCAAAATGTCCTTCGATAGGAGTTTAATATTCGGGAATGGACGGCTGACGCTTTCCGTGGCTCAGAGCTAAATAGCATCACCTCGTAAATAAAATGCCCATTAAGGCTCGATTAAAAGGACAGGACATTTTGCTCTGGGCCAGTTGGCAACCCCATGAAAGCCAGTGTTTCAGCTCCCTTTAATATCAGCTTGATTATGAGGAGAGATCAGGTGATGCGATTCGGCTCCAGGCCACGAAAAAGTTTCCGCTGTCCATTTCTGCATCTTAAACCTCATTTTAAAGGGACAGGAGCCTTGGGCCAGGTGGCAAACTTGGCTGCGCCCTGTGGACTTAGGAATGCCAGCCTCCAGGTGGGACCTGGGGATCCCCGGAACTTCAGCCGCACCTGGCGTCTTGTGGGCAGTTCTGGAGGCTTCCCTTCCAAAAGGACGTGGACAGAATGGAGTGGGGGCAGAGGAGAGCGACAGGGATGATCGGGGGCCTGGAGACCAAGAAGCCCTCTGAGGAAAGGCAGAGGGACTTGGGAAGGTTCAGTCTGGAGAAGAGGAGGTTGAGGGGGGACAGGATGGCTCTCTTGAAGTATCTGAAGGGCTGTCACTTGGAGGAGGGCAGGAAAGGCTGAGGGATGAGTGATGCACATTGGAGCCAAAAATCCTAAATATAAATACACGTTGATGGGGTCTGAACTGGCAGAGACGGACCAAGAGAGAGATCTTGGAGTCATAGTGGATAACTCAATGAAAATGTCTAGACAGTGTGTAGCTGCAATAAAGAAGGCCAACGCTATGCTGGGGATTATTAGGAAGGGAATTGAAAACAAATCAGCCAGTATCATAATGCCTCTGTATAAATCATTGGTGCGACCTCATTTGGAATACTGTGTACAGTTCTGGTCACCACATCTCAAAAAGGATATTATAGCATTGGAAAAAGTGCAGAGAAGGGCAACTAGAATGATAAAAGGGTTGGAACACCTTCCCTATGAAGAAAGGTTAAAACGCTTGGGGCTCTTCAGCTTGGAGAAACGATGGCTGAGGGGTGATATGATCGAGGTTTATAAGATTATGAATGGGATTGAGCAAGTTGAGAAAGAAGTACTTTCCTCCCTTTCTCACAGTACAAGAACTCGTGGGCACTCCATGAAATTGCTGAGCAGTCGGGTTAGAACAGATAAAAGGAAGTCCTTCTTCACCCAAAGAGTGATTAACAGATGGAATTCACTGCCACAGGAGGTGGTGGCAGCTACAAGCATGGACAGTTTCCAGAGGGAATTAGATAAACATATGGAGCAGAAGTCCATCAGTGGCTATGAGCCACAGGGTATAGATGGGAACTCTCAGTCTGGGGCAGGTGATGCACTCTATTCTTGGTGCTGGAGGGGGCAGCAGTGGGAGGGCTTCTGGTGTCCTGGCCCCACTGCTGGACCTCCTGATGGCACGTGGTGTTTTTGGCCACTGTGTGACAGAGTGTTGGACTGGATGGGCCATTGGCCTGATTCAGCATTGGCTTCTCTTATGTTCTTATGTTCTTATGACCTGGGAGTGTTCAGTCTGGAGAAGAGGTGGCGGAGGGGGAACGTGATGGCTCTCTTGAACTATCAAAAGGGCTGTCCCTTGGAGGAGGGCAGGGAGCTGTTGGTGGCAGAGGAGAGGGCTCACAATAACGGGTTTAAATTAGGGGTGGGAAGGTACCGGCAGGATATTAGGGAAAACTTCTTGACAGTCAGAGTTGGGCCACAGTGGAGTCAGGTGCCTGGGGAGGTGGTGAGCTCCCCTCCCTGGGCAATCTTGAAGCAGCGGCTGGACATACAAACTTGTCAGGGCCAAGGGTGTCAAACATGTGACCCGGGGGCCGGATGAGGCCCCCGGAGGGCTCCTCTCAGGCCCGCAGTGGAACTGGCCGTCTCCTGCTTCTTCTTCCAGTTCTGCTGCTGCTGCTGCGTCGTCGTAGGTTTGCAGCTCACAGAGACACACCTGAACAGCGGACTCGAGATGGCAACAGCACAGGCATTTGGATGCAATCATTCGGAGCAAGAGGGGTCCGTTATCAGACACTGTGAAATAAACAGAATATCGTGAGAGTGCTCATGTTTTAAGCATGTTATTATTTTAAGTAAAAAACAACAGCACCCTTTGTGTTTGTGTCCTTTGTAAAGTTTATCTCTCCGCTACCTGGAATGACATTTTATGACACACACGTGGCCCGGCCCAACAAGGTCTCATTTATGTCAGATTTGGCCCTCGTAACAAAGGAGTTCGACACTCGTGCTCTAGGCCGATCCTGCATGGAGCAGGGGGTCGGACTAGATGGCCTGGATGGGCCCTTCCAGCTCTGTGAGTCTATGGCCGAGTTCAGACTGGCAGTTTGCCCCGCTATAGCCACGTTTCAGCGATGTTTTAAAAGCGGATTAAAGGGGGGCGTCTCACAGGCACATCTGCCCGGCGTTCCCCACCTGTAGGCAACCCGTGCTGTTCCCGGGATTAAAAGATACCTGTTGAAAGTGGTAGCAAATCCCGGAGAGCGCCGTTATCCCGTTGCATTCCGCTTCCCAGAAGTGTGAACGCTCAGCCGAAAAGCCGGGAACAACCCGTGTTGTGCATAAGGCAGCAGCGATATGGTTGGCCACTCTGTGAGACAGGATGCTGGACTAGATGGACCACTGCTCTGATCTAGCAGGACTCTTCTGATGTTCTTATGAAGGCCTCAGCTTCTGTGCCCTGTTGTTGGCCCTCCAGAGGAACTGGTTGGCCACTGTGTGAGATGGGAGGCTGGACTAGATGGACCACTTCTCTGATCTCGCAGGGCTCTTCTGATGTTCTTATGAAGGCCTCAGCCTCTATGCCCTGTTGCTGGCCCTCCAGAGGAACTGGTTGGCCATTGTATGAGACAGGAGGCTGGACTAGGTGGACCCCTGGTCTGATCCAGCAGGGCTCTTCTCCACGCCCTGTTGTTGGCTGTCTGGATGACCTGGTTGGCCACTGTGTGAGATAGGTACTCGACTAGATGGACCACTGGTCTGATCCAGCAGGGCTCTTCGTATGTTTTTAAAAGCTCTAATGTACTCTCTACATGTAAAAGCTGTATATGTTGGAACGTCATTTTCTTGGGGTTGATAGCGGGAGCAGCTGTGCCTCTTGTGTGATGTCACTCCATGAAATTGCTGAGCAGTCGGGTTAGAACAGATAAAAGGAAATCCTTCTTCACCCAAAGAGTAATTAACACATGGGATTCACTGCCGCAGGAGGTGGTGGCAGCTACAAGCATGGACAGTTTCAAGAGGGAATTAGAGAAACATATGGAGCAGAAGTCCATCAGTGGCTATTAGCCACAAGGTATAGATGGGAACTCTCAGTCTGGGGCAGGTGATGCTCCCTAGTCTTGGTGCTGGGGGGGGCAACAGTGGGGGGCTTCTGGTGTCCTGACCCCACTGCTGGACCTCCTGAGGGCCCCTGGTATTTTTGGCCACTGTGTGACACAGAGTGTTGGACTAGATGGGCCATTGGCCTGATCCAACATTGTCTTCTCTTACGTTCTTATGCCTTGAAAGTCCCTTGCCGGGGTCACCATAAGTTGGAAGCTAAGTAGACTTGGTACTTGGATGGGAGACCATGAAGGAAAGCTCTGCAGAGGCAGGCAGTGGGTGGCAAACCAACTCTGCTTTTCATTTGCCTTGAAAGCTCCCTGCTGGGGTCTCTGTAAATTGGTTACAATTTGAGGGCACATACATAGAATAATAGAATCATAGATATTCGCACTTTCACACTCATTGAATAATGCCCTTCCAATCCACTTTCCATGCACTTTGCAACTGTTTTTTTACTGTGTGAAAAGGCAAAACCCAATTGCAAACAATTGCTAAACTGCATTGAAGGTGGATTAAAAGTGCATTATTCTGTGTCTGTGAAAGCATAATACATGAAGCCTAGGTCACTGGGTGTCTTAAAGTATATGAGCACATTGGGGCTTGTGGCTCAGTGGTAGAGCCTCTGCTTGGCATGCTGAAGGTCCCAGGTTCAATCCCTGGCATCTCCACTTAAAAGGACCAGGCAATAGGTGAAACGGAAGACCTCTGCCTGAGACCTTGAAGAGCCATGAAGTGGGGCTGTGGCTCAGTAGTAGAGCATCTGCATGGCATGCAGAAGATCCCAGGTTCAATCCCCGACATCCCCAGTTAAAAGGGCTAGGAAGTAGGTGATGTGAAATACCTCTGCTGGAGAGCCAAGAAGCGGGGCTGTGTCTCAGTGGCAGAGCACCTGCTTGTCAGACAGAAGGTCCCAGGTTCAATCCCCAGCATCCCCACTTAAAAGAACCAGGCAGTAGGTGATGGGAAAAACCTCAGCCTGAGACCCTGGAGAGCCAGGAAGTGGGTCCGTAGGTCAGTGGCAGAGCCTCTGCTTGGCATGCAGAAGGTCCCAGGTTCAATCCCCGGCATCTCCAGTTAAAAGGACAAGGCAGTGGACGATGGGAAAGACCTCTGCCTGAGACCCTGGAGAACCATGAAGTGGGACTGTAGCTCAGTGGCAGAGCCTCTGCTTGGAATGCAGAAGGTCCCAGGTTCAATCCCTGGCATCTCCAATTAAAAGGACAAGGCAGTGGACGATGGGAAAGACCTCTGCCTGAGACCCTGGAGAGCCAAGCCAGGAACTGGGTCTGTGGCTCAGTGGTAGAGCATCTGCTTGGCATGCAGAAGGTCCCAGGTTCAATCCCCAGCATCTCCACTTAAAAGGACAAGGCAGTGGACGATGGGAAAGACCTCTGCCTGAGACCCTGGAGAACCATGAAGTGGGACTGTAGCTCAGTGGCAGAGCCTCTGCTTGGAATGCAGAAGGTCCCAGGTTCAATCCCCGGCATCTCCAGTTAAAAGGACAAGGCAGTGGACGATGGGAAAGACCTCTGCCTGAGACCCTGGAGAGCCAAGCCAGGAACTGGGTCTGTGGCTCAGTGGTAGAGCATCTGCTTGGCATGCAGAAGGTCCCAGGTTCAATCCCCAGCATCTCCACTTAAAAGGACAAGGCAGTGGACGATGGGAAAGACCTCTGCCTGAGACCCTGGAGAACCATGAAGTGGGACTGTAGCTCAGTGGCAGAGCCTCTGCTTGGAATGCAGAAGGTCCCAGGTTCAATCCCTGGCATCTCCAATTAAAAGGACCAGGCCAATAGGTGATGGGAAAGACCTCAGCCTGAGACCCAGGAGAGCCGCTGCCAGTCTGATGGGCCAAAGTTCTGATTCAGGGTAAGGCAGCTTCCTGCTTTTGTTCTCTGACACACCTTGAGTCTCACTGGAAAAGACAGGCTGGAAATAAAGTAAATTGTCCTGCTCGCTCTGTTTTTCGACCCCCATTTTTTTCCCAAGCAGGCTCCAATCGCTGGGTGTCATCTGGCTTCTGAACAGCAGAGGGAGCCCCGGTCCACTTTAGCTAAGCAGCCGGGCCAGCACCGAATGCAGAGGACTGGGAATTGCTGCAGAGCCAGCAATGAATCAAACCCCTGCTTGGGAGGGGAAGATTTCAGGCGCAGGAGGAGGGAAGGTGGACGTCACCCTGGGGTCAATTGCAGAAAAAAGTTTAGCCCATAACTAGAGAAAACAAAGTATCCTTCCCTCCCCAGAGTTCTACACCTGGGTAACAAAAATGAGAAGCACACGTACTGGATGAGGATAGACTCAGGCGAGTAGCTGTGTTGGTCCAGTGGCACTTTTGAAACCAACTAAGTAGAATTCTGGGTATAGGCTTTCGTGTGCATGCGCACGATCTCCAGGGACCTGAAGAAGAGTGCCTGCACACAAAAGCTTATACCCAGCATTAAACTTTGTCGGTCTTACAGGTGCCACTGGACTCATAAGGGATGGGAGACAGGCTTCTAGGGAGCAGTGCGTTTGAACAAGATCTTGGGGTACAGCTTGACTGAAAGCCAAATATGAGCAATCAGTGTGACGCTGCAGCAAAAAAGGCGAATGCGGTCTTTTTTGTGTGTGTGAGTTTTCTTTTTGATGTGTGTGTGTATGTGTTCGTGAGCCTGGAAGTCACGGTGGCTTCTGGCAAGCCCTAGTGAGGCTAGGGCATTTCTGCCTCTGCGTCCCGGCCCTGGTGTTCCTGGGAGGTCGCCCCTCCAAGTACCTGCCAAGGTTGGCCCTGCTTAGTTTCCAAGAGCTGACGAGATTGGCCTTGCCTGGGCCATCCAGGTCAGGGTGCTAATGCAGTCTTGGGGTGAATCAACAGCGGCATAACGTCCCAATCGCAAGATGCCATAGTCCTGCTGTACACTGCATTGGTTGGTCCACACCTGGAGAATTGTGTGATGTTCTGGAGGCCTCTCTTCCAAAAGGATGTGGACAGAACAGCGCGGGGGCCGAGGAGAGCGACAAGGAGGATCGGGGGCCTGGAGACTAAGAAGCCTTACGAGGAAAGGCGGAGGGACTTTGTTTAGTCTTGAGAAGACGAGGTTGAGGGGGGACATGACTGCTCTCTTGAAGTATCTGAAGGGCTGTCGCATGGAGGAGGGCAGGGGGCTGTTTAAACTAAGGGCGGGAAGGTACCGGCTGGATATTAGGGTTTAAATGAAGGTCGGGAAGGTACCGGCTGGATATTAGGGAAACCTTATTGACCGTCAGAGTTGTGCAATGGTGGAGTCAGCTGCCTGGGGAGGTGGCGAGCCCCCACACACTGGCCGTCTTCAAGCTGTGGCTGGACAAACCCTTGTCAGGGACGCTCTAGGCTGATCCCGCATTGAGCAAGGGCTTGGACTAGATGGCTGGAAGGCCCCTTCCAACTCTGTGATTCCAGGTGTTATGTATTGTGCATGAAACACTGCCTGAGCTTCAACCTAAACCACCCGAGGCTGGTATCGTAGAATGCACGTTCTGATTGGCTACTCTGCGCAGTAGACCAATCGGAGTATAAGAAAGGTTCCGGAGGGAACTGAAATCCTTGGTCCTTAAGTAAGCGTTTTGGTTGGTTGTTATCTCACTAGGGGGCGTGGTCATACTCGCCCGGAAAGTTTCAAAGAGAGCTTGTTGCTCTCCCGTTTTGTGTGTTGGTCTTTCTGTCGTGCCCAAATAAAGCCATAAGAACATAAGAGAAGCCAATGTTGAATCAGGCCAATGGCCCATCTAGTCCAACACTCTGTCACACAGCGGCCAAAAATACCACGTGCTATCAGGAGGTCCAGCAGTGGGGCCAGGACACTAGAAGCCCCCTCCCACTGCTGCCCCCGCCAGCACCAAGAATAGAGTGCATCACCTGCCCCAGACTGAGAATTCCCATCTATACCCTGTGGCTAATAGCCACTGATGGACTTCTGCTCCATATGTTTATCTAATTCCCTCTTGAAACTGTCCATGCTCGTAGCTGCCACCACCTCCTGTGGCAGTGAATTCCATATGTTAATCACTCTTTGGGTGAAGAAGGACTTCCTTTTATTTGTTCTAACCCGACTGCTCAGCAATTTCATGGAGTGCCCACGAGTTCTTGTATTGTGAGAAAGGGAGAAAAGTACTTCTTTCTCAAGTTGCTCAATCCCATTCATAATCTTATAAACCTCGATCATGTCACCCCTCAGCCGTCGTTTCTCCAAGCTAAAGAGCCCCAAGCGTTTTAACCTTTCTTCATAGGGAAGGTATTCCAACCCTTTTATCATTCTAGTTGCCCTTCTCTGCACTTTTTCCAATGCTAATCACTTGTTAAGAGCTGACTGAAGTCTCATATTTAACACTATGATTCTGTGATTCCAGACTACAGAGATCAGTTCCTCTGGAGAAAATGGATGCTTTTGGAGGGTGGGTTCTATGGCATTGTACCCCACTGAGGTCCCTGTCCTCCCCAAGGTCCATCCTCAAATCTCCAGGACTATCCTGACCTGGAGGTGACAACCATCCCCCCCATGGGGCCCACTGAAGCCCCTCCCCAAACCCCACCCTCCATAGATTCCACCCTTATAAGAAGCTTCAGGTCCCCTGGCTGAGGGAAATGTGGGGTATCTCAATCAATCAGTTGGCTGTGGACCTGGGTACCTAAAGGAGGGCTTATACCGATTGCAACCTGCCCTAAAATTGCAGTCTTATTTGGAAACCCTTCTTTTGCACGCTCCGATCTTTTCAGTGAAGTGTCAGGGTCCCCGTCAAGTCAAGTCACTCTTCACACGCACTTTCTCTTTTGACAAGTTTATTGGAAGATATGAGATGTGCAGGGATTGCACCTCTTGTCAGGTCTGAGACCAGAAGGCAGGAAAGATGCATATAGTTCCAATCACACATTCCAACCAAACACGTCCTACATGGATCAAAAGACAGAAAAGCTCCCAGTCTGGAAATACCTGGAGATTTGGAAAGTTGAGTTTGAGAAAGGCGGGGTTTGGGGAGGGGAGAGGCTTCAGTGGGTAGGATGCCATAGACTCCACCCTCCAAAGTGGCCCTTTTCTCTGGGGGAACTGACCTCTGTTGTCTGGAGATCCCAGGAGACCTCCAGCCACCATTGAGAAGTTGGCTATTCCACCCCCACCAAATCTCCAGGTCTTTCCCAAGCCGGAGCTGGCAGTCCTAAATATATATATCGAAGAAGTTCAGGGGGTTGGACTAGATGACCTACAAGGTCCCTTCCAACTCTAACATTCTATGATTCTATAAGAAGAGATTGGCTTTATACTCCGCCCTTCACTACCCGAAGGCGTCTTCCAACTCTAACATTCTATGAGTCCATAAGAAGAGATTGGCTTTATACTCCGCCCTTCACTACCCGAAGGCGTCTCAGAGCGGCTTACAGTCTCTTTTCCCTTCCCCTCCCCACAACAGACACCCTGTGAGGTGGGTGGGGCTGAGAGAACTTTTTCGAGGACTTCTTGTGAGAGAGCAGCTCTGAGAGAACTTGTGACTGACCCAAGGTCACACCAGCTGGCTGCAAGTGGAGGAATGGGGAATCGAACCCAGCTATCCTGGATTAGAGTCCATGCTCCTAACCACTGCACCAAACAGGCTCTCTGGCCAGTGCGTCATTTTATCACTGACAAGATGACAAACGATGTCATTTTACAACGGAGGAGGGGTCGCAACGTCTCTTCGCCTTCTCTGCCATCCTTTCTCTTCCAGGAGGCTAAATGGTTGTCAAAGGTGCAGCAAATGGATTTTGCTTGCCACAACCGAATTACAAGCCTGCCTCTATCCCCTTTCTGTTCACCTCCCGCTACTTGATGGACCCGCAGGGCTGGAAGAGGCCTGGAGGTAAACCTCGCCTGGGAGGTTTCCCCAAGACGGAATCATCCACACATTCCAGTTTTTATCCCCCCTCTTTGTCCAAAGAGATCAGGACAACTTACCTGGTTTGGTCCTCTTCCATTTTTGTCCCTGTGAGGCTGCTTGGGATGGGGGTGCAGTATAGTCATTAGAGCAAGCAGGGACACACCAATCTATTGGAGGAGGAGGAGGAGGCGGTCATAAACTTTCCAGAACTTTTTGGTCGATGTCAATAGCTCCCAACCGGAGATAATTCAGAATTCGTTCACTATCAGAACGAATAATCTTTTCCTGGAAAAAATGAATGCCGAATGTGAAGGCCCAAGATCTTGCGAGGTTGGTGCTTCAGTGATGCTGAACATCTTTAAGTCTGAGCTCCATTAGGAGGGCGATGAACATAGGGATGCTTTCGAATTATGGTGCCAGAGAAGACTCTTGAGAGTCCCTTGGACTGCAAGGAATCCAGTCAGTCAATCCTAAGAGAAATCAACCCTGACTATTCCCTGGAAGGCCAGAGACTGAAGCTGAAGCTCGAATACTTTGGCCACCAAATGAGAAGGGAGCACTCACTGGAGAAGACCCTGATGCTGGGAAAGATTGAAGGTCAAAGAAGAAGGGGACGGCAAAGGATGAGATGGTTAGACAGTGTTATTGATGCAACAAACATGATGTTAAGCAAACTCTGGAGGATGGCGGAAGACAGGAGGGCCTGGCATGATGTGGTCCATGGGTCGCAAAGAGTCGGACTCAACTGTGCAACTGAACAACAGCAACAAAGCACAGGGGTGCTGCGCATTTCTCTGTAAATACGTTTGATGGTTGAACTTACCGTGTTCAAAGGTAGCAGTCAGAAGGGAGCCAATCACTCCGTTGGTTTGGTTCGTGCCAGGCGGACATGAATGCCTGCCAAATAGTTTTCTTCAGGTTTCGCCAGCACTCCACATGGGCAAGGACACTGCTGATTCAAAAATATCACCAGCCATTGGAGTCAATAAGGCAGAAGTCCTCAATATTTTTTGAGAAGAGGAGACTGGATTTATATCCCACCCTTCACTGGGAGTCTCAGACCGGGTTACAATCTCCTTTGCCTTCCTCTCCCCACAACAAACACACTGTGAGGGAGGTGGGGCTGAGAGAGCTCTTTCGAGAACTGCCCTTGAGAGAACAGCTCTGAGAGAACCTGTGACTGACCCAAGGTCATGCCAGCAGCTGCATATGGAGGAGTGGGGAATCGAACCCGGTTCTCCCAGATTAGAGTCTGCAGACTTAACCACTGCACCAAACTGGCATTCTATCCCACTGAGGTCCCTCCCCTCCCGAATCCCACCCTCCCCAGGGTACACCACCATATCTCCAAGAATTTTCCAAACCAGAGTTGGTAACCCAGGTTGTGCCCCTCAACATGGTTTCCAGGGTCACTATGGCACCCACTTTTTGGGGGGGCCCACCAAGTGTTTTTAGAATCCGCCGCACTTAACCACAACAACAAACTCGCTCTCACCAAACCGTAGGTGACTTCGGAATTCTGATACACTATTCTGGGCGCAGCCACAAAATGGCTGCCGCAGGAGGCGGACCTAGCCACAAAATGGCTGCCGTGGCTTTCCTTCAATCATGCAGTGAAGACGCTTGTGCTGTGGTGGCAGCTGCTGCCAAAGCCACGTCTTTAAAAAATCTGCCCAGCCCATCTGTTCTCCAGCAGTTGATTCAGAAGCCTTGCTGGGCAAAAGCGCCATCCAGCCCCACCTGCTCTCTAAAAACACTTGGTGGGCACCACGAGAGCTCCCATGGGCACCATGTTGGGGGCCCCTGCACTAAGGACTACTTATATAAACACAGAAAGGTCAGATTTTATTTAAATGCAGCATTTATCTATGATTGACTTATATGATTTGTAAGTGATCTGAACTGGTCTGCACAGGGTTTCCCCCAAACTGCCTACGGAAGCTACTGGTTCAAACTGATTGGCGGCCATTAGTATCACTAAAGGACTATTTAATTTCAGTGATCAGCCATGTTGGTCTGCAGTAGAAGAGCTAGATTCGAATCCAGCAGCACCTTGGAGACCAACAAGATTCTGGGGGATATGGGCTTTTGAGAGTCAAATCTCCTTTCTTCAAAGCTCCCTTCATCAGGACTACTTATGGCTTGGAACTGGGGTATCTGAAGAACCGTATTCTCCTGTATGTTCATGCCCAGGAGTGAACATAGTGGGGCGAGGCCCTCCGGACTGTCCCATCAATTAAAGATGCTTGTTTGGTGGGTACGCAAGACAGAGCCTTTTCCGTGGCAGCCCCACAATTATAAAACAACTTCCCCATGGAGGTGCACCTGACTCCATCATTGTTGGTGTAGTGGTTTGGTGTAGTGGTTAAGTGCGTGGACTCTAATCTGGGAGAACCGGGTTTGATTCCCCACTCCTCTGCTTGCAGCTGCTGGATGACCTTGGGCAAGCCATAGTTCTGTCAGAGCTGTCCTTGAAAGAGCAGTTCTCTCAGAGCTCTCTCAGCCCTGCCGACCTCACAGGGTGTCTGTTGTGGGAAGGGGAAGGGGAAGGAGATTGTAAGCTGATCCGAGACTCTGAGTAAAGGGTGGGGTATAAATCCAATCTCTTCTTCTTCTTCTTCTTCTTCTTCTTGATCTTCAGGAGGTAGAGTTATTAAGGACTGCCTTTTGATTAGTTTAAGCTTTTATTATGGACAGTCCTAACTGGAGTTTTTTATCTGTGACTTTCATCAGTTTTATACTTGCTGTTTTTATTGTGTTTCTATCACATTTTATTTTTATGGTAAGCTGCCTAGAGTTCCATAAGTGAGAACAGTGTAACAAATGTTTTAAATAAAATGAATAAAATATTATTACAACGCAGCATGTATTGGTTTATATGAATTTTGCACGATTCTAATTGTCTATTTAAACTATTGCCTGCTGAGTGAAGCAATTATGCAGCATGGACAAGAAGTTAGTAGACCTCAGCAAGAGCCAGTTTGGTGTAGTGGTTAAGAGCGTGAACTCTAATCTGGGAGAATCAGGTTTGATTGCCCGCTCCGCCACTTGCAGCTGCTGATGTGACCTTGGATTAGTCATAAATTCTTTCAGAACTGCTCTCTCAAAGGCAGTTCTCAAGAAAGCTCTCTCAGCCCCACCTACCTCACAGGGTGACTGTTGTTAGGAGGACAAGGGAAAGTAGATTGTAAGCTGCTCTGAGACTCCTTCAGGTAGTGAAGGGCAGGGTATAAATCCAATCTCCTCCTCCTCTTCCTCTTCCTCATCAATCAGCTGTGAGAGAACCTGCACGCATGTACCACATGGTTAAAAAGGGATACAGTGAAACAAGCTGCTAAATACCCACAAGCAGATTGATGAACTATCAAACTGATTGTTGAAAAATCGTGTCTCTATTTGCATCTGGCAAACAGAGCATGAGCTGAACCACTGGGTGTTTGAACATCCCTAGATAAATCAGCCACACCTCGCTAAATAAATGAATAAGGGATGGGAAGAAAGATGGATGCACAAAAAGGGGTTAGTGTGAAATAACATTAGTAAAGAATATAGTGAAAAAAGACAGCGGAAAAAAAAAGCCTATTACACACCCACACAAACCGATCAATGAACGATCGAACTGACGGTCGAAAAATCATGTCTCTGTTCGCCACTGGCGAGCAGAGCACAAGCCAAACCGGTGAATGCTGGAGCATTTCTAGATATATGAGCTGCACCTCGCTAAATAAACCAATAAAGGAATGGAAGAAGGATGGGGACAGCGGAAGGGAGGTGATTATTCCTGCATTACTCCACCGTCTCAAGGAGAGAGCAAGAAGCTATCAAGCGGCAGCTGGCTGATCCTCCGCCGTCTAATGCCTCTCGGAATGAATACAGATGCTCTCGGAACGGCCTGCTCGCCAGCCACAATAAAGACGGAGAAAGCCGCTTTGCTTGCACTGGAATGGTGACTGACAAATTCAATCTAAAACGCAGCCCCTGAAAGCACCCTTGGCAAAATATGAAAGGGGGAATTAGAGGTGGAAGGGAAGGAGAAGGGGGAGAGAGAGACACTTTGCCTGCTTGCGAGAGCACTTTTGCCTGAAAAGGGGAACGGCTGTGCAGGAATTCATCATGCTCCCTTGTCAGGTGATTTACACATCTGCATCTCTCCCCTTTCCCAGTTCAAGGGATAAGACAGGAAAGGGGGACACATGTATTAATCCTCCACCTCCTTAGGGCCTAGAGGTGCCCATGCAGGGTTGGTAAATTCTTGGAGATTTCGGGGTGCAGTTTGGGGAGAGCAGAGCAGAAAGGGGGAATCTCAGCAGAGATATGACGCCATAGAGTCTACCCTTCGAAACTGCCATGTTCTCTAGGGGAAGTGATCTCTGCAGTATGGGGATCAATCATCATTCCAGGAGATCGCCAGACCCCAACCTTGACAGTGACGACCACAGCAGCCATCTTCTCTGGCCCTGGGCCTGCTGACCTCTTTGTGAGTTGGTGGACAAGATGAGGTGTGAATTACTGACCTCTTGGTTTAGGGGGTCAGTCAACCACTAGGGGGTTAAGACGCTGAACTGCAGGCTGTGGAAAGTCAGTAGTTCAGCAGTTCGAGACCCGGGTGCCGCATGACGGAGTGAGCCCCCGCCTCTAGTTCCAGCTCCTGCCAACCTAGCAGTTCGAAAGCAAGAAATTGCAAGTAGATAAATAGGTACCACTTTGGTGGGAAGGTAACAGCGTTCCGTGCGCCTTGGTGTTTAGTCATGCCGGCCACATGACCACGGAAACATCTTTGGACAGCGCTGGCTCTTTGGCTTTGAAACGGAGATGAGCACCGCAACTCTAGAGTCGGATTTGACTAGCTTTCGAGCAGGGGAACCTTTACCTTTACAACCACTAGGGGAGAGGCTGTAGCTCAGAGTTAGAGCATCTGCTTGGCATGCAGAAGGTCCCAGACTCATAAGAACATGAGAAGAGCCCTGCTGGATGAGACCAGTGGTCCATCTAGTCCAGCACCCTGTCTCACACAGTGGCCAAACAGTTCCTCTGTATGGCCAACAGCAGGACACAGAGGTCAAGGCCTTCCCCTGATAAGAACCTAAGAAGAGCCCTACTGGATCAGACCAGTGGTCCATCTACTCCAGCATCCTGTCTCACACAAGGGCCAACCAGTTCCTCTGTATGGCCAACAGCAGGGCACAGAGGCTGAGGCCTTCCCCTGATGAGAACCTAAGAAGAGCCCTGCTGGATGAGACCAGTGGTCCACCTAGTCCAGCATCCGGTCTTTCACACTGGTCAATCAGTTCCTCTGGACAGCCAACAACAGGGCATAGCATAGAAACCAAGGCCTTCGCCTGATGTTGCCTCCTGGCTCTGGGATTCAGAGGATTAGTGCCTCTGAATGTGGAGGTTCCCTTCAGTCACCATGGCTAGTAGCCATTGATAGATTTACCCTCCATGAATCCATCTAATCCACAAATTCAATTTCCAGCATCTCTGCTGGAAAGGAGCAGGTAGCAGGATATGTGAAAGACCTCTATCTGAGACTCTGGAGAGCAGTTGCCAGTCTGCGTAGATGATACTGATCTTGATGGGCTGATGGGCTGATTCAGAATAAAGTGACTTTATGTATTCGTGTCTATATCAGCTCTTAGGGTTCTCAGGTTCCACCTGGTCACTGGATGGGGAGGGGGAGAGACTCCTGGAGATTTGTGGATGGAGTCTAGAGAGGACAGGGACCTCACTGGGGTACAACACCAAAGAGTTCACCCTCCAAAGCATCTAGTTTGTCCAGGCGAACTGATCTCTTCAGTCTGGAGATGAACTGTAATTCCAGGGGATCCCCAGGTCTGACCTGAAGTCTGGCAGCTGGGTTTTGGCCACTGTGTGACACAGAGTGTTGGACTGGATAGGCCATTGGTCTGATCCAACAAGGCTTCTCTTCTGTTCTTATGGCCCTGCTGGTGGACCTCCTGAGGGCACCTGGGTTTTGGCTATTGTGTGACCCAGTATGTTGGACTGGATGGGCCAGTGGCCCGATCCAACATGGCTTCTCTTACGTTCTTGTGGTCCTGCTGGTGGACCTCCTGATGCCACCTGGGTTTTGGCCACTGTGTGACACAGAGTGTTGGACTGGAGGGGCCATTGTCCTGATCCAACATAGCTTCTCTTATGTTCTTATGGCCCTGCTGGTGGACCTCCTGAGAGCACCTGAGTTTTGGCCATTGTGTGACACAGGGTGTTGGACTGGATGGGCCATTGGCCTGATCCAACATGGCTTCTCTTATGTCCTTATGGCCCTGCTGGTGGACCTCCTGAGAGCACCTGAGTTTTGACAACTGTGTGACACAGAGTGTTGGACTGGATAGGCCACTGGCCTGATTCAACATGGCTTCTCTTATGTTCTTGTGGTCCTGCTGGTGGACCTCCTGATGGCACCTGGGTTTTGGCCACTGTGTGACACAGGGTGTTGGACTGGATGGGCCACTGGCCTGATCCAACATGGCTTCTCTTATGTTCTTATGACCCTGCTGGTGGACCTCCTGAGGGCACCTGGGTTTTGACCACTTTGCAACACAGAGAGTTGGACTGGAAGGGCCATTGACCCAATCCAACATGGCTTCCCTTACGTTCTTATCCCTAGCTCTTACGGAGCTTCCACGGTCCTGTCTCTGGCTCTGGTCCCCACCTGGCCAAACCTCCCTTCTTCAACTCTGCCTCCATCGTACCTGAGCTGATACCCGAAAAGGCCATAGAGGGGGACCCTAGGAAAAAGAATGCAAGAGGCTTGTTTCTCACGGTGCGCTTGAAAGACAGGATGACTCCCACGTGCGACTCCCATCTCCGCATTTGTGTCGACAGCAATTTCGGGTCTTTGCGCCCCCCTAAACCCTTCTCAGCAGGCGCTATTAATAGAGACACCACGGAATTTGGCCTCGAGCTACGTTTCAAGATGAATTTGGAAGTTCCTTCCAGCTCAGGGAGAACAGCTGACGGATTCTGAGGGGAGCTTTGAAAGAGTGTCAGCCAGCCTAGCAAAATACCTGGTGGGAGGGCTGGGGGGGGAGGAAGTTGTCACATCCTCAGGTTGAAATCCACCCAAAGCAACATCGTCGGCAAATATTAAGATCCCCACTTGGGTAAAGCAGGCCAAGAGTGGTGTGAGAATCTTAAAGCCTCCTCCTGCCTCCTTCTCACATGGCCTAGGCTTCTTTCAGGCCCACCCGTGTTCTATATCAGGGGTCCCCAACTTCGTTGAGCCTGTGGGCACCCTTGGAATTCTGACACAGCGTGGGGGCACAGACACAAAATGGCTGCCTCAGGAGGTGGAGCCAGCTACAAAGTGGCTGTTGCAGGAGGTGGAACCAACTACAAAATGGCTGCCATGGGATGTGGAGCCAGCTACAAAATGGCTGCCACAGGAGGTGGAGCCAGCCCCAAAACAGCTGCCACAGCATGGCACCTGGTATTTTTGGCCACTGTGTGACACAGAGTGTTGGACTGGATGGGCCATTGGCCTGACCCAACGTTAGCTTCTCTTATGTTCTTTTAGGTTCTCATGAGGTGGAGCCAGCTACAAAATGGCTGCCGCAGGAGGTAGAGCCAGCTACAAAACAGCTGCCACAGCATGGCACCTGGTATTTTTGGCCACTGTGTGACACAGAGCGTTGGACTGGATGGGCCATTGGCCTGACCCAACGTTAGCTTCTCTTATGCTCTCTTTGGTTCTCATGAGGTGGAGCCGGCTACAAAATGGCTGCTGCAGGAGGTGGAGCCAACTACAAAATGGCTGCCACAGGAGGTGGAGCCAGCTACAAAATGGCTGCCACAAGAGGTGGAGCCATCTACAAAACAGCTGCCACAGCATGGCACCTGGTATTTTTGGCCACTGTGTGACACAGAGCATTGGACTGGATGGGCCATTGGCCTGACCCAACGTTAGCTTCTCTTATGTTCTCTTATGTTCTCATGAGGTGGAGCCAACTACAAAATGGCTGCTGCAGGAGGTGGAGCCTGCTACAAAATGGCTGCCACAGGAGGTGGAGCCTGCTACAAAATGGCTGCCACAGGAGGTGGAGCCAACTACAAAACAGCTGTCACAACATGGCACCTGGTATTTTTGGCCACTGTGTGACACAGAGTGTTGGACTGGATGGGCCATTGGCCTGATCCAACATTGGTTTCTCTTATGTTCTTATGAGGTGGAGCCAACTACAAAATGGCTGCTGCAGGAGGTAGAGCCAGCTATAAAATGGCTGCTGCAGGAGATGGAGCTAGCTACAAAACAGCTGTTACAGGAGGTGGAGCCTGCAACAAAATGGCTGCTGCAGGAGGTGGAGCCTGCTACAAAATGGCTGCTGCAGGCAGTGGAGCTAGCTACAAAATGGCTGTTACAGGAGGTGGAGCCTGCAACAAAATGGCTGGAACCAGCTGCTGCCACCTAACTTATGACTGACCCAAGGTCACACCAGCAGCTGCACGTAAAGGAGTGGGGAATCAAACCCAGTGCTATTGGACTCGAATCTCGCTGTTCTGCTGCAGACCAACACAGCTACCCTTTGAAACTCTCTTGCAAGATCGGTTTGCCTATCGACAGATTTACGCAGCTCTCCCAAACCTGTCAGGATCAGGCCTGCTCACAGCTCCGAGTTCCACATGTCTTGTTGATTCCAGTTGGCAGCCAGAGAAAGTGGGGGGGGCTGTCTTCTTCTGGGCTCATTCCCGCTCTACGGTTTTGCATTAATTTGGAGTTAATTGTCAGGTAACGAATCCGATTTGGCTCCCCCCGTATTGAAATCCCGTATGCTCCCAGCTCGGCACCAGTAAATTATTTGCATCACAAATCTCCTGGCTCTTTCTTGGGATTCACAGCTCACAGATCTTCCGCTGCTCTCTGCTCACTCTGCCTCGGCAGGTTCCAGCACATGAATATAGACCAGGGAGGGCCCCCTACCCCCCCCCGTCTTATAAACCCTGCCCTGTTTTTCTTTTAAAGGGACACTTGAAAAGATCACATCTGCGTTTACAGAAACAGGTACCTCATCAGACAAGAGATGTTTAACAATGTCCTGTTTTAGTAGCTACGGATGATGCCGATGAATCGGGAATCGTCTCATTATTCAGCAGGGGGAGCGTATACCGTCACATCTCCAGGTTTGGAACGGTTGCCGTTTGGGTAGCGCGCTGGAGTTTTAGGTGGGGTTGCCAGACTCCAGGTGGGGCCTGGAGATCTCCTTGAATTACACCGGATCCCTGGAGTACAGAGATCAGTTCTCCTGGAGGAAATGGCAGCTCTGGAAGAAGAAGGAGAAGGAGAAGGAGAAGGAGGAGGAGGAGGAGGAGGAGGAGGAGGAGGAGGAGGAGGAGGAGGAGGAGAAGAAGAAGAAGAAGAAGAGGAGGAGGAGGAGGAGGAGGAGGAGGAGGAGGAGGAGGAGGAGATGGATGGATTTATACCCCGCCCTTCACTCAGAGTCTCAGAGCGGCTTACAAACTCCTTTCCCTTCCCATCCCCACAAAAGACACCCTTGTGAGGTAGGTGGGGCTGAGAGAGCTCTTTCAAGAACTGCCCTTTCAAGGACAGCTCTTGTCAGAATTATGGCTTGCCTCAGGTCATCCAGCAGCTGCAAGTGGAGGAGTGGGGGAATCAAACCCGGTTCTCCCAGATGAGAGTCCGCACACTTAACCATGAAATCAAGCTGGAGCACGAACTCTGTGGCCTTCTGTCCCACTGAGGCCCCTCTCCAACCCCACCCTCCCCTGGCTACACCACCATATCTCCAGGAGCTTCCCAGACCAAAGTTGGTAACCCTAAGTGCTATTATCCTCTATATCAAAAATATTCTTCTTAAATAATGTGGAGTCGATCTATAACATTTGGAATCTTGCCCTTGTAGTTGCGAGTATTCTAAAACAGGAAACCAAATTGCAGATACCAATTTGCTCTTTTTGAAACTAGAAATTTTTACTGACCGTGTTATTTTCTCCATTTAAGTGTAAGTATCACAGTTTACCGTGCCGTACATCTAAATACAAGGAGCCGCGGTGGCTCAAGTGGTTAAGACGCTGAACTGCAGGCTGTGGAAAGTCAGTAGTTCAGCAATTCGAGACCCGGGTGCTGCATGACGGAGTGAGCTCCCGTCTCTAGTTCCAGCTCATAAGAACATAAGAAGATAAGAGAAGCCAATGTTGAATCAGGCCAATGGCCCATCTAGTCCAACACTCTGTGTCACACAGCGGCCAAAAATACCACGTGCTATCAGGTCCAGCCAACCTAGCAGTTTGAAAGCAAGAAATTGCAAGTAGATAAATAGGGACCACTCTGGTGGGAAGGTAACAGCGTTCTGTGCACCTTGGTGTTTAGTCTAGCCGGCCACATGACCACGGAAACGTCTTCGGACAGCGCTGGCTCTTCGGCTTGGAAACGGAGATGAGCCCCGCAACCCTAGAGTCGGATTCGACTGGCTTTCGAGCAAGGGAACCTTTACCTTTACCTTTTTACATCTAAATACGGCATTTTCTCAGGCTTGCAATAGGTAGCAACGACAGCTTTTTGCAGCATACAAAAGTAAAGCTATGCGTATTTTGTTTATATAATCTGTACTGAGTTCTTCCCTGTCATTTAGCAAGACCATCTCAGGCATAAAAGGAATGCTGATTTCAGGAATATTTTTTTGACTTGATCTAAAACCTTTGTCCAGAAGCTTGAGATTCTGGGGCAGGACATCCGGCAATGCAGGTAAGTTCCTTTTTTCCTTACATTGTCTCCAGCAGGTGGGGAATCTGGATATCGATTACGATAGCGGGAGATTTCCAGGTGCTGTCTAGAGGTGGGCCGCCTGGAGGCAGAAAACCACCGGTGCACAGGCACAAACGCTTCGCTCTGGACCCGGGCCAAAAAAGTTTTGTTACATTCCAAGGCGAGTAGGACCCTTTTGGTTGCCTTTCCCGAGGCCAGGGTCTGCCAGACCTTTCTTGCTCATTGCTTTGGGATTGAGCAAAAATATCTGGGTACTTCTGACCATAGCGGAAAAAACCCAGGGGTTTCCCTGTGATTATCCGGTGGCTGTTCTCGGAAGAACATCTCTGTAACTGCTGTCTGCATTAGCCTGGGAAGATTACCTGGCAATGAAACTGGAGTCTTTTTTCTTTCTTTCTTTTTGAAAACATTTTATTGAATTTTAAAGTAAACAGAAAGAAATAAAAGAGAGGGGGAAAAAACCCCCACAGTAAAACAGAAAAAGTAATAAGACAAAGAATAGAAAAGCGTTAAGATACTGGAGTCTATACTCAGTGTTCTCTACAAATCAACCGCTTCTTCCGAATCAGTTCAATAATGACATATGTTAATTATTCTTAAACTTTCCCCCTTATATTACCCTTATATTTTCGCAACCAATTGTAAAATCGCTTCCATTTTTCTTCAAAATCACCTGCAGGTTTTTCGTGAAGCTGTAGCGTTAATTTGTCCATTTCTGCTGCATCTAGCAGTTTATCAACTCTTCCTTTCCTGGCACCTCATCTTTCCCCCAATATTTAGCATATAAAATTCTGGCTGTGGTTACGATTTGTACAATCATGTATACATCTTGAGCATTATACTCCTTTGGCACCATATTTAATAAAAACATTCCCGGTACAAATGGAATGTATTTCTCTACGATTTTTTTGTGGTATTCCATGTACCCAAATCCAATATTTTTTAACTACATCACAAGTCCACCACAGAAACTGGAGTCGTAATGACGGGCCCAAGGAAAGTTATGAACACGTGAGTCTCAGTGTCTACAACCAGTTGGTAGGAAATGGCAGTAACAGCATGGAGGCAGTGGACAAAGAGATTGCCCAGGAGAAGGAAGAGAATAGGGAACTATTTACCAGTTACTCCGGAGGTTGGACGTAGGGAAGGACTGTGGCATGGGGCTCCTTGTCTGTGTTCCTGTTGTTTTGAGGGTGTTTTTTCTCTGTTTTGCATGGTTTTTTTGCTCCTGTTAGTGGTCGGTTAAATGCCATTGATAAAACAATGTAAAAGTGTGGCACAGCTCCCTGGAGATTTAAACTGCAGGTTTTTATGCCAGACATAAATCGCTGTAATATTGAAGTGACCACTAGATGGAGCAAAACATGTGTTGAACAGGAAACACACACACACACCCTGAAGCAACAGAAACACCCAAGCAAGGAAAATGAGAGTGTGAAAAACCTTCCATGGTAGAGCACATGCTTTTGTGTGCAGTTTGGGTCAATGCTTCCTTTAAGCTGTGGAGTTTTGTGAGCAAAAATTCTACTTTGTGAGCTACTGGCATGGAAGTCTTCGAGTATTTGAAGGGCTGTCGTGTAGAAGATGGAGAAGATCTCTTCTCTCTTGCTCCGGATTGCAAGACTAGATCTAATGGGTGGAAATTACAAGGGAGTCGTTACCGGCTAGATATCAGGGAGAAACTTCCTAACTGTAAGAGTGGTTGAGCAGTGGAACAGCCTGCCTCGGGAGGTGGTGGATGCTCCTTTCCTGGACGTTTTCAAGCGGAGGCTGGACGACCATCTTTCGGGGATGTTGTAGGTATGTAGGGCTATCTTTCGGCTGTGCTCCTGCAGAGTGCAGGGGGTTGGACTAGATGACCTGCAAGGTCCCTTCCAACTCTGACATTCTATGATTCTAAGTTGTGAGCGAGCGATTTGGCAGCTGCATAAATTAGTTTACTCTGGAGCCATCCTTCCTGAGCTAAGACCAAAATTTGTGAGTTAGAGGCTAAAAGACTCCAAGCTGTGGAGTCTGGTGAGCAAAAATTCTACTTTCTGAGCTACTGGCATTAAAGTTGTGAGCAAGAGATTTGGCAGTTGCATAAATTCGTTTGCTCTGGAGCCATCCTTCCTGAGCTAAGACGAAAATGTGTGAGCCAGAGGCTAAAAATCTGTGAGTTAGCTCACACTAACTCAGCTTAGAGAAAACACTGGTTTGGATGTCATTAAAAGAAACCCTGCCCTAATCTGCATGGCTCAGTCTGGTCTGATTTCATCAGATCTTAAAAGCTAAGCAGGGTCAGACCTGGTTAGTACTTAGATGGGAGACCACCAAGGAAGTCCAGAGTTGAAGCCTCACCTGGAGTCCTGTGTCCAGTTTTGGGCACCACATTTTAGGAAGGATGTTGACAAGCTCGAGCGTGTCCAGAAGAGGGCAACCAGGATGGTGAGAGGGCTGGAATCCAAATCTTATGAGGAAAGGCTGAAAGAGTTGGGTATGTTTAGCCTGGGAAAGAGAAGGCTTAGAGGGGACATGATTGCGGTCTTCAAATATTTGAAGGGCTGTCATGTAGAAGATGGAGCAGATCTATTCTCTCTTGTTCCGGATTGCAAGACTAGATCGAATGGGTGGAAATTACAAGGGAGTCGATACTGGTTAAAGATCAGGAGAAACTTCCTAACTGTGAGAGTGGTTGAGCAGTGGAACAGTCTGCCTTGGGAGGTGGTGGATGCTCCTTCCCTGGACGTTTTCAAGCGGAGGCTGGACGACCATCTTTCGGGTATGTCATAGGGCTCTCTTTCGGCTGTGCTCCTGCAGAGTGCAAGGGGTTGGACTAGATGACCTGCAAGGTCCCTTCCAACTCTAACAGTCTATGATTCTATTCCACCCAGGGGCAGATAATGCCAAAGCATGTCTGTTCGTCTCATGCCTTGAGAACTTCACGAAGGGTCATGGTTAAGTCAGTTAAGACTTAATGGCACTTCTCAACCCCTCTCCCCCCAGTTTCTTGAAAATTAGGAGTTTTTCAGAACCTGAAGCACACGCCGGAAGGAGGGCAGAGCCCATGAGCCAAGCTTGTCCTTATGCTGGGGAGAAAAAAAAAGATTTGTTGAGTTTGTCTGAATATAGCCTCGATGTATCTTGGTTTTTTCCCCCTCCGTTTTTGGATTCTTGCCAGGTTACAAACGTTGCCCGAACGGAATCTGCTTGCAGAGCCAGCTTGTTTCCCCGACTGTGGAGACCGAGAACGGCTGAGAGCTGGCTCCACAAGGGAGTTTTGCTAAAAATATGGGAAAGTTTGGGAAACCCAAACTGCAACGTTGGATATACAAGAGACTCAGCTGTAAGGATCTAGGGCATAACTGAGAGAAGCGTGTCGAAAAAACACTCGCCCCAGAATGTTGGCAGAAGATTGAATTCACAGGTGGCACTGCCAAATCTTGATGCTGAGCCAGTTTGGTGTACTTGGTTAAGTGCGCGGACTCTAATCTGGGAGAACCGGGTTTGATTCCCCATGCCTCCACTTGCAGCTGCTGGATGACCTTGGGCAAGCCACAGTTCTGTCAGAGCAGTTCTCTCAAGGGCAGTTTCTGTTAGAGTTCTCTCAGCCCCACCGACCTCGCAGGCAACGTTCCCTCTAAGCTGAGTTAGTGTGAGCTCGCTCACAGTTTTTTAGCCTCCGGCTCACACATTTTCGTCTTAGCTCAGGAAGGACGGCTCCAGAGCAAACTAATTTATGCAGGAGCCAAACTGCTCACTGACAACTTTAATCCCAGGAGCTCGCAGAGTAGGATTTTTGCTCACAAGACTCCACAGCTTAGAGGGAGCATTGCTCACAGGCAGGGCTTTTTTTTGTAGAAAAACCCCAGCAGGAACTCATTAGCATAATAGGCCACACCCAACAGCAGAAACCAATTAGCATATTAGGTCACACCCATGACAGCACAGCTCATTAGCACATTAGGCCACACCCCCATGCTACCAGAAATGTGGTCATCCAGCCACACCCACCTTTTGCTTCTTATTCCGTTCACCTTGTTTGTTGTCAAAACCCAGGGCTTTTTTTGTAGCAGGAACTCCTCTGCATGTTAGGCCACACACCCCTAATGTAGCCAATCCTAATGAATTTCTGCTGTTGGGTGTGGCCTATTATGCTAATGAGTTCCTGCTGGGCGTGGCCAACTCGGGAGCCAGCCGGAACTCCGTTCCTGTGCGTTCCTGCCCCAAAATAGCCCTGCTCACAGGGTGTCTGTTATGGGAAGGGGAAGGGAAAGGAGTTTGTAAGCCACTCTGAGTGAAGGGTGGGGTATAAATCCTACCTCCTCCTCCTCCTCCTCCTCCTCTTCTTCTCCTTCTTCTTCTCCTTCTTCTTCTCTTCTTCTTCTTCTTCTTCTTCTTCTTCTTCTTCTTCTTCTTCTTCTTCTTCTACTACCGTCCTGGCAGCCATAAGAAAATTAGGCATGCTAGCACAATTTGATAAAATAGGATTTCATGATCGAAATGATTCCCATCTTCCTCGGTCTGCCCATCAGATCAGATCCTGATATCCCAATCCTGGTAGCCATCAGGACGTTCCAGGTAATTGCACAGGCGGATTCGACAGGATTTCACCATCGCAACCGAAATCCCTTGGGCTGCTCGTCAGATCAAATTCAATTCCAAGGGATATTTGATGACCTGAAAGCATTCACCTGTTAACCCTATAGAGATCTCCTTCCAGTCCAGAAGGGCGCACCACAAGTAGACAGTCCCCAAATATTTCTAGGTGGGTTGGGAAAGGGCCATGGCTCTCTTACAGAGCATCTGCTTGGCAGGCAGAAGGTCCCAGATTCAATCCCTGGCATCTCCAGTTAAAAGAATTAGGCAGTAGATGATGTGAAAGACCTCCACTTGAGACCCTGGAGAGTCATTGCCAGTCTGAGTAGACAATACTAATTTTGAAGAAGAAGAAGAAGAAGAGATTGGATTTATACCCCACCCTTCACTACCCAGAGGAGTCTCAGAGTGGCTTACAAACTCCCTTCCCTTCCCCTCCCCACAACAGACACCCTGTGAGGTCGGTGGGGCTGAGAGAGCTCTGACAGAAACTGCTCTTTTCTCAAGAACAGCTCTGCCAGAACTATGGCTTGCCCAAGGTCATCCAGCAGCTGCAAGTGGAGGAGCGGGGAATCAAAGCCGGTTCTCCCAGATTAGAGTCTGCGCACTTAACCACTGCACCAAACTGGCTCATGGATGGACCAAGGGTCTCATTCAGTGGAACGTAGCTACATATGAGAGTCCCATTCAGGAGATGGTCCATGGCTCAATCATAGAGCATCTGCTTGGCATGTGGAAGGCCCCAGGTTCAATCCCTGGCATCTCCAGTTAGAAAAGCCAGATAGTAGGTGATGTAAAAAACACTACCTGAAACCCTGGAGAACTGCTGCCTACCTAGGTAGAAAACACTGACCTTGATGGGTCAATAGTCTTTTTCAGTATCGAGAGCTTCAGATATTCCTATCTATTCATGAAGATGAAAGAAACCCCCATGGCTGTTTTACTTACATGCGGAGCTCTTCTGCATGTTTGTTTTCATCACTTGTGTGTCTCTATTACTTTGCTGTTGTTGTTTTTCTTTTCTGCATGTGTTTGGCTCCTCCTAGTGGCCAATTTGCTATTATATCGCTCTATGTCGAGCATATCTCCTTACATAAGAACATAAGAAAAGCCAGTGTTGGATCAGGCCAATGGCCCATCTAGTTCAACACTCTGTCACACAGTGGCCAAAAATACCAGGCGCCATCAGGGGGCCCAGCAGTGGGGCCAGGACACTAGAAGCCCTCCCACTGTTGCCCCACCCAAGCAACAAAAAGACAGAGCATCACTTGCCCCAGACAGAGTGTTCCTATATATACCTTGTGGCTAATAGCCACTGATGGACCTCTGCTCCATATGCTTATCCAATTCCCTCTTGAAGCCCTCCATGCTTGTAGCCACCACCACCTCCTGTGGCAGTGAGTTCTTCACCCTTTGGGTGAAGAAGTACTTCCTTTTATCTGTTCTAACCCGATTGCTCGGCAGTTTCATGGAGTGCCCACAAGTTCTTGCATTAAACATATAAACATATGGAGCAGAAGTCCATCAGTGGCTATTAGCTACAAAGTATAGATAGGAACTCTCAGTCTGGGGCAGGTGATGCACTGTATTCTTGGTGCTGGGGGGGGTAGTAGAGGGAGGACTTCTAGTGTCCTGGCCCCACTGCTGGACCTCCTAATGGCACCTGGTATTTTTGGCCACTGTGTGACAGAGTGTTGGACTAGATGGACCATTGGCCTGATTCAACACTGGCTTCTCTTATGTTCTTATGTTCATTGTGAGACAGGGAGAAAAGTACTTCTTTCTCTACGTGCTCTGTCCCATGCATAATCTTATAAACCTCAATCATGTCATGTCATTTCTCCAAGCTAAAGAGCCCCAAGCGCTTTAACCTTTCTTCATAGGGAAAGTGTTCCAACTCTCTTATCATTCTAGTTGCCCTCTTCTGCACTTTTTCCAATGCTATAATATCCTTTTTTGTGGTGTGGTGACCAGAACTGTACACAGAACTTGCAGATTTAAAGAGCAGGTGTTTATGCCCGACATACAGTGATGTAATATCGAATTGACCACTAGAGGGAGCAAAAGAAGTATGGGAAAGAAAACACCTCCCCCGAAGCCATAGGGATGCACAGGCAATGAAAATGTGAACGCAGAAGAACCCACAGCTGCAATTTCTCTACTTGCACTTCTGTAATACTTTCGACTCCGCGGTCTCCAATGCACTATTACCACCTTGGACAGCTGCAGTAACAGCTATCCCCGTTTAATAATCAGAGGTGTAGGGCTGCCCTCCGACAGAGGACTATACTAGAGAAAAAGGGCATAACGAAATACTTTCAATATAAAGTAAGATGGGAACTTGGCTTCGGGCGCCGAAAGGGCTCGGAGAACATTTATTCTGGCACCGTGTCGGCATAAACATTCATAAAGAAAAAGCCTGTAAAACTGTCAAATAGCATTTCCGTGATTAGGGGCAAGGCAAAGAAACGCGTTGGACGAAAAACCTGGGAAATTGTGCTGAACGAAATGTTTGGAGGCGAGAGCTTTGCCATCAGGAGTTATGGATGCGATCCTAGGACATTGCGTCACCTTCTCAAGTGTGGGGAAAGGGATGGGCCGTTCTCTGGCATCGTAAATTTGAAGTGGATTGGGTTGTGTGTGTGTGTGTGTGTTTTAAAGGATATGGTGTTCGATGCAGAGCGCAGCACCACGTAGAAGCAAAAGAAGTCCAGGGAGGGTCAGGCCCACAGCGATACGGAATATAAGCCTTCAAGAGGAAGCAGAATTCCCCTCTTTTCAGATATTCAGTTTCGGTGCTCCAACTGTGAGGGTCTGTGGCTCAGTGGTAGAGCATCAACTTGGCATGCAGAAGAAGAAGAAAAAGAAGAGGAGGAGGAGGAGGAGATTGGATTTACACCCCACCCTTCACTAACCGAAGGAGTCTCAGACTGGCTTACAATTCCCTTTCCCTTCCCCTCCCCATAACAGACACTCTTTGAAGTAGGTGGGGCTGAGAGAACTCTTTCAAGGACTGCAGCTGCATGTGGAGGAGTGGGGAATCAAACCCGGTTCTCCCAGATTAGGGTCTGCGCTCCTAACCACTACACCAAACTGGCCCCCAGGTTCACTACAACTTCTGTCCATCCTAGGCTTCACCACCAAATCTCCAGGAATTTCCCAACCCAGAATTGGCAATCCTAGGTGGAGGTGGCTTGCACCCCATAGCTCTTCTCTGCTCCAATTCATCTGCTCCCACCCACTTCAACTTCCCTACTTCTTTCTGTCCAATCCTTCTGTTATCTTCTCTGGTCCCGTAAGAAGGGAGAAACAGGTGGGCATGGAAAGACAAGCTGGCGCTAACTCCAGTCCACCCTCTTCCTGCCCCATTTCTGCACTCCATTTTGGGTTGCTACAGCAACTCAAAATGCTTTTGAAGTTGCAGAGGTAAGGCTGCAACATCTGCTGATGTTAGGGTTGCCAGGTCCTTACATCTCACCAGCAGGGGATTTTGGTGGGGGGGGTCCTGGGAGGGCGGGGACTCCCCAACGCAATGACATCTTGCATAAGTGATGTCATCACGTTGGGGATGCAGCCCCTTGGAAAGTTCCAGCGGCACCCACTCACAAGAAACCATTTAAAAGGAAGCTTGTGTCAGAGTCCTGCAGCAATCAGCCCCCACAACTTTCTTTTCAAAGGAGTAAAGTTTATTGGAGTCAGTAAAGGCAGGTCATCTGCACATACATTCCGTGTCAGGAATGAAAGCAAGCGCGCGTCGATACAAGATTCAAAGGGGTCAGGGGGATGGACCAGAGCCAATCAGAATAACTGCAAAAGTCCGCCTAAGCTACCGGCTAAGAATTCCCAGAGAACAGAGAAACAGGGCACCAAGGTCACGGGGTCTAAACTGCAAGAAGATAAGGAGGCAGGGAGAATCGAAACTTAACATTCCAAGTCAGGCATAGACAGAGACAAGGCACCCACAGCCAGCATCCACCTCCCCAGCCATGACAGCTATATAGCTGATGGAGAGGCACTGCCACCAGCCGCACGTCTGAACTCCAAGAGGCAAATTTGCTGCTTGGAATTCTGGTGCAGGTGAGCCCTGCTCACAAAAAAGTTCTAAACAGAATGATACTCATTTAAGTCCAATCTGGCTCCCTTCTTCTTTTCTTACTGTCCCACCCTATGTTGAGTTAATCAAATCTAAACTCATTGATTCCTGCACATTTAAAGGGAAGCTTGCAAGTGTGGCCCATCCAATACCTGAATTCCAAGTGGTGAATTCGCCACTTGAAGTTCAGATGTGTGGTCGGCAGCAGCCCCTCTCCCTCCCCTCCTGAGGAATTAAAGGGCCCTTCAGCTGATCGGTGGGCCACATCCTCCCGCCGATCAGCTGGAGGGCCCTTTAAATCATGCAGGAGGAGAAGGATGGGCTGGCCCCGGATGGTCGCTGTTGGGGGTCGGTCCTCCCCCACCTTCCAGGTGGCCGGCAGAAGGCAGGAACCACCCCCAAATTGGGATATCCCCCGTCCCCATAGAGGATTTGTCGAAGCTTGTTAGTGGGGTGACTGGATTTGGAAAACTGATCTAAGGAGATCTGTTAAATTATCTTTTGACTAAAAGAGTACCAGATATATCGGAAGAATCAGGATGCGAACACGGAACTGAAGCCAGCCGTGCATAGCTGCTACTCCTACAATGTGGAATTTTTGTTTTCCAGTGGAGCTTTTGCTCTCCTGAAGCATCTTCTACAAAAAGATTAGTGAACTTTACTTGCATTTTGTCTTTTGTATTAAGTCGTGGACACTCAATGAAATTGCTGAGCAGTCATGCTAGAATGGTTAAAAGGAAGTCCTTCTTCACCCAAAGAGTGATTAACACATGGAATTCACTGCCGCAGGAGGTGGTGGCAGCTGCAAGCATGGACAGTTTCAAGAGGGAATTAGATAAACATATGGAGCAGAAGTCCATCAATGGCTATTAGCCACAAGGTGTAGACAGGAACTCTCAGTCTGGGGCAGGTGATACACTCTATTCTTGGTGCTGGAGGGGGCAGCAGTGGGAGGGCTTCTAGTGTCCTGGCCCCACTGCTGGACCTCCTGATGGCACCAGGTATATTTTGGCCGCTGTGTGACACAGAGTGTTGGACTAGATGGGCCATTGGCCTGATGCAACATTGGCTTCTCTTATCTTCTTATGTTCTTAAGTACTGTTGGAGCCTAACCCTTTAAGAAACCATAAAAGTGTTTGGATTTGACAAATATTTGAACCATTAAGAATTGTTAAAATTGTTTTGGATAATATATTCTTTCTACACGGAGTTTTTGTGTTTTGATACAACCCACCTGGGGATTGGCAAACCCAGCTCATGTACACACATCCTTGTTAACTTCTTGGGGATTTTATACCCCCCATATCAAATCAACACACACACATATTTGAAAACCTGGGAGTTCCTCCAGGTTTGCAGGACACACGGTGTATTGGTGGCTGCCCCAAGGTGCGGATTTCTCTATCTGCAAGAGGACAGCCCTTAGTTATTAGGCGATTCATAAATATAATTAACAACAAGAAGATATATAGCTGTTCTGGAGAGAATCTGACTTCTTTTCTTCCAGAATTTTTGGATGGAGAATTCACAGTGGATTGAATCACACGTAAACAGGGCTATTTTGGGGCAGGAACGCACAGGAACGGAGTTCTGGCTGGCTCCCAAGTTGGCCACGCCCAACAGGAACTCATTAGCATAACAGGCCACACCCAACAGAAGAAACTCATTAGGATTGGCTACATGAGGGGTGTGTGGCCTAACATGCAAAGGAGTTCCTCCTACCAAAAAAGCCCTAGGGTTTTTCAACAAATAAGGTAAACAGAATAAGAAGCAAAAGGTGGGTGTGGCTGGATGACCACACCTCTGGTAACATGTGGGTGTGGCCTAATATGCTGATGTGGTGTGCTGTCAGGGGGTGTGGCCTATTATGCTAATGAGTTCCTGCTGGGCTTTTTCTACAAAAAAAAAAAAGCCCTGCAAGTAAATAAATTGTTCTTTGACTGCCACGTAGACAATAAAGAGAGAGGAACCGGGGTGGGGGGTGGGGAAGCGATATATCTGGCAGGAGCTAACTTAATTTAGCGCGCCTGCAACCCAACAATTATTTCTTTTAAAAACAGAATTTGCCGAAACAACTTCCAGCCTTTTCTCTCTTTTTTGTTTTTAAAAAACAAAACCCCCCTCTATAATCACTGCATAATAAAAGTAATTAGTAATTTGTGTCACTCCTGTAATTTTTCTCCTTGGAATAATCAGGAGGGGTGACGGAGTTCCATACGCCGCACGCGCGTGCCGAAAGAGATACACGGAGAAAAGGGGGGGAGCGTCCAAATTAAGAGCCGGCGTACTGAACCTTTGCGAAAGCAATAATAAGTGCTTTGCTTCTTCAAAGCCGTGACTGATTCAATCCCCATAATGTCTTAATTACAGAAGTCCTGTATAATGGGGGAATTGGGGGAGGCAGGAAGGGAAAATCAGACGCTAGTGGAAACGTCTGCCAAATAGTGGAAACGGGAGTTCCTTATTGCTCACCTGCATAGGCTCGTATTCCATTCCCGGGCCTTACTTTTCAGGCCTCTAAGTCATGAAACGATCGCACTTTTCCTTAACTGTGAGATCTGCCAGTTGCTGGGCATGCAAATAGGTCTGAGAGGAAGGTGAGTATTGGTGTAACAGCTGCTGGGGTCTAAGGGTACCGATAAAAGTTCCCAGCTCCGGGTTGGGAGGAGATTTTGGGAGGAGCAACAATGAAATTCCAAAAAACATGTGCAGGGAAAATTCCCATCTTGCAGAGAGCCGATTTTTCCTTCAGGAGCAGTGCTGGCAGTTTTTGAGAAGCAAAGGACAGAATGACTCTTTGGAGTTGCCGTTGAACATAGGGAGGAGAAGAAGGAGGAGGAGGAGGAGATTAGAGTTATGCCCCGTGCTTCACTCAGAGTCTCAGGGCGGCTTACGATCTCCTTCCCTTCCTCTCCCCATGACAGACACCCTGTGAGGTGTAACTTGTAACTGACCTAAAGTCACACCAGCAGCTGCAGGTAGAGGAATGGGGAATCAAACTCAGGTTTCCCAGATTAGAGACCCGCTCCTAACCACTACACCAAACCAGCCAAGGTTTTCATTAGAACATAAGAAGAGCGTTACTGGATCAGACCAATAGTCCATCTAGTCCAGCATCCTGTGCCTCTCACACAGTGCCCAAACAGTCCCTCTGCAGGGCCAACAACAGAGCATAAAGGTCAATGCTTTCATTAGAACATCAGAAGAGCCCTGCTGGATCAGACCAATAGTCCATCTGGTCCAGCAACCTGTCTCACACTGTGGCTAATCAGTTCCTCTGGATGGCCAACAACATGGGGTAGAGGCCGAGGCCTTCATAAGAACATCAGAAGAGCCCTGCTGGATCAGACCAGGGGTCCATCTAGTCCAGCATCCTGTCTCACACAGTGGCCAACCAGTTCCTCTGGAGGGCCAGCAAAAGGGCACAGAGGCCGAGGCCTTCCCCAATAAGAACACCAGAAGAGCCCTGCTGGATCAGACCAGGTGTCCATCTAGTCCAGCATCCTGTCTCACCCAGTGGCCAGCCAGTTCCTCTGGATGGCCAACAACAGGGCATAGATGCTGAGGTCTTTTCCAGATGTTGCCTCCTAGCACTGGGATTCAGAGACTGACTGTGTCTGAACATGGAGGTTCCCTTGAGTCACCCTGGTTAGTAGCCACTGATAGCCCCATCCTCCATGAATATATCGCTAAGAACTTGTTGTTGTTGTTCAGTCGCACAGTCGAGTCCGACTCTTCGCGACCCCATGGACCAGATTACGCCAGGCCCTCCTGTCTTCCGCTGTCCGCTGAAGTCTGCTCAATTTCATGTTCGTTGCATCGATGACACTGTCTAACCATCTCATCCTTTGCCGTCCCCTTCTTCTTTGACCTTCAATCTTTCCCAGCATCAGGGTCTTCTCCAGTGAATGCTCCCTTCTCATTTGGTGGCCAAAGTATTTGAGCTTCAGCTTCAGGATCTGGCCTTCAAGGGAACAGTCAGGGTTGATTTCTTTTAGGATTGACTGATTTGATCTCCTTGCAGTCCAAGGGACTCTCAAGAGTCTTCTCCAGCACCATAGTTCAAAAGAATCTATTCTTCGGCGCTCAGCCTTCCTTATAGTCCAACTCTCGCAGCCATACATTACTACGGGGAATACCATTGCTTTGACCATGCGGACTTTTGTTGGCAAGGTGATGTCTCTGCTTTTTATCATGCTGTTTAGGTTTGCCATCGCTTTCCTCCCAAAGAGCAGGCGTCTTTTAATTTCATGGCTGCAGTCACCATCTGCAGTGATCTGGGATCCTAGGAACGTGAAGTCTGTCACTACTTCTACGACTTCCCCTTCTATTTGCCAAGGAGTGATGGGGCCAGATGCCATGATCTTAGTTTTTTTGATGTTGAGCTTCAAGCCCACTTTTGCACTCTCCTCTTTCACCCTGAGCAAGAGGCTCTTTAGGTCCTCTTCACTTTCTGCCATCAGAGTGGTATCGTCTGCATATCTGAGGTTATTGATCTTTTCCCCAGCAATCTTAACTCCAGCTTGTGATTCATCCAGGCCAGCATTTCGCATGATGTACTCTGCATATAAATTAAATAAGCAAGGTGACAATATACATCCTTGTCGAACTCCTTTTCCTATGCTAAACCAATCAGTTGTTCCATATCCGGTTCTAACTGTTGCTTCTTGACCCTTATACAGGTTTCTCAGGAGACAGGTGAGGTGGTCTGGTACTCCCATCTCTTTAAGAACCTGCCATAATTTATTGTGATCCACACAATCAAAGGCTTTAGCATAGTCAATGAAGCAGAAGTAGATGTTTTTCTGGTACTCTCTTGCTTTCTCCATAATCCAGCGAATGTTGGCAATTTGATCTCTAGTTCCTCTACCTCTTCGAAACCCAGCTTGTACTTCTGGCAGTTCTCTATCCACGTACTGTTGGAGCCTAGCTTGTAGGATTTTGAGCATGACCTTGCTAGCGTGTGAAATGAGTGCAATTGTGCGATAGTTTGAACATTCTTTGACATTGCCCTTCTTTGGGATTGGAATGTAAACTGACCTTTTCCAATCCTGTGGCCACTGTTGTGTTTTCCAAATTTGTTGGCAAATTGAGTGCAGCACTTTAACAGCATCTTCTTTTAAGACTTTGAATAACTCAGCTGGGATACCATCACCTCCACTAGCTTTGTTGTTAGTAAAGCTTTCTAAGGCCCATTTAACTTCGCTTTCCAGGATGTCTGGCTCGAGGTCAGTGATTATACCATTGTGGTTGTCAAGGACATCGAGGTCCTTCTTGTATAGTTCTTCTGTGTATTCTTGCCATCTTTTCCTAATCTCTTCTGCTTCTGTTAGGTCCCTACCGTTTTTGTCCTTTATCATGGCCAGCTTTGCATGGAACGTTCCCTTGATTTCTCCAATTTTCTTGAAGAGATCTGTAGTCCTTCCCAATCTATTGTTTTCCTCTATTACTCTGCATTGTTCATTCAGGAAAGCCTCCTTATCTCTCCTTGCTGTTCTCTGGAAATCTGCATTAAATTGGGCAAATTTTTCCTTATCCCCATTGCCTTTAGCTTTCCTTCTTTCCTCTGCTATGTGTAAAGCCTCATCAGACAGCCACTTTGCTTTTTTGCATTTCTTTTTCTTTGGGATGGCGGTGAGTGCTGCCTCCTTTACAATGTCACGGACCTCTGTCCATAGTTCTTCAGGCACTCTGTCTATCAAATCTAGTCCCTTAAACCTATTCTTCACCTCTACTGTATATTCATCGGGGATGTGATCTAGGTCAAATCTGAATGGCCTTGTGGTCTTCCCAACTTTCTTCAATTTAAGTCTGAATTTTGCAATGAGTAGCTCATGATCTGAGCCACAGTCAGCTCCAGGTCTTGTTTTTACTGACTGGATAGAGCTTCTCCATCTTTGACTGCAAATTATATAGTCAATCTGATTTCGGTGTTGCCCATCTGGTGATGTCCATGTGTAGAGACGCCTCTTAGGTTGTTGGAAAAGGGTGTTTGCTATGACCAGCGTGTTCTCTTGACAAAACTCTGTTAGCCTTTGCCCTGCTTCATTTTGTTCTCCAAGGCCAAATTTGTCTGTTATTCCGGTTACCTTTTGATTTCCTACTTTAGCATTCCAGTCCCCTATGATGATGAGGACATCATTTTTTGGTGTTAGTTTTGGTGTATCCCAATACTGCCTTTCTCACTCTCTTGTTGACTATAAAGGCCACACCATTTTTTCTACGGGATTCCTGGCCACAGTAGTAGATATAATGGTCTTCTGAGTTAAATTCGCCCATTCCTGTCCACTTTAGTTCACTGATTCCCAAGATGTCGATGTTCATTCTTGCCATCCCATTTTTGACCACGTCAAGCTTACCTTGATTCATAGATCTTACATTCCAGGTTCCTATGCAGTATTGTTCTTTGCAGCATCGAACTTTCCTTTCACCGTCAGACACATCCACAACTGAGCGTCCTTTCGGCTTTGGCCCAGCCGCTTCACTCTTTCTGGGGTTACTCGTACTTGCCCTCTGCTCTTCCTCAGTAGCATATTGGACACCTTCCGACCTGAGGGGCTCATCTTCCGGCGTCATATCTTTTAGCCTTTTGTTACTGTCCATGGGGTTTTCTTGGCAAAGATACTGGAGTGGGTTGCCATTTCCTTCTCCAGGGGATCACGCTTGGTCTGAGTTCTCTGCTGTGGCCTGTCCGTCCTGGGTGGCCCTCCACGGCATAGCCCACAGCCTCATCGAACCACGCAAGCCCCTCGCCACGACAAGGCAGTGATCCATGAGGGAGCGCTAAGAACTACAGTCTGGGAAATCTAGGTTCCAGCCCTCCATTTGCCAGGAAAACTTGAACCAGTCTAACCTACCTACAGGGTTGTTGTGAGGATAAAACAGAAGATACATGAACTATTAATTTTTTTCTTCAGAGAAGGGCAGCATATAAATGTGCCAGATATTGAGGGTCTGCTTGGAAGGGCAGCAAAAAGAATAAAACGGTGCCAAACAAGCGAATTTACATAAGACCGGGTCGGGGGTAGGAATCCCAGTCTCCCGGTGAACATAAAAACATAAGAGAAGCCAATGTTGAAACAGGCCAATGGCCCATCCAGTCCAACACTCTGTCACACAGTGGCCAAAAATACCAGTTGCCATCAGGAGGTCCAGCAGTGGGGCCAGGACACCAGAAGCCCTCCCACTGCTGCCCCCCCCAGCACCAAGAATAGAGTGCATCACCTGCCCCACACTGAGAGTTCCTATCTATACCTTGTGGCTAAAAGCCACTGATGGACTTCTGCTCCATATGCTTATCTCTTGAAACTGTCCGTATAGTTCTGTCAGAGGTGTTCTTGAAAAAGAGCCATTTCTGTCAGAGTTCTCTCAGCCCCACCTCCCTCACAGAGGGTGTCTGTTGTGGGGAGGGGAAGGAAAAGGAGTCTGTAAGCCGCTTTGAGACTCCCTTGGGTAGTGAAGGGCCGGGTATAAATCCAACCTCCTCCTCCTCCTCCTCTTCTTCATCTTCGAAGATAGTTCCAGGTGGGTCGCCATGTTGGGCTGAAGCAGCAGAAGGAATTTAGAGTCCTGTGGCACCTGTAAGACCAACAAAGGTTTATTCAAGGCGTGAGCTTTAGTGTGCACGGCACGCTCACTTTTTGAAAAACGTGCGCATGCACATGAAAGCTCATACCTTTTTTGTCGGTCTTAAAGGTGCCACTAGACTCTAGATTTCTTCTGCTGCTTCACTGAAAATATTTGCCACTCCCATCCCTGCTAGCGGATGTTCCAAAAGATGATGAAATTCTGTGGACGCAGACATCTCTGCCACGCTTCACACCTACAGGTATCTCTCGCCACCCCTCCTGAGTTTCCTTGAGGTGTCCAAGATGGTTCTTTTGGTACCAGTCCCACACCGGCAGGCTGGACTGGCAGATAGAGCCACATGCTTTCCTCGAAGCAATGTTTCCCTTCTAGCCGCCATTGTTCCGCGATCTCCCCGCTGCTCTCTGATCCCGTTAATCGTGGCCGGCAAGGCCTTCTGTTTCCAGAACGTCTGCCCCATCCATATTAATGCAGCCTCTAATCCGTCGGCCTTCCTCTGCAGGGCCTAGCGGGCATCCTGATCTCTCCGCGCCTAAGAAGACTTTTCTCTTCGTCTCTCCTTTTTTAGGGGGGGGGGGACGAAAAGCAAGCCTGCCAAGACAACCACCCTGGGCAGCCTCCGACGGCAGCGTCTGTCAGATGTCGATAACCAAAAACCCGTCCGTTCGTTGCGGGGATGGAAGTTCGGACGGCTTAGAAAGCTGGCACCAAACAGAAGCCCTCGGAAGAGGGGAAACGGCGCACAGTAGAAAGACATGAGAGAGAGAGAGCCTGAAAAGACCGGAAAACAATTGAAATCGAGCCGGAAGATGGCAGGAACCACAGGAGGTGGTGGCAGCTGCAAGCACGGAGGACTTCAAGAGGGAATTGGATAAGCATATGGAGCAGAGGTCCATCAGTGGCTATTAGCCACAAGGTAGAGATAGGAACTCTCGGTCTTAGGCAAGTGATGCTCTGTATTCCTGGTGCTTGGATGGGAGGGCAACAGTAGGAGGGCTTCTCGTGTCCTGGCCCCACTGATGGACCTCCTGATGGAACCTGGTATTTCTGGCCACTGTGTGACAGAGTGTTGGACTGGATGGTCTGTTGACCTGATTCAACATGGGCTTCTCTTATGTTCTTATGTCTGGGGCAAGTGACGCTCTGTATTCTTGGTGCTTGGGGGGTGGGCAACAGTGGGAGGGCCTCTAGTGTCCTGGCCCCACTACTAGACCTCCTGATGGCACCTGGTATTTCTGGCCACTGTGTGACACAGAGTGTTGGACTGGATGGGCCGTTGGCCTGATCCGGCATTGGCTTCTCTTATATTCTTATGTGTGGGGCAAGGGACGCTCTGTATTCTTGGTGCTTGGAGGAGTCAACAGTGGGAGGGCTTCTAGTGCTGGACTTCCTGAAGGCACCTGGTATTTTTGGACACTGTGTGACAGAGTGTTGGACTGGATGGGCCATTGGCCTGATCCAACGCTGGCTTCTCTTCTGTTCTTCTGTTCTTAACTGTTTGGAGGGGATGTTGTGCCCCCTTTTTTGGTCCTTTATGTTTCTCTCTGTTGTCGCGGTGAGCGTTTTTGTTCCACCCACCTTTTGCTGCTGGTATTCCCCTTGGGTCCTTTCCTCTTCAGCATTCAGGCACCAGATAGCGTTGCCAGCCTCCAAGTGGAGTCTGGAGATCCCCCCCCCAGAACTACAACTCCTCCCCAGATGACAGAGATCGGTTCCCCTAGAGAATATGGTTGGCGGGGAGGGTGGACTCTATGGCATTATACCCCACCAAGGTTGCCAAGTCTCTTACCTGTTGGACCCTGCCTGGGACATTTGCGCACATGCATAGCACCGCAATGACTTCGCCCGGAAGTGACGTCGTTACGCTGGGCACATCGCCGGGCGACGCTCTAGCATCCAGCCTGAAAACTCTACGATACCATAGAGTTTTCAGGCTGATTGCTAGAGCGTCGCCCGGCGACATGCCCGGTGTGATGACATCACTTTCGGGTGACGTCATCGCCCCAGGCATGTCAGTCCAATCTGGGCACTTTGGGGGCGGGGGTTCCCCCTGCTGGCCAGATCTGGACCGGCGGGTTGGGGGCCCTTTGGGTGGGAAAACCCTAATGCCCGGGGGACTTGGCAGCCCTATACCCCACTGAGGTCCCTCACTTCCCTAAGCCCTGCCCTCCCCAGGCTCCACCCCCAAATCTCCAGATTCAATTGATATTGTGAATCCATTTACATCCATAAGAACCTAAGAAAAACCCTGCTGGATCAGACCAATAGTCCAGCATCCTGTCTCACACAGTGGCCAACTAGTTCCTCTGGAGGTTCAACAACAGGGCATAGAGGCCGAAGCCTTCGTAAGAACATAAAAAGAGCCCTGCTGGATCAGACCAGTAGTCCATCTAGTCCAGCATCCTGTCTCACACAGTGGTCAGCCAGTTCCTCTTGCCAGCCAACAACAGGGCAATAGAGGCCAAGGCCTTCATAAGAACGTCAGAAGAGCCCTGCTGGATCAGACCAGTAGTCCATCTAGTCCAGCATCCTGTCTCACACAGTGGCCAGCCAGTTCCTCTGGATGGCCAACAACAGGGCATAGAGGTCGAGGCCTTCATAAGAACATCAGAAGAGCCCAGTTGGATCAGACCAATAGTCCATCTAGTCCAGCATCCTGTCTCACACAGCAGCCAGCCAGTTCCTCTGGATGGCCAACAACAGGGCATAGAGGTCGAGGCCTTCATAAGAACATCAGAAGAGTCCTGCTGGATCAGACCAATAGTCCACCTAGTCCAGCATCCTGTCCCACACAGTGGCCAGCCAGTTCCTCTGGACAGCCAACAACAGGGCATAGAGGTCAAGGCCTTCAAAAGAACATCAGAAGAGTCCTGCTGGATCAGACCAATAGTCCACCTAGTCCAGTATCCTGTTTCACACAGTGGCCAGCCAGTTCCTCTGGACAGCCAACAACAGGGCGTAGAGGCTGAGGCCTTCCCCTGATAAGAACATCAGAAGAGCCCTGCTGGATCAGACCAATAGTCCATCTCGTCCAGCATTCCTCTGGATAGCCAACAACAGGGCAGAGAGGCCGAGGCCTTCATAAAAACATCAGAAGAGCCCTGCTGGGTCACACCAGTCGTCCATCCAGTCCAGCATCCTGTCTCACACAATGGCCAACCAGTTCCTCTGGAGGGGCAACAACAGGGCATAGATGCCGAGGCCTTCCCCTGAGGTTGCCTCCTGGCTCTGGGATCCAGAGGATTAGTGCCTCTGAATGTGGAGGTTCCCCTCAGTCCTCACGGCTCCTGGCCATTGATAGACTTATCCTCCATAAATGTATCTAATCCCCTTTGAAAGAGGTTTATTCCTGTGGCCCATCACTCCATCTTCTGGAGGCAAATCCCCCATTTTATTCACTCTCTGTGTCAAGCAGTATTTCTTTTTGTCTGTCCTGAACCTACTGCCCATCAGCATCAATGGATGCCCCCGAGATCTAGTCTTTCAGGAGAGGAAGTTCTCTTTGTCAACTGTTTTCCCACCATGCATAATTTTATAAACCTCTCGTGGCTCCCCCCCCCCTTAGTCATTTGCCACAACTAGCAAACAAGTCCTCTTTTATCCGCTTGATACGTGGGCTCAGGGTGGGAAAAGAGGAACAATTAAGCAGCACAAAAGTCACAGCCAATTAAAAACCTGGGGTGAAAGTGAATGGGTGGATGTTTGCTTTATCCATTGCGGCTTTGATCAATATTCATTGGGTTTGACGCCTCCTGCAGAAGTCAACGCGACATTCCCTCTCCGATGCATGCGTCACACCAGAGGGAAAGAATCAAGTTACTGGCTTCTTGTCTTCTCTGGTAAATCACGGTCTGATTTTCCTGAGAGCCAGTTTTTTGCTGTGGTTAGGAGCATGGACTCTAATCTGGGGAGAACCGGGTTTGATTCCCCATTCCTCCGCATGCAGCAGCTGGTGTGACCCTGGGTCAGTTACAAGTTCTTTCAGAGCTGTTCTCTCACAAGCAGTCCTCAAAAGAGCTCTCTCAGTCCCACCTACCTCATAGAGGGTGTCTGTTGTGGGGAGGGGGAGGGAATCATAGAATGTTAGAGTTGGAAAGGACCTTGTAGGTCATCTAGTCCAACCCCTTGCACTCTGCAGGAGCATAGCCGAAAGATAGCCCTACATGCCTACAACTTACCCAAAAGATGGTTGTCCAGCCTCCACTTCAAAACGTCCAGGGAAGGAGCATCCACCACCTCCCGAGGCAGACTGCTCCACTGCTCAACCACTCTTACAGTTAGGAAGTTTCTCCTGATATCTAGCTGGTAATGACTCCCTTGTAATTTCCACCCATTAGATCTAGTCTTGCAATCCGGAGCAAGAGAGAACAGATCTGCTCCATCTTCTACATGACAGCCCTTCAAATACTTGAAGACTGCCATCATGTCCCCTCTAAGTCTTCTCTTTCCCAGGCTAAACAGACCCAACTCTTTCAGCCTTTCCTCATAAGACTTGGATCCCAACCCTCTCACCCATCCTGGTCGCCCTCTTCTGGACACACTCGAGCTTGTCAACATCCATCGAACAGGAGAGCCAGTTTGGTGTAGTGGTTAAGTGGGCGGACTCTTATCTGGGAGAACCGGGTTTGATTCCCCCACTCCTCCACTTGCACCTGCTGATGTGACCTTGGGTCAGTCACAAGCTCTGGCACAGCTGTTCTCTTAAGGACAGCTTCTGTCAGAAGTTCTCTCAGCCCCACCTACCTCACAGGGTGTCTGTTGTGGGGAGGGGAAGGGAAAGGAGTTTGTAAGCCGCTCTGAGACGCCTTTGGGCAGTGAAGGGCAGGGTATAAATCCAATCTCCTCCTCCTCCTCCTCCTCCTCCTCCTCCTCCTCCTCCTCTTCTTCTTCTTCTTCTTCCTTCCTTCCTTCCTTCCTTCCTTCCTTCCTTCCTTCCTTCCTTCCTTCCTTCCTTCCTTCCTTCCTTAAGTGTGGTGTCCAAAACTGGACACAGTATTCCAGGTGAGGCCTGAATATAGCAGACTAAAGCAGAACTACCACCTCCCGTGATCTGGACATAATGCTTCTGTTAATGCATCCTAAGACTGTAAGCCACTCTGAGACTCCCTTGGGTAGTGAAGGGCTGAGTATAAATCCAATCTCTTCTTCTTCTGATTTCTTGGAGGGGAGACAATGAACGGTTTGCAGAGCGTTACTTGTGGTCCAAAGCCATCCGTATAGGAGGTAAATAGACTAACGAAAGGAATGCTGGAAATAAAAAATGGAAAAATTTAAAAGAATTGGAAATGAAATTAATCTTGACGTGGTATAGGACACCTGCTCAATTATCGTATCTGATGAAGGGAATGGAATCAGAGTGTTGGCAGTGTAAAAGTGTAAGGGGATACTAGGCCCATCTTTGGCGGGAACGTCCTAAGCTAGCAGAATTTTGGAATTCGATCCTGGAAAAGACAGAAAATTTATGTAGTGTTGAGGCTGAGTTGGATGAGAAAGTGTTATTTATGGGGCTTCTGGGGAACAATAAAGTAGATAAAACTAAAAAGGATATATTTAAAGCGATGATACTGGCGGCTCATGCGGCGCTAGCCTACGGATGGAAAGACGCTTTAAAGTGGACGTTGGAAAGTTGGAACCGGTATCTTTGTGAATGGATTCAATCAGATATTTTATTGATAACAAAACGGGGAAAGACATGGGAAGATAAAGGCGTCGGAGATGAGGAAGAAATGGTTTGGGTATGTAAGACGGGTACGAGAAGGGGGTCCCAATAATGATGCATTTATAAGACTCCATAGGGTGTGCTCATGGTTGCAGATATAATAATAAGTGGTGTTTTGTTTTGTTTTTTGGGTCCGGTCACTAGGGGGAAAGGGGAGGGAGTAATAAAGGGGAAAATTGATGTATCTGATGTTTGGATATGTAATGTAATCTTGATGAAAAGCAGGGCTATTTCTTGGCAGGAACGCACAGTAATGGAGTTCCGGCTGGCTCCCGAGTTGGCCACGCCCAGCAAGAAGTCATTAGCATAACAGGCCACACCCAGCAGCAGAAACTCATTAGGATTGGCTAAATGAGGGGGTGTGTGGCCTAACATGCAAAGGAGTTCCTGCTACAAAAAAAGCCCTGGGTTTTGACAACAAACAAGGTCAACAGAATAAGAAGCAAAAGGTGGGTGTGGCTGGGATGACCACACCTCTGGTAACATTAGGGTGTGGCCTAATATGCTAATGCACTATGCTGTCAGGGGTGTGGCCTAATACGCTAATGAGTTTCTGCTGGGCTTTTTCTACAAAAAAAAAAACCCTGATGAAAAGGATTATGAATGTGTAAGAAATGCTAAATATCAGTCAGTTTGGTGTCGTGGTTAAGTGCGCGGACTTTAATCTGGGAGAACCGGGTTTGATTCCCCACTCCTCCACTTGCACCTGCTGATGTGACCTTGGGTCAGTCACAAGCTCTGGCACAGCTGTTCTCTTAAGGACAGTTTCTGTCAGAGTTCTCTCAGCCCCACCTACCTCACAGGGTGTCTGTGGTGGGGAGGGGAAGGGAAAGGAGTTTGTAAGCCACTCTGAGACGCCTTTGGGCAGTGAAGGGCGGGGTATAAATCTATTCTCCTCCTCCTCCTCATTCATTCTTTTTCAAGGGTGAGCAGTCTCTTAGAGGTAGCCAGAGACCTCTCGGCATTACAACTGGTCTCCGGGCAACAGAGATCAGTTCCCCTGGACAAAATGGCTGCTTTGGAAACTGGACTCTTGGGCACCATACCGTACTGAGGTTTCTCCCCTCCCCAAACCCCGCCCCCTGCAGGCTCCACCCCCAAATCTCCATGAATTTCACAACAAAGCTGGTAACTCTATCTGGACAGCGAACCACAATGGCGAGTTGTGTTTCGCAGGCCTGTTGCGGCTGTCCGTCTTTGTTGTCGTGGTTGTTCGGTCGCACAGTCGAGTCCGACTCTTTGTGACCCCACGGGCCACATCACGCCAGGCCCTCCTGTCTTCCATCGTGCTCCGGAGTTTGCTCAATTTCATGTTCATTGCCTCCCTCGTGAATTTTCATCTTCGTTGTCTCCCTCATGGATCACCGCCTTGACGTGGCGAGGGGGCGTGCGTGGTCCGATGAGGCTGTGGGCTAGGCCATGGAGGGCCACCCAGGACGGACAGGCCACAGCAGAGAACTCAGACCAAGTGTGACCCACCAGAGAAGAAAATGCCAACCTACTCCAGTATCTTTGGCAAGAAAACCCCCACAGACAGTCCATTTTTACACCCTGGGATATTTTGCTTGCTTCGTCTTCTGCAGATTTTGAGGTATTTGAAGCTACCTCCGATTGAAGGGCTCCATGCATTTGAAGAAGACGAGGGGGGAAAAAAAAGAACATTCTTTGGGCATTAACAGAGGTGACTAGTCCACTAATCTTTCAATCACCTTTCCGTGTCTATTGTGCCACCTTAATCCATCCTTCGGCCATAGGCGGAGAGAGAAATTATCTTTCCTAGTGACGCAGAATAGCTCTGTTCAGCAGGGGATTACGGAGAACTTTATCCAAAATCCCTTTCTTCCCCCTCCATCTCACCCCCTCTGACATGAAGAAAATTACTTACGGAGGGGGAAAATACAGATCGTTCGCATGGCCGCCATGGACAAAAATGGCTAGCTTGTTTTGAAAATGGGTATGAGGACTGAGAAGGCCCTGATGTTGGGAAAGAGAGAAGGTCAAAGAAGAAGGGGACGGCAAAGGATGAGATGGTTAGACAGTGTCATCGAGGCAACGAGCATGAAATTAAGCAAACTCTGAAGCACGGCAGAAGACTGGAGTGCCTGGCGTGATGTGGTCCATGGGGCCGTGAAGAGTCAGACTCGACTGTGCGGCTGAACAATAACAACAAAACTCTTGAAAGTACCTTGAACTGCAAGGAGATCAAATCAGTCAGTCCTAAAAGAAATCAACCCTGACTGTTTCCTGGAAGGCCAGATACGGAAGCTGAAGCTCAAATACTTTGGCCACCAAATGAGAAGGGAGCAGTCACTGGAGAAGACCCTGATGCTGGGAAAGATTGAAGGTCAAAGAAGAAGGGGACGGCAAAAGATGAGATGATCAGACAGAGTTATTGAGGCAATGAACTTGAAATTAAGCAAATTCCGGAGCACGGCGGAAGACAGGAGGGCCTGGTGTGATGTGGTCCATGGGGCCGTGAACAGCTGGACTTGACTATGTGACTGAACAATAACAACAAAACCCTTGAGAGTCCCTTGGACTGTGAGGAGATCAAATCAGTCAGTCCTAAAAGAAATCAACCATGACTGTTCCCTGGAAGGCCAGATCCTGAAGCTGAAGCTCAAATACTTTGGCCACCAAATGAGAAGGGAGCACTCACTGGAGAAGACCCTGAGGCTGGGAAAGACGGAAGGTCGAAGAAGAAGGGGAGGGCAAAGGATGAGATGGTGAGACAGTGTCATCAAGGCAACGAACATGAAACTAGGCAAACTCCAGAGCACGATGGAAGACAGGAGGGCCTGGCGTGATATGGCCCACAGGGTCGCAAAGAGTCGGACTTGACTGTGTGACTGAACAACCGCAACAAGAACATGAGGACTGAGGTTCACCTCTGCCCCACGCCTCCCCCAATATCCCACCCCAGAGGTTTACAGTCCCTGCTGCTGAATGGATATCTTTTAAACTGTGTGCAAGTTATTGCATGGGAAAAGGAAGAGAGCCTCCCATTGGGTGTGTGTTTCTGGCGTCCGAAGGAGTGCAGCTTGAAATGTTTGCCTCCTTCGCTCAACCCCTCCAACTGTGCAAATTGTGGTGGATCCCAACCTCTTACCCACCCCACTGAGCAAAGTTAATTCATAGGATCACCAAATCATAGAGTTGGAAGGGTCCTCCAGGGTCACCTAGTCCAACCCCCTGCACAAGGCAGGGAATTCACAAATACCTCCCCCTCCACACCCGCAGTGACCCCTGTTCCATGCCCAAAAGAATGTTGGACTGGATGGGCCATTGGCCTGATCCAACATTGGCTTCTCTCATGTTCTTATGGAGATGACCGAAAACCTCCAAGATCCCCCATCAAACTGGCCTGGAGGAAAATGCCTTCCTGACCCCAAAGTGGCCATCAGCATTTCTCTGGGCATGCAAGAAAGGGCCACAAGAACTAAGCACTGAGGCAACCCTTCCCGCCCTCCCTCTCAGGATCTGCCTCAGTTCACAGAATCAGCATGGCTGTCAGATGGCCGTCTAGCCTCTGTTTGAAAACCTCCAAAGAAGGAGAGCCCACCACCTCCTCACAAGGAGACCTGTTCCCCTGAGGAACCGCTCTAACTGCTGGGAAGTTCTTCCTCATGTGTTCCCCTGAGGAACCGCTCTAACTGCCGGGAAGTTCTTCCTCATGTGTTCCCCTGAGGAACCGCTCTAACTGCTGAGAAGTTCTTCCTCATGTGTTCCCCTGAGGAACCGCTCTAATTGCTGGGAAGTTCTTCCTCATGTGTTCCCCTGAGGAACCGCTCTAACTGCTGGGAAGTTCTTCCTCATGTGTTCCCCTGAGGAACCGCTCTAACTGCCGGGAAGTTCTTCCTCATGTGTTCCCTGAGGAACTGCTCTAACTGCCGGGAAGTTCTTCCTCATGTGTTCCCCTGAGGAACCGCTCTAACTGCCGGGAAGTTCTTCCTCATGTGTTCCCCTGAGGAACCGCTCTAACTGCTGGGAAGTTCTTCCTCATGTGTTCCCCTGAGGAACCGCTCTAACTGCTGGGAAGTTCTTCCTCGTGTTTAGCCGAAAACTCTTCTGATTTAATTTCAATCCCTTTGGTTCTGGTGCGACCTTCTGAGGCAACAGAAAACAACTCTGTACCATCCTCTATATGACAGCCCTTGAGGTACTTGAAGATGGCTATCATATCCCCTCTCAGTCGTCTCCTCTCCAGGCTAAACATGCCCAGCTCCTTCAACTTTTCCTCATAGGACTTGCTCTCCAGACCCCCTCACCATCTTCGTGGCCCTCCTCTGGACACGTTCCAGCTTGTTTATATCCTCCTTAAATTGCGGTGCCCAAAATGGAACACAATACTCTAGGCGAGGTCTAATCAGAGCAGAGTAAAGCGAGACCATCACTTCACTTGATCTGGACACGCTACTTCTGTTGATACAGCCCAAAATGGCATTTGCCTTTTTAGCTGCTGCATCACACTGCTGACTCATGTCCAGTGTATGGCCTACTAAGACCCCTAGATCTTTTCACACACACTACTGCCAAGACAAGTCTCCTTATAACATTTATACTCCTCCTTTCCAGTGGCTCAAGTCCAACATCTTCTTCCTAGCGAAGGAGACCTCCTCCAATGTAAATGGCTCTTCCATTGGAGGAAAGACCATTTAAATTGTTGGCAGGTTTCTTAGGCTGGAGGAACCTCCTGGGAAGACGGTTGGATCTTTCCTATCTGGCTCCTCCCAATTCCTAAAAAAAACTTGGTGGGTACCAGAAAAGGTGTAGGAAGGTGTACCCCTGTTGGAAACCAGTCTATTAAGGACCGACACTCTCTCCAGTTTGGGGCAGTGGTTAAGTCCGTGGACTCTAATCTGGGAGAACCGGGTTTGATTCCCCACTCCTCCACTCGCAGCTGCTGGATGACCTTGGGCAAGCCATAGTTCTGACAAGAGCTGTCCTTGAAAAGAGCAGTGTCTGTCAGCGTTCTCTCAGCCCTGCCGACCTCCCAGGGTGTCTCTTGTGGGGAGGGGAAAGAAAAGGAGATTGTAAGGCACTCTGAGGCTCCCAAGTGAAGGGCGGGGTATAAACTCAATCTCGTCTTCTTCATCTTCTAGCCAACCTTGCAGGGTTGTTGTGGATAAAATAGAGGAGGAGAGAGACATGCATCCTGCAGAGATTCCTCCTCCTCCTCCTCCTCCTCCTCCTTCTTCCTTTTACCCAGCAAGGCTTCTGATTGACTATTGGAGACTTGACTGGCTGTGTAGATTTTTCTTTACGTCGCTTTGGCATTAGCTGCCACCACGGCACAAGCGTCCTGAAGTAAAGCCATGGCAACCATTTTGTGGCTGGCTCTACCATCCATTTTGTGGCAGCCATTTCGTGACTGCCCACCATGCCCTGTCAGAATTCCAAAGGTGCCCGCAGGGTCAAAAGGTTTGGCGGCCCCGGGTTTACAGTCTCAAACAATCTGCATTCCTGCAGAGCCAGTTTGGTATAGAGGTTAGGAGCACAGACGCTAATCTGGGAGAACCTGGTTTGATCCCCTGCTCCTCCACATGCAGCAGGTGGTGTGACCTTGGGTCAGTCACAAGTTCTCTCAGAGCTGTCCTCTCAAGAGCAGTCCTCGGAAGAGTTCTCTCAGCGCCGCCTACCTCACAGGGTGTCTGTTGTGGGGAGGGGAAGGGAGAGGAGATTGTAAGCTGCTCTGAGACTGCAGATGAAAGGCAGGGTATAAATCCAGTCTCCTCCTCCTCATCCTCCTCCTCCTCCTCCTCCTCCTCTTCTTCTTCTTCTTCTTCTTCTTCTTCTTCTTCCAGCCTGCATTCCTTTCCGGCTGGGGATCAATTCCCGCCAACAAGCACCTACTCTTGTGGTGAAGCTCATTGGGGCTATGGCCTGCTCACAGTCTCCAAATTGTATTTCCAGCAGGCCGGATCAATCCTTTCCACTTTTAGTGATGAGCTTCAGTTTCTTCTGACTCTCCACTTTAAAGAAAGGCCGATTTTCCGTTGCCCCCCCCTTCCGTCCCATTTCGTGTCTTCTCTGGCTGTCCCCTGTGGATACATTAAGCTTTTATAGAGCTCCGTTCATCGGGGGACTTTGATTAAACATGCCGGGCAGAAAATGGCCGACGCCGGTACCTACGGAGTTGGCCAAAGGAGATCCATGTCTACCAAGTCACCTGGCATGTTAAGATAACAACTCCCGGAGCAAAGAGAGGGACGCCCGGGGGGTGGGTGGGCTGCTCTTGGGCGATTTAGTTAATTAACCAAGTCACCCACATCAAAATCAATCCGAGGAGGAGGAAGTCAATTAGCGGCAGAATGGCAAGTTAGGAAGCGTGGCTTTAATGAGAATTTCCCCTCCTCGGCTCCTTTTTATTATTAAAGGGGAGATGAAACGTTTCTCTCTGCTTTTGTGGTTAATTGAAACATGCGTCAGAGTTGCGTGCTCTGCTGGAATAAACAACAACTTGTAGGAAGTTCTTTTTTTCTAAAAAAACACAAAGGCCGTATTTGAACTCGCTCCAGCCGAGATACAGGCAAAGGGCTCTCTAACCCTTCTTTGTCCCAGTTTGACCAGCAACTCCTTATTATATGGCTTAGCCTATGTACTTCAGGACCCTGGCAAAGGGCTCTGACCCCTTTCCCTTAATCTCATTTTGAATAGCAACAGTGGCTTTGGCACAGCCAGGGCTATTTTTGGGCGGGAACGCACAGGAATGGAGTTCCGGCTGGCTCCCGAGTTGGCCACGCCCAGCAAGAACTCATTAGCATAACAGGCCACACCCAACAGAAGAAAATCATTAGGATTGGCTAAATTAGGGGTGTGTGGCCTAACATGTAAAGGAGTTCCTGCTACAAAAAAGCCCTGGGTTTTGACAACATACAAGGAAAATAGAATAAGAAGCAAAAGGTGGGTGTGGCTGGATGACCACACTTCTGGTAACATGGGGGTGTGGTCTAATATGCTAATGAGCTGTGCTGTCAGGGTGTGGCCTAATATGCTAATGAGTTTCTGCTGTTGGGTGTGGCCTGTTATGCTAATGAGTTCCCGCTGGGCTGTTTCTACAAAAAAAAGCCCTGGACACAGCCCTCCCCTCGTTATTCAGCTTAGCCTATGTTCTTCAGGAGAGCGGCAAAGGCCTCTGTCCCCCCCATGACTCATCCCACTTTGAGAGCCAGTTTGGTGTAGTGGTTAGGAGCCCGGTGTAAGAAAAAGCTGCATTTGATGTTTCTCACTGAAGTCATTGTTGTATGTTTCCTATCCCCGCTATGCGCTTGCGTAGGTATGCAGGCAGAAACGTGGGAGCTTCTTCCCTGCCGCTTCTCCTTATCACGGTGGCCTTGAATGTAGGCTTTGGGCTATTCTTGTGTAGATGAGAATTTTCCAGTCCTGGGAAGGCAAGGGGAGGGGGGGAGTAGTCTCCCGCTCATAAAGTATTTCTCCCGCCGGGAGTTCCCGCGCGAGTGCTCAAGTTCTATTTGCTAGGCGCTTCATTGCATCACACTATAAGTTAGCTTGCTTTGCTTTGCCCCCTATTCCTGACAATGACCTCTTACTGTGGGTTTATAACAAGATAATCCAATAAACCTTTCTTTGTGCAAGAATGACTGGATCTACTTGATTTTCAAAACCTGACAGAAATTGTCAGGAATCATCATCATTCCCACTACCGTCAGTTTCTGCCGTCTACCAAGATGAGCGGAGCGGGTACGGGAGCCACGGGAGCAGCTGCGGCGGCTACTAGTCCAGGAGCCACAGGCGCAGCGACAGTATCAACTGCTCCAGGGGGTACGGGGACTGCAGCGGTGACGGCCACTACAGGAGCCACAGGCGCAGCGGCGGCGGCCGCTACCTTAGGGGGCACGGTTCCTGTTACCACTGTGGCGACCGCAGTGGTCACCCTCCCGACCACCACTACTGTGCCGGTGACTACCACCACAGTTTTGATCGCACCAGCATCACAATCGGGAGCCGGAGTGTTGACCCCGCCAGTTCTAAGCACATTGGGGATTCAGTACGCTCTCCCAGTCTATAGCCCGGCCGGGCACCTGCCGTCTCAAGGAGGAGTGCTTCCCCGAACCTATGTTCCCGGAGTCCCAACGCCATGGGATAAAGGGGTGACCTATCGTAGGTCACGCGATTGGTCAAAGAACCTGTTGGATACTACCCAGTCGACATGGACTTTGCCGGGGAGCCAAAGCCGAGACAATTTGATTGATCCCAGAGGCAGTTTTGGACTTCCCCAGGGGAGAGTACCTCGAGGTTCTCCCAGAACTGGGTCGGGGCCAGATACCGACGCTCGCATGGACTCTATTCAAGAGGACACCCGACGTCTGGTGAAGGACATGAGCAAACTAATGCAGTCCCTACCACAGATGATGGACCAAGCTATTCGGGCGCATCCGTTGACACAGCCTAGACCAGCACCAGCCCCGGCGCCACCGTTGATACCGGGACGACCACCTCCTCCTCCTCTGGGCCCGAGGCCAGGCCAACCAGCACCTCCGGGTCCAGGACCGGCTCAACCAGCACCTCCGGGTCCAGGACCGGGCCAGCCGGCACCAGCTCCGCCTCCACCAGTCGGGCCAGCACCAGCTCCAGGGCCAGGCCAACCAGGGCCACTCCAGCCGCCTGCTGCACCTCCGCCCCAACCACCGGCTCCGGTCCCTCTTATGCAGCCGATCCCGGTTATGGCTCAGGCCCCCCAGTAATCCGACCTAAGGATATGCTTGAAATTACTTTTGATGGAGATCCAGAGACTGTGTCTTTTTTCATATTGCAGGTCGGAAAATTTATCCAAAGATGGGGCCATATTTTCCCAGATGAAGAACAGCAGGTGGAGTTTATCGCATCCAGATTCCGGGGAGTGCGACAAGCTGGTATGTTGCTCTCCATGATCTGGAGGCCGCGGAGCTGGGGAATGTAGATGACTTCATGTGGGCTTTGAGAAATCGCTTCGAGGATTCGGGGGCAGCGGAAAAGGCAGAAGCTTTCCTTCGTACCTTCCGACAAGGTAAACTCTCAGTGCGAGAGTATTCCAGGGAGTTTCAAAGGCATGCTGTGAAAATTCGGGATTGGACTGATGCGGTTCTGGCCCAACAATATCGAATGGGTCTAGCAGTCGACATCCGCAATAACATCCTCAGCTCTCAGCAGCCTCGTACCCTCCAAGGTTGGATGGAGGAAGCCGAAAAGGCCGAGAGTCGACTACGCATGATGAAACTGGACTCATCGTTCGGTTACCACCGTCCGAGTTCGACGGCGGGCCAAGCCAAGTCCAAACCGGCAACCACCCCAGGTGGAATGAGGGATCAGCGTATGCGGCAGGGTCTCTGCCTGCGGTGTGGGGAAAAGGGACACTTCGCAGCTGCTTGCCCAAAAGGGGACCCTAATCGGGCCCTACAACAAGAAGAACCCAGAAGATGGATGAACCCCACCCCGAAGAAAGGCACAGCAAAACCACGCAACCCACGGGCCCTTTTCGCGGGGCCGGACCAACTGGATAACTTCTTGCTGGAGGAAGAGAATGAGGTGCAGGGAAATGAGATGGTCCTGTTTGTGAATGGCGTTACACAACAGGACCCAACACCTGAGGCGCCTAAATTGGTGAGCAATTACCCCTCTCTCTTCTTTGTGACTGTCCTAGTAATGAACCCAGCAATGATGACCCACATTCGGGTTCGAGCCCTCATTGACTCGGGGTGTGGGAGGGACCTCATAAACCCGTCTATGGTGGTAGGGCTGGAGGCAGCCGTGGTCAACTTGAAAGACCCGATAACTTTTACACAGATGGATGGGTCTCCAATGAAAGAGCCATGCCGATTTGAGACTGTCCCGCTAAGAATAGGCATCGGTGCCCACTGGGAGCTGCGTTCATTTGTGATAGCTCCTCAAGCCCAATTTCCCTTAGTATTGGGTAGTCCTTGGTTGCATGGACACAATCCTTACATTCTATGGGAAGAGGGGGATGTTCAATTTATCTCACCGAAATGTGCCGAACACAAATGGGACCCAGGGTGGGGGAACCTTCCCTGCAATGAACCTCCACGCGCTTGCCTAGCAATGGAGGACCTGAACCGCATCCCTAGGGATTACCAGTATTTGACTAGGGTTTTTGAGGAGGAGGAGGCGGATGAACTACCCCCCACCGCAACTCTGACTGTGCTATTGAAATTCTTCCGGGGCAGAAATTGCCAAAAGGGAAAATTTATGCCATGAGTCCTGGTGAGAAGCAAGAACTGCGCCGCTTTATTGATAAAAATCTGGCTCGTGGTTTTATCAGGCCAGCGTCATCCCCGTTCGCAGCACCGGTATTGTTCTGTAAAAAGAAAGATGGGGGCTCAGACTCTGCACGGATTACCGGGGTCTTAACGCAGTGTCTGCAACCAATGCCTACCCAATGCCCCTCATCAAAGACTTATTGGCAGAGGTGGCAAAAGGGAAAGTGTTCTCTAAACTGGATTTGAGAGATGCCTATTTTCGAGTTCGCATCAGAGAAGGAGATGAGTACAAAACGGCATTTAATACCCCACTGGGGCAATTTGAATATCGGGTGATGCCATTCGGTTTACAAGGGGCACCAGGGGTCTTCATGAACTTAATCAATGAGGTCCTACACCCCTACTTATTCAAGGGGTGGTCGTTTACTTGGATGATATCTTGGTCTATACCCCAGACCTAAAATCCCACACCATACTCATGCGAAAAGTACTGGAAAGGCTTTTAGACAACAAACTATTCGTGAAACTGTCAAAGTGTGAATTTCATCAGGAATGTATTGACTTTCTGGGGTACCGCATATCCTCTGAGGGGTTGGAAATGGACCCAAAGAAGGTCCAGGATGTTGTAATGTGGGAGCCCCCAAAAACCAGACGACAGCTCCAAAGTTTTCTCGGTTTCGCCAACTTGTACCGTCAATTCTTACCCCATTTTGCCCAAGTTGCCCTTCCCCTTACCGAACTTCTAAAGACTAAGGGGAAGGGATCCAAGGCTTCAATGCCGGGGGCCCCTTTGAACTGGACGCCTCAGTTTCAATATGCATTTGATCAATTAAAACAGCTGTTCACGTCTGAGCCAATACTAGCACACCCAGATGAGACAAAGAAATTTGTGGTCCAGGTTGACGCATCAGATACTGCTATGGGTGGGGTGATTTTACAAGAAAACGCTCAGGGACAGCTGCAACCCCTAGCTTATGTATCAAGAAAATTCAATGATACCGAAAGGTTCTGGCCTATTTGGGATAAGGAAGCTGCATCTATACGTTTAGCATTAATCACATGGAGGCATTGGTTAGAGGGCTCCCAAGTACCGTTTGAAATATGGACTGATCATAAAAACCTTGAGGTACTACGGAAACCCCGGAATTTAAATGCTAAACAATTTAGGTGGGCTGAGTTCTTCTCCAAGTTTCAATTTACTCTTCACCACTTTCCAGGGAAGGCTAATCACCTGGCGGATGCTCTTTCCCGTCTTCCCCAACATTTCAGTAAGAGGGTGGAGGTACAAGAGTCTATGTTTACCCCAGAACAACTGGTTGGTGCAGTTGTAACCCGCAAGGCCAAACGAATCTCAGAGAATCTTATCCAAACCTTACCCTGGGAGAAACAATTTCTCACTGACATCACCCCGCAAGAAACAAGTGAGTTGCGAGGCAGGGATGATGTGAGATGTGATCCAAACGGTTGCTGGTTTAAGGGGAATAAGATGTTTGTTCCTGCAGCCACTCGATCCCAAATGTTGCAAACAGTTCATGACTCAAAATCTGCAGGGCACTTCGGATATGTGAAATCCTTAAAACTTCTGCAGCGTGGGTTCTGGTGGCCCCGAATGAAACAGGAGTTATCACTCTATATACAGTCATGCCCAACATGCAACCGTTGTAAAAACCGACCGGGGAAACCTCCAGGTCTCCTACAGCCTCTCCCCACCCCGACCCGACCCTGGGAAGTAATTTCAATGGACTTTATCACTGATCTTCCCCCTTCTAGACAGATGACGGTCATTTGGGTGGTGGTAGACTTGTTCTCAAAGCAAGCGCATTTTATACCGTTCCCCGGTCTGCCAACTGCCAGGGCCTTGGCTAAGGCATTTCTTCAACACATTGCCAGACTACATACATTACCACTGAAAATAATATCCGATAGGGGAAGTCAATTTGTTTCTAAATTGTGGTCGGAGTTAATGACCCTCATGGGTATTGAACGTGCTCTCAGTACTGCCTATCACCCTGAAACTGATGGGCAAACGGAGAGAGTAAACCAGACATTGGAGCAATACCTGAGATGTTTTTCTAATTATCAACAAGACAATTGGGTTGATTTACTGCCATTAGCAGAGTTTGCTTACAACAATTCATGGCACGCTTCCACGAAGATGTCACCATTCAAAGCGGCCATGGGTTATGACAGCCCCCCTCTCCCCTTTTTGCAACCGGGGGAAGGGGTGGGGAAAGCTTCAGTATGGTGTAAAACTTTTCGCGAGTCTTGGCCCCTAATTATTGAGACTTTGAATGAAGCCAAGGCACAGTACAAGAAACAAGCAGATAAAAAAAGGGCAGGGGGATGGAATCTAAAACCAGGGGACTCCGTCTATCTATCTACAAAAAACTTAAAGTTGCAGCAACAGTCCAGAAAACTGGCTTGGAAATTTGTTGGTCCTTTCAAGGTGTTACGATGTATAAATCCAGTGACTGTTCAGCTAGATCTGCCTAAGTCTCTTAAAGCTATACATCCAATTTTCCATTACAGCCTCCTCAAACCTGCGTTACCCCCGACTAAATGGCAAACTACGATGCCGGAGCCTCCCCCCCCTCTGATGATTGATGATGAGGAACACTACGAGATTGCGGATATCCTTGACTCTAAGATTTTACGTGGACAACTTCTGTACCTGGTCCAATGGGTACATTTCGGGCCCCAACATAAAGAGTGGGTGAAAGTTTCGGATATCAATGCACCTGATCACTTGCGAAACTTTCACAATCGATACCCTCATAAACCCGGGGGGCCCACGTTCTCTCCTTCCTAAGTGGCGGGTGGGTGGTGTTTTGGGAAGGGCAGAATGTAAGAAAAAGCTGCATTTGATGTTTCTCACTGAAGTCATTGTTGTATGTTTCCTATCCCCGCTATGCGCTTGCGTAGGTATGCAGGCAGAAACGTGGGAGCTTCTTCCCTGCCGCTTCTCCTTATCACGGTGGCCTAATTTGGGAGAACCGGGTTCAATTCCCCACTCCTCCACATGCCGCTGATGACTCCCTCAGAGCTGTTCTGGAAAGAGCAGTTTCTCTCAGAGCTCTCTCACCCCCACCTACCTCACAGGGTGTTTATTGTGGGGGGGGGAAGGGAAAGGAGATTGTAAAGTGGTCTGGGACTCCTTCGGGTAGTGAAGGGCAGGGTACAAATCCAATCTCCTCCTCTTCCTCCTCTTCCTCCTCTTCTTCTTCCAGCAACAGTGGCTTTGGCAGAGTTCTCCCCTTGTTATACAGCTTACCCTACTCACTTCAGGAGACCAGCAAAGGGCTCTGAACAACCCCCCCATCCCATTTTGAATAGCCACAGTGCCTTTGGAAGAGCCCTCCCCTTGTTTTATAGCTCACCTATTCACTTCAGGAAACTGGTAAAAGGCTCTGACCCCCTGTCATGACCCCAGTAGGTCGCCGCCTTCCGCTGCCACCATTCTGGACTTACGGTCCCTTGAGAAGGCCCAGGGTACCCTCTCAAGCCCATACAAAATGCCCCTTTTCGAGCCTAGAACCTTAGATGTGATGACCAGGCAGAGGACTTTTAAACAAATGGTTTATTTATACGGTAATGGGGCACTGAAAACAAGACAAGGTGCTTCAAAAGGTATAACAGTGCTTAAAGGAAAAAGAACACAAAGCTAACGCAGCTACCTATTACTCCTTAACTGTTAATACTTAAGGCCTACCTTCTTACTAGGCCTCCTGCCTAACACTCACGCTGAGCCCAGTAAGGGATCCTTTCCTCTCAGACCAGCCTTTTCCCCTCAGTGACTCTGTGAGAGGGAAAACCACAGAAGAGCCAAAGAACCATTTCCTCACAGCCCTGAATAGACCAGGCTTAACTTACTCACTCACCCAAGTGAGGGAACTTTGTCCCAGACCAGTCTCCTCAGACCGCAGAGAAAAAGAACGTCAGTTAAACTGAAATCAAGTATAAGAACACATCACCTCAGAGACTTCTAGTATCCCCATTGGTTGCAGCTGGCTCTAGGCATTGTGGAAATTGTAGGCAGCTTGCTTTCTACTACCAAACAGGCCTCTCCTGGGCCCTAGGCCTCAGGCTTTTCTCCCAGTCATGTACAGATCTCCAGAGGCATACACAGAATCTCTGCACTCTGATTGGCTGTAACCCTCTCTAAGCATTATGGGAACTATAGGCTGTCTGTTTTCCACCGTCAGACAGCCCCCTTGTAGAGCTTAGGCCCCTAGGCCTTGCCTCCATCCTGCACAGATCATGACACCCCCCCATTCCAATTTTGAATAGAAACAGAGGCTTTGGAAGACTCCTCTTCTTGTTATAGTGTTTAGCCTACATAGTTCAGGAGACCAGCAAAAGGCTCTGACTGCCCCAATTTTGAATCGCAACAGTGGCTTTGGGAGAGACCTCCCCTAGTTATATAGCTTGGCCTGTGTACTTTATGAGCATGGCAAAGGGCTCTGACCCATCCCCCCCCATCCCATTTTGACTAGCAACAGTAGCTTTAGCAGAGCTCTCCCCTTTTTATGAAGTTTAGGCTACTCACTTCAGGAGATGGGCAAAGGGCTCTGACCCATCCCCCTCCGTCCCATTTTAACTAGCAACAGTAGCTTTAGCGGAGCTCTCCCCTTTTTATGAAGTTTAGGCTACTCACTTCAGGAGACGGGCAAAGGGCTCTGACCCATCCCCCTCCATCCCATTTTGACTAGCAACAGTGGCTTTAGCAGAGCTCTCCCCTTTTTATGAAGTTTAGGCTACTCACTTCAGGAGACGGGCAAAGGGCTCTGACCCATCCCCCTCCGTCCCATTTTGACTAGCAACAGTGGCTTTAGCAGAGCTCTCCCCTTTTTATGAAGTTTAGGCTACTCACTTCAGGAGACGGGCAAAGGGCTCTGATCCCTCCCCCCGTTGCACCCCATTTTGAATCGCAACAGTGGCTTTGGCAGAGTTCTCCTCTTGGTATACAGCTTAGCCTATGTACTTGAAGCTGGCAAAGGGCTCTTCAAAACGTGATTACTCGGCATGAACCGCCAAGGGGTATGCAGAGCCTTTCCTTCATCACACAGTTCTGTCACCCACTCGGAGAGACTGTCAAGGGCCTCTCAAAATGCCATTTACTGCTGATGCTTTAGCCAAGACCTCTGCCTGAGAACCTGGAGAGCTGGTGGTGGTTTGAGTACGCAATACCAAACTGGATGGACCAAGTGACTGAATCAGTAAAAGGCAGCCACACATGAGAGTTCCATTCAGGGGAGGGGCCGTGGCTCAGTGGTAGAGCATCTGCTTAGCAGGCAGAAGGTCCCAGGTTCAATCCCTGGTATCTCCAGTTCAAAGACATGGCAGTAGGTGACGGGAAAGACCTCTGCCTGAGACCCTGGAGAGCCATGAAGTGGGGCTGTAGCTCGGTGGTAGAGCATCTGCTTGGCATGCAGAAGATCTCAGGTTCAATCCCCGGCATCTCCAGTTCAAAGATCTGGCAGTAGGTGATGGGAGAGACCTCTGCCTGAGTCCCTGGAGAACCACTGCCAGTTTGGTGTAGTGGTTAAGTGCGCAGAGTCTAATCTGGGAGAACCGGGTTTGATTCCCCACTCCTCCACTTGCACCTGCTGATGTGACCTTGGGTCAGTCACAAGCTCTGGCACAGCTGTTCTTGAAAAAGAGCAGTTTGTGTCAAGAGCTCTCTCAGCCCCACCTACCTCACAGGGTGTCTGTTGTGGGGAGGGGAAGGGAAAAGGAGTTTGTAAGCCGCTCTGAGGCTCCCTTGGGTAGTGAAGAACGGAGTATAATTCCAATCTCTTCTCTTCTTCTTCTTGAGTAGACAAGAAGAAGAAGAAGAGATTGGATTTATACCCCACCCTTCACTCACAGTCTCAGAGCGGCTTACAATCTCCTTTCCCTTCCCCTCCCCACAACAGATACCCTGTGAGGTCGGTGGGGCTGAGAGAGCTCTTTTGAAAGCTGCTCGTGAGAGAACAGTCCTGACAGAACAATGGCTTGCCCATGATCATCCAGCAGCTGCAAGTGGAGGCGTGGGGGAATCAAACCCGGTTCTCCCGGATTAGAGTCCGCACACTTAACCACTACACCAAACTGGCTCTCAAGAGACCGTCCTTGATGGACCAGTGGCCCATTTCAGTAGACGACTGCTTCATGTGTGTTCGTGCACATAGCCAACGGAGCAGCTAGTGCTTACAACAAAACCCCTCACTGGCATCAGAAAAGCAAAGTGGACCAGACCGAGCCAGTCGGGACACCCGTTGCTCCTCCTAGAACAACCTCCCCCCTTCCTCCATTTGTTGTAGAGCCTTGCCTCCGCTGCAGTTGCTGTAGTAACTATTTGTTTGTTCATTTATTTATATCCAGGTTTTCTCCCCAGCGGGATCCTGGGGAGTACAATGTAAACAGATAAAAAGGAGACAGGGGGAAAGATTTCTGAATACTGATCAGGACTTCTCCTCTACCCGCTGGCAGGTTTTCCTCCCAATTAAGAGTCAAAGGCCATTCCCACGGGCACACAGCTTTGGGCGCGGCCAGACTTCAGTGCCCGGGCGCGGAGGAGAAACGACCCCCGCCAGATCTGACTCAACGGCTACCAACAAACTTGCTGCCTTTTCTCCCCCGCCGGACGTGGGCTAGGTACTGTGCCGAGTGAAGAATGTGTTCTCCAAAACCAGCATCGCATGACCCTGTGAACCGGGAACACTAATGTGCGAAGGAACCTCATCCTTTTGCTCTCCCTGTGGCATTCCTTCCCACAGATACTACCGGAGCGGTGCGGCCTGAGGCCATTAAGGGATAGTGTGTTAGCCAAGCCCCACGGAGATGCAAGTAGATAAAAAGTTTCCAAAGTTACGGCTGGAACCCAGTGAAAGGATTTCAGTTGTAGAATCATAGGCTGAGTTCAGACTGGCAGTTTGAAGCGGGAGGGAGTCGTGGCAAAAAAGCACCGGAATATGGGTTTTCCTGGTCAGACTGCGCCGACTGATGCGAGAGCATAACCAGGGAGGAGGCATGAGGGAGCGTTCACAATGTTGGCCTGAAGGCACGGCTGTAAGGCACGGCTTTCTGTTTCGCTAATCTGCAGATATGCGCTTATGCGCATGAGTGCATAGGCGCATAAGCACACATGTGCATATGCGCACAAGCAAAAAAAGTGGATTTTAGCGTTCACACTGTGTTGGTGCGGGATATACGTGGGATAGACATGATTTCCGGGGTTTGATACCACTTTTAACAGGTATCTTTTTAACTCGGGAGGGAAACGTTACAAGACGGGTTAGGGTTAATCCACTTATGAAATGTTGCTGAAACGCGCCTCTCTCAGGGCAAACTGCCAGTCTGAACTCAGCCACAGAGTTGGAAGGGACCTCCCAGGGTCATCTAGTCCAACCCTCTAAACAAGGAAGGAAATTCACAAATACCTCCCCCCCATACACTCCCAGTGACCTGTGTTCCTGCCCAGAAGATGACAAAAAACCTCCAGGATCTCCAGCCAAACTGGCCTGGGGAAAGATTGCTTCCTGACCCTGAAGTGGTGATCAGCATTTCCTGGGGCGCTTAAGAAAGGCAACCCTTCCTGCCCTCCTTCTCACGATTTGCCTCAGTTCACAGAATCTGCATTGCTGTCAGATGGCCATCTAGCCGCTGACTGAACTCCACAGAAGGAGAGCCCACCTCCTCCCGAGGAAGCCTGTTCCACTGAGGAACCGCTCTAACTGCCAAGAAGTTCTTCCTCATGTTTAGCCGAAAACTCTTCTGATTTAATTTCAACCTGTTGGTTCTGGACCGACCTTCTGGGGCAACAGAAAACAACTCTGCCCCATCCTTTCTATGACAGCCCTTCAAGTACTTGAAGATGGTTCTCGTATCCCCTCTCAGTCGTTTCCTCTCCAGGGTAAACGTGCCCAGCTCCTTCAACCTTTCCTCATAGGACTTGTTCTCCAGACCCCTCACCATCTTCGTTGCCCTCCTCTGGACACACTCCAGCTTGTCTATATCCTTCTTGAATTGTGGTGCCCAAAACTGAACACAGTTTGGCTATAGGGCTGCTAGTTTCCTGCATACACGCCCAAGTAAACCAAAACTCTCTTGCTGCCAGAAGAAGAAGAAGAAGAGAAGAGATTGGATTTATTCCCCGCCCTTCACTTGGAGTCTCAGAGCGGCTTACAATCTTTCCCTTCCCCTCCCCACAACAGACACCCTGTGAAGTAGGTGGGGCTGAGAGAGCTCTTTCGAGGACTGCCCTTTCAAGGACAGCTGTGCCAGAACTTTGGCTTGCCCCAGGTCATCCAGCAGCTGCAAGTGGAGGAGATCCATGTCAAACCCGGTTCTCCCAAGTTAGAGCCTGCGCACTTAACCACTACACCAAACTGGCTCTTTATTGGATGGCCAGGGCATTTAAGAAAAAAAAACATTAATCACCTCTTGCCAAGCATTGATTTCAATTTACCGTCACCTAAGCCGGGGGTCTCTCTCTCTCTGCACAGTGATTGGTCAGTGGCAGATAAGACCGGGGAAGCGGCCTATCCCCTTTGGGAAGCCTCTGTCCTTTTCCCTCCATTCCTTGGGACCTCCCCTTAATATTTGTACGTAAAGTAACCAGAGGACGAGGATTTTAAACTCAATTAAGAAGGCAATGACATTTCCCAGCTATTTGAGGGTTCGGCGGTGGCAGTGGTGGTGGGGGGGGGAAGAATATAAAAGAGGCAGCAATTAATCATGCCCTCTCCCATGGGGAAACAATTATCTTTGTCTTAATGGTGGAAACTCCAATAAAGATGAAGCGGAGGGGGTGAGTGGGAGAGTTTGACTGGTCTCCTGCCAATGCATTTCCATATCCGAGAAAGAGAAATGCAGACAGCTGTGTGGGTGGATTAGTGACGTTTGCGGGAAGGTAATTAGAGATGCGTTCGGTCTTGGGGCCCGAGGGCAGGGCGGGGAGTCAGGGATCCCGGTAAATAGCAGCCTGTGAGGCAAGGGGGGGAAACACGCACAGATTGGACACAGGAGACCAGAACGGGGGCGGAGATGCAAAGTGAGTTTGGTTTCAGAAGGCTGTTCGGCGGCTTTGCCGGATCTGTAGGACAACGGGAAAATAGATTTGTCCCCTTCTATCCTATCAGGGGTCCTGTGCGGCTGGAGGGAGAGCAAGGGAGCCTAGTGTGAGTCATAGAATCATAGAATCATAGAGTTGGAAGGGGCCTTGCAGGTCATCTAGTCCAACCCCCTGCAACTCTGCAAGAGCGTAGCCGAGAGATAGCCCGACATACCTACTACATACCCGAAAGATGGTCATCCAGCTTCCGCTTGAAGATGTCCAGCGAAGGAGCATCCACCACCTCCCGAGGCAGTCTTATCTCTTCAGCAAAATCCATCTAATGCTATGCTGGGATTGCCAACTCTGGGTTGGAAAACAGCGGGAGATTTTGGGGGTGGAGCCTGAGGAGGGGATGGGGTTGGAGGGGAGGGACATTGGTGGGGTATAATGCCGTAGAGTCCGCCTTCCACAGGAGATCCCCAGCCGCCACCTGGTGATTGACAACCCAACGCTATACAATCTCTGGAACACACCTGTTGGAATGCAGTGGACACTGGTCTCTTCCGGAAATCAATTCGTTCCAAACAGAACGCGGTTCTGACCCGGATAGCGGACTACAGGCCTCCATTTGTAACTCTGTTCTCAATCAGACCGTTTGTCTACCAAGCTCAGAATTGTCTACTCGGACTGGCAGCCGCTTTTCAGGGTCTTATAACAGATAAAAGGAAGTCCTTCTTCACCCAAAGAGTGATGAACACATGGAATTCACTGCCACAGGAGGTGGTGGCAGCTACAAGCATGGACAGCTTCAAGAGGGAATTAGATAAACATATGGAGCAGAAGTCCATCAGTGGCTATTAGCCACAGGGTATAGATGGGAACTCTCAGTCTGGGGTAAGTGATGCTCTGTTTTCTTGGTGCTGGGGGGGTCAACAGTGGGAGGGCTTCTAGTCTCCTGGCCCCACTGATGGACCTCCTGATGGCACCTGGTATTTTTGGCCACTGTGTGACAGAATGTTGGACTGGATGGGCCATTGGCCTGATCCAACATTGGCTTCTCTTATGTTCTTATAACCGGCTGGGGTCCTTTGCGTCCCCTACTAGCTGGTCCTTTGAAACGGGAACTGAACAGGTGCCCGGAGCTGAACATGGGACCTGCTGCACGCCAAGCAGAGGCTCCGTCACCAAGCCATGGCCACAGTACAGTGCTGCCAATGCTCCCTCTAAGCTGTGGAGTCTTGTGAGCAAAAATTCTCCTTTGTGAGCCACCGGCATTAAAGTTGGGAGTGGGCGATTTGGCTCCTGCATCAATTCGTTTGCTCTGGAGCCGTCCTTCCTGAGCTGAGACAAAAAAGGTGTGAGCCGGAAGCGAAAAAACTGTGAGCTAGCTCACGCTGTTGTTGTTGTTCAGTCGCACAGTGGAGTCCGACTCTTCGCGACCCCATGGACCAGATCACGCCAGGCCCTCCTGTCTTCCGCTGTCCGCTGAAGTTTGCTCAATTTCACGTTCGTTGCATCGATGACACTGTCTAACCATCTCATCCTTTGCCGTCCCCTTCTTCTTTGACCTTCAGTCTTTCCCAGCATCAGGGTCTTCTCCAGCGAGGGCTCCCTTCTCATTTGGTGGCCAAAGTATTTGAGCTTCAGCTTCAGGATCTGGCCTTCCAGGGAACACTGGCGCTAGCTACCCCTCATCCCTGCTTTGCGTTCCATACTGGCCCCCCATTATCACCAAAAGGGGAGAGATGTTCTCGGGGCGAGTACTAAAGGAGATCAGGACTCCTCTCCAGGAGAGAAGCAAACCTTTTTGGACTGAGCCATCCCCCAAACTGCAAAACCGGTAATGTGGCCTTGTGTAGCAACCGTTGAAGAAAGCTGACCCGAACATCTGCGTTCTTCACTTCTTCTGTGACAAGGGGGTCAACATCGGCTGCCTTTAATTCGGCGCGCCGGAATTTGCCTCCGCAAAAGTTAAACGGGGAAACGGTGGGGGTGGCTGGCTGGCTTTGCACCTGCTTTAAGTAAAGAGTCCGACTCAATCCCCGTCAAGACGGGCAACTCTCCTTCCGGCTTAATGAGTGTAAAATTGAGCCCGGTTGGAGTTGAGCCCCGTAATTGAGTCACGAAAATGTCATGTTCTACAATACGGTCAAGTTAACAAGGTTGCCCGCTGAGAGAGGAAACGCGCTAGGGGAGGGGGAATTATTAGCCACAAGGTATAGAGAGAAACTCTCAGTCTGGGGCAAGGGATGCTCTGTATTCTCGGTGCTTGGGGGAGGGCAACAGTGGGAGGGCTTCTGACGTCTTGGCCCCACTGGTGGACCTCCTGATGGCACCTGGCATTTTCAGCCCCTGTGTGACTGGATGGGCCATTGGGCTGATCCAACATTGGCTTCTCTTATGTTCTTATAGATGAAACAGTCTGGGACAAGGGATGCTCTATATTCTTGGTGCTTGGGGGAGGGGTCAAAAGTGGGAGGACTTTTGATGTCCTGGACCCACTGCTGGACCTCCCGATGGCACCTGGTATTTTCGACCCCTGTGTGACAGAGAGTGTTGGACTGGATGGGCCATTGGCCTGATCCAACATTGGCTTCTCTTATGTTCTTACAGATGAAACACTCAGTCTGGGGCAAGGGATGCTCTGTATTCTTGGTGCTTGGGGGGGGGGTCAACAGTGGGAGGGCTTCTAGTGTCCTGGCCCCACTGCTGGACCTCCTGAGGGCACCTGGTATCTTTGGCCACTGTGTCTCCCCTTTAAATTTTGGAATTTTCCCAATTGTGGGCCATTCACCTTCTTATTTATCAGCTCTCCCTGCCCCGCAATTGCGCAGAGCATTTGCCCTTGCAAGATGCGACACCGTTCTATCTGCTGTTACTTATGGCAGCTATAACAGGATTCCATATTCAACTAGACTTTGTGCATGTAACCTAAATCAAGTTGACTCGGTCCTCCACATTTTACTGTATTGTTCCCAATATGGTGATATACATTCTACTTTTTTAGATCCAATTTTATCTAATATGATAGGTTGGCTGGACACTTCGAAGGTGCGCCGTCTTCTGAACGATTCGTCACCCCCAAATAACTGAAAAGGTAGCCTTATTCCTAAGTCTGATAATCAAAATATTCTTAAGGATAGAACAAAACAAACATGCTGGATAGATCAACATTCTGTGTTATTAAAAGTATTAGGAGAAATCTAAATGACAAAACTTGCAAGCAGATAAATTGCAAGTAGATAAATAGGTACCAGTTCGGTGGGAAGGTGACAGCGTTCTGTGTGCCCTGGTGTTTAGTTACGCCGGCCACATGACCACGGAAACGTCTTTGGACAGCGCTGGCTCTTCAGCTTTGAAACGGAGATGAGCACCACAACCCTAGAGTCGGATTCGACTGGCTTTCGAGCAAGGGAACCTTTACCTTAACCTTTTACTAAATGACAAAACAAGGGAAAAGAGGGTAATTTCAAGAGCAGAATAGTACATATATGTAAAGGAGCTTGTGAAGCAATGTCAATAATTATACTAGTTTAAGAAACTTTGTAGCATGTGTTAAGTATGGAATGATTTATGTTTTGATTGATTGATTCACTGCTATGCATTGTAATTGCATTAAAATTTAGCAAAGGTTAAAACAATAATTTTTAAAAACTTGACTCGGTCCTCCATACTTTATTGTATCGTTCCCCATATGATGATATACGCTCTACTTTTTTAGACCCAATTTTATCTAATACGATAGGTTGGCCGGACACTCCGAAGGTGCGCCATCTTCTGAACGATTCGCCACCCCCAAATAACTGAAAAGGTAGCCTTATTCCTAAATCCGGTAATCAAGGATCGATTGCGTCATGTCTAGATGTATATGATTAACTTGTTTTTCCCTTGATACCTCCTTATCTGTTTATTGCTTCTACCTGGACTCCGATATATATGCCAATAAAGGTTCTGGTGATGGTGTGTGACAGAGTGTTGGACTGGATGGGCCATTGGCCTGATCCAGCATTGACTTCTCTTATGTTAAGAACATAAGAGAAGCCAATGTTGAATCAGGCCGATGGCCCATCTAGTCCAACACTCTGTCACACAGCGGCCACAATATACCAAGTGCCATCAGGAGGTCCAGCAGTGGGGCCAGGACACTAGAAGCCCTCCCACTGCTGCCCCCCCCAAGCACCAAGAATATAGAGCATCACTTGCCCTAGACATAACAACATAAGAGAAGCCAATGTTGGATCAGGCCAATGGCCCATCTAGTCCAACACTCTGTCACACAGCGGCCAAAGATACCAGGTGCCATTAGGAGGTCCAGCAGTGGGGCCAGGACACGAGAAGCCCTCCCACTTCTGCCCCCTCCAGCACCAAGAATAGAGTGCATCACCTGCCCCAGACTGAGAGTTCCCATCTATACCCTGTGGCTAATAGCCACTGATGGACTTCTGCTCCACATGTTTATCTAATTCCCTCTTGAAACTGTCCATGCTTGCAGCTGCCACCACCCCCTGCGGCAGTGAATTCCATGGGTTAATCACTCTTTGGGTGAAGAAGGACTTCCTTTTATCCATTCTAACCCGACTACTCAGCAATTTCATGGAGTGCCCACGAGTTCTTGCATTGTGAGAAAGGGAGAAAAGGACTTCTTTCTCTACCTGCTCAATCCCATGCATAATCTTATAAACCTCAACTATAAACCTTCTTAATTAGAGATTCCTGTGCCATGGGAAACACCCCCCCCCACACACACACACACCATTCCTCAATTGCGACAAAAGCAACTGGCTGAGACACTCCCTCCCCAATCCCATTCACAACTGCTCCCTTTTGAAACGGGTTAATGGAGGACACCCTCTGGATGACCCAGATCAATCCATTTTAATGCAGTTGTCCACAGGGCTCTTTTTGCAGCAGGAACTCCTTTCATATTAGGTGACATACCCCCCTAAGGTAGCCAGTCCTCCAAGAGCTTACCGTAGCCCCCTTAAGAAGAGCTCTGTAAGCTCTTGGAGGATTGCCTACATTAGGGATGTGTCTCCCAGGGCTCTTTTTGTAGCAGGAACTCCTTTGCATATTAGGCAACACGCCCCTAATGTAGCCAATCCTCCAAGAGCTGACAGTAGGCCCCTGTAAGAAGAGCTCTGTAAGCTCTTGGAGGACTGGCTACATTAGGGGCGTGTCTCCCAGGGCTCTTTTTGTAGCAGGAACTCCTTTGCATATTAGGCGACACACCCCTAAGGTAGCCAATCCTCCAAGAGCTGGAAGTAGCCCCTGTAAGAAGAGCTCTGTAAGCTCTTGGAGGAATGGCTTCATTAGGAGTGTGTCTCCCAGGGCTCTTTTTGTAGCCTAATATGCAAAGGAATCCCTTGGGTCAGTTACAAGTTCTCTCAGAGCTGTTCTCTCAAGAGCAGTCCTCGAAAGAGCTCTCTCAGCCCCACCTACCTCACAGGGTGTCTGTCGTGGGGCGAGGAAGGGAAAGGAGATTGTAAACCGCTCGGAGACTCCCTCGGGTAGTGAAGGGTGAGGTATAAATCCAATCTCTTCCTCTTCTTCTACATATCCCAGATCCATATTTCTCTTCTCAACACTCTTTTTCATGGTCCTCAGTTGCCCAAAAGGGAATACAAACATTCAACACTGGGGGGGAAACCCTTTTAAAATGCAAACTGAGCCTTGGTGGGCAGCTCTATTTGTGGCAGGAAATGAATCTGTGGCTGAAGGACTTTGGAATGTTCGCTCGGAAATTTCAGAGACCTCAGTGTACATCTCCCTTACTGAAAAGGGGAACGACGCATCGCTGCTTCATTACAGAGGTAAAAGTAAAGGTTCCCTTGCTCGAAAGCCAGTCGAATCCGACTCTAGGGTTGCGGTGCTCATCTCCGTTTCAAAGCCGAAGAGCCAGCGCTGTCCGGAGACATTTCCGTGGTCATGTGGCCGGCATGACTAAACACCAAGGTGCACGGAACGCTGTTACCTTCCCACCGAAGTGGTACCTATTTATCTACTTGCAATTTCTTGCTTTCGAACTGCTAGGTTGGCAGGAGCTGGAACTAGAAACGGGAGCTCACCCCGTCATGCGGCACTCACGGGTCTTGAACTGCTGAACTACTGACCTTCCACAGCCTGCAGTTCAGCGTCTTAACCACTTTAGCCATCGCAGCTCCTTAGCCATTACAGAGGTAAATCTATTCTAAAACGGCAAGTCAAACTAAAGCAAGTCGGCAACGGATTCCCAGGAAGCAGATCCGTCAGTGACTGCTACGGCACATTTTTAAAAAACTTTGTTAAAGGCTTGCTCAGTGAGCCATGAAATAGCAAAAGAACCAGTCTCTTTGATATGGCATGTTCATTTGTGGCTCACATTTTGCACTCTTGCTAGGCATCCTATCAGTTCAGCACACACACACACACACACACACAAAATCAAAGTATGCCAGAACCCACACCTAACCGTGTCATTTGATTGGCTATTCCTTAGCACATGCCGCAGTGTCAGAAAGTGATTTATAGCAACCGTAGGGATGAATTCCAATTTTCTTATCCGTGCCGTTTCAATCCCAAAGAAAAGAGAAGACGGGAAGGGTCTCAGAGCGGTTTACAATCTCCTTTCCCTTCCCCTCCCCACAGCAGATGTCCCTGTGAGGTAGGTGGGGCTCAGGGAGCTCTTTCGAGGGCTGTTCCTGAGAGAACAGCTCTGAGAGAACTTGTGACTGACCCAAGGTCACGCCAGCAGCTGCATGTGGAGGAGTGAGGAATGAAACCCGGTTCTCCCAGATTAGAGTCCACGCTCCTAACCATTACACCAAATTGGCATTGTTTTCCTTATATATTTGATATATTTATACCCCCACTGTGACTCCCTTTTCCCACTCCTTTAGAGTGCCTGCCAATTTTCACATCTTCCATCTCACAGGTTCAGGGTTACAGGTACATCAGGCAGTCACAGTTCACCTCCTGCCTTGCCTCTTTTAAAAGTTACCACGCTCTCCCGTAATTCTTATTTCATCACTCGTGTGCCCATACTGCATCAGGTTTTTTCCAGCCCTTTCCCACATGTCTTGCTCCCTCTAGTGGTCGCTTCGATATTGCATCACTGTACCTCCAGTTTGTTGCCTTGCGTTTTTAAGAAGTTGGGGATAAACCAGTGATACAGTGAAGAGATATCGAAATGACTGTCAGAGGGAGCAAACACCTGTGGAAGGGGGGGGAGATGCAATGTGGGCACAAAAGTGACAAAATAACATGTGCGCAAAAGCCCATAGAGTTCCATGACCATGTTGCATCCCAGGTCCTCTCATTCACAGAGACATCATAAAATCATAGAATGTTAGAGTTGGAATGGATCTTGCAGGTCATCCAGTCCAACCCCCTGCACTCTGCAGGTGCGTAGCCGAAAGATAGCCCTACAACATACCCAAAAGATGGTCGTCCAGCCTCCGTTTGAAAATGTCCAGCAAAGGAGCATCCACCACCTCCCAAGGCAGTCTGTTCCACTGCTCAACCACTCTTACAGATAGGAAGCTTCTCCTGATATTTAGCCAGTAATTACTCCCTTGTAATTTCCACCCATTAAATCATCAGACAAGGGTAGCCCAGTCCCTTTTAATAATCACTCCTCACTCAGACACTGCACAGAGGTATTGGGGCTGGGCACTCAAACACCATCGGTAGGTAGGTAGGTAGGTAGGTAGGTAGGTAGGTAGGTAGGTAGATAGATAGATAGATAGATAGATAGATAGATAGATAGATAGATAGATAGATAGATAGATAGATAGATAGATAGGCAGGCAGGCAGGCAGGCAGGCAGGCAGGCAGGCAGGCAGGCAGGCAGACAGATTAATATTCAGGCCAAGATCTTAGCATGTATTTGCGTGTGCATGCAGGCTTTTTCCCCTGAGACAATAAACAACCAGTTCACAGGGTTAAAGAAGGAATTAACTGTTATTTACATAGGAGTAACTCAGGTAGGGGTTACAACGTTGTTGTTTTCAATTGAACTTTTGAAGTATTTCTCTATTCAGGCATGTGGGATTTTTCATTACGAATTATTCTCCTTCCAGTCAATGGTAAGTTGCTCTTCTGCCGTACACTTCACTCAGCCGGTCTCACTCTCAACTAGGGATGGGCATGAACCTTAAAAGGGTGCTTCGGTTCCGGGTTCGAGGTGGCCCATGAACCGAACTCTGAACTGAGGCAAAGGGGCCCTACCCGAACTGAGCCGGTCTGGTGAGTTCGGTTCCCCGTTTCTCCCGGCTGTGGTGAGCTGACCCTGGGCCGACTCTGCTTAGCTTCCACGATATTCCACAAAGTGAAAACAGCGGGTTAGTCTGGGGCATCCACGTCAACTCAAACAATGAACAAAGCTGGTTGACCATTCTCTGCCTCTGCGTAGCAGCCCTGGACTTCCTTGGTGGTCTCCCATCCAAGTACTAACAAGGGGCTGACCCTGCCTAGCTACCGAGATCGGACAAAATCAGGTGAGCCTGGGTCATCCAGGTCAAGTCAAGGGACAAGCAGAGGTGGTTTGCCATTGCCTACCTAAGCACAGTGACCTTGGTCTTCCTTGCTGGTCTCCCATCCAAATACCAACCAGGGTCAACCCTGCTTAGCTTCTGTGATCTGACAAGATCAGGTTAGCTTGGCCCACCCAAGTCAGGACATTGATTTACTTACTTAATTCATTGACAGCCCACCTTTCTTTGATGTAGTGGTTAGCAGCGCAGACTCTAATCTGGGAACCAGGTTTGATTCCCCACGCCTCCACATACAGCTGCTGGTGTGGCCTTGGGTCAGTTCCAAGTTCTTACAGAGCTGTTCTCTCACGAGCAGTCCTAGAAAGAGCCCTCTTAGACCCACGTACATCACAGGCTGTCTGTTGTGGGGAGGGGAAGGGAAAGGAGATTCCAATCTCCTCCTCCTCCTCCTCCTCCTTCCTTGCTGAGACTCAAGATGGATTACAAGATAATTAATGTCAGGCAGTATAAGCTATCCAGTAAAGAATATAGTTTTTTGAAATGAGACCTTGCCCTAAATTATCCTCACAAAATGTCTGCGCTTCTCAAAGTGATATGCGCATTGGTATCTCTTGATAGGATGGTGTGTGTTTTTTTTTAGTTTGCCACACATTAAGTCAGAAATTCTAATCGGCTGTCAAGTCCAACGCACCTTTGTAAATCGGCTTTCAAGAGCGATGCTAAATACCCTTAAACGGCAACAATCACATGCCTGTCAAGGGCTACATACCGCTGCACGTCTCCTATACTGTCGGATATCAGAATGCCATTCCATGTCGGCCCTCAAACCGTCTCAAACGTCAGCTGTCAAATATCGAATGGGGAATTAAGAAATAACACAGAGGTGCCAAAGACGGATCTCTAATATATTGGCAACGAGTCAAAGGCTAAGCGCCTTCAAATCAACATTAGCAGAGGAGAAATCTGAGGCACGTTGAAGGAGTAAATCCACTTCTACAAGTGGAGGGGGGTGGGGGAGAAGACGCTGCTGTTCTCATTTCGTTTATTCGTTTATTAATTGAGAACATTTATAACCTCTCTGACTGGAGCGCCGGGGAGGGATAACAAATTTGAAAAGCAATCAAGCTCACGTTTGATGATTCAGAGTCTAAAAGCTGCATCAGCCGCACCGACCTTAGAAACGTGTACATTTTTTTAAAGCCAGAAGTCTCCCGTGTATTAAAAAACACTTTCAAAGACATTAAATGCAGTCAGTAACATCAAAGCCTTCTCCAAAATCAGCAGTTCCACGCCGCGACGGGGAAAAAGATCTTCAGAACTTGCAAATCAAAGGCCTTCTCGGCAGCTGACGAGAGGATACGCAAAGTTCCTCGGAAGGACGTTCTAGAGCACGGTCCCCCAGCGTGGTAGCCGTGGGCGCCAGGGCTCCCACCAACACCTTTCGTGGTGCCCACCAAGTGTTTTCAAAAAATGGGTGGGAACAGGTGGGGGTTTTGCTCAGCAAACCTTTTGATTGGCTATGTTGTTGTTTTTTTAAGGTGCATTGGTAGCAGTTGCCTCCACAGCATGAGAGCCAGTTTGGTGTAGCAGTTAGGAGCATGGACTCTAATCTGGAAGAACCGGGTTTGATTCCCCACTCCTCTACATGCAGCTGCTGGGTGGCCTTGGGTCAGTCACAGCTCTCTCGGAGCTGTTCTCTCATGGGCAGTGCTCTCCGAGCTCTCTCAGCCCCACCTACCTCACCGGGTGTCTTCGTTACAATTTGGATTCGTGGACTTCTTGTGGGTTTATGAATCGGAGAACACAAAAACTTGTGGATTCGTAATGAGATTTTTGTCCGAATAGGAATTTTGGATATTTAAGGGTGTATATTGACACTCTATTTATTTATTTAATTTATACCCCGCCCGCCCGCCCTGCCGAAGCAGACTCAGTGAAAAAACAATACGTAGGGAATCAATGTTCCCTCTAAGCTGCGGAATCTTGTGAGCAAAAATTCTACTAATTTTTGACTAATAACAGAACCCAGGGCTTTTTTGTAGAAAAAGCCTAGCAGGAACTCATTAGCATAACAGGCCACACCCAATAGCAGGCAGTCATCAGCATATTAGGCCACACCCCTGAGAGCACAGCTCATTAGCATATCAGGCCACACCCCCATGGATATTAGCAGGGCTTTTTTGCAGAAAAAGCCCAGCAGGAACTCATTAGCATAATAGGCCACACCCAACAGCAGAAACTCATTAGCATATTAGGCCACACTCCCATGTCACCAGAAGTGTAGTTATCTGGCCACAACCACCTTTTGCTTCTTATTCTGTTTACCTTGTTTGTTCTCAAAACCCAGGGCTTTTTTTTGGAGCAGGAACTCCTTTGAATGTTAGGTCACACACCCCTCATGTAGCCAGTCCTAATGAGTTTCTGCTTTTGGGTGTGGCCTGTTATGCTAATGAGTTCCTGCTGGGCGTGGCCAATTTGGGAGCCAGCCGGAACTCCATTCCTGTGTGTTCCTGCCCAAAAATAGCCCTGACGGAACCCACTGTGAGGAGCTGATAAGTAGTAATTGAAAAGAATGGGATTGCTACACGCTCAGATAAAGCAAATATTGCGAAACGAATGTTCACATTGCGCAGTATTCGTTAGCGTGTGAGTGATAACAGAAGAATATTTCTTACAGAACAACAGCATTACCTCAGTAAATGTTTTTGCAACTTGTCTTCATCGACTCTTCGTTATTTTTATCATGGATGTTGTTTTTGGCGTTCCACTTCTTCCCGTGATCTCTCATTCAGGGCTCTTTTCGTAGCAGGAACTCCTTTGCCTAATAGGCCGCACACCCCCTAATGTAGCCAATCCTCCAAGAGCTTACAGAGCTCTTCTTACAGGGGCTACTGTAAGCTCTTGGAGGATTGGCTACATCAGGGGCGTGTGGCCTAATATGCAGAGGCCCTTCCGCACTTCCATCTCATCCCTGGTTTTATCAGAGTTCCATACCTTGCATTTATCCCCGGTTATAACAGCATCCATTTATCCTCTTTGAAAAGGGCGGAAGCTAGCCATTTCCTTGGGGAAAGAGAGAGGAGCGAGTGAACTCTTCCCGGACTGCCTCGAAGTGAGATGTTTCCTGGAATAATCCCGAGAGTTTAACCCACCCCGGGCCAGTTTCTGACCTCCCTTTACCACAGTGATTACCGCACATGGCTGTCAATGCGCGGAAGAGAAGCAGAGATGGGGGGCAGGATAATGTCCCCCCCCCACCATCATGCACAGCTGCCTGAGAGGAGGAATTGGAATGTGTCGTTAATTGGCGCTCAGTTTAGAGTTGCCAACTCCAGGTTGGGAAATTCCTGGAGATTGGGGGGGGGGGTGGAGGCTGGAGAGGGAAGGATCTTGGGGGGGGGGTGTCTGATGCAGTGTTCCCTCTAAGCTGAGTTAGTGTGAGCCGGCTTACAGTTTTTTAACCTCCGGCTCACACATTTCTGTCTCAACTCAGGAAGGAGGGCTCCAGAGCAAACTAATTTACGCGGCGGCCAAACCGCTGGCTCACCACTTTTAATGCCCGTAGCTCCCAAAGTTACCTTCCCACCAAAGTGGTCCCTATTTATCTACTTGCAATTTCTTGCTTTCGAACTGCTAGAAATTGCATGTAGATAAATAGGGACCACTTCGGTGGGAAGGTAACAGCCTTCCGTGCGCCTTGGTGTTTAGTCATGCCGGCCACATGACCACGGAAACGTCTTCGGACAGCGCTGGCTCTTCGGCTTTGAAACGGAGATGAGCACCGCAACCCTAGAGTCGGATTCGACTGGCTTTCGAGCAAGGGAACCTTTACCTTTACCTTTAGCTCCCAAAGTAGAATTTTTGCTCCTCAGACTCTGCAGCTTAGAGGGGGTCTTGGAAGCCCACCCTCCACCTTTCAACAGGTATCCTTTCAACTGTCTCCACATCTGCCCTTTTGAAACTGAGTAACTCGGAACAGTTGTCCTTTGAAACTAGTGAATCGGAAACGTTTATTCAGCACTGGCCCTTGATCCCATTGAGAAATCTGGATGAGAACGGAAATGCTGATGGACTGAGCATATAGCTAAGGCATGTGATCAATAATTTTGCTCCTTTTCTCTTAATAACGTTCCCGTATTGTTCCCGTATTGTTGGCCTGGATGAATCACAAGCTGGGGTTAAGATTGCTGGGGAAAAGATCAATAACCTCAGATATGCAGACGATACCACTCTGATGGCAGAAAGTGAAGAGGACCTAAAGAGCCTCTTGCTCAGAGTGAAAGAGGAGAGTGCAAAAGTGGGCTTGAAGCTCAACATCAAAAAAACTAAGATCATGGCATCTGGCCCCATCACTCCTTGGCAAATAGAAGGGGAAGTCATAGAAGTAGTGACAGACTTCATGTTCCTAGGATCCCAGATCACCGCAGATGGTGACTGCAGCCATGAAATTAAAAGACGCCTGCTCCTTGGGAGGAAAGCGATGGCAAACCTAAACAGCATGATAAAAAGCAGAGACATCACCTTGCCAACAAAAGTCCGCATGGTCAAAGCAATGGTATTCCCCGTAGTAATGTATGGCTGTGAGAGTTGGACTATAAGGAAGGCTGAGCGCTGAAGAATAGATTCTTTTGAACTATGGTGCTGGAGAAGACTCTTGAGAGTCCCTTGGACTGCAAGGAGATCAAATCAGTCAATCCTAAAAGAAATCAACCCTGACTGTTCCCTGGAAGGCCAGATCCTGAGGTTGAAGCTCAAATACTTTGGCCACCAAATGAGAAGGGAGCATTCACTGGAGAAGACCCTGATGCTGGGAAAGATTGAAGGTCAAAGAAGAAGGGGACGGCAAAGGATGAGATGGTTAGACAGTGTCATCGATGCAACGAACATGAAAGTGAGCAAACTTCAGCGGACAGCGGAAGACAGGAGGGCTTGGCGTAATCTGGTCCATGGGGTCGCGAAGAGTCGGACTCGACTGTGCGACTGAACAACAACATTGTTGTTATTGTTTTTTACTGTATCCGTTTTAACCATATTTTAAAGGATTGGTATTTTTGCTTATGATGATCTGTCATGATGCGTTTGAATTGTATTTTATGAGACCTCTGTCAGCCACCCTAAGCCTGCCTTTGGTGCGGAGGGGTGGGGTCTAAATAAATAAATAAATAATACGGATCATGAGCTGAGTAACTGTAAGAACATAAGGACATAAGAGAAGCCCATGTTGGGTCAGGCCAGTGGCCCATCCAGTCCGACATCTGTGTCACACAGTGGCCAAAAATACCAGGTGCCGTCAAGAGGTCCAGCAGTGGGGCCAGGACACCAGAAGCCCTCCCACTGTTGCCCCTCCAAGCACCAAGAATACAGAACATCCCTTGCCCCGGACAGTGTATTACATCTATAAGAACATAAGAGAAGCCAATGTTGGATCAGGCCAGTGGCCCATCCAGTCCGACATCTGTGTCACACAGTGGCCAAAAATACCAGGTGCCTTCAGGACGTCCAGCAGTGGGGCCAGGACACGAGAAGCCCTCCCACTGTTGCCCCGCCAAGCACCAAGAATACAGAGCATCCCTTGCCCCAGACACTGTATTCCATCTATAAGAACATAAGAGAAGCCAGTGTTGGATCAGGCCAATGGCCCATCTGGTCCAACAGTCTGTGTCACACAATGGCCAAAAATACCAGGTGCCATCAGGAGGTCCACCAGTGGGGCCAGGACATGAGAAGCCCTCCCACTGTTGACCCCCCCCCCAAGCACCAAGAATACAGAGCATCCCTTGCCCCAGCCTGAGAGTTCCTATCTGTACCTTGTGGCTAATAGCCACTGATGGACTTCTGCTCCAGATGTTTATCCAATTCCCTCTTGAAACTGTCCATGCTTGTAGCTGCCACCACCTCCTGTGGCAGTGAATTCCACGTGTTAATCACTCTTCGGGTGAAGAAGGACTTCCCTTTATCCACTCTAACCCGACCACTCAGCAATTTCATGGAGAGCCCACGAGTTCTTGTATTGAGAGAGAGGGTATGCATTACATCGGTCAAAATATCGATGGCACCCAAGAGGGTCTTTATTAACTGTAAAACACAAATGATATATTTGGTTCATCGTAATTTGCTCACGGTTTTCTTTGTGCATTAGACTCCCAGTATTATCATGGATCTTCCAGCCTACAGAGATCAGCTCCCCTGGAGGAAATGGCTGCTCCGGAGGGTCACCTCTGCGGCACTGTACCTTGGTGAGGAGACCACCCCTCCCCAGGCACCGCCCTCCCCAGGCTCCTCCCACAAATTCTCCAGGTCTTTCCCAACCCAGAGCTGGCAACCCGGCAACCAGTTCCTCTGGAGTTCTGACAACAGCGCACCACCCCCTGCTTCTTCTCCAAAGTGTTTAAAGGATCCCTTTAAATATTTTTGGGAAGAAGCGGGGGCCTTTAGAATCATCGAATCATAGAATGTTAGAGTTGGAAGGGACCTTGCAGGCTGCTGTGTGACAGAGTGTTGGACTAGATGGGCCATTGGCCTGATTCAACATTGGCTTCTCTTATGTTCTTATGTTCTAGTCCAACCCCCTGTACTCTGCAGGAGCATAGCCGAAAGATAGCCCTACATACCTATAACATACCCGAAAGATGGTCATCCGACCTCCACTTGAAAACGTCCAGCGAAGGAGCATCCACCACCTCCCAAGGCAGACTGTTCCACCGGTCAACCGCTCTTACAGTTAGGAAGTTTCTCCTAATATTTAGCCGGTATCGACTCCCTTGTAATTCCCACCCATTCGATCTAGTCTTGCAATCCGGAGCAAGAGAGAATAGCTCTCCTCCATCTTCTACATGACAACCCTTCAGATATTTGAAGACTGCCATCGTGTCCCCTCTAAGCCTTCTCTTTCCCAGGCTAAACAGACCCAACTCTTTCAGCCTTTCCTCGTAAGACTTGGATTCCAACCCTCTCACCATCCTGGTCACCCTCTTCTGGACACGCTCCAGCTTGTCAACATCCTTCCTGAAATGTGGTGCCCAAAACTGGAGACAGGACTCCAGGTGAGGCCTGACCGTAGCAGAATAAAGCAGAACTACCACCTCCCATGATCTGGACACAAGGCTTTAAGAAGTTAGGGGCCTTTTAAGGAAGGGGGCGGAGCCCCAATTGCCCTGCTGTAGCTACCAACCAGATTGAGACATGAAGCAGACTTATACTGAATCTAGGCTTCCCAAGAACTTACCGCCAGCCGGCGGGGGATGGATACGTCCTTGCAGGACCATCCCCAGTGGAAGGAGAGGCACAGAGCACCATGCCATCACCAGGAAGGGACGGTGGCGACGCTCTGGCAATGGGGCTGGAAACTCGATGGTACCATCGAGTTTTCAGCCCCATTGCCAGAGCGCCACCTGGTATCACTTCCTGGCGACGGCATGGTGCGTTACCAGGAAGACTGGTCCGGCCGGGGAGCATTCGTCCCCCGCCCCCAGACGGTAAGTACTTGGGAACCCTAACTGAATCAGAGCATCAGTCCATCAAGGTTTGTATTGTCTAAGGCTGACAGCAGCTCTCCAGGGTCTCAGGCAGAGGTCTTCCACATCACCTACTACCTGGTCCACTCTCTGGGATTGAACCTGGGACCTTCTGCATGCCAAGCGGAGACTCTGCCACTGAGCCGTCTCCCCTAACCTGGGCCCTTCTGCATGCCAAGGAGATGCTCTGCTCCACCCGTTCCCGTCAAGAACAGAATGGAGTCACAGCTCTGAGTTCACAGGGTCATTCCTCAGAGCTGGAAGAGCCGTATCTGCTCCCTTGATCTCCGTGAAGAAGGAGCAGGGTAAAAATGTGAAAGCCCAGCTGGATTAGAAAGGAGCCGGATTTCCCTTTGTTTCTCCAGAATTCGGAAACAGCTGTCTGTTCAGTCATAAGACAGATGTTTCACTGAGTAGGTTTTTTTTTTTTTAATGCACAGGTGCACATTGACGATAAAGAGATGCAAAAAGCAAACCGTGCATGCCCAGTACAGTTTGCAGAATTCAATAATTAAAACTGAAAAAACAGCAGTGGAGAATTCTGGATGCATCGGCTTCCACCTGAAACAGGACCAGGTGATCTGGAACTCCAAAATCTGGGATTCCAGTGAGGAGAATTTCAGAAGTAGCCCTACACTCCAGGGCTGCAGGAAGAAGAAGAAGAAGAAGAAGAAGAAGAAGAAGAAGAAGAAGAAGAAGAAGAAGAAGAAGAAGAAGAAGAAGAAGAAGAAGAAGAAGAAGAGATTGGATTTATACCCCGCCCTTCACTTGGAGTCTCAGAGCAGCCTACAAACTCCTTTCCCTTCCCCTCCCCACAACAGGCACCCTGTGAGGTAGGTGGGGCTGAGAGAGCTCTGAGAGAAACTGCTCTTTTTCAAGGACAGCTGTGCCAGTGCTTGTGACTGACCCAAGGTCGCATCAGCAGGTGCAAGTGGAGGAGTGGGGAATCAAACCTGATTCTCCTAGATTAGAGTCAGCACACTTAACCACTACACCAAACTGGCTACACCAAACTGTTCCCAGTAGACCTGTGTTCAAATCTGCACTCTTCTCTGAAGCTCACTGTGGGACTTTGACCAATTATTCCCTCTCAGCTAAGCCAGTCTGGTGTAGTGGTTAAGCGCGGACTCTAATCAGGAAGAACCGGGTTTGATTCCCCACTCCTCCACATGCAGCTGCTGGTGTGACCTTGGGTCAATCACAGTTCCCTCAGAGCTTTTCTCTCCAGAGCAGTCCTCGAAATAGCTCTCTCAGCCCCACCTACCTCACAGGGTGTCTGTTATTGGGGGGAGGAAGGGAAAGGAGATTGTAAACCGCTCTGACAGGCCCGTAGCCAGGATTTTTTTAAGTCAGGGGGCATTTAGATTTCTTAGGGGGCACTGGCTAATCAAATTAATCCAGGAGAGAAGGCCGGGACACCATGGGCTGGATGGGAAGTCAGGGGGCCCTGCCAGCAAGTTGGGGGGGCCTGGCCCAGATGCCCCCACTCTAGCTACGGGCCTACTCAGGCCTGAGACTCCGAGTGAAGGGCAGGGTATAAACCCAATCTTTTCTTCTTCATCGTCTTATAGCCAACCTTGCAGGGTTGTTGTGATTAAAATAGAGGAGGAAAGAGATACGTACGCTGCCCTGAGCTCCTTGGGAGAATCCAAATTGTGTTGGAGAGATTTCTGTATCGGAAGGGGGGAGGGCATGGGAGAGAGAGGCGGCTTTGCTCAGAGTCCCAGGGCTCACGTCAGTCAGATCATTTGACGAGGGACTGAGATGATATCCTTTAAAACATTGCAGTGGGTTTAAAAAGAAATCTTACATATTTTATGTATCGTAAAGGATGGCAATTTGCAGAGCGGAAGGACGGAGGTTTTCCTCGGAGAGCAGGTTGGCAAAGAGTAGGGCTGCCGCCCTCCAGCTGGGACAAGTAACAAATGTATACCCTGCAAAAACCTTTTTTATATATAAATTAATATGTTCTATTTGTTAACTGACATCTTATAAAGTGCATTGTGTGCTATTATAATATCCTAAAACAGAGGTGTAGGGGTGTGTGTGTGTGTGTATCTATATGTATTCAGGGCTGTTTTTGTAGAAAAAGCCCAGCAGGAACTCATTAGCAGAATAGGCCACACCCGACAGCAGAAACTCATTAGCATATTAGGCCAGACCCCCATGTTACCAGAAGTGTGGTCATCCAGCCAGACCCACCTTTTGCTTCTTATTCTGTTTACCTGGTTTGTTGTCAAAACCCAGGGCTTTTTTGGAACAGGAACTCCTTTGCATGTTAGGCCACACACCCCAAATGTAGCCAATCCAAATGAGTTTCTGCTGTTGGATGTGGCCTATTATGCTAATAAGTTCCTGCTGGGTGTGGCCAACTCAGGAGCCAGCCGGAACTCCGTTCCTGTGCATTCCTGCCCCCAAATAGCCCCGTATATATTCATTACATGCAATAAACAATAACAATCAGTTCATTCAGTATAATAACTACCAATCAATTTACATCATCATTTTCGAAGTCAGACCTCCAGCTGGGGCCTGGAGAACTCCTGCTATTGTTGACTTTGCAAGGGGACGATGTGCCATTTCAGAGGCCGGCAGGATGCGTTAGCCGCAACGGGACTGTCCCTGAAATCACACATCATCTTCCTACGAAGTCAACAATTTGCTATTGGCCTCATCTCTACATTGGAAGCCGAGATATCTGGGGAAATGTCTATGGGAAGTTTACATATTCTGAATGGGCGAATTGGCGGCACAGAATGCTTTAAATATCGGCGAACCGTATTTTTCGTTGTACCTTTGTTGGACTATGATAGAACGGAGTGTTTGCGCCTTACTAAGAGTCTTTCTGTTGAACCTACGGATGATTTTGTGGTGGTAAGAACCGTTAGAATCATAGCACAGAAGCATAGAGCTGGAAGGGATCTCCAGGGTCATCTAGTCCAACCCCCTGCACAAGGCAGGGAATTCACAAATCCCTCCCTCCCATACACCCCCAGTGATCCCTGTCCCGTGCCCAGAAGAACGACACAAAATACACTAATTAGCTGAGTGTAGATGTGACATCATGATAGAACCCATGCCGTTGCCTTCCTTGGGGGGGAAACCTTCTAAAAACGGTGCGAAAGTAGTTACGGCCCACATAATAGATGCTTCAGTGCCAAGACCACGGCCACACAACCCGGAAAATCTACAGCAACTTATTTCCCACATATTTGACAGGCCATCTCCTTTCATATAGAATCATAGAAGCATCGAGTTGGAAGGGACCTCCAGGGTCATCTAGTCCAGCCCCCTGCACAAGGCAGGAAACTCTCAAATACTCCCCCCCCACACACCCCATGACCTCTACTCCATGCCCAGAAGATGACCAAACCCCCCCCCAGGATCTCCAGTCAAACTGGCCTGGAGAAAAACTGCTTCCTGACCTCAAAGTGGCGATCGGTATTTCCCTGGGCATGTAAGAAAGGGCTACGAGAACTAAGGGCTCTTTTTGTAGCAGGAACTCCTCTGCATATCAGGTGACATGCCCCTAATGTAGCCAATCCTCCAAGAGCTGACAGTAGCCCCTGTAAGAAGAGCTCTGTAAGCTCCGGGAGGATTGGCTACATTAGGGGGCGTGTCGCCTAATATGCAAAGGAGTTCCTGCTACAGAAATAGCCCTGGTAATGTAGCCAATCCAAACCCCCTAATGTAGCCAATCCTCCCTGTAAGAAGAGCTCTGTAAGCTCCTGGAGGATTGGCTACATTAGGGGGGGTGTCGCCTAATATGCAAAGGAGTTCCTGCTACAGAAAGAGCCCTGGTAATGTAGCCAATCCAAACCCCCTAATGTAGCCAATCCTCCCTGTAAGAAGAGCTCTGTAAGCTCCGGGAGGATTGGCTACATTAGGGGGTGTCGCCTAATATGCAAAGGAGTTCCTGCTACAGAAAGAGCCCTGGTAATGTAGCCAATCCAAACCCCCTAATGTAGCCAATCCTCCCTGTAAGAAGAGCTCTGTAAGCTCCTGGAGGATTGGCTACATTAGGGGGTGTCGCCTAATATACAAAGGAGTTCCTGCTACAGAAAGAGCCCTGGTAATGTAGCCAATCCAAACCCCCTAATGTAGCCAATCCTCCCTGTAAGAAGAGCTCTGTAAGCTCCGGGAGGATTGGCTACATTAGGGGGCGTGTCGTCTAATATGCAAAGGAGTTCCTGCTACAGAAAGAGCCCTGGTAATGTAGCCAATCCAAACCCCCTAATGTAGCCAATCCTCCCTGTAAGAAGAGCTCTGTAAGCTCTTGGAGGATTGGCTACATTAGGGGGTGTCGCCTAATATGCAAAGGAGTTCCTGCTACAGAAAGAGCCCTGGTAATGTAGCCAATCCAAACCCCCTAATGTAGCCAATCCTCCCTGTAAGAAGAGCTCTGTAAGCTCCTGGAGGATTGGCTACATTAGGGAGGGTGTCGCCTAATATGCAAAGGAGTTCCTGCTACAGAAAGAGCCCTGGTAATGTAGCCAATCCAAACCCCCTAATGTAGCCAATCCTCCCTGTAAGAAGAGCTCTGTAAGCTCCGGGAGGATTGGCTACATTAGGGGCGTGTCGCCTAATATGCAAAGGAGTTCCTGCTACAGAAAGAGCCCTGGTAATGTAGCCAATCCAAACCCCCTAATGTAGCCAATCCTCCCTGTAAGAAGAGCTCTGTAAGCTCCGGGAGGATTGGCTACATTAGGGGGCGTGTCGCCTAATATGCCAAGGAGTTCCTGCTACAGAAAGAGCCCTGGTAATGTAGCCAATCCAAACCCCCTAATGTAGCCAATCCTCCCTGTAAGAAGAGCTCTGTAAGCTCCTGGAGGATTGGCTACATTAGGGGGCGTGTCGCCTAATATGCAAAGGAGTTCCTGCTACGAAAAGAGCCCTGGTAATGTAGTCAATCCAAACCCCCTAATGTAGCCAATCCTCCCTGTAAGAAGAGCTCTGTAAGCTCCTGGAGGATTGGCTACATTAGGGGCGTGTCGCCTAATATGCAAAGGAGTTCCTGCTACGAAAAGAGCCCTGGTAATGTAGTCAATCCAAACCCCCTAATGTAGCCAATCCTCCCTGTAAGAAGAGCTCTGTAAGCTCCTGGAGGATTGGCTACATTAGGGGGCGTGTCGCCTAATATGCAAAGGAGTTCCTGCTACGAAAAGAGCCCTGGTAATGTAGTCAATCCAAACCCCCTAATGTAGCCAATCCTCCCTGTAAGAAGAGCTCTGTAAGCTCCTGGAGGATTGGCTACATTAGGGGGCGTGTCGCCTAATATGCAAAGGAGTTCCTGCTACGAAAAGAGCCCTGGTAATGTAGTCAATCCAAACCCCCTAATGTAGCCAATCCTCCCTGTAAGAAGAGCTCTGTAAGCTCCTGGAGGATTGGCTACATTAGGGGCGTGTCGCCTAATATGCAAAGGAGTTCCTGCTACGAAAAGAGCCCTGGTAATGTAGTCAATCCAAACCCCCTAATGTAGCCAATCCTCCCTGTAAGAAGAGCTCTGTAAGCTCCTGGAGGATTGGCTACATTAGGGGGTGTCGCCTAATATGCAAAGGAGTTCCTGCTACAGAAAGAGCCCTGGTAATGTAGCCAATCCAAACCCCCTAATGTAGCCAATCCTCCCTGTAAGAAGAGCTCTGTAAGCTCCGGGAGGATTGGCTACATTAGGAGGCGTGTCGTCTAATATGCAAAGGAGTTCCTGCTACAGAAAGAGCCCTGGTAATGTAGCCAATCCAAACCCCCTAATGTAGCCAATCCTCCCTGTAAGAAGAGCTCTGTAAGCTCTTGGAGGATTGGCTACATTAGGGGGTGTCGCCTAATATGCAAAGGAGTTCCTGCTACAGAAAGAGCCCTGGTAATGTAGCCAATCCAAACCCCCTAATGTAGCCAATCCTCCCTGTAAGAAGAGCTCTGTAAGCTCCGGGAGGATTGGCTACATTAGGGGGTGTCGCCTAATATGCAAAGGAGTTCCTGCTACAGAAAGAGCCCTGGTAATGTAGCCAATCCAAACCCCCTAATGTAGCCAATCCTCCCTGTAAGAAGAGCTCTGTAAGCTCTTGGAGGATTGGCTACATTAGGGGGTGTCGCCTAATATGCAAAGGAGTTCCTGCTACAGAAAGAGCCCTGGTAATGTAGCCAATCCAAACCCCCTAATGTAGCCAATCCTCCCTGTAAGAAGAGCTCTGTAAGCTCCGGGAGGATTGGCTACATTAGGGGCGTGTCGCCTAATATGCCAAGGAGTTCCTGCTACAGAAAGAGCCCTGGTAATGTAGCCAATCCAAACCCCCTAATGTAGCCAATCCTCCCTGTAAGAAGAGCTCTGTAAGCTCCGGGAGGATTGGCTACATTAGGGAGCGTGTCGCCTAATATGCCAAGGAGTTCCTGCTACAGAAAGAGCCCTGGTAATGTAGCCAATCCAAACCCCTAATGTAGCCAATCCTCCCTGTAAGAAGAGCTCTGTAAGCTCCTGGAGGATTGGCTACATTAGGGGCGTGTCGCCTAATATGCAAAGGAGTTCCTGCTACGAAAAGAGCCCTGGTAATGTAGTCAATCCAAACCCCCTAATGTAGCCAATCCTCCCTGTAAGAAGAGCTCTGTAAGCTCCTGGAGGATTGGCTACATTAGGGGGCGTGTCGCCTAATATGCAAAGGAGTTCCTGCTACGAAAAGAGCCCTGGTAATGTAGTCAATCCAAACCCCCTAATGTAGCCAATCCTCCCTGTAAGAAGAGCTCTGTAAGCTCCGGGAGGATTGGCTACATTAGGGGGCGTGTCGCCTAATATGCAAAGGAGTTCCTGCTACAGAAAGAGCCCTGGTAATGTAGCCAATCCAAACCCCCTAATGTAGCCAATCCTCCCTGTAAGAAGAGCTCTGTAAGCTCCTGGAGGATTGACTACATTAGGGGGTGTGTGGCCTAATATGCAAAGGATTTCCTGCTACAAAAAGAGCCCTGCAGTAAGCACTGATGCATCCCTTCCTGCCCTCCCTCTCGTGATCTGCCCAAGTTCACACGATCAGCCTTGCTGACGGGTGGCCCTCTAGCCTCTGCTTGAAAACCTATTCCTTGTTTCTCAGTCTCCAGGTGGAGGCTGGAGATTTCTTGGGATTACAGGTGTGTCTCCACGGTTCCTTCCTCTCTGGAGGAAACCTATGGCATTTTGCCTCACTGAGGCCTCTCCCTCCCCCCTCCCCATCTTTCCGGTCGGGGAAGGATGGCGATTTAAAGCACCCTGAAATCACTCAGGGTGGACGGCCGTCCTTTTTGACAGTTTGGGCGACTTCTGCGCCCAACGCAGCTTACCCCAGGAGGAAATATTGTATCTTATGCCTTATTCTAGTTGCAGTATGCATCAGTGTTGTTGTTGTGACACCAACAACTTTATAATTGTTTCATATATTGTTTTGGCAATCTCTGATGGTGTTTTCTACTAGTGGAATCTGTATATTTGGGACTCCTGTGACACTAGTCCTTGTTGTTTGGATTTACATAACATTGGCTCCTCATTGGTTACCTCTACTTACGTAGCATTGCCTTCTCATTGGTTACCGCTAGAATCCTGGCGGTCTATTGTTCCAGAGCTTCAAGCTCAGCCTGTCTCTTATGGACAGACCTGGGGGATTCCAGCCCAATACATAACAAGACCTCTTCTCTGCGAATCGCTCTAATCCCCAGAAACCTGCAGAGGGGGGGGAGACTCATGAGCTCAATTTGGGAAATGGAAATGGGGTTTTGGGGTCAGACGAGAAGGCGAAAGACATTTGAAATCACCCCCGCTCTGAGCTGGCACAGTTCCTGCCTCCGAGTTCCATTCAGCCTCGTGCCTTGCCTTTTGCTGTTATTCTTAACCGCCTTTGATGAGCCCTTATTCCTCAAAGAGACCTTATTTCAGTGACGGGCACGCGTGCCCTTTCCCCGTAAGCCGGGCCAGGCGTGGCAAGGCACCTTCTCTCCCCAGCGTGGCACCATTAATCAAGGGCCCTTTGATCCGCCGGCTTGAGGTGTGGAGACGTTTCCCAGTCTCCAAGAGCTGAGCTGCCTCCGACTGGCAATCAGTTTTAATCAGGAGTGTCACCGTGTCGATTGCCGCTGATAAGGCCGCTCGGCAGGCAGCTGCGAGGCGATGAATATGACAGGTCGAAATTGGGACAGGGAGGTTATTTTGGGGAGATGCGGAGTGCAGCAAAATTGGCGGCGGCACTGGGAGAAAGAGGGAAGCGAGAGGACTTCCATCTCAAGAAATATATATGTATGCGTCAGATTAATCGAGGCAGTGTGTCTCCGATGCGTTCTCCCCCCCCCCCCGAACCCAATTCCCCTGTCTGGCAAGAGATGCTTAAGTAATCAAAATTAATTTGGAATGTAAGTCGGCTGCCGGGAGATCTAATCAAACAGGTGACCACCACAGCAGCAATGCTCCCTCTAAGTCCTGTGAGCAAAAATTCTCCCTTCCGAGCTACCGGCGTTAAAGTGGTGAGTGAGTGATTTGGTTACTGAAGAGGAGGAAGAAGAGATTGGGTTTATACCCCGCCCTTCGGTACCTGAAGGAGTCTCAGAGCAGCTTACAAACTCCTTTCCCTCCCCACAACAGACACCCTGGGAGGCTGGTGGGGCTGAGAGAGCTCTGACAGAAATGGCTCTTTTTCAAGGACAGCTCTTGTCAGAACTTGGGCTTGCCCAAGGTCATCTAGCAGTTGCAAGTGGAGGAGTGGGGAATCAAACCCGGTTCTCCCAGATTAGAGTCCCTGTACTTAACCACTACACCAAACTCGCAAGAAGAAAAAGAGGAGGAGGAGGAGGAGGAGATTGGATTTATACTCTGGATTTATACGCTCTGAGACGCCTTTGGGCAGTGAAGGGCGGGGTATAAATCCAATCTCTCTTCTTCTTCTTCTTCTTCTTCTTCTTCTTCTTCTTCTTCTATACCCCACCCTTCACTACCCAAAGGTGTCTCAGAGCGGCTTACAAACTCCTTTCCCTTTCCCTTCCCCTCCCCACCACAGACACCCTGTGAGGTAGGTGGGGCTGAGAGAGCTCTGACAGAAACGGCTCTTTTTCAAGAACAGCTCTTGCCAGAACTATGGCTTGCCCAAGATCATCCAGCAGCGTGGAAGAGTGGGGAAATCAAACCCGATTCTCCCAGATTAGAGTCCGCGCACTTAACCACTACACCAAACTGGCATAAGCTAGTTTGCTCTGGGGCCATCCTTCCTGAGCTAAGACAAAAACGCGTGAGCCAGAGGCTAAAAAACTGTGAGTTAGCTCACACTAACTCAGCTTAGAGGGAACACTGCCACAGCTGGCATGAGATTTCCCAAGGCAGAAATGCAGATGGGATTGAGCCAGGGCCTTGTGATTGTCTGCTGGAACCCTTGATACTGATGCACTAGTTTTTACAGAAAAGCCATTCTTGTGGTCTGAAGTCCTTGGAGAGAGCTAAGGCAGCATTCTCACCTGTGACCCAGGAGGCCTCTGAGCAGAAATTCTGACCAGAGAGCATGTGATGGGAAAGACGTCTGCCTGAGACCCTGGAGAACCACTGCCAGTCTGAGTAGACAGTGCTGACCTGGATGGACCAAAAGTCTGGCTCAGCACAAGGCAGCGTGATATGTATATATTACATGTACATATACGGCATACAGAAGGTCCCAGGTTCAGTCCCTGGCATCTCCAGTTAAAAGGTCCAGGTAGGAGGTGACAGGTCAGCTGTGGTGGCTCAGAGGTTAAGACGCTGAACTGCAGACCAGAAGGTCAGTAGTTCAGCAGTTTGAGACCCGAGTGCCGTGTGACAGAGTGAGTTCCCGTCTCTAGCCCCAGCTCCTACCAACCTAGCAGTTTGGAAGAAAGACATTGCAAGTAGATCAATAGGTACCGCTTTGGTGGGAAGGTAAAAGCATTCTGTGCACCTTGGCATTTAGTCATGCCAGCCACATGGCCATGTAAAAGTCTTTGGACAGTGCTGGCTCTTCGGCTTGGAAACGGAGATGAGCACTGCCCCCTAGAGTCGGATTCAACTGACTTTCGAGCAAGGGAAGCCTTTACCTTTACCTTAGGAGGTGATGTGAAAGACCTCAGCCTGAGACCCTGGAGAGCCATGAAGTGGGGCTGTGAACCAGTGGCAGAGCATCTGCTTGGCATGCAGAAGGTCCCAGGTTCAATCCCCGGCATCTCCAGTTACAAAGACCCAGGCAGCAGCTGATGTAAACGACCTCAGCCTGAGACCCTGGAGAGCCGCTGCCAGTGGCCAAAACCCAGGTGCCATCAAGAGGTCCACCAGTGGGGCCAGAACTCCAGAAGCCCTCCCACTGTGCCCCGCCCCCAAGCACCAAGAATACATAGCTCATGCACATGCTTCATAATCAAGTCTAGTTTACTCACTTATGTATTCCAAACTGAGGACAGTAGCAACTTGGGACATGGCATTCATTTCTCATGCAAGTAAAGTGATGCTCAAAATCTTACAACAGAAACTGTTACCACATATGGAATACATAAGAACATAAGAGAAGCCAATGTTGAATCAGGCCAATGGCCCATCTAGTCCAACACTCTGTCACACAGCGGCCAAAATATACCAGGTGCCATCAGGAGGTCCAGCAGTGGGGCCAGGGCACCAGAAGCCCTCCCACTGCTGCCCCCTCCAGCACCAAGAATAGAGTGCATCACCTGCCCCAGACTGAGAGTTCCCATCTATACCCTGTGGCTGATAGCCACTGGTGGACTTCTGCTCCATATGTTTATCTAATTTCCTCTTGAAACTGTCCATGCTTGCAGCTGCCACGACCTCCTGTGGCAGTGAATTCCATATGTTAATCACTCTTTGGGTGAAGAAGTATTTCCTTTTATCTGTTCTAACCCGACTGCTCAGCAATTTCATAGAGTGCCCACGAGTTCTTGTATTGTGAGAAAGGGAGAAAAGTACTTCTTTCTCAACCTGCTCAATCCCATTCATAATCTTATAAACCTCGATCATGTCACCCCTCAGCCGTCGTTTCTCCAAGCTAAAGAGCCCCAAGCATTTTAACCTTTCTTCATAGGGAAGGTGTTCCAACCCTTTTATCATTCTAGTTGCCCTTCTCTGCACTTTTTCCAATGCTATAATATCCTTTTTGAGATGTGGTGACCAGAACTGTACACAGTATTCCAAATGAGGTCGCACCAATGATTTATACAGGGGCATGATGATACTGGCTGATTTGTTATCAATTCCCTTCCTAATAATCCCCAGCATAGCGTTGGCCTTCTTTATTGCAGCTACACATTGTGTAGACATTTTCAGCGAGTTATCCACTACGACTCCAAGATCTCTCTCTTGGTCAGTCTCTGCCAGATCAGACCCCATCAACGTGTATTTATATTTAGGATTTTTGGCTCCAATGTGCATCACTTTGCACTTGGCCACATTGAACCCCATTTGCCACGTTGACGCCCACTCACCCATCCTCAACAGATCCCTTTGGAGTGCCTCACAATCCTCCCTGGTTTTCACCACCCTGAACAACTTCGTGTCATCTGCAAATTTAGCCACATCACTGCTTACTCCCAATTCCAAATCGTTAATAAACAAGTTAAAAAGCATGGGACCGAGTACTGATCCCTGTGGTACCCCACTGCTTACCACCCTCCACTGAGAAAGTTTCCCATTTATACTCACTCTCTGTTTCCTATTTATAAGCCAGTTTTTGATCCACAAGAGGACTTGTCCTTTTATCCCATGACTATTGAGCTTACTTAGGAGCCTTTGATGAGGAACTGTATCAAAAGCTTTCCGGAAGTCAAGGTAAATAATATCTATTGGGTCCCCCTTGTCCACATGTTTGTTCACTCCCTCAAAAAACACTAACAGGTTAGTGAGACAAGATCTTCCCTTACAGAACCCATGCTGAGTCTGCCTCAATAGTTTTTGTTCATCAATGTGCCTACTAATTCTTTCCTTAATAACAGTTTCCACCAACTTACCCGGTATCGATGTCAGACTGACTGGCCTGTAATTTCCTGGATCTCCCCTGGAGCCCTTTTTAAAGATGGGAGTGACATTAGCTACCTTCCAGTATGAATGAGAAATGCTAGATGTTCAGTCTCTATTCAGAAAAAGAAGAGGCACCAGAAAGCATACTGCCAGTGTACACTGGTTACCGGAGCAGATGAGAGAGTTTCAGACAAAAATCAGTTTGTGTTTCATAGTTTATAGCAAAGGTTTTGACTGTCTAGATCCTGAAAAATTATGCTTGGTTTTGATGCACCATCTGTACTCTGGACAAGAGGCTAGTGTTTGGACAGAAGATGGAGAAACAGAATGGTTTTCAACTGGCAAAGGTGTCAGACAATGGTGCGTTTTATTTCCCTGTCTGTTCAATCTATATGCAGAACACATCATATGGAAAAATGGATTTGATTTAGATGATGGTGGAGTGAAAAACCGGCAGAAGGAACGTTAAGAATTTGAGATACGCGGATGACACCGCATTACTGGCTGAAAATAGGGAAGACTTGAAATGATTCACGATGAAGTTTAAAGCAGAAAGCGCCAAAACAGGATTACGGCTGAACTTCAAGGAAGCAAAAGGAACGACGATGGGAGAATTACACACATTTAAGGATGACAATGAAAAACTTGAAACTGTTCAAGATTTCCTATTCCTTGGCTCCATCGTTAACTAAAGGGAAGACTACAACCAAGAAATCAGGAGGAGATTGAGACTGGGAAGGGCAGCCAGGAAGGAACTAGAAAAGACCTTGAACATAAGAGAAGCCAATGTTGGATCAGGCCAATAGCCCATCCAGTCCAACATTGTGTGTCACACAGTGGCCAAAAATACCAGGTGCCATCAGGAGGTCCACCAGCAGGGCCAGAATTCCAGAAGCCCTCCCACTGTTGCCCCCCAAGCACCAAGAATACACTGCCCCAGACATAAGAACATAAGAGAAATCATGTTGGATCAGGCCAGTGGCCCATCCAATCCAACACGCTGTCACACAATGGCCAAATCCCAGGTGCCATCAGGAGGGCCGGAACTCCAGAAGCCCTCCCACTGGTGCCCCCCCAAGCACCAAGAATACAGAGCATCACTGCCCCAGACAGTGTTCCTTCTATACCTTGTGGCTCATAGCCACCAATGGACCTCTGCTCCATATGTTTATCCAATCCCCACTTGAGGCCATCCATGCTTGCACCTGCCACCACCTCCTGTGGCACTGAATTCCATGCGTTCATCACTCTTTGGGTGAAGAAGGGCTTCCTTTTATCTCTTCTAAGTGGTGGGGTATCCTTAAGTATAAGGACATGTCACTGGTGACCAAGATCAAGTTAATTCATGCCATAGTATTCCCGTTACTATGTATGGGTGTGAAAGTTGAATTGAAAACAAATCAGACAGCATCATAATGCCCCTGTATAAATGGATGGTGCGACCTCATTTGGAGTACAGTGTACAGTTCTGGCCACCACACCTCAAAAAGAATATTATAGCATTGGGAAAAGTGCAGAAAAGGGCAACTAGGATGATAAAAGGGTTGGAACACTTTCCCTGTGAAGAAAGGCTGAAGCGTTTAGGGCTCTTTAGCTTGGAGAAATGACGGCTGAGGGGTGACATGATCGAGGTTTATAAGATTATGCATGAGATCAGGTAGAGAAAGAAGTCCTTTTTTCCCTTTCTCACAAGACAAGAACTCGTGGGCACGCAATGAAATTGCTGAGCAGTTGGGTTAGAACAGATAAAAGGAAGTCCTTCTTCACCCAAAGAGTGATTAACACATGAAATTCACTGCCACAGGAGGTGGTAGCAGCTACAAGCATGGACAGCTTTAAGAAGGAATTTGATAAGCATATGGAGCAGAAGTCCATCAGTGGCTATTAGCCACAAGGTATAGATGGGAACTCTCAGTCTGGGGCAAGGGATGCTCTATATTCTTGGTGCTTGGGGGGGCAACAGTGGGATGGCTTCTGGTGTCCTGGCCCCACTGCTGGACCTCTTGATGGCACCTGGTATTTTGGTGTGACAGGCTGTTGGACTGGATGGGCCATTGGCCTGGTCCAACATTGGCTTCTCTTATGTTCTTATGTCCTTATAACCAGGAGAACATTTTCTCCTTCTCCCAAAAGACTAGAGGCCATCCAATAAAGCTGATGGGCAGTCAGTTCAGGACGGACACAAGGAAATAGTACTTGATTAAAATGTGGAGTCTACTGCCAGAGGATGTAGTGATGGCCACAGGAATAAACAGCTTTTAGAAGGGATTAGATAGATTAATGGAGGATCAGTCTGTCAATGGCTACTAGCCCTAGAGACAGAGGGGTACCTCTACATTCAGAGGCACCAAACCTCTGAATCCCAGAGCCAGGAGGCAACATCAGCGGAAGGCCTTGGCCTCTATACACTGTTGTTGGCCCTCCAGAGGAACTGTTTGGCCACTGCATGAGATGGGATTCTGGACTAGATGGTCTATTAGTCTGATCCAACAGGGGCTCTTCTCAGGTTCTAATGAAAGCCTCAGCCTCTGTGCCCTGTTGTTGGCTGTTCAGAGGAACCGGTTGGCCACTGTGGCTGGCCCAGATGGACCACTGGTCTGATCCAGCAGGAGCTCTTCTCATGTTCTTACCAGGGGAAGGCCTCAGCCTCCATTCCCTTGTTGCTGGCCCTCCAGAGAAACTGGCTGGCCGCTGTGTGAGACAGGAGGCAGGACTAGATTCAACAGGGCTCTTCTGATCCAACAGGGCTCTTCTGATGTTCTTATGAAGGCCTCAGCCTCTGTGTCCCATTGCTGGCTGTCCAGAGGAACTGGTTGGCCACTGTGTGAGACAGGAGACTTGATGGACTATTTATTTATTCATATTTATTAATTGGTCTGATAACGCAGGGCTCTTCTGATGTTCTTACCAGGAGAAGGCCTCAGCCTCCATGCCCTCTTGCTGGCCCTCCAGAGGAACCGGTTGGCCACTGTGTGAGACAGGGTGGTGAACGAGATGGACTATTGGTCTGATGACGCAGGGCTCTTCTGGTGTTCTTACGAGGGGAAGGCCTCAGCCTCCATGCCCTGTTGTTGGCCCTCCAGAGGAACTGGTTGGCCACTGTGTGAGACAGGGTGGTGAACGAGATGGACTATTGGTCTGATGACGCAGGGCTCTTCTGGTGTTCTTACGAGGGGAAGGCCTCAGCCTCCATGCCCTGTTGTTGGCCCTCCAGAGGAACTGGTTGGCCACTGTGTGAGACAGGGTGGTGAACGAGATGGACTATTGGTCTGATGACGCAGGGCTTTTCTGGTGTTCTTACCAGGGGAAGGCCTCAGCCTCCCTGCCCTGTTGTTGGCCCTCCAGAGGAACTGGTTGGCCACTGTGTGAGACAGGGTGGTGAACGAGATGGACTATTGATCTGATGACGCAGGGCTCTTCTGGTGTTCTTACCAGGGGAAGGCCTCAGCCTCCATGCCCTGTTGTTGGCCCTCCAGAAGAACTGGTTGGCCACTGTGTGAGACAGGGTGGTGAACGAGATGGACTATTGGTCTGATGACGCAGGGCTCTTCTGGTGTTCTTACCAGGGGAAGGCCTCAGCCTCCATGCCCTATTGTTGGCCCTCCAGAGGAACTGATTGGCCACTGTGTGAGACAGGGTGGTGAACGAGATGGACTATTGGTCTGATGACGCAGGGCTCTTCTGGTGTTCTTACCAGGGGAAGGCCTCAGCCTCCCTGCCCTGTTGTTGGCCCTCCAGAGGAACTGGTTGGCCACTGTGTGAGACAGGATGGTGAACGAGATGGACTATTGGTCTGATGACGCAGGGCTCTTCTGGTGTTCTTACCAGGGGAAGGCCTCAGCCTCCATGCCCTGTTGCTGGCCCTCCAGAGGAACTGATTGGCCACTGTGTGAGACAGGATGCTGGACTAGATGGACCACTGGGCTGATCCAGCAGGGCTCTTCTGATGTTCTCATGAAGGCCTCAGCCTCCATGCCCTGTTGTTGGCCCTCCAGAGGAACTGGTTGGCCATTGTGTGAGACAGGGTGGTGAACGAGATGGACTATTGGTCTCCAGGGGAACTGATCTTGGCTGTCTGAAGATCCCTTATAATAGTGGAAGGCTGGCACCTAGCGGTTGGCGAGCCCTCCCCTATGGCCAGCATCTTGACTAGTTTGGCTCACTGTCCCCTGAGCTCCAGAGGACTGCTTCCACTCCGGACTGCAAAGAAGTCAATGTCATCTAGTCCTGATGGAATGTGACCCCCCTTTCTGGCCTGCGTCTTTCCCTGATTTTATTCTCCATCTCCTCTAGAACCACCAGGCTTTAGGGCATTTGGCTAGATCCTGCAAAGTGGCTGGTTAGCCAACCCAGCTGTTCCTGAAGCTTTCAATGAGGGGGGAGGGGAATCCGCTCTATATGGCTGATGCTTGCTGCAAAGATTCCAGCTGTCTGACGGATGAGCCAGCCTCAGTTCTCTTTAATCGGTCCCTCTGCTGCCTTCTGTCGCCAATCGCCGCTTGGATTTGCCGGCCAAAAACACAGCTTTCCCCTGGCTTTCCTGGCACGGGTCGTCTTCTGACAAACTTAGCTGACAGTTACATTAAAGGGCCTGGGAAAAGACCGTAGCAGAACTAAAGCAATTATTGTAATGCAGTCTTAACGGGGGGCTATAACGAGACGGCATTAAACCGGTGCCAACTTCCTCGCAAGAAGCCGTTGCCGGCGACCTTCCCGAGGCTCTCGGCTCGGAAATGACGGGCGAGCCGGGCAGCGAGCGGACGCGCTGACAGCGCTGAGCAAATCCGCCGAGGCCTGTCTCTGTTCCGCAATCTCGTTTCGACCAGCTTCGGCTCAGCGATTTGCAAAACAAAGACCGCCAGCTCAATCCCCCCTGAGCCTCGGTTTTGGTACCCACTGCAGATCTGGTGCAGATTGCCTCAGTTTAGTCGTTTGAGCTTCTTGGGAGAGCTTAAGCCCGAATGCTCCCTAGGATGACTCAACTGAGGCTGTTGTGCTTTGGTCACATGATGAAAAGTCAAGAGTCACTGGAAAAGACAATCATGCTAGGCAGGGCTTTTTTTGTAGGAAAAAACCCAACAGGAACTCATTAGCATAATAGGCCACACCCAACAGCAGAAACTCGTTAGCATATTAGGCCATGCCTCCGTGTCTTCCCTTTACTTGCCCAGGTGCCCTGCAGCTTCTGGGAGCCCAGGCAAGCCCCCGCTTGAAGGGAAGGGAAGGCAGTTTAAACTCCCACTGCCTTCCCTTGGCTTGCCCAGGCACCCTTGGAGGGGAGGGGAGGTAGTTTAAACTGCCCTCCCTTGGGTCACCTGGGCACCCCACAGCTACAAGGAGCTCGGGCAAGCTGGCCTTGGAGGGGAGGGGAGGCAATTTAAACTGCCTTCCCGTGGGTTGCCCGGGTGCCCTGTGGCTGCGGGGAGCTTGGGCAAGTCAGCCCTTGAAGGGAAGGGAAGGGAAGGGAAGGGAAGGAAGGAAGGGAAGGAAGGGAAGGGAAGGGAAGGGAGATAAATTGCCCACAGCTGCAGGGCACCTGAGCAAGCCGGCCTTCGGACAGGCCAGGGAAGGCATGGGGAGGCAGTTAAATGCCTCCCCGATCCTTCCAGGGCCCCCCCGGCCCACCCACCTCGGAGTTGCCAGGGGGATCATTCTCCAGGCCTTCCCTCTGTAGCCACACATGTGCAGGGGTTTTGCCTATAGGCGTGGTGTGGCCTGTAGGTGTGGGCGTGGCCAACTCAGAAGCCAGCCGGAACTCCATTCCGGTGCGTTCCAGCCCCAAAATAGCCCTGATGCTAGGAAAGGTTAAAGGCAGCAGGAAAAGAGGAAAACCCAACATGAGATAGATTGACTCAATCGAGGAAGTCACGGCTCTCAGTCTGAAAGACTGGAGCAAGGCTGTGAATGGTAGCTCTTGTGGCCCTTTCTTACACACCCAGGGAAACGCTGTTCACCACTTTGGGGTCAGGAAGCAATTTTTCTCCAGGCCAATTTGGCTGAAGGTCCTGGCGGTTTTTCGTCATCTTCTGGGCATGGAATAGGGGTCACTGAGGATGTGTGGAGGGGGAGGTATTTGTGAATTCCCTGCATTGTGCGGGGGGGGTTGGACTAGATGACCCTGGAGGTCCCTTCCAACTCTTATGATTCTAGAGTTACCAGCTTCCTGGCAGTAGGTGGAGATCTCCTGGGATGGCAGCTGATTTCCAGACAGCGGAGATCAGTCCCCTTGGAAAAAGTGGCTAGTTTGAAAGGTGGTGTCAGCTACGCTGCCATTGTACACGCAGGGAGGCAGGAGGCTGCTGGGTGAACGTCTTAATGTGCTGGAATGTTAGCTTTCATTTCTTCTGCGGTGTCTTATCTGTTAGCCTGGGTGCCTGACCCTGGTACTTCGCGCTCTTCGCTCTGCCTGGGAATCTGAACCCGTTAGTTTAGGCACACTATCCTTGCATCTTTGATTGGCTCAGCTCCATCAGGGGACCCCACTATGAACACAGTATACCTTCCCCCTCTTCCATCCATAAGGTTAGCTCTAACACAGAATGTATGCACAGATGTCCTGCCTTTACTGTACTCGATAAACTTGATCCTTTCTGAAGGAACATTGTTGAGACTGATTGCTGTGGGACTCTGACAGGTGGACTCTATGGCATTATACCCCGCTGAAGTCCCTCCCCTCCCCAAACCCCGCCCTCCTCAGGCTCCATCCCCAAGACCTGAAGGTATTTCCCAACCCGGAACTGGCAACCCAGAGTTCATAAATCAGCTCTGAATCTTTCTCATAAGGATTGGCTGTTTGTTGATTGATCAATCGAGGCATCTTTTAGAGGACATCTTATGGGGGAGAAGTTGGAACTGAGGGATTGCCCTAGCTCCAGTATTGGACAATGGATAAGATTTTAATAATAAATAAGACTTTATTTATTAAGAGAGCCAGTTGGATGCAGTGTTCCCTCTAAGCTGAGTTAGCGTGAGCTAGCTCACGGTTTTTTGGCCTCCGGCTCACACATTTTTTGTCTAGGCTCAGGAAGGACGGCTCCAGAGCAAACTAATTTATGCAGCAGCCAAATCACCCGCTCACAAGAGAATTTTTTGTGAGAATTTTTGCTCACAAGACTCCACAGCTTACAGGGAGCATTGGTTGGGTGTAGAGGTTAAGAGTGCGTGGACTCTAATCTGGGAGAACCGGGTTTGATTCCCCGCTCCTCCACATGCAGCTGCTGGGTGACCTTGGGTCAATCACAAGTTCTCTCAGAGCTGTTCTCTCAGGAGCAGTCCTCGAAAGAGCTCACTCAGCCCCGCCTACCTCTCAGGGTGTCTGTTGTGGGGAAGGGAAGGGAAAGGAGATGGTAAGCCATGCTGAGACTCTGAGTGAAGGGCGGGGTATAAATCCAATCTCCTCTTCCTCGTTGTCTTTATTTTTGGCAGGACATATTCAGCAGTTACAAAAACTCAACCCTCACCTGTTGTTCAGGTGTCATAGAAAAAGGGAAGCAAAAAGTGTTTATCACTTCAGGTACTATACGGCAAGGACAATCAGTGATCCAGTGAGTAGGGGTTTCCCAGTGTGATAGCCCAGGAAGGACAGCCCTCGCATGCATCCTGCTTCATTGACATGAGTGATACTGTCGGATCTGATTGCCGATGGAGTACTTCAGAGTTGTTGGATTCTCAACATGATCCCTGATTGGCTGGGATCACGCTGTGAATGAGAAAGGAAACGCCAACCCAGAAGGGGGGATTGTGCTGACACCGTAACAGATGGGCTTTGAAGGAGCATGGGGGGAGGAATGAATGTTTGGAGAGATGGGGGATTAGAGCGAACATTTAGTCCTTTCCCACCGAAGGCACATTTTTCACATCAGAAATATATGCAAACGAATGCTCGGTAAAGCCTCTAATTCGATTAGCCATTGATTTGTTTGAAAACGTGGCTTGAGAGAGAAAGCGAATGAAGGAATGGACTTCTAGAAGAAGAGGAGGAGGAGGAGGAGGAGGAAGAAGAAGAAGAGGAGGAGGAGGAAGAGGAGGAGGAGAGATTGGATTTATACCCCGCCCTTCACTACCTAAAGGAGTCTCAGAGTGGCTTACGATCTCCTTTCCCTTCCCCTCCCCACAACAGACGCCCTGTGAGGTAGGTGGGGCTGAGAGAGCTCTTTCGAGGACTGCTCTTGAGAGAACAGCTCTGACAGAACTATGGCTTACCCATGGTCATCCTGGTCCCTTACCTTTAAGGAGCTTGCAGTGGCATACACATAGTTCCCTCCCACTGCATTTTATCTTAACAGCCCTGCCAGGTAAGTTGGACTGATACGGACTGTGATTGGCCTAAGGTGACCCAGCTGGTTTCATGGCAGAAGGGAAATTTGAACCTGGGCATCCAAGATCACATTTGAACCACTACATGACACTGGCTCTTTAAATGGGTTGACAGATGCTACATAGATAACATGTAAATATACGGAGTTTGGTCTGCAGAAGGTCACAGGTTCAATCCCTGGCATCTACAGTAAAAGAAGGGGCTGTGGCTCAGTGGTAGAGCATCTGCTCGGCATGGAGGAGGTGGCAGGTTCCATCCCTGGCATCACCAGTTAAAAGCCTCAGCCTCTATGCCCCGTCGTTGGCCATCCAGAGGAATTAGTTGGTGACTGTGTAAGACAGGATGCTGGACTAGATGGTCCATTAGTCTGATCCAGCAGGGCCCTTCTTATGTCCTTAGGATGCTGGGCTAGATGGACCACTGGTCTGATCCAGCAGGACTCTTCTGATGTTCTTATGAAGGCTTCAGCCTCTAAGCCCTGTTGTTGGCCCTCCAGAGGAAATGGTTGGCCACTGTGTGTGACAGGATGCTGGACTAAAGGGACCACTGGTCTGATCCAGCAGGGCTCTTCTTATGTTCTTAGGATGATGGACTTGATGGAATCCTGTTCTGATTGATCAGGGCTCTCCTTACGTTCTTAAGTTCTCTTGACTAAGAGCCTGCTGTGACAGTGAATACAGAGGGCTTCCCTTGGACACAAAGAGCCTGAGATGTAGTGGGAGTCATTGCTGGCCCTCCTCGGAAGCCACCAATGCAAGTTCTGCTTTCTGTCGTTCAACAGAATTCTCTTCATTCCAATCTACCTATTCCCCCCCCTCCCATGAAGCAACAATCTGTTTCTTTTCTCCTTTTTTCGGGATTTTGGGGTGTGTTTTAGCTCAATCCCGTGTCGACAAGAAGAAAAATCCAAAGAGGGGAGGGGCAGAAAAGCAGGTTCTGTAAAATTTGAGAGTTTCATTTCATAGATGCTCGGAGGATGTCTATATGGGTGCGTTCAGACACGCCATTTGAACCACTTTCGGCACGCTTCAGTACCGGATTTTATGCGCATGTTCACACACCCAACATCTGCGCACCATCCCCAGTCGTCGCTTTCCGGATCAAACCCCCTTGAAACTGGAGTATTTTGATACCAGGTTCCCAAGTGGTGTTTTCCTGATTCTCCGGTTCCAGTCGCACTTTTCTGACGTCTGATCGCTCCTGCGGTGTCGAGCCACTTCTGGGTGCTTCAACCCCTCCCCTCTGGAAAGCTGCCACAGAAGCCCAAGGCTTCTGCTTTTCGCCTACCATTTTTTTAATGGCATCAGTGGTGTGCGCATAGGCGGAGCTCCGCTCCCAAGTTAATAAAACCAAAGTTTAAGTGGTGACTCGTTTTAGCATTTAGACGAGTTCGGGATCTCACGGAGGCCAGTTTCAGGGCAAAAGTTTAAAGGGAAGTGTCCATTTAAAGTTTAAAGGGAACGTGTGGAAATCACTGTTCTGCGCATGCATGAAAATTTTAGTTCTACAGATGGCTGCCTGTGCGCATGCTCAAACTGAGAGGGGGGGAACACCGATGCACGCTCCTGTCTGTGGACGGTGGGGAGCGATGTGGCTGCACAGCGATCCAGAACAAGGAGGTTAGTGTGATCGCGATTCTCCAGGTTAAAAAAACCCAACGCATCGGGACCGGAGCAATTTAAACCGCTCCCAGCACGCTGTCTGACCGCACTCTATGACTTCCCAAACATTCTTCCCCCTTACTGCTAGAGCTCCACCTGGTGGTGTATAGCATCCCAAGAAACTCAGCAAGGGCTGAAGTTACAAAAAGGAACATTGGTTTCTCTTCAGAGAGAAACGAAAGAGAAATTCCTCTTTCAGAAGAGAAATGAAAGAGGATAGGAAGAATCAATGCCTATTTCTAAAGGGGAGGGGTGTCTCTGAAAAAGAAATCTCCACCCTCAGAGCATCACTACTCTTGGCAAGTGGTGCATCATTGAAATCCTTCTACTTTTCAACTGAATGTTTGAGACTCGCATGTTCAACAACATTCCTTAGAGAGCAGCATTCCTCCTGTTCAGTGCTCAGACCTAGGTCCCTCACAACGGCCTGGAAAGGGTTCCAGTTTGGTGTGGCCACAGAGCCAGTTTGGTGTAGTGGTGAAGTACGCGGACTCTAATCTGGGAGAGCCGGGTTTGATTCCCCCACTCCTCCACTCGCAGCCACTGGATGATCTTGGGCAAGCCGTAGTTCTGATAAGAGCTGTTCCTGAAAAAGAGCAGTTTCTGTCAGAGCTCTCTCAGCCCCACCCAACTCACAGGGTGTCTGTTGTGGGGAAGGGAAGGGAGTTTGTAAGCCGCTCTGAGACACCTTTGGGTAGTGAAGGGCGGGGTATAAATCCAGTCTCTTCTTCTTCTTCTTCTTCTTCTTCAGATCTAGGACCTTTCTGCACTTGGATTTCATCCCTGGTTTTATCAGGAACAGAATACCTTGCATTATCCCTGGTTATAACAGCATCCCTTTATCCCGGGACAAGTGTGGGTCAAAACCAGGGTGACCTCAATGGAATGTGGAAACAAAAAATACCCCAAGATAATTACTGGGGTGAACTCGAGGGTAGTGTAGAATGTAAGTTCGGGGACAGGGCTGAACCAGGATTTAAGGTCTAGTGTGGAAAGGACCCTAGATTGAGCCAATTGTAGCCATTCTCGATACCTCAGAGTGAATTCATGAGATGGGGGGGGCCACATGTCAGAAATGTACTTGGGATTCTGGGATTCCACACAAAGCTGCTGCGACCAGGGCTTCATTTGTACGAGGGTCCCCTGTGCCCTCAATCCAAGATGTTCTGACTTGACTTTCTCCATGGACAGCCTGTAGGGTATAGTGGTTGGAGCAGATATCCCCAACCTTTTTGAGGGTATGGGCCCTTTTGGATTCTGACCTAGGGGTGTAGGAACAATCACAACATAAGAACATAAGAGAAGCCAATGTCGGATCAGGCCAATGGCCCACCCAGTCCAACACTCTGTCTCACACAGTGGCCAAAACCCAGGTGCCCTCAGGTGATCCAACAGCAGGGCCATAAGAACGTAAGAGAAGCCATTTCTGGATCAGGCCAGTGGCCCCTCCTGTGCATAACTCTTATGGTAACTCTTCAGCTTTTCAGATAGAAGTTCGCTGCTGGGCTTTTTCTACAAAAAAAGCCCTGCTTACAGGGCTGTTGTGGGGATAAGATGGTGGGCAGGAAGCTGTTCCTGTGGGCAGGACTCGCAAGAATGCCATGAAATTATAGGCCGGAAGGTGCTGGCTGGATATTAGGATTTTGATTTTCCCAGTCAGAATAGTTCAGCGCTGGTCTTGGCTGCCTCAGGGGAGGTGGTGAGCTCCCCCGCCCTGGCAGTCTTTAAGCAGCAGCTGGACAAACACTTGTCAGAGATGCTCTAGGCCAGGGGTGGGCAAACTGCTGCTCAGGAGCCACCTGCGGCTCTTTCACACATATTGTGTGGCTCCCAGCAGGGCAGCTGGGGAAGTGAAGGGGAGGCCTACATCTGATCCCTCCCTCCCTGCCTCTCCCCCATCCCTCCAATCTATCTGCTTTCTTTCTTTCTCTCTCTCTCTTTCTTTCCACCTCTTTCATTCTTTCTTTCCACCTCCCCCTCTTTCCCTCTCTCTTAGACAAATAAATATCATCGGACAAATAGATGTCATGATCAATATCTGCTTTTACCCCTTTTGTTTTTATTTTTGGCAGTCTCATTGAATGGTCATAAAAAGCAATCTGCATATTTTCTAAATAAAAATGTGCGTGTGATCTTTGTTCATGTCTTGCGGCTCCCAACCATCTGAAATTTGTTCTATGTGGCTCTTACTTTGAGCAGGTTTGCCCATCCCTGCTCTAGGCTGATCCTGCATGGAGCCGGGGGTTGGACTGGACGGCCTGGATGAACCGACTGAGGGCACTTTCACACCCTCTAGACCAGGGACGTGGAACTCATTTGTCACGAGGGCCGGATCGGACATAAATGAGACCTTGTCGGGCCGGGCCAGGTGTGTCATAAAAGGTAACGCCAGGCAGCGGAGATGTAAACTTTATAAAGGACACAGACACAAATAAAAAAAACATGCTTAAGACATCAGCACTCTTTCAATATTTTTGTTTATCTGACAGCAAGTCTGTAGTTACAGTGGGGCAGCTCAGGGCCCGGCCCCCCGACTTACCACCGGTGTTCCCTCTAAGCTGTGGCGTCTTGTGAACAAAAATTCCACTTTGTGAGCTGCTGGCATTAAAGTTGTGAGCGAGCGGTTTGGCTGCCGTATAGATTAGTTTGCTCTGGAGCCCCATCCCTTCCTGAGCTGAGACAAAAATGTGTGAGCTGGAGGCTAAGAAATTGTGAGCTAGCTCACACTATCTCAGCTTAGAGGGAACACTGCTTCCCACCAAGGCCCCCCGACTTCCCCTCCAGCCCAGGTGCTCCCTTGGGGAGGGGGGTGTAGCTGTGTGTGCGGGGAGCCCCCTGACTTATTTAAGTAAAGGTAAAGGTTTCCCTTGCTTGAAAGCCAGTCAAATCTGACTCTAGGGTTGCGGCGCTCATCTCCGTTTCCAAGCCGAAGAGCCAGCGCTGTCCGAAGACATTTCCGTGGTCATGTGGCCGGCATGACTAAACACCAAGGCGCACGGAACGCTGTTACCTTCCCACCGAAGTGGTACCTATTTATCTACTTGCAATTTCTTGCTTTCGAACTGCTAGGTTGGCAGGAGCTGGAACTAGAGACGGGAGCTCACTCCGTCATGGGGCGCTCTCGGGTCTCGAACTGCTGAACTACTGGCCTTCCACAGCCTGCAGTTCAGCGTCCTAACCACTGGAGCCACCACAGCTCATTATTTAAAGGGCCCCCCAATTAAAAAATCCTGGCTATGGGCCTGTCTGACAGTGTCTGGTAACGGACACCTCTTGCTCTGAATTATTGCATCAAAATGTCCGTGCTGCTGCAATCTTGAGTACGCCGTTCAGGTGTGTCTCTGTAAGCCGCAAACCTACGATGACGCAGCAGCAGCAACAGAACTGGAAGAAGAAGCAGAAGACAGCCAGTTCCACTGTGGGCCTGGTAGAAGCCCTCCAGGGGGGGGGCCTGATCCAGCCCCCGGACCACATATTTGACTCCCCTGCTCTAAATCATCCACTTTCAGTCCACTTGCAAACAGTTGCTGAAGCGGATCAAAACTGCATTATTCAGCATGCGCCCAAGCGCCATTCTGTGATTCTATGAGAATAGATTCCTGAGCTGCGTGGAGGAGAGTCAAGATGAACACCCAGGCCCCTAGCTAGGATTTTTTAATTCAGGGGGCCTTTAAATAAGTCAGGGGGCACACACTCCTGCACCCCGCCCCCAAAGGAGCACCTGGGCTGGATGGGAAGTCGGGGGGCCTTGGCAGTAAGTCAGGGGGCCGGGCCCAAAAATGCCCCAGTATAGCTACTGTGAACACGGTGACACAATGCGGAGACTGGGGGCGGGGGCATGTCCGGAAATAAAAGCAAGAGTTCCTCTGAGCTCATGCGAGGTATATTTCCCACCCTAGCTGAATCACTGCTGCCGGCACCCGCCGCCCGGCTCTCTGACGCGTGTCTTTCTTTTCCTTTTGTGATGAAATGTGGCTCTGACTAAAGGCCCGGAACATTTTGTGGGCAGAACATTGCGCAAATAAACAAAGGCTACGTGCTAATGATTCCTGGCAAGCCGCATCGGGACTAGGGGAGCGTGGGCGGGAGTGTTTGTTTGTAACAGGCAGGTCTTCGGGATTCGATGTCCTCTCTGCCTTTCATTGACAGCCAGAGGAGCTGGCAGCATTAACGAGGAGTGTTTAATGCGCCCGGGTGAAGCTAATGAAGGAACGCCGTTGTGCACGGGCGGGGAGCGCGTGGCCCTCGCGTGGCCCCGGTTGGCGTGAGCCGTGCGGCAACGTTGCGTACAGCTTGCCTCAGTTCGTGGCGCTTCGGAATCCTTTGGGCGGCTTCTATACCTGTCACGTGGCGTATCACGTGGTGCGGTCTCGTACTGAATCAGACCTTTGGCCACTGAAATCGGTATTGTCCACTCAGCCTGTGGACTGAGGCAGAGCTCTATCACGTTAACTGCTTGTCTAATCCAATCTTGGGGTGTATCAACAGAGGCATAACGTCCAAATGGCAAGATGTGGTAGCCCCGCTGTACGGTGCATTGGTCAGGCCGCGCCAGGAGTCTTGTGTGCAGTTCTGGAGGCCTCACTTCCAAAAGGATGTGGACAGAATGGAGCGGGTGCAGAGGAGAGCAACTGGGGTGATCGGGGGCCTGGAAGAAGGAGAAGGAGAAGAAGAAGGAGAAGGAGAAGGAGAAGGAGAAGGAGAAGGAGAAGGAGAAGAAGAAGAAGAAGAAGAAGAAGAAGAAGAAGAAGAAGAAGAAGAAGAAGAAGAAGAAGAAGAAGAAGAAGAAGAAGAAGAAGAAGAAGAAGAAGAGGAGGAGGAGGAGGAGGAGGAGGAGTTTGGACTAGTGTCCTGGCCCCACTGCTGGACCTCCTGATGGCACCTGGTATATTTTGGCCACTGTGTGACAAAGTGTTGGACTAGATGGGCCCTTGGTCTGATACAACATTGGCTTCTCTTATGTTCTTACGACTTATACCCCGCCCTTCACTCGGAGTCTCAGAGCGGCTTACAAACTCCTTTCCCTCCCCCTCCCCGCAACAGACACCCCTGTGAAGTAGACGGGGTTGAGAGAGCTCTTTCGAGACCTGCTCTTTCAAGGACAGCTCTTGTCAGAACTACGGCTTGCCCAAGGTCATCCAGCAGCTGCAAGTGTAGGAGTGGGGAATCAAACCCGGTTCTCCCCGATTAGAGTCCGCGCACTTAACCACTACACCAAACTGGCTCTCTGGAGACCAAGCCCTGCAAGGAAAGGCGGAGGGACTTGGAAATGTTCAGTCCGGAGAAGAGGAGGCGGAGGGGGGACAAGATGGCTCTCTTGAAGTCTTTGAAGGGCTGTCACTCAGAGGAGGGCAGGGAGCTGTTCCTGTGGGCAGCAGAGGAGAGGACTTGCAAGGATGGGTTTAAATTAAGGGCGGGAAGGTACCGGCTGGATCTTAGGAGAAACTTTTTTACTGTCAGAGTGGTTCAGCAGTGGAATCAGCTGCCTGGGGAGGTGTGGTGAGCTCCCCGTCCCTGGCCATCTTTAAGCAGCGGCTGGACAAACCCTTGTCAGGGATGCTGTAGGCTGATCTTGCATTGAGCAGAGGGATGGACTAGATGGCCTCTAAGGCCCCTTCCAACTTAGTGATTCTATGATTCTATGATAACCCTTTCAGCTGAAGATACCAAGGACTAAACCTGAGACCTTCTGCATGTCAAGCAGATGCTCTACCACTGAGCCGCAGCCTCTTCCGGGTCCCAGGCAAAAGCTTCACCCAGCCTGGCCCGCTTTCTAAAAGCCAGATGTACAGACACAGAACAACTCAACCCACTGCTCATTTTGAATTGCAAACCACCCGTCGGGGCAATGGAGGGGAAATGGGTTTGGTGAAGAGGGACAGTTGTTAGCCCAGCCGCCTTTTATCGGGCTATTTCTGGACTGTTTTTATGCTGTTATGAACCTGATGGTGTGCCAGCCAAGAGACTGTAATAAAGCACCATGGGGAAAAGCCCAGAGAGGAAAACAGAAACCAGCCAAAGACGTTGATGTGGCTAAAATCACTCCAGAGGATCCCCATAGCTTGCTTGCCGGGTGTCACATATTACAGTCACAGGTTTGCATTCAAACAAAAGACTCTCGCATACAGGCCAGACTCGCTGTCTCCATTATAAAGGGATTAACCCCCCTATGTGCCAAAGCACATGGTCCTCATGGAGGATCCAACTGAAGAAGCCATTCTTCTTTGTTCTGACTTCCTCCTTTCCAGCACCCAGGTGACCACTGGTCAAGATAGCCACTAGCATTTGAAATTGACCCTAAACAACCAATCCCTAGCTAACAGGGAGTGTCTTCAGGTGTAAGCCGCCTGGCCTTCCACGCCCATCGCTCGAGAGGTTTTAAAAACACACACACGCTTCTCTGAGCTCTCTCTGCCTCGCCTACCCCCCCACACCAACGACCTCTCTATACCTGCTTTACCTCTTACGTCCAGCTTACTCTCCCCAATCCTCACCTCGCTTTAAGGCTCCAGTCTGCAGCTGGAGTAACGCACGTGTTCTTTGCCGGCCTAATACGCGTGCTCCCCATTTTCTTTCCATACTCTTCCCCCCCCCTTTACCTCCCACTGGAAGATTTCAGGAGCTGCACATCAGAGGTAATTATCGCCATCATCAATACCTGCTCATGCGAATGTGCTATTTATTTCTTGCCTGCTTTTATTTAGTCTCTTGTATGCCAGTGTGTGTGTGATTGTATGTGTTCTGCTGAATATTATTACACAGCAAACAAAAGATTTATTTTACTCCTGTCTCTCGCCTCTTTACTGGGAAATAGTGTGCCAGCCCATCCTTCGTATACACAGACCAAAGAATTCCAATATTAAAACCTGTCCCAAATGCTCTATAAATTATAGATCAGAGCATTTCGGCTAACACAGTTTCACCTCTGAACTCCTCCCTGGCCCTAACCACGATACCCCAGAGAGCTTGGCAAGACAGCATTTGGCCAGGAGGACCAAGAATATGTTGGAAAATTTGGTAAAAGTGGGCCCCGTTCACACAGAGCATTTGCCCCGCTGAAGGCACGGGAGCACTGCAGACTTTCCGTGCTCGATCATACGAGCACATCTGGGAGGCGTAGTGCTCCCGTGGCCAACCCGCGGCTTCCCCTGGAAAACGCGGGGTAAAAAACTAGTAGGTCAGAAGTACTAGTTTCCGGAAACCCCGGGGCAAAGGCTGGCATCTAATCGCGGGAGCGCCAGTATCCCGCGGCTTCTGACGCCCACCCATGTCCCCGGGGTTTCCGGATGTTGTCAGTTTCCATGGGATGCGCACCAACGCTGAACAGCGCATGCGCACACACAAGACGCCGACAGTGGCCCGCCCCCCCAATGGTGCATGCGCACTGCGCTGCTTTTTTGCTGCGCTGCAGCAGCGCAGTGTGATCGGGGCGCAGAGCTGGAGTGTGGCAACCCAGTGGCCCGTATGATCGGGCTACCGCGCCTTATTTAGCTCCGGGGCAAACTGCCACGCCTCCCCCGCGCGTTTTCTGGCCCGTGTGACCCGGGCCATAGTTAGATATTCAGAGTTTGCAATGGAGCTTTGTTCACTGGAGAGGAGGCATTTTCTTTCCGTGTAAAAAATCTTTATTTCTAAAGGGAAGGGTACACGGGAAATCTACAAAACAACAAACACTTAAGACTACATTCTTGCTGTTGCAACAACAGACAGACTGACCACACAGTTGGTAATGGAGATTCTTCTTTCTTCTTGACCCTAGAAGGAAATCACCTGAATACATTTAGCCAATGATTGTGAGTAAATAGACTCCAGTTTCCTGGGCTTTCTCTCCATCGGCTTTCTGCCAGGTTCCCTTCCAGGTCAGTCTAAATTCTAAACAATAGCACAAAGATAAAAAACATTAACCCTATAATGACTGGATTTTGTTATATTCACTCTTTTCGATTTCCATTTCTGTACCACTGGCTGATTCTGCATTCGCTTTTCCCTCCATTTTTTTTACAAAACCTTCGTTGGGACAGAAATTCCCCTCTGCATTGCATGCCGCTTTCACTTCCTTTTAGCATCAGATTTTACAGTAGCCTCCACACTCCATGCCACTTTCGCTTTCTTCGATCATCAGATTTTATGGTACCTTCTGCACAGATTTATGGCCGTTTTGTGGCCATTCAGGGGTGACTTTGGAGTTAGTACAGCGTTGCCCCGAGGTATTTGAATGTGGGTTTGAGCTGCACTTTTTCCCTCCTAGTTGAGAATTGTCAACTATTAGCATCCAGCACTGTGCGGTCATAGGGAAGAGGATGGGAGGGAAGGCCACGGATAACAGGAGAAATGAATTGTTTAAAAGGGTACCTAATTTATCAGTGGCGGAGGGAGGATTAAAAATGGGCACCCGCCTCCTTGCGCTTTACAGTATCGCGAGCCTGGTTTGATTCATACGTCTCAATGGCAAATCCTGACAGCAGTCGAGCAGCAGTTTGTAATAACACAAGGAAGGAGGAAGGACTCGTACATATCAGAGTGGGTCTGGCAACTTGGTGGAGAAACGTCCAGGCTTTTCAAGAAGGGGGCGAGGTTGGGGCGAAGATTAATGGACCGCCAAGTCCATTGTTTACCATTCCCTGTTCTCTTTTCGCCCTGACCGTGTACTTGCTGATGAAGTACATTCCCTGGGAACATGCTGAGAAAAGCTCTCGTGACTTCTCGGGTCGATGTCTCAGGCTAAAAGGAAGTGAACGCAAACTTTGCTTGGAAAAGAGAAGAATACGGACCGGGGAGTTTTATTTAGTCTCCGTCTCGAAGCCGTCCTTCCGAAAGATTTGGCTTATACACAAAGCGTAATTTATGGGACTCGTTGCCGCTGGCAGAGTTTGTAGAGGGGATGAATCACTGGTCAGCCTTCTGTCTTCACAAGGCGAGGAGTTGAGGGCAATGTTCCCTCTAAGCTGAGTTAGTGTGAGCTAGCTCACAGTTTTTTTAGCCTCCGGCTCACACATTTCTGTCTCAGCTCAGGAAGGAGGGCTCCAGAACAAACTAATTCAGGCAGCAGCCAAATCACTCGCTCACAACTTTAATGCCAGTAGCTCACAAAGTAGAATTTTTGCTCACAAGACTCCACAGCTTAGAGGGAACATTGGTTGAGGGGCTGGGGGTCTGAGCCGACCTCCCTTCCTTGCAAAATGGAGCTGGAGCTGTTCCATTTCCGGGTGCGGGTCGAAAAACCGGAACAATTATTGGCTCGGAAATAATCAACAAAACCCTCCCAGTGCCTGGAAACAATGTCAGTGGGGAGGCCTCAGCCTCTATGCCCTGTTGTTGACCCTCCAGAGGAACTGGCTGGTCACTGTGTGAGACAGGATGCTGGACTAGGTGGACCCCTGGTCTGCTCCAGCAGGGCTTTTCTTATGTCCTTAGGATGCTGGACTAGATGGACCACTGGTCTGATCCAGTCTTAGGTCTAGGATACCACGATCTGATCAGCAGGCTCTTCTTATGCTCTTATGATGCTGGACTAGGTGGACCCCTGGTCTGCTCCAGCAGGGCTTTTCTTATGTCCTTAGGATGCTGGACTAGTTGGACCACTGGTCTGATCCAGCAAGGCTCTTCTCATGGTTTTAAGATGCTGGACTAGGTGGACCCCTGGTCTGCTCCAGCAGGGCTTTTCTTATGTCCTTAGGATGCTGGACTAGATGGACCACTGGTCTGATCCAGCAGGGCTCTTCTTATGGTCTTAAGATGCTGGACTAGGTGGACCCCTGGTCTGCTCCAGCAGGGCTTTTCTTATGTCCTTAGGATGCTGGACGAGGTAGACCACTGGTCTGATCCAGCAGGGCTCTTCTTGTCATGTCCTTAGGATGCTGGACGAGGTAGACCACTGGTCTGATCCAGCAGGGCTCTTCTTATGCTCTTAAGATGCTGGACTAGGTGGACCCCTGGTCTGCTCCAGCAGGGCTTTTCTTATGTCCTTAGGATGCTGGACGAGGTAGACCACTGGTCTGATCCATCAGGGCCGTTCTTATGGCCTTAGGATGCTGAACCAGATGGATCACTGGTCCAATCCAACAGTGCTTTTCTTGTGTTCTTAGGGCACTGGACTAACTGGACCACTGGTCTGATCTGGGAGGACTCTTCTTATGTTCTTAGGATGCTGGACTAGATGGGCCACTGATCTGATCCAGCAGGGCGCTTATGATCTTATGTTCTTAAGACAATGGCTGCATACAGTTTCTACAAGCCCTGGAAGTTTCTCGGCTTACGCTAGGATTACGAATTGCCCACTTCCAGCAGAGGATCCACCATTGCCAAGGTAACTTTCCCACCATTGTCGATGCTCACAGTGGGAGGGAAAAAAGGAGGTGGCATCTGATCCGGAAGTGACATCATTTTGGTGTTATGCTCTAAAAATTCTCCCCAGTCTCTAGGGTAAAAAACCATAGAGATTGGGGAGAATTTTGAGAGCTTAACACCAAAAGACTTGGGCAAACTTCTAGAGTGTCCTCAGGAAGTGACATCACTTCTTAGTCAAACATGACCCTCCCTAGGCCCCTCCCCAGAAATCTGCCAGGAATTGTGGGCAGAGGCCTGGGAAACCTAGCTCGCATGCTCCAACCCCTCCTCTCAGGATTCTAAATGATAGCTTAGAATTCTCGTTAGTTGACAGGGCTCGGTTTATCTACACTACTGTTTGGGGGCTGCAAATCTGCCTTCCCAAATTACTGAATTTTGATTAGTTGCTGTAGGTTTTCTGGGTTGTGTGGCCATGGCCTTGGCATTGTAGGACCTGACGTTTTGCCAGCAGCTGTGACTGGCATCCTCAGAGGTATAACACAGAAAGATGGAGTACTCTCTGTGTCAAGATGAGCAGAAAAATGGTAGGCAGGTAATTTATATCTACCCTGGAAGGTGGGGTAGGGCTGAGTCATTATCTTGTAGGAGTTCTCCAGGCTGTGAACATGCTAATGGAGGAGCTTTCCTGAGGAGGTTCTTTTGTCTATGGATTGTTTCCTGAGGAGGTTTCCTGTTTCCTGAGGAGGTTCTTTTGTGTGTGGAATGGCCGTTGAAACTCTAATCTTATCTGTAGTGCTATTGTCAGCTGTAGAGCATTTTGTGTTTTTCAGGACAGGAAACCATGCCCTATTTATTTTTAAACTCTCTTCTTTCCTGTTGAAATTGTGTTTATGTTTATGATTTTCAGTGGCTTCTCTGTGTAATCTGACATGGTAATTGGAAGTGTTGTCCAGCCTTTCAGCGTCTTCGACAACATACTGAATTTTGAGTTTGGCATAACTGGGTAAAAACCTATCATTGTGCGATGAGATCTCTTCAATGTGATGGAGCTTAGGGTCTCAGCATGTCTTGATCTGGCCATAAGAACATAAGAGAACATAAAAGAAGCCAATGTTGAATCAGGCCAATGGCCCATCTAGTCCAACACTCTGTCACACAGCAGCCAAAATACACCAGGTGCCATCAGGAGGTCCAGCAGTGGGGCCAGGACACTAGAAGCCCTCCCACTGCTGCCCCCCCAGCACCAAGAATAGAGTGCAGCACCTGCCCCAGACTGAGAGCTCCCATCTATATCCTGTGGCTAATAGCCACTGATGGACTTCTGCTCCAGATGTTTATCTAATTCCCTCTTGAAACTGTCCATGCTTGTAGCTGCCACCACCTCCCTGTGGCAGTGAATTCCATATGTTAATCACTCTTTGGGTGAAGAAGTATTTCCTTTTATCTGTTCTAACCTGACTGCTCAGCAATTTCATGGAGTGCCCACGAGTTCTTGTATTGTGAGAAAGGGAGAAAAGTACTTCTTTCTCAACCTGCTCAATCCCATTCATAATCTTATAAACCTCGATCATGTCACCCCTCAGCCATCGTTTCTCCAAGCTAAAGAGCCCCAAGCGTTTTAACCTTTCTTCATAGGGAACGTGTTCCAACCCTTTTATCATTCTAGTTGCCCTTCTCTGCACTTTTCCCAATGCTATAATATTCTTTTTGAGATGTAGCAACCAGAACTGTACACAGTATTCCAAATGAGGTCGCACCAATGATTTATACAGGGGCATGATGATACTGGCTGATTTGTTTTCAATTCCCTTCCTAATAATCCCCAGCATAGCGTTGGCCTTCTTTATTGCAGCTACACACTGTCTAGACATTTTCATCGAGTTATCCACTACGACTCCAAGATCTCTCTCTTGGTCCGTCTCTGCCAGTTCAGACCCCATCAACGTGTATTTCTATTTAGGATTTTTGGCTCCAATGTGCATCACTTTGCACTTGGCCACATTGAACCCCATTTGCCACGTTGACGCCCACTCACCCATCCTCGACAGAGGATGTGTGTAGTGGCAAAGAACTGGGCCACATTTTTGAGACAGCACCGGATTTGGAGTCACGATAAACTAATTACAAAGTTGGGCCACCAAGCCCCCAGTAGGGAGTGGAGATTCCATGCCCCCAATGCCTGCTGCCAGCCGCCGCTCTGAGCAGCGGCAGAAGGAAAATACATAAAACCCAGCAGTGTTGTGTGTGGCGCGACATCACTTCTGGTAGAAACCTGGAAATGACACAGGGTAGCTCTAGGAATCTATGAGTTTTCAGCCGTTCATAGAGGTCCCCTATGTCACTTCCAGGTTGCAGCTGGTGTCGTCCCCGCCCACTGCACTCCCACCAGTTGCCAGGCAACCCCATTGCAAAACAAGGAAGTCTCCGCTCGTGACATGACACATGATGGGGAGGGGGAGGTATACGGTTGCCAGCTCTGGTTTGGGAAATTCCTGGAGATTTGGGGAGGCGGAGTCTGGGGAGGCAGAGTTTTTTTGGGGGGAAGGACTTCACTAAGGTATGATGCCGTAGACGCCACCTCCCAAAGCAGCCATTTTCTCCAGGGGAACCCGATCTCTGTCGTCTGGAGATCAGCAGTAATCCCCGAGGAGCTCTCCAGCCACCATGTGGAAGTCAGCAGTCTTGGGCAGGTATCACGTGACGCCGACAACTTCCTGGCTCATCTTTCGACCGACCGTGAACGGTTTCTTTGCAGTACCTGAATTCAGTGAAGGGTTCTGCATCTATGAATTGGTGGTGGCGGCGGTGGTGATTTACGGTGACTCTGCGGGATTTTCAAGGCAAGAGGTGGCTTGCCATTGCCTGCCTCTGCATCTCAACCCTGGTATTCCTTGGAGGTCGCCCGTCCAAACACTAGCCAGGGCTGACCCTGGAATTACAGAATCAAAGAGTTGGAAGCAATGCTCCCTCTAAGTTATGGAGTCTTGTGAGCAAAAATTCTATTTTGTGAGCTGCTGGCATTAAAGTTGTGAGCCAGCGGTTTGGCTGCTGCATAGATCACTTTGCTCTGGAGCTCTCCCTTCCTGAGCGGAGACAAGAATGTGTGAGCTGGAGGCTAAAAAACTGTGAGCTGGCTCACACTCACTCAGCTTAGAGGGAACACTGGTTGGAAGGGACCTCCGGGGTCTTTTTTTTAAGAAAAAAATTATTATTTTTGAACAAACATACATGAGAGTACTCATATCATCTTGTTGTCGCTGTTCAGCCACACAGTCGAGTCCGACTCTTTGCCATATCGTGCCAGGCCCTCCTGTCTTCCGTAGTGCTCCGGAGTTTGCTTAATTTCATATCCGTTGCCTTGATAACACTGTCTAACCATCTCCATATCATTTTAGTATCTATTGAAATACATACGAATCTAGGTATCTGTCTTTCTACCATTTGGCCAACTACAGTTCTTGCAACTCTGTGTTTTAACGATATATATTTACTTCCATTTAAGCGTTGTTTAAGCATTCTACCATGTTTTTCTGTAAGTGCATTTAAGAACATAACATAAAAACATAAGAGAAGCCAACGTTGAATCAGGCCAATGGCCCATCTAGTCCAACACTCTGTCACACAGTGGCCAAAATATACCAGGTGCCATCAGGAGGTCCAGCAGTGGGTCCAGGACACTAGAAGCCCTCCCACTGTTGCCCCCTCCAGCACCAAGAATAGAGTGCATCACCTGCCCCAGACTGAGAGTTCCCATCTATACCCTGTGGCTAATAGCCACTGATGGACTTCTGCTCCATATGTTTATCTAATTCCCTCTTGAAACTGTCCATGCTTGCAGCTGCCACCACCTCCTGGGGCAGTGAATTCCATGTGTGAATCACTCTTTGGGTGAAGAAGGACTTCCTTTTATCTCTTCTAACCCGACTGCTCAGCGATTTCATGGAGTGCCCACGAGTTCTTGTCTTGTGAGAAAGGGAGAAAAGTACTTCTTTCTCAACCTGCTCAATCCCATTCATAATCTTATAGACCTCGATCATGTCACCCCTCAGCCGTCGTTTCTCCAAGCTGAAGAGCCCCAAGCATTTTAACCTTTCTTCATAGGGAAGGTGTTCCAACCCTTTTATCATTCTAGTTGCCCTTCTCTGCACTTTTTCCAATGCTAAAAGATCCAAGATCTGATGAGATCAAGCTAGCCTGGGCTATTACCAGAGACCTATCCGTTGAATAATAAGTAACTATTTTTAAATCCAGAAGCTTTTAGCTTCTTTTAATGAACACCTGTCTTAAATAAATATACATCTTGCCTGGGAATGGTAGCCTGAAGAGGGAACACAGGATGTTAGAAAGCCGAGGGGTATTAATTCCAAACACCTCAAACTGGCCGCAAGATGCCTTTTGTTCCATAAGAATTAAGGATGTTAATAGCGCCCAGTGAACAAGGGGTACGGGGAGGCGTTAAATAAACAGAAATGTTTTATGCGAGAGAGCTTATGGAGTGGAGAAAAAAAATCGCTGCAACTTAATCTTCTCGTGAAATGTTTTCATCTTTCGTTGTGCTCCGATACCAAAAAAAAAACCCCCCGAGAAACAAAGAAATGCTAAATCCAGCCAAATGCAAGCGGCGCTTTCAGAGCCAAAATTAAACTGAAGTATATGTAACCGAATTTGCAGTTGGAATGCTACACCGGCTATATTTTGCATTACGAAACAGATCAATCATGGCCTTGAACGGGTGCTGAAAGTCTAAGCGAGGCAAGAATACAAGAATGAATATCTGGTAGGATACTAAAATCCCCCATGCATTGTCAATCTGATTCTAAACCGAGATACAGAGTGTGGATTAATAGATCCGCAGAATGGGGCTAGGGACAGAAATAGGGGGGATGTGTCTACCAAGCTGAAGGAAATCCTAAGTTTGCAGAAAAACCTGAACTCTGGAGATGGAGGATCCCCTTCCATCAGCAGGGGCTTCTGATCTAATAAGGTAAAGGTAAAGGTTTCCCTTGCTCGAAAGCCAGTCGAATCCAACTCTAGGGCTGTGGTGCTCATCTCCGATTCCAAGCCGAAGAGCCAACGCTGTCCGAAGACATTTCCATGGTCATGTGGCCGGCATGACTAGACGCTGAGGTGCACGGAATGCTGTTACCTTCCCACTGAAGCGGTACCTATTTATCTACTTACAATGTCTTGCTTTCAAACTGCTAGGCTGGCAGGAGCTGGGACCAGAGACGGGAGCTCACTCCGTCATGCGGCACTCACGGGTCTCAAACTGATGAACTATCGACCTTCCAGTCTGCAGTTCAGCGTCTTAACCACTGAACCACCGCAGCCCCTTTTGATCTAATAGCCTAAGCTAAATGCTGTATGCTTTTTTAACAATAAATATCCAAATAACAAGTCTAAGTGTTTTTTGTTTGTTTTTGCATTATGAAATATTCATAAGCATTCTAATATCCAATGTTCTTTTGTTTCATACATTCACAATGAAAAAAATACAATAACATAAACCTGTCACAAGATAGAAAGCTCATGGGCTGGGTGTGTGTATTTACAAAGTCACCATAGTGGGGAAAAAAGATCTTTTTTAAACAGTGGTATCAATATGTAGACCTTGAACTGGACCAATATTCTCAAAAGCCGTGAAACATTCATTGTGTGCCAAAATAAGCTTGGCAAGGCTCAGAACTCCGCAATATGTCCACATAGGTGTGGCAGTCCTTAAACTCTTTCAACTGAAATACTACCAACGGATTTCCCAGGTAATCTCAGGTATTTCATTTCTTCATCAGAGAGTATACTTCATGCATGGCGTAGTGGTTAGGAGCACGGACGCTCATCTGGGAGAACCGGGTTTGATTCCCCACTCTTCCACCTGCGGCCAGCTGGGTGACCTTGGGACAGTCACAGTTCTCTCAGAGCTGTTCTCTCGAGAGCAGTCCTCGAAAGAGCTCTCTCAGCCCCACCTACCTCACAGGGTGTCTATTGTGGGGAGGGGAAGGGGAAGGAGTTTGTCAGCCTCCTCTAAGACTCCAAGTGAAGGGCGGGGTATCAATCCAATCTCTTCTTCTTCCTTTGATAATCTCGTATTGGAGCTGATGGAATTCATAACCCGACGCCCTTAGTCAAACAGCATCCAAAACCCAGGTTGTCATAACTATTGGGTGGGCGGGGTCATAAGAACATAAGAGAAGCCAATGTTGAATCAGACCAATGGCACATCTAGTCCAACACTCTGTCACACAGTGGCCAAAATATACCACGTGCCATCAGGAGGTCCATCAGTGGGGCCAGGACACTAGAAGCCCTCCCACTGCTGTCCCCTCCAGCACCAAGAATGGTCAAAGCACTAACTGATGCTGACGAGTTCGGCTGTTCCAGCCGACGTTTTCCTGCCCTTGAGAACAAAATCATCTTCAGATCGAAGCGGCCGGCTCGCCGAATGAAAAGCCTACATTTATTGAAATGGGGGTGGGGGTGGTTTGTGTTATAAATATACCAAATCTGGGCTCCGCTTCTGAGCTGTGGCCCTGTTCCAAAGGTTCTGCTGCTCCGAAGGCCAACTCCGGACATCTGGGACTTCTTGCTCCTTCGCCCTGCCCAAAGCCTCCCGCACTTTCCAATTTTCCCACTCCACCATCTCCAGTGTCGCCTCCGAAGTGTTCTAAGCGAAACTCGGCCGTTCGTGAGGCCAAATGGCCCTCGGATCTGTTGCTGGCGTTCTGGAGGGACTTGACAGTTCCGAGTGGCTTTTGTTAGCCTACGCGACTAATTAAGGAGTGTTCTCTTCACACCTACGGAGGCCTGAATGAAGAGAGAGACCCTTCCCGGAGTTGAGAGAAGGTTTGCATTTGCAGAACTTGGAACGGAGCGGGTTGGGCTCCGTGGACTGGGTTGCCAGCTCTGGGTTGGGAAATATGTGAGGTTTTGGGGAGTGTTGCCTGAAGAGGGGGGTTTTTGTTGTACATATTCGATTCCATGTCAGAAATGAAGTCAAATGAGGAGGAAGTTTTATGTTTTTATTTCAATTAAGAGGAAAACAGTTGGACCAAATATTCCATCCAAAATTGACTACTTCCTTCTCAGCATCTCGGGGAGATAGGCTTCAATTAACAGGAAAACAATTAGACCAAATAACTCATCAAAAAAAAAGGCTACTTTCTTCTTTTTCTTCTTCATTTCCTTCTTCTCGAACATGTTCTGAGCACATTCAGGAAATACATGATATCTTATACATGGACTGGCACCATCAAAAAAACGATATTCAAAAAGCGTAATTGGTTACAAAACACAGTGGTCATTTGAATAATAAGCCTCTGATTCGTCAGATGTAAAGAAACATATCTACATCAAATCTACGTAAAACCTAAGTGTTTACTTAACCTAACCCTAAATGATAATGGGCAAGGATTCTTCATATCCCAAAACAAAAGTATTTGTTGTTCTTGATATGAGACCAAAATCTTATCTGCCCCAGACATTGCAAGGGTTTGCCCTTAAGAACTACAGAATCATGAACTTTGTACCTATTATGTTGTCTGCTAACAATATCAGACCTACAAGAGGAAAGCCTTCTATATAACAGGCCTTTCTAACATCCTAATAAAATATTACTTAAAAGAGAAATCCATAAAGCCAAGGAAAAAAATATGAATATGAACAATCAAGACGAAAAAACCTATATAAACAAATCTTTATATTCCCACTCATACTACAGTTTTGAGGAGGGGAGGGAGTTCAGTTGGGGTATAGTGCCATAGAGTCCACCTCCCAAAGCGGCCATTTTCTCCTGGGGACCTGATCTGTGTCGCTTGGAGAAGAAGAAGAAGAGATTGGCTTTATACCCCGCCCTTCACTACCCAAAGGAGTCTCAGAGCAGCTCACAATCTCCTTTCTCCTCCTCTCCGCAACCCTGTGAGGTTGGTGGGGCTGAGAGAGCTCTCTCGAGAACTGCCCTTGAGAGAACAGCTCTGAAAGTTTGGTGTAGTGGTCAAGGGCGCGGACTCTAATCTGGGAGAACCGGGTTTGATTCCCCACTCCTCCACTCACAGCTGCTGATGTGACCTTGGGTCAGTCACAAGTTCTCTCAGAGCTGTTCTCTCACGAGCAGTCCTTGAAAGAACTCTCTCAGCCCTGCCTCCCTCACAGGGTATCTACTGTGGGGCGGGGAAGGGAAAGGAGTTTGTAAGCCACTTTGAGACTCCTTTGGGTAGTGAAGGGCGGGGTATAAATCCAATCTCCTCCTCTTCTTCTCCTCCTCCTTCTTCTGACTGACCCAAAGTCACACCAGCCAGCTGCTTGTGAAGGAGTGGGGAATCAAACCCAGTTCTCCCAGATTAGAGCCCGCGCTCCTAAACCACTACACCAAACTGGCTCTCAGTTGTAACAGATCAGTTGTAACAGAGGCACATCTCCAGCCACCACCTGGAGGATGGCAACCCTATCCATGGAAGAATCCAGAGATGCAACACAAAGACAGACGGTCAAGGATCAAGTCTGTAGTGGAGCAGAGACAGTGTAGGCTCAAGCCAGTCCAGAGCGAGATGAAGTTGTCCCTGTGTGCCTCTATCACATGACAATTCAGTGGCCCCTTAGAGACCAACAAGATTTCCGGGTGCAGTTGCCAGGCAGTGTGCGGCAATAGGGTGGGAAGGCTGAGCAGGGCACAGTGTCATGGGAGCATCACGTACTTACAGGAAGTTCATACAGGAAGTGGCAAAGGGTAGCTCTAGGCATCGTTGGGAACTCTATGGTAAAGTACAAAAAGCTGCTTTTTTAACAAAAAAATCTTTTACTTCCACTTGGAGCAGTGGTGGGCATTGGGACTTGGGGGCAGGGGATCCCTCACCCCCAACAGGGCCTTGGCAGCCCTATTTCCAGGGGACAAGCTCACTTGGTCAGAGATCCCTTCAGCAAATGTCTTATATCTTTAAAGCTTCCACCCTGGAAATCTGGTTGGTCGGGGAGGGGCTGTGGCTCACTGATGGAACATCTGCTTGACATGCAGAAGGCCCTCGGCATCTCCAGTTAAAAGGTCCAGGCAGGAGGTGATGTGAAAGACCTCTACCTGCCTGAGACCCTGGAGAGCCATGAAGTGGGGCTGTAGCTCAGTGGTAGAGCCTCTGCTTGGCAGGCAGAAGGCCCCAGGTTCAATCCCCGGCACCTCCAGTTAAAAGGATCAGGCAGGAGGTGATGTGGAAAGACCTCTGCCTGCCTGGAGACCCTGGGAGAGCCATTGAAGTAGGGGCTGTAGCTCAGTGGCAGAGCCATCTGCTTGGCAGTGCAGAAGGTCCCAGGTTCAATCCCCAGCATCTCCAGTTAAAAGGACCAGGCAGGAGGTGATGTGAAAGACCTCTGCCTGCCTGAGACCCTGGAGAGCCATGAAGTGGGGCTGTAGCTCAGTGGCAGAGCCTCTGCTTGGCATGCAGAAGATCCCAGGTTCAATCCCCGGCATCTCCAGTTAAAAGGACCTGGCAGGAGGTGATGTGAAAGACCTCAGCCTGAGACCCTGGAGAGCCTTGAAGTGGGGCTGTAGCTCAGTAGTAGAGTGGGAGGGGCTTCTGGTGCCCTGGCCCCACTGCTGGACCTCCTGATGGCCCCTGGTATATTTTGGCCGCTGTGTGACAGACTCTTGGACTAGATGGGCCATTGGCCTGATTCAACACTGGCTTCTCTTATGTTCTTATGTTCTTAGTGTCTGCTTGTCATGCAGAAGGTCCCAGGTTCAATCCCTGGCTGTTGGGAAGAGGGGGGGTCACTCTTGGGGGCGGGGCTTCCCCCACGCCAACTGGCTGGTGGTGGAAAGGAGCCCCTCAAATTGGGAACCCACCAGGGAACTGGGGGGTGTCTGTCAACCCTATTGGGGGTTGCTACATCACTCTAAGGGTGCTTAGGTGTTATCTCCTTGAACGGGATGCTTCTCTTTGTCTCAGCCTGGGAGCTGCCCTCTGACCCCCCCCCTCTCTCTCTATGTCACTTTGTCCTCCCTCTCTCTTCACATGGCCTTCCATGGAGGCACGCGTCTCTGTGAGACTTTCCTGTAGAGACAGTGCCCTCTTTCGGTTAGGCTTCTCTTTCTCTTCTTCCACCGGCAACCTGAATGTGAACTGGATCTACTTGAATAAACGTAAGGTTGTTGTCAAAGACTTTCACGGCCAGAGTTCATTAGTTGCTGTAGATTTTCCGGACTGTGTGGCCATGGTCTTGGCATTGTAGGATCTGACGTTTCGCCAGCAGCTGTGACTGGCATCCTCAGAGGTATAACATAGAAAGGTGGAGCAGAATTAGACTAGATTAGAATTAGATAACATTAGAATTAGTGATGCTCTGTATTCTTGGTGCTTGTGGTGGGGGTCAACAGTGGGAGGGCTTCTAGTGCCCTGGCCCCACTGCTGGCACCTGGTATTTTGGCCACTGTGTGACAGAGTGTTGAATTGGAGGGCCCTTGGCCTGATCCAACATTGGCTTCTCTTAGGTTCTTATAAGAGGGATGGATAAGCATATGGAGCGGGGAAGGGAAAGTAGTTTGTAAGCCGCTCTGAGACTCCCTCCTGAGCCCCATCAGTGGCTTTTAGCCACAAGGTATAGACAGGAATTCTCAGTCTGGGGCAAGTGATGCTCTGTATTCTGGGTGTTTGGGGGGACAACAGTGGAGGGCTTCTAGTGTCCTGGCCCCACTGCTGGACCTCCTGAGGGCACCTGGTATTTTTGGCCACTGTGTGACACAGAGTGTTGGACTGGACGGGCCGTTGGCCTGACCCAACATTGGCTTCTCTTATGTTCTTAGAATTCCAACAGCCAATCCATATGCAAAAGAACCTCCTCAGGAAAGCTCCTCCATTAGCATGTTTCACAGCCTGGGGAAATCCTACGAGATAATGACTCAGCCCCTACCCCACCTTCCTGAGTAGATATAAATTACCGGCCTACCATTTTTCTGCTCACCTTGACACAGAGAGTACTCCATCTTTCTGTGTTATACCTCTGAGGATGCCAGTCACAGCTGCTGGCGAAATGCCAGGTCCTTCAATGCCAAGACCACAGCCACACAACCCGGAAAATCTACAGCAACTAATAAATGTAAGTTTCTCTCTCTCTCTCTCTCTCTCTCTCTCTCTCTCTCTCTCTCTCTCTCTCTCTCTCTCTCTCTCTCTCTCTCTCTCTCTCTCTCTCTCTCTCTCTCTCCCTCTCTTGCAGTATACTTCTTGGGAGAGCTGTTTACTGCACTCTGTATCCCGCTTCAATGACTCGGCAAAATTTGCCGTATCAACCAAATATCGCAATAGAAAGGATGCCGGACCGGGTCAGCGTTTGTTCTGACCAAGTTGGGCTGCTCTTACATTCTCATAACTATTGTTTTCATAGGACTTTGGACAAAAAGGATCTCTGAACTTGTCCCCTGCTCAGAGGTGGATGGAAGCATCGTTCCCTTAGCAACCGTGCGGAAATCAAACTTGGAGTCATTTAGCTTTATTGCGGTTCTTAGCGTTGCAACTGAATCCCCCCACACCACTAGATGGGGGTAGAGCGCTGCTCTGGGGCGCCCGGCATTCATAAATGGGCTTCTTCAAACGCTGGCCGTCTCTCCTGGACATCCAGCATCCCTCCGCCCCAAGTTTCTTCCTCAGTTTGATGTTCCTCAGAGTCGAGAATACAATCCTCTTCGCCGGCTCTGTCACGAATGATCTGTTTAATCCTCCTCCACGTTCGCAGATCTTCGAGTGGCGTTCGCCGCCTTCCTGGGCCGGTGATTGAATGTCGCTTGCATGTTTCCAATCAAGGCTCTCGAGTGTACCAGGGCCTAAATCTAATTTGGGCTTCAAGGGAGAGCCGAACGCAAGAGAAAACAAATCATTGGGATAAAAACCCCTTTGCGTGGCTTTCCCCCCCCCCGTCTCCCCGGATTGCGTTGGCAGCCGCCCCATCTGATATCACTTTCCCCTTGGCTTTATCTCATCCGGCCATCTCGCAGATCTGGCTGCCCCAGTAGCCCCCGGAAGGAGACTCTGGTAGGATACCGGAGACCCTCCACAACTATCTGCCGACCTTGCAGTTCTGGGAGGAGATGGCCACACGCGTGGGGTAGGCAGACCTATTGATCCGATGCCCTGCTCTCCTTCTTACCGGGTGACGCTTTACATCACTGGCATTCAGAATTGCCAACTTCCATTTGAGGCCTGACAGTCATAAGAACATAAGGATATCATAAGAGAAGCCAATGTTGGATCAGGCCAATGGCCCATCCAGTCCAACACTGTGTCACGCAGTGGCCAAAAATACCAGGTGCCATCAGGAGGTCCACCAGTGGGCCCGGGGCACTAGAAGCCCTTCCACTGTTGACCTCCCCGCAAGCACCAAGAATACAGAGCATCACTTACCCCAGACGTAAGAACGTAAGAGAAGCCAATGTTGGATCAGGCCAATGGCCCATCCAGTCCAACACTCTGTGTCACGCAGTGGCCAAAAATACCAGGTGCCCTCAGGAGGGAGTCTCAGAGCGGCTTACAAACTCCTTTCCCTTCCCCGCCCCACAACAGATAACCTGTGAGGTCAGTGGGCTGAGAGAGCTCTGAGAGGAATTGCTGTTGAGAGAAGAAGAGAAGAGATTGGATTTATACCCCGCCTTTCACTACCCAAAGGAGTCTCAGAGCGGCTCACAAACTCCTTTCCCTCCCCCTCCCCACAACAGACACCCTGTGAGGTAGGTGGGGCTGGGAGAGCTCTCTTGAGAACTGCTCCTGAGGGACCAGCTCTGAGAGAACTTGTGACAGGCCCAAGGTCACACCAGCAGCTGCATGTGGAGGAGTGGGGGGGAATCAAACCCGGTTCTCCCATATCAGAGTCCGCGCTCCTAACCACCCCCCCAAACTGGCTCTCAAAAGAGCCATAGTCCAGCAGTACCTTAAATTTGGGGTAGGGGAGGCGCTTTCGTGAGTCACTGGCTCCCTTCTTCCGATGCAGCTAGAATATGAGTCCATCTGTCTTAATATCTTGGAGAGCGGAGTGATTTCAGATGCTGGGGAATTGATCTCTGTCACCCGGAGACCAGCTGTCATCTCAGGAGATCTCCTGCCACTACCTGGAGGTTGGCAACCCTAAGTAGAAGAGCAAGATTCAAGTCCAGCGCCATTGTAGAGACCAATAAGATTCCCGGGGTGTAAATTTTCGAGAGTCCACGCTCCCCTCTTCGGCTTTTGCAGCGGGATAGGAGCTTTTGTGCGTCGCCGCTCACTTCTTCGGATACAGCGAGAAGGACGAAGGGGGCAGTGACTCGCGAAGGCTCCTCCCCTGCCACAAATTTTGGAGTCTTTAAGGTGCCGCTGGACTCTGGCTCTTTTCTGCTGCTAGGTAAAGGTTTCCCCTTGCTCGAAAGCCAAGTCAAATCCGACACTAGGGATACGGTGCTCATCTCTGTTTCCAAGCCGAAGAGCCAGCGCTGTCCGAAGACGTTTCCGTGGCCATGTGTCCCGCATGACTAGACGCCGAGGTGCACGGAATGCTGTTACCTTCCCACCAAAGCGGTACCTATTAATCTACTCGCAATGTCTTGCTTTTGAACTGCTACGTTGGCAGGAGCTGGGGCCAGAGACGGGAGCTCACTCCGTCACGCGGCACTCGGGTCTCGAACTGCCGAACTACCGACCTTCCGGTCTGCAGTTCAGCATCTTAACCACTTGAGTCGCCGTAGCCCTTTCCTGCTGCTACAGACAGACTAATAAGGCTACCCATCTTTATTGTTATTTACGTTATTCCTGGTCGGTCTGTCTCTCTGGGACCCAGGACGGATTCCACAGAATAAGTCAATACAACCCAATAGACAAGGCAGAGGAAGCGACTTTTGCGACCTCATTTGGAATACTGTGTACAGTTCTGGTCGCCACATCTCAAAAAGGGTATTATAGCATTGGAAAAGGGCAACTAGAATGATATAGCATTGCACAGAAGGGCAACTAGAATGATAAAAGGGTTGGAACACCTTCCCTATGAAGAAAGGTTAAAATGCTTGGGGCTCTTCAGCTTGGAGAAACGACGGCTGAGGGGTGACATGATCGAGGTTTATAAGATTATGAATGGGATTGAGCAAGTTGAGAAAGAAGTACTTTTCTCCCTTTCTCACAAGACAAGAACTCGTGGGCACTCCATGAAATTGCTGAGCAGTCGGGCTAGAACAGATAAAAGGAAATACTTCTTCACCCAAAGAGTGATTAACATATGGAATTCACTGCCACAGGAGGTGGTGGCAGCTACAAGCATGGACAGTTTCAAGAGGGAATTGGATAAACATATGGGGCAGAAGTCCATCAGTGGCTATTAGCCACAGGGTATAGATGGGAATTCTCAGTCTGGGGCAGGTGATGCACTCTATTCTTGGTGCTGGAGGGGGCAGCAGTGGGAGGGCTTCTAGTGTCCTGGCCCCACTGCTGGACCTCCTGATAGCACGTGGTATTTTTGGCCGCTGTGTGACAGAGTGTTGGACTAGATGGGCCATTGGCCTGATTCAACATTGGCTTCTCTTATGTTCTTATGACTTGTAGAAATCTGGAAACCAGACAGAGCGGATGCTCAGCGTAAGTATTAGCATGACACATGAAAGAAAGCAGAAATTACGCAGTAGGGATCTATTTACGGCAACAAACTATACACAGAGGTATGGTTTGTAGTCCCTAACCAGAACAAATTTGTTACAATCTGACCGGATCTGACATAAATGTCCCCTTGTCAGGCCGGGTCATGCACGCCATAAAATGCAACGTCAGGCACTGGCGATATAAACTTTATAAAGGACACAGGCCAAGCCAATAAACGGTATTGTTTTTTTTTTTACTCAAAATACAGACCAAAGCAATTGACTTCTAGCAGTGGAAGTGACTGATTTACTGGGGAACCCACGAAAACCCCAATAAAATGTATTTAATCAAATGCAAAATTAGGTTTTTCTCCCCCCAAGGGATACCATAAAAGAGGGAGTACCTTACATTTCCATACATACCAATGGCTTGTGGGCCGAGTAAGAGCCCTGTACAGGCAGGTTCCGGGTTCCGGGCCTTATTTTTGACCCCCTGCCTAACCCTTTACCCCAAGCTTCTTTCTGAACCTTGGTGTTACAGTACAGCTGTGTTCCCAGTGCAAAACACCCTCTTGAATAATTCAGCCTTGCATAGCTTGTGGGAATTAAATAACCATCTATTGTCTTTTATTAGAACATCGCTATTGCTGCTGTCGTGAAGACTTCCCCATATACGGAGTTGTCTTCTGTTGCCCCGGAAGGTCGGACCAGAACCAAAGGGATTGAAATTAAATCAGAAGAGGTTTTGGCTTAACATGAGGAAGACCTTCCTGGCAGTTAGAGCGGTTCCTCAGTGGAACAGGCTTCCTTGGGAGGTGGTGGGCTCTCCTTCTTTTGGGGTTTTCAAAAAGAGGCTAGATGGCCATCGGACACCAGTTTGGTGTAGTGGTTAAATGCGCGGACTCTAATCTGGGAGAACCGGGTTTGATTCCCCACTCCTCCATATGCAGCTGCTGGATGACCCTGGGCAAGCCATAGTTCTGACACAGCTGTTCTGAAAGAGAAGTTTCTGTCAGAGCTCTCTCAGCCCCGCCGACCTCACAGGGTGTCTGTTGTGGGGAGGGGAAGGGAAAGGAGTTTGTAAGCCGCTCTGAGACTCCTTTGGGTAGTGAAGACCGGGGTAAAAATCCAACTTCTTCTTCTTCAGCATCTATGCGGGCCGTTCCAGTGAGACTCAGAGCTATTGGCCAGCGCTGACCTCAAGCATGGCCCCGAGCAATCCCAGCAGCCCTTGCAGGACAATTTCCAAGGAATCCTATCAAGCAGTCAAGCCACGGAGCAGTTGAGTGATATCAATTCTGGCTTCTGCTGATGGGGAAACCAGATGGGGCAGGCAGGAATGGAGACACCAAACACACATGATTAGGGATGACAGGACCTTACCTTGCACCAGTGGGGGGCAACGCTCCCTCTAAGCTGCGGAGCCTTGTGAACAAAAATTCTACTTCATGAGCAACTGGCATTAAAGTTGTGAGCGAGCCATTTAGAAGGGCATAAAGCTAATCTCCAGTTTGGTGTAGTGGTTAAGTGCGCAGACTCTAATCTGGGAGAACCGGGTTTGGTTCCCCACTCTTCCACTTGCACCTGCTGGATGACCTTGGGCAAGCCATAGTTCTGGCAGAGCTGTTCTCTCAAGGACAGTTCTGGCAAGAGTTCTCTCAGCCCCACCTACCTCACAGGGTGTCTGTTGTGGGGAGGGGAAGGGAAAGGAGTTTGTAAGCCGCTCTGAGACTCCTTTGGGTAGTCAAAGGTGGGTTATAAATCCAATCTCTCTTCTTCTTCTTCTTCTTCTTCTTCTTCTTCTTCTTCTTCTTCTTCTTCTTCTTCTTCTTCTTCTTCTTCTTCTTCTTCGTCTTCAATGCGGATTCTGTGCACTTAGGCAGATCAGGAGAGGAGGGGCAGGAAGGGCTGCCTCAGTGCTAAGTTCTCGTGGCCCTTTCTTACACGCCCAGGGAAATGCCGATCGCCACTTTGGGGTCAAGAAGCCATTTTTCTCCAGGCCACTTTGGCTGGAGATCCTGGAAGTTTTTTGTCATCTTCTGGGCGTGGAGCAGGGGTCACTGGCAATGTGTCTGTGCATGGGGGGGAAGGTATTTGTGAATTTCCTGCCTTATGCCGGGGGTTGGACTAGATGACCCTGGAGGTCCCTCCCAACTCTAGGATTCTAGGATTCGACAACTCCAGGAGGACGAGAGCCTTCCTGACCTCCCCAGGCAGGCCATTCCACAAGATGGGGGCCACGGCCGAGAAGGCACCTGTGCGGGCAGTTGGTTATTGGATTGGTTATCTTCGTTCCCCCCTTTTCTTGGAATCTCCCCCCCTCCCGAAATAGGCTCTCAAAGCAGCGTACAGCAATTAAAAGCTAATAAAAAATATCAATTAAGGCATCGATTGGATGAAGCCTCAATTCAATCAACGGACGTGGACTTGGCCGCTACAGCTTCTTTCTGACAGAGGAGAAGAGGAGATTGGATTCATACCCGGCCCTTCACTACCCGAAGGAGTCTCAGAGCGGCTGACAAACTCCTTTCCCTTCCCCTCCCCACAACAGACACCCTGTGAGGTAGGTGGGGCCGAGAGAGCTCTGATAGAAACTGCTCATGAGAGGAGGAGGAGGAGGAGGAGGAGGAGGAGGAGGAGGAGGAGGAGGAGGAGGAGGAGGAGGAGGAGGAGGAGGGAGGAGAAGAAGAAGAAGAAGAAGAAGAAGAAGAAGAAGAAGAAGAAGAAGAAGAAGAAGAAGAAGAAGAAGAAGAAGAAGAAGAAGAAGAAGAAAATATTGGATTTATACCCCACCCTTCACTACCCAAAGGTGTCTCAGAGCGGCTTACAGACTCCTTTTCCCTTCTCCTCCCCACAACAGACACTCTGTGAGGTAGGTGGGGCTGAGAGAGCTCTAACAGAAACTGCTCACAAGAGAAGAAGAAGAGATTGGATTTATACCCCACCCTTCACTACCCGAAGGAGTCTCAGAGCGGCTTACAGACTCCTTTCCCTCCCCCTCCCCACAACAGACACCCTGTGAGGTCACTGGGGCTGAGAGAGCTCTGACAAAAACTGCTCATGAGAGGAGGAGGAGGAGGAGGAGGAGGAGGAGGAGGAGGAGGAGGAGGAGGAGGAGGAGAAGAAGAAGAAGAAGAAGAAGAAGAAGAAGAAGAAGAAGAAGAAGAAGAAGAAGAAGAAGAAGAAGAAGAAGAAGAAGAAGAAGAAGAAGAGGAGGAGGAGGAGGAGGAGGAGATTGGATTCATACCCTGCCCTTCACTATCCAAAGGAGTCTCAGAGCAGCTTACAAATCTCCTTTCCCTTCCCCTCCCCACAACAGGCACCCTGGGGCCCAGTTCAGACTGGCAGTTTGCCCTGCTATAGCCGTGTATGAGCAAAGTTTCACAAGCAGATTAACGGGGCCGCTCACGCAGGCACATCCGTCCCGCGTTCCCCACCCATAGTCAACCCGTCATGTTTCTCTTCGCTCCCACCTTTAAAAGATACCTGGTGAAAGTGGTAGCAAATCCCGGAGAGTGCGTTCATCCCGCTTCATTCGACTTCCCGGAAGTGTGAACGTTAACCCGAAAAGCCGGGAACAACCCACGTCCATAGCATGCGCCAGCTGTGCCCGCGGGGATGCGCATAGGCCCCAGCAGGGAGTTAGGAAAACGTCGCTTACAGGCCCACCTCCGCCAGGGGCAGGCCAACAGTGTGAATGCTGCCTCGTGCCTCCTCCCGGTATGCTCCCGCATCAGTCCGCACAGTGTGACCGGGAAAACCCAGTCTTTTTGCAACAACTTCAGTCTGAACTCAGCCTGGGAGAGAGGCGGGGCTGAGAGAGCTCTTTCGAGGACTGCTCCTGAGAGAACAGCTCTGAGAGAACTTGTGATTGACCCAAGGTCACACCAGCAGCTGCAAGTGGAGGAGTGGGGGAATCAAACCCGGTTCTCCCAGATTAGAGTCCATGCACTCTTAACCACTACACCAAACTGGCTCTCATTGGGGCCAGGTTTGGCAGCAGCCATCAAACAAATTGATACCAGGCAATTTGTATGACTCACTTAGGACTGGCTACTGTTCCACCACAAAAGCCAGTGTTCAAAGTTTCAGATTAGCATCTGGGAAACCCAGGTTCGAATCACCGCTGCTGTGGAAGCTCACTGGGTGATCTTGGTCCGATTTCAGGATGGGATGCCAGCTTCCAGACGGTACCCGGGGATCAAAGCTCCCTCTAAGCTGTGGAGTCTTGTGAGCAGAAATTCTACTTGGTGAGCTACCGGCATTAAGGCTGTGAGCAAGCGGTTCAGCTGCCGCATCAATTAGTAAGGAGTCTCAGAGGGGCTTCCAATCTCCTTCCCCTTCCCCTCCCCACAACAGACACCCTGTGAGGTAGGCGAGGCTCAGAGAGCTCTTTCGAGGACTGCCCTTGAGAGAACAGCTCTGAGAGAACTTGTGGCTGACCCAAGGCCACACCAGCAGCTGCATGTGGAGGAGTGGGGAATCAACCCCAGTTCTCCCAGATTAGAGGCCGCGCTTCTAACCGCAACACCAAACTAGCTGGGACTGATCGTTCCAAGCGGGAAGCAAAGTTCATGGTGAGTGGAGATTTGAATCTGAGTGACCCTGAAATTCATCTTCCAGAAGTGGTATCAGGCCCCCCGGAGGGCTTGTACCAGGCCCACAATGGAACTGGCTGCCTTCTGCTTCTTCTTGCAGTTCTGCTGCTGCTGCATCCTCGTAGGTTTGCAGCTTACAGGTACACACCTGAACAGCAGACTCAAGATCGCGACAGCACAGACGTTTCGGTGCAGTAATTCAGAGCAAGAAGTGTCGGTTGTCAGACACTGTTAAATAAACAAAATATTGCAGGAATGCTCACGTTTTAAGCATGTTTTTTATTTTAAATAATAATTTAAAAAAACCCTTTGTGTTTGTGTCCTTGATGAAGTTCATGGTCAGATCTGCATTTGCATTTTTAAATCAGTTGCCGTGCTGCCGTGACGCCGTCTTTCTCTAGGCTTGTTTGAATGTTGTCTGGAGAAGATTCTCTTAAAGCAGTGCGGAGGCGCAATGACGGTGGAGCCGCCCCGAAAGCACGATAAACATGTGTGGACGTGCAAAAGTATGCTAGCACTGTTGAGGTGTGAAAACGACACCAAATGTGGGCAGCTTTTTTTGAAGACGGAGTCAGAAGGCGGGGACACTGGTGGGAAAGACAGGTGCAGGTTCGGCCTATATCTCCGTTACCCGGCATTACATTTTATGACATTCATGGCCCGGCCCAACAAGGTCTCATTTATCTCAGATCTGGCCCTCGTAACAAATGAGTTCGACACCCCTGCGCCAGGCTGTCAACAACCAGGGCCAGGGCCTTTTCGGTGGTGGCCCCATCCTGGTGGAATCAGGGCCCTGCAGGACCTTTTGCAATTCCGCAGAGCCTGTAAAATGGAGCTCTTCCGCCAGGCGTTTGGGAGACGCTGCCACTAATGAAGAACATGGGTTGGTTAAAAGGGAGAGGGCCCTGGACTCCAGAAACTGTCATCAACAGCCTAAAAGAACAGCGAGCCCTGCGAGGACACTCAAAATAAGCACCGAGACCTGACGGCGAGCGGAGAGCTTTGTATACTGGCTGCTACCATCATACGAATGCTAATTACTAGCACGTTATTACGATTTTGTAATTGTTTTAACTGCAACTGTGTTTTAATGTCATTATCTGTTTTTATGGGAGCTGCCCTCAGCCAGCTTTGGCCGGAAGGGCGGGATAAAAATCTGGAAAATGAATGAATGAATAAATAAAACTTATATAAGTGGTGTAAGTGGTGTAAGTAAGCATATCTTTTATTTGTGGATTTGTGTTTTATATTTACTAGTTTCGGGGCTTTTTTTTGTAGAAAAAGCCCAGCAGGAAGTCATCAGCATAATAGGCCACACCGCTGACAGCACAGCTCATTAGTATATTAGGCCACACCTCTGACAGCACAGCTCATTAGCATATTAGGCCACACCTCCATGTTGCCAGAAGAGTGGTCATCCAGCCACACCCACCTTTTGCTTCTTATTCTGTTTACCTTGTTTGTTGTCAAAACCCAGGGCTTCTTTTTGTAGCAGGAACACCTTTGCATGTTAGGCCGCACACCTCTAATGTAGCCAATCCTAATGAGTTTCTGCTATTGGGTGTGGCCTATTATGCTAATGAGTTCCTGCTGGGCGTGGCCAACTCGGAAGCCAGCCAGAACTCCGTTCCAGTGCGTTCCTGCCCCAAAATAGCCCTGACTACTTTCTCAGCTGTTCCTTTGCTATAGGGCGGTTCTGGTGTTCCACCTTTGAGGAAGCGGTGCGATATGGCAGCTGGAAGCTGGCAGGGCCGTCAAGTGGATACACAAGCGGCAAGACGAGTTTCACAAAGAGGAATAATAAATATTGATGTTCGGACTTTTCACCATTTGAGCAATTGGATTTAGGACCATTTCTGAACATTACTTATGTATTTGGACCATGTGTTCTGCCCTTTTGTGGTTCTGAGTTACTGATTTGCCTAGTGTCCATTATATAGTTTTGATACCCCACTTATAGAAGTTCATGTCATTATATCGTCTGTTGAATGTTTTTCGTTCTTTTTGCACGGGTTTCATTTTTTTGGTCTGATTTACGACTTGGAGGTTGGGAATAGGGTTGCCAGGTCTGGGTTGGGAAATACCCGGAGACTTTGGGGGTTGGAGCCGGGAGAGGGCAGGGTTTGGGGAGGGGAGAGGTCTCGGCCTGGTACAATGCCAATAAGTCCGCCCTCCAAAGCAGCCATTTTCTCCAGGAGAGCTGATCTCTGTCACCTGGAGCTCAGTTGGGAAAGCGGGAGATCCCCAGGCCCCACCTGGAGGCTGGCAACCCTGGTTTGACAGCCCTATCTATGGGTGTGCTGTTGGACTGAAGAAGGAGGAAGGAAACAGCTCTGCTTGGGTTTAGTGGAGAAATAAGGATCTCCCCAATATACTCTACATTATTAATGCAGTGTGAAATTAGCTCCGAGATGTTATTTTAGTCTCATGTGCAACGGCCATCAAATGTCTGATCTCGAAGTCAATGGGTTTGGGCGGAATTATTTAAAAAAGAGTGCCGTCAATGAATGGATTTAGCGCCTCGAAATTATAATCGGAAAGCCAATGATGAAATTCAAATAGAGAATTGTCGATGGCAATTTTGTCAAATGCGGTAAGCCTAATTATATTTTTTACAGGGATGTAATCCACCTGAGATCAGGGGGAGTTTCTAACAAGCGGCCATGTTTAAAGTCCCGTTCTGCCCGGAAGTTCACGGGACACCCTATGAACATAAGAGAAGCCAATGTTGGATCAGGCCAATGGCCCATCCAGTCCAACACTGTGTCACACAGTGGCCAAAAATACCAGGGGCCATCAGGAGGTCCAGCAGTGGGGCCGGGACACTAGAAGCCCTCCCACTGTTGACTCCCTCCCCAAGCACCAAGAATACAGAGCCTCACTTGCCCCAGAGTTCCTATCTCTACCTTGTGGCTAATAGCCACTGATGGACCTCTGCTCCAGATGTTTATCCAAGTCCAGCGGAGCATCCACCACCTCCCGAGGCAGCCCGTTCCACTGCTCAACCACTCTTACAGTCCGGAAGTTTCTCCTGATATTTGGCCGTTATCGACTCCCTTGTCATTTCCACCCATTCGATCTAGTCTTGCAATCCGGAGCAAGAGAGAATAGATCTGCTCCATCTGCTACATGACAGCCCTTCAGATATTTGAAGACTGCCATCATGTCCCCTAAATTTAGTTAGTCTTCAAGGTGCTACTGGATTCTTGCTCTTTTCTCCTGCTACAGACAAACTAACATGGGTGACCCACCTTGATCTTCCTCAGTGGTCTCCCACCCAAGTACCAATCCTGCTTAGTGATCAATATCTGATGAGATCTGGCTAGGCCGTGCTACCGTGCCTCCCGAAATCTATAAAACAGAGTGTATGAAAAGACATAAAACAAACAAAAAAAAAACACATAAAACCAAAATATGCAAAACCAAACATTACATAAAAAAATCACAGTTTGACACTGCTCTCCTCCCATGCTGTCCTAAATAAAACTGTCTTCACCGGCTCCTGGCACCCGTTCTCCTTAACCTTTGAAAGCTGCTTCTAGAACTGCCTACTACCTGGGTGGGTGCCAGCTGATATTAGAGGGAAATAACAGAATAGACATTTAGCCTGGCTGGCACATTCCTTTTGGACTTCCTGCCCTCCGTTCCGAATTCTGTGCAGTTTGCGCTCAAAACTCCCGTTGCCGTCTTCCAAGGCACGAGGACAAGTTCCAAGAGGTCCCCAGCTGCTATGCCGTATGCCACCGCTTGGAGCTCGGCAAGGCCCATGCCCTGACCGACCAAGCAAATGTCTTCTCCTTCTGCCTGTGTGTTTCTTCCAAGACAGAGACAGATAGAGTTGTCAGGTCTCCCTGGCCACCGACAGGGGATGGGGGAATAGGGTTGCCAGATCCAGGTTGGGAAACATCTGGAGATGGAGCCTGGAAAGGACAAGGACTTCAATGCAGTATTGTCATGGCTCGAGTAGGGTGTCACCTGACGCTGCCACCACTCTGGTTCCAGGCTCCTCCAAGAAGGCCCGGAGCACCCTCCCAGGCCTTTAGACCTCCCTTTTAGCTGAAATGAGTGTGAGGACCAGGCAGAGTGAACAATGAAAATGGTTTATTTTATAGGAGGTCAAACAAACAAGGTGCAGGAATAATAACAGTAAGTGGGTGAAAAGGAAATAAATCAAATGCCCTAATGTGTCTAAATATACTGTCCCTAGCTCATTATCTCAAGTGGCCTTAGACTGCTCGCCCTTCCCTCAGGATGAGGGTTTCTTCTCCACGGCAGCCTTCCTTCTGGCCCTGTTCCTCCAGAAGAAGAACAGCTTCTCCTCTTGCACCAGTTCTTTTATTTCCCCAGCCCTCTTCTTCCCTATTGGCCAAAATCGGCACCAAAACTTCCCAAGGCCTTCTGGGGTTTGTAGGCCCAGCCTCCCCTACTGCTAGCCAGGCTCCCTGGGCCTGCTAGGCCTCCAGTGGCACAGCCCAGATCATGACAGGCACAATGCCAGAAAGTCCACCCTTCAAAGCTACCTTTTCTCCAGGGGGCAGAGCTCTAGAAACCCTCCTATTGTTGCCCCCTAAGCACCAAGAATACAGAGTACCCCTGCTCTCACCCGGAGGCTAAATACCAGGGGGGAAACCATGAACAAATTACGAGAAATATATTATAAATATCCAACACTTATTAAAGATATTAATATCCATGTACTCTATTCATACGAAAATTCCAAAGTCTAATACATATGTATTCAGTCCACAATCATGACAGGAGGTGGTGGCAGCTACAAGCATGGACAGTTTCAAGAGGGAATTAGATAAACATATGGAGCAGAAGTCCACCAGTGGCTATCAGCCACAGGGTATAGATGGGAACTCTCAGTCTGGGGCAGGTGATGCACTCTATTCTTGGTGCTGGAGGGGGCAGCAGTGGGAGGGCTTCTGGTGTCCTGGCCCCACTGCTGGACCTCCTGATGCCACCTGGTATATTTTGGCCGCTGTGTGACAGAGTGTTGGACTAGATGGGCCATTGGCCTGATTCAACATTGGCTTCTCTTATGTTCTTATGTTCTCTTATGTTCTTATGTTCTTATTTCCATTGTCATCCAATATATTTAAAGGAATAGAGTGCCTGTGTCGCAAAGCGTTGCCAATTTGTTGTTTTCTACACATAGCAGTTAAGTCTTCCAAAACAGTCCATTGTTGTCAGAACATAGCAGAAAAGTCTTTCAAACAATATGATTTCCAAGCGTGTGCACGGAGACTGTAGAAAGGACACTGTCGTTCCATCTCTGACGGAGCCTGCCGGCCTTTACACACCCGTTTCCAAAAAGCTTCTTCAAAGAGGGGACGTTGTCCATACCTGCAAATACTGCCACTCCAATATGCATATCCCAGATTCTCACAAGCACAATTTACAAGTGCGGTGGCTCAAGTGGTTAAGACGCTGAACTGTAGGCTGTGGAAGGTCAGTAGTTCAGCAGTTCGAGACCCGAGAGTGCCACAAGACGGAGTGAGCTCCCGTCTCTAGTTCCAGCTCCTGCCAACCTAGCAGTTCGAAAGCAAGAAATTGCAAGTAGATAAATAGGTACCACTTCAGTGGGAAGGTAACAGCATTCCATGCACCTTGACCACGGAAACGTCTTTGGACAGCGCTGGCTCTTCGGCTTTGAAACGGAGATGAGCATCGCAACCCTAGAGTCGGATTCAACTGGCTTTCGAGCAAGGGAACCTTTACCTTTACTAACGTTGCAATTCATATCGGAGCGGCTATATTTTGAAAACAATGAATTGACAATGTTTTTTTCTTTGACACAGGCACTTTTCCCCTTTAAATATATCAGATGAGAATGGAAATTATTATGGACTGAATACATATGCTGCGGCCAGGCTCCTGATGGATCTCCCTAGATGGGAGCACATCTGGCCGGTGCTGAAAGCACTGCACTGGCTGCCAATAGCATACCAAATTCGCTTCAAGGTGCTGGTACTTACCGGTAAAGCCCTATATGGCCTGGGTCTGACGTAACCGGGGGGACTGCCTTTCCCCGTATATACCCCAGAGAGCACTACGGTCAGGGTCACAACATCGACTAACTAACCTGGGCCCTAAGGATGCCAGGCTCGCTGTTACCAGGGCCTGGGTCTTCTTAGTGGCGGCTCTGCACTAGTGGAATGAACTCCCGGGAGACATCAGGGCCCCGCGGGACCTTGTACAGTTCCACAGGGCCCCCGAGACGGAGCTCTTCCACCAGGCTTGCAACTAGGAGCCGCCCACCATCACCACCAACTACTATTATTATTAATGTCAATAGTAATGGGTTGGCCCTGTATGGAGATCAAGCCACAGTACCGTGGGAGGCCGGAATACCGCTGGAACAGGATCGCAGCGTTACGTCTGATTGCACACCACCTTTAATCTAATTTAAGTTACTGAAGGAATGACCATCGTAGCGAGCACTTTAATTATTAGCTGTTAACTGTTCATTGTGTGACTATTTGAATTGTTTTCAGTGTTTATACTGATTTGGCATAGGGAGCTGATGAATGTGAGCCGCCCTGAGACCATTTGCGGGGAGGGCGGGATACAAATCAATCAATCAATGGCTGAGTTCAGACTGGCAGTTTGAAGCGGGAGCCGGGCGTGGCAAAAAAACATTTTGTTCCGGGTTTTCCCAGTCACACTGTGCGGACTGATGTGGGAGCATACTGAGAGGAGGCATGAGGGGGCGTTCAGCCCACTGGCCCGGAGGCGCAGCTGTAAACGGCTTTTCCCTGGTGATTCAGCTATGTGTGCATGTGCGCATGAGTGCATATGCGCTCATGTGCATAAGCGCATCTGGCTGATTGGGGGAGGATCCCGTTGCGCCGCACTGCATTGGGCGGTAAAGCAGAGCACAGCCAATCGTATGCCTTATGTGCAATGCGGGTTCCTCCCAGCTTTTCGAGCTGGCGTTGACACGTCCCGAAAGTGGAATGAAGCGGGATAAAGGCAATCTCCGGGATTTGCTACCACTTTCACCAGGTATCTTTTAAACGCAGGAGCAAAGCGGAACATCACGGGTTGACTACGGGTGGGGAACGCCAGGCAGATGTGCCTGTGTGAATGCCCCCTTTAATCCGCTTGTAAAACATGGCTGAAATGTGGCCGTACCAGGGCAAACTGCCAGTCTGAACTCAGCCAATCAATCAATCAATCAATCAATCAATCAATCAATATGTATTAGACTTTCAAACCATACCATTTCAAAGTGTGTACATGGAAACTGTAGAAAGGACACTGCCATTCGGCCTCTGATGGAGCCTGCCGGCCTTTCCATACCCGTTTCCAAGAAGCTTTTTCAAAGGGGCAATTGGACGTTGTCCTTGCCATGCGATACTGCCACTTCAATACGAATCTCCCAAATTCTGACAACCACAGTTTACAGGCGAATAACGTTGAGATTCATATCGGAGTGGCTATATTTTGAAAACAATGAATTGACAACATTTTTTGACACAGGGACTTCATTCCTCTAAATATAGTGGATGAGAAGGGAAATGATTGTGGGCTGAATATATCTGTATTATATATGTGTGTGTGTGTGTGTAATATATGGGTGTGTGTATGTGTGTAATATGAGATGGTTAGACAGCGTTATCGATGCAACGAACATGAAATTAAGCAAACTCCGGAGCACGACGGAAGACAGGAGAGCCTGGCGTGATGTCGTCCATGGGATTGTGAAGAGTCGGACTCAACTGTGCAATTGAACAACAATATATATATATATATATATACACAGAGAGAGAGAGGGAGAGGGAGAGAGAGAGAGTATGGTTTCCCTGGCACGAAAGCCAGTCAAATCCAACTCTAGGGGGCGTTGCTTATCTCCATTTCTGAGCTGAAGAGCCAGTGCTGTCCGAAGATGTTTCCATGGTCCATAAAAGATGTTTCCATGTTTCCATAAAAGGAAGTTCCTTCTTCACCCAAAGAGTGATTAACACATGGAATTTACTGCCACCGGAGGTGGTGGCAGCTACAAGCATGGACGGCTTCAAGAGGGAATTAGATAAACATATGGAGCAGAGGTCCGTCAGTGGCTATTAGCCACAAGGTGTAGATAGGGACTCTGGGACAAGTGAGGCTCTGTATTCTTGGTGCTTGGGGGGGCAGCAGTGGGAGGGCTTCTAGTGTCCTGGCCCTACTGATGGACCTCCTGATGGCACCTGGTATTTTTGGCCGCTGTATGACACAGTGTTGGACTGGATGGGCCATTGGCCTGATCCAACACTGGCTTCTCTTATGCTCTTATGTTCTTATGTTCATGGTCATGTGGCCGGCATGACTAAACGGCAAGGCGCACAGAACGCTGTTACCTTCCCACCGAAATGGTACCTATTTATCTGCGTGCAATTTCTTGCTTTTGAACTGCTAAGTTGGCAGGAGCTGGGGCCAGAGACGGGAGCTCACTCCGTCACACAGCACCCGGGTCTCGAACTGTCAACCTACAGACCTTCCGGTGTGCAGCTCAGCGTCTTAACCTCTAAGCCACTGCAGCCCCTATATATACATGTATGTATGTATATGCATATGTGGGTGTGTGTATATGTGTGTGTGTGTGTGTGTGTGTGTATATACACACACATATATATACACACACACACTTTGGAATTGTTGTATGAATAGAGTACATGGATATTGGCAGGGCTTTTTTTGCAGAAAAAGCCAAGCAGGAACTCCTTAGCATAATAGGCCACACCCAACAGCAGAAACTCATTAGCATATTAGGCCACACCCCCATGCTACCAGAAGTGTGGTCATCCAGCCACACCCACCTTTTGCTTCTTATTCTGTTCACCTTGTTTGCTGTCAAAACCCCAGGGCTTTTTTTTGTACCAGGAACTCCTTTGCATGTTAGGCCACACACCCCTCATGTAGCCTATCCTAATGAGTTTCTGCGGTTGGGTGTGGCCTGTTATGCTAATGAGTTCCTGCTGGGCGTGGCCAACTCGGGAGCCAGCCGCAACTCCGTTCCTGTGCGTTCCTGCCCCAAAACAGCCCTGGATATTAGTATCTTTAATAAGTGCTGAATATTTATAATATACTTCTTGTAATTTGTTCATGTTTCTTTTTCTTGCATACAGCCTCTCTCCATGAACCTCTCTTTGACTACACACCTTTGAGGCTGGCATCTGTAGAGCCCCAATCACATCCAAAGAAACTTGCACCACAGTTCCATCAACGGCAGGGTGAGTTTAGCAACCTCGTCCCTTTTTCGGTTCAGAAGGATGTGAAGGTGCAGGAGGGGAGGGGAGGGGAGGGGAGGGGAGGGGAGGGGAGGGGGTCCTCCAGAGGACCATCCGAGATGGCGTGGATGAACTTGAAGCAGCTGGGAAGCTTTAATTAAGCTCCTCACCGAATGGAAGGTGCTGGCGAATCTTCGCACAGGCAGATTCTTGACATGTTCGGTGGGTAAACATATTTATTTTCGGAATGTCAGCAGTTCATCCATCATCCTATCATCGGACTCAAGGCCTCCCGGATCCCACGAGCCCCTTCATTAACCGTTCCTTCTCTCCGTGGCGCCTTTTCGGGCACGATGCGGCGCATAGGTGTGCTCATTAGTCAAACTTATTTTCTAAAACAGGAAATCTGCTGAAGCTAAGCCTTTCTGGAAGACGTGTTCTCTGCCCTCCCCATCGGAGCGCATTAGAGGCATGTGGGGTGGTCATGGAGGGATGATAGATTGGTGTTTACCCCATCAGCCTTGGCTGTTTACTCAATCAGTCAGACCAAACATGTGATCATAAGAGCAGCCATGCTGGATCAGACAGTCTAGGCCAGCATCCTCTTTCACACAGTGGCAAAAAGATGTTTCTGAAAGGCTACGAGCAGGGAGGTGGTGGCAGCTACAAGCATGGGCAGTTTCAAGAGGGAATTAGATAAACATATGGCGCAGAGGTCCATCAGTGGCTATGAGCCACAGGGCATAGATGGGAACTCTCAGGACAGGGCAGGTGATGCACTCTATTCTTGGTGCTGGAGGGGGCAGCAGTGGGAGGGCTGCTAGTGTCCTGGCCCCACTGCTGGACCTCCTGATGGCACCTGGTATTTTTGGCCCCTGTGTGACAGAGTGTTGGACTAGATGGGCTATTGGCCTGATTCAACATTGGCTTCTCTTATGTTCTTTTATGTTCTTATGGACTGGAGACTACAAGCTTCCCTCGTTGTTACTAGGTTTGTGTCATGGGTACTGGCTCTGCTGAGGCTGACTCCTCCTCAGATGAAGAAGAGGCAGGGAGTAACCCAGCCTCCTCTGGAGTCAGCCCAGAAGAGGAACCCTTAACAGCACCTGAGGGTGAAGAGGCCCCAGCAGCTGCACAGGAGGTACAGCCAGAGGGAGAGACAGATACTGCACCTGGCCCAACACCGCCCCCCGGAGACACCCCAAGGCCAGAATCCCCACCTAATTCTCTTGAATGTCCCAGACTCAAGGCATGCCAGAGGCTGGATGTGCAAGAGCGAAGGAGGAGTGCCAGACTGCAGCTCCTGCAAAGGCAATGTGAGGGGCTGTGAGTCTTGGCATATTGACTCCCAGGGGAGAGAGGACCTAGTCATAAACACCCCCAAGCGCCTGCCTCAGTGCGGAAGTAGCCATGCGTACTAGGACTTGATCCTGGCTGTCAGCCTCCGCTTCTAGCTCCTGCAACCTTTGACTGATTTCCTGACTTTCTGACCTTTGGCTCTGTTGCTCGACTTGATTTCGGACTGTGTGTCCAGTTTCCAGTGCATGGCATCCATGGTGACCGGCTGACCCAGCACAGTTTGCCAGCCTCCGGGTGGGACCTGGGGATCCCCTGGAATTACAATTCATCTCCAGATTAAAGGGATCATTTTCCCTGGAGAAAATTCATGCTTTGTACCCCACTGAGGTCTCTGCCCTCCTCATGTAGGGTTGCCAGCTTCAAATTGGGGAATACTCGGAGATTTTGAGGGTGGAACCTGAGGAGGGGAGGATTTGGGGAGGGGCAGGACTTCAATGGAGTATGAATGATGAGAAGTTATCAATGAGAGCCAATTTGGTGCAGTGGTTAAGAGCAGTGGGATCTAATCTGGAGAACCAGGTTGGATTCCCCACTCCTCCCCATGCAGCTGCTGGGTGACCTTGGGTCCATCACAAGTTCTCTCAGAGCTGTTCTCTCAATCTCTCAGGAAGGAGATTGTAAACTGCTCTAAGACTCCGAGTGAAGGCGGGGTATAAATACAATCTCTTCTTCTTCTTCTCTCTTCTACCTTGTTCTCCTCCCTGCCCTTTTATCCTCACAACAACTCTGTAAGGTAGGTGTCATGACCCCAGCGGGTCACTGCCTTCCGCTGCCACCACCCTGGACTTACGGTCCCTTGAGAAGGCCCAGGGTACCCTCTCAAGCCCACCCAAAATGCCCCTTTTCAAGCCGAGGACCTTAGGCGTGATGACCAGGCAGAGGAATTTATAACAAATGATTTATTTATACAGTATTAGGGCACTGAAAACAAGACAAGGTGCTTTGAAAAGATATAACAGTGTTGAAAGGCAAAAAGAACACAAAGCTAACGCAGCTACCTGTCACTCCTTAACCGTTACTACTTAAGGCCTACAAGCCTTCTTACCAGGCCTCGCTACCTGGAAACTCACTCTGACTAGTGAGGGATCTTTTCCTCTCAGACCAGCCTTTCTCCCTCAGTGACTCCATGAGAGGGAAAACCGCAGAGAGACAGCAAGATCTGTTTCTTCACAACACACAGAGTTTATCACAGTCCCCTTCAATTCACACCTGTGTGAAGAAAGACACCATTTCCCACACCTTACCGCTTAAGACACAACTCCACGAGAATGCAGCAGTCTCCTCACAGAATCCCTGCACTCCCATTGGCTAAATACCGTCCCCAAGCATTGTGGGGATTGTAGGCTGTCTGCTTTCCACTGCCAGAAAGGCCCCTCTTCGAACTTAGGCCTCTAGGCCTTGCCTCCATCCTGCACAGATTGTGACAGTAGGTTACAGTGAGAGTGTGTGACTGGTCTGAGGTCCCCCAGCAGGTGTTAGGAATGACCTTTCTCAAGCTGAGACCCAAAACCGCTTCTTTCTATCAGAATAGCCAACACTGAGCTAGGGGGACCAACGGTGTGAGTCAGTGTAATACTGTGTGAGTCAATGTACAAGAGATTCATGTGTTCGCACATGAGTATACATTAAGATGCCTTGTGCTGAATGAGACCAAGACCACTGGCCCACCGAAGTCAGTTTTCTCTACTCGGACTGGCAGCTGCTCTTCGGGGTCTCAGTCTGAGGTCTTTCACATCTCCTACTACCTGATCCTAAACTGGAAATGCCGGGGATTGAACCTGGGACCTTCTGCAGGCCGAGCAGACAGTCTACCCTGAATCCACAGCCCCTTCTCCAATCTGTCCCATTTGGCAAAGCTGGAATGTTGACGATTTCCAAACAGATGTTGGTCTCCGTAGGGTCTGTGTTGTGTAAGTAAGTAAAGAACAGACGCTCAAGCTACTTTGGGGTCAGCTCCCCGTGCCAAACTGTGCGAGCTGACTCCAGCTGTGTGCATTGATGCATGGAAGCGATCCCCGCACCGTCACCAGCAAAGAATGCGCTTCATGCTCTCTTGGCAGCCTTCCGCAACAGCCTCCAGTTCTCCGTGCGCCGGTTGGGCACGAGCCCCTAAATCTGAAGTTGTATCTCTCCTCTTCAAACACGGCTATCTCTCGGCAGGGGAATAATTGGCATGTAAAGAAAGCAATTTGGGGGGGGAGCAGGCACCACGATCCGGTCGGCCTATCTTCCTTTCTCCGGGTTTTGTTTGAGAACGTTGCTGCCTTGTAATTGCTGGCGGGAGAGTTACGTGTCTGTGTTTTAATTAGAGATTAAAAGAGAGAAAAGATGGAGAGGAGGAGGGGAGAGGGGAGAGAGAGGCAGGTGTGAAACGTCGAGGATGGAGACGGTTTACCTCATTTGGAGTACTGTGTACCGTTCTTGTCACCACACCTCAAAAAGGATTATTATAGCATTGGAAAAAGCGCAGAAAAGGACAACTAGAATGATAAAAGAGTTGGAACACTTTCCCTATGAAGAAAGGTTAAAGTACTTGGGGCTCTTTAGCTCAGAGTAATGACGGCTGAGGGGTGATGTGATCGAGGTTTACAAGATTATGCATGGGATAGAGCAGGTAGAGAAAGAGGTACTTTTCTCCCTTTCTCACCATACAAGAACTCATGGGCACTCCATGAAATGGCTGAGCGGTTGGGTTAGAATGGATAAAAGGAAGTCCTTCACCCAAAGAGTGATTAACACATGGAATTCACTGCCACAGGAGGTGGCGGCGGCTACAAGCATGGACGGCTTCAAGAGGGAATTAGATAAGCATATGGAGCAGAAGTCCATCAATGTCTATTAGCCACAAGGTATAGATAGGCCGCATGACGGAGTGAGCTCCCGTCTCTGGCCCCAGCTCCTGCCAACCTAGCAGTTAGAAAGCAAGAAAGTGCAAGTAGATAAATAGGTACCACTTAGGTGGGAAGGCAACAGCGTTCCGTTCGCCTTGGTGTTTAGTCATGCCGGCCACATGACCATGGAGATGTCTTCGGACAGCACCGGCTCTTCGGCTTTGAAACGGAGATGAGCATCGCAACCCTAGAGTCAGATTCGACTGGCTTTCAAGCAAGGGAACCTTTACCTTTACCTATAGATAGGGACTCTCAGTCTAGGGCAAGTGATGCACTGTATTCTTGGTGCTTGGGGGGGGGCAACCGTGGGAGGGCTTCTAGTGTCCTGGCCCCACTGCTGGACCTCCTGATGGCACCTGGTATTTTTGGCCACTGTGTGACAGAGCGTTGGACTGGATGGGCCATTGGCCTGACCCAACATTGGCTTCTCTTACATTCTTATGTTCTTATTGTAAGGCCACCAGACTTCCCTTTGGAATGACGTTTGGACACCGTACAGGCCCAGACGGTGTCCTCTATGACACTCAAGCACATATAGAGAAAGTCTCGGAAGAGATAACTTGGCATCGGCTCGGAGCCATTTACATAAAGGGCTGACTGTGCCGGAGGGAGATCTGCCAGCCGGCAGGCCTGAATGGATCTGTTTATATGTGCTCCCGTCCTTTTTCAGGAAGGCGAGTCCCTGCGTCTTTCACATGGGATGTTCGGGCACCGTGGCTGTTTCGGCTAACTCCCCCTTTCCTGGCTCCAGAGGTCGGGATCGCCGGCCTCCAGAATGGAATTAGAACTGTCCTTGAGGCAAGAGAGATCAGTTCACCTGGAGAAAATGGCTGCTTTGGAGGGTGGACTCTATGGCATTATCCCCCGTTAAGGCCCCGCCCCTTCCCAAACCCCGCCCTCCCCAGGCTCCACCCCCCAAAACTCCAGGTATTTCCCAGTTTAGAGTTTGCAAACCTGCCAAAGGTTAATACGACTGGGTTAAAATGTAAAAAATATATCATTCGGCTTGGAAGCACAGTAATTTCATGCAGTATCCTTGATCCTCCACATTTCCCGGTTAACGGGGAAATGCTGTTCAAACACATCACAGAGATGATCTGACTCCAACGGTAACAAGAGAAAGGATTTCTGCTTACAAAAGTAGAAGCACATCTCACATGACATGGTCATAGAATCACAGAATCAGAGAATGTTAAGAGTTGGAAGGAGTCTTGCCGGTCATCTAGTCCAACCCCCTGCACTCTGCAGGAGCGTAGCCGAAAGATAGCCCTACAACATACCCGAAAGATGGTCGCCCAGCTTCCGCTTGAAAATGTCCAGCGAATGAGCATCCACCACCTCCCAAGGCAGTCTGTTCCACTGCTCAACCACTCTTACAATTAGGAAGTTTCTCCTGATATCTAACTGGTAACGACTCCCTTGTAATTTCCACCCGTTAGATCTAGTCTTGCAATCCGGAGCAAGAGAGAATAGATCTGCTCCGTCTTCTACATGACAGCCCTTCGAATATTTGAAGACTGCCATCATGTCCCTTCTAAGCCGTCTCTTTCCCAGGCTAAACATACCCACCTCTTTCAGCCTTTCCTCATAAGATTTGGATTCCAGCCCTCTCACCATCCTGGTTGCCCTCTTCTGGACACGCTAGAGCTGGTCAACATCTTTCTTGAATTATGGTGCCCAAAACTGGACACAGGACTCCAGGTGAGGCCTGACCATAGCAGAATAGAGCGGAACTACCACCTCCCGTGATCTGGACACAAGGCTTCTGTTAATGCATCCTAAGATTGCATTAGCTTTCTTCGCAGTCACATCGCACTGCAGGCTGATGTAGGGACATTAAACATATTGTGAACAGATTAACTTCAAAAAGGTTCACTTGCTACAGCTCCAAGCCCAGGAAAGAGAGAGAAGGTCCTGTGTAAGATGAAACAGACGGCAAGCAAGGGCCAAAGAGGCTCAATATCTAATCGATGATAGGGTGGGTCCAACTGCTGAGGATACTGTCTGAGCCAGTTTGGTGTAGTGGTTAGAAGCATGGACTCTAATCTGGGAGAACTGGGTTTGATTCCCCACTCCTCCTCAAGCAGCTGTTGGGGTGGCCTGGGGTCAGTCACAAGTTCTCTCAGAGCTGTTCTCCCACAAACAGTTCTCAAAAGAGCTCTCTCAGCCCCACCTACCTCCCAGGGTGTCTGTTGTGGGGAGGGGAAGGGAATGGAGATTGTAAGCCACTCTGAGACTCCTTCGAGTAGTGAAGGGTGGGGTACACATCCAATCTCTTCTGTTCTTCAGATCTCCAGAAACTCCTCAACCTGGAGTTGGCAACCCTGTTAGGGACCCCTGGATGCATCTTAGTCAGATGCCTCAGCTGTGCCCATTCTGCCTTGAGTGACTTTGCTGTGAGTTCTTTTAATTAAAATAATTTAAAAAAAAAGGTTTAGCCTCTTGCCAGAGTCTAAACCCCATACGGTATCCCTCTCAACTTTGTGGCCATGCAACACACACACACCCCAACCACATCGAGTTGTGTGTCCAAGAGGGGACACTCCTAGGTGATGCAAAAGACCCCAGAGAGCTGCTGTCAGTCCGGAGAATTGTTGCAAAACACAAGAGACCACTGGCTGAAATCACTGTAAGGTGAACAAATATATATATTGTTGTTGTTCAGTCGCACAGTCGAGTCCGACTCTTCGTGACCCCATGGACCAGATCACGCCAGGCCCTCCTGTCTTCCGCTGTCCGCTGAAGTTTGCTCAATTTCATGTTTGTTGCATCGATGACACTGTCTAACCATCTCATCCTTTGCCGTCCCCTTCTTCTTTGACCTTCAATCTTCCCCAGCATCAGGGTCTTCTCCAGTGAGGGCTCCCTTCTCATTGGGTGGCCAAAGTATTTGAGCTTCAGCTTCAGGATCTGGCCTTCCAGGGAACGATCAGGGTTGATTCCTTTTAGGATTGAATGATTTGATCTCCTTGCAGTCCAAGGGACTCTCAAGAGTCTTCTCCAGCACCATAGTTCAAAAGAATCTATTCTTCAGTGCTTCACCTTTATTTAATGCCAAGTTCACTAACACAATAACCATATAACTATATGAAGCCAAGGTAATCTTACAAAAACGAATGATAGTACAAAAAGGTAAAGATCAGTGGTATAGAGAAGTAAAGCCCCCGAAATTTCAATGTGTCTCATTCCTATTGTATTATAATCCCACAGTTCAACTTGACATGCATTCTTCATAGAGTGGACTCATGTCATTCCAGAAATCCAAAACACAACATGTAGTCCGGATGCAAGCCGCCACGTCTCGAATAATCCTTTTTCAAAGCCAATAGGCTGCAGTGGGGACCCAATCTCAGTAGTAGCGCATACAGAAACCAGTTTAATCAATCACAGAGGATCACTGCAGCCTATGGTTATTGTGTTGGTGAACTCGGCATTAAATTATATATATATTTGTTCACCTTATAGTGATTTCAGCCAGTGGTCTCTTGTGTTTTGCAACAATTCATGTACGCTGGTTCCCCTCCTTTCTTTTGGGTCAGTCCAGAGAAGGCAGCTTCACCTGTTCAAAGTCAGGTCTCCGATCAGGATTTTTGCGGCATTGCCCGATAATCTCCGTCTCTAGCTCCCAGGGCTATCAATTACCCCTCTTGTTTATGTATGGAGAAGAAGGCCGTGCTTGGTTTGTGTAGCCCCTCAGCCTTGCCGCACAGAGATTAATGAACAGCGTGGCCGTTCACCGAGCCCTCGGTGGGCAAAAGAGATACTCGGTTTAGCAGAGTGCACCCGTCAAGCTCGGAGGCAATCGCCGCTTCCATCCCTCATCCCTGACAAATCTGTCGAGCAGGTGACCGGGGCTCGCAGTGACCTGTGAGATGACCCGCATGTTAAACGAAAGGCCTGCCCTCTGCTGTGTCAATTCTTCTTCCCTTTATTAACTGACCAACGGAGGAGTCCCCTTGGGGAGAGACCACCGTGGCATCCTCGATGAATCAAGGAGTCAGAGGCAAATGGCATGAGGCTCAAATCCAAGATGTGTCTTGAAGGGGCAACCTGGCAGACGGTGTGTGTAAAGGGGGGGGGCATCTTGACCACCTCCCTCCACTTAGACCCAGGGAACTAGAGAGAGATTATGAAAGGGATGCGGGGAGTGCTCCATCTCAAAAAGGGTATTGTAAAATTGGGATGGATGGATGGATGGATGGATGGATGGATGGATGGATGGATGGATGGATGGATGGATAGATAGATAGATAGATAGATAGATAGATAGATAGATAGATAGATAGATAGATAGATGGATGGATGGATGGATAGATAGATAGATAGATAGATAGATAGATAGATAGATAGATAGATAGATAGATAGATAGATAGATAGATAGATAGATAGATAGATAGATAGATAGATAGATAGATAGATAGATAGATAGATAGATGGATAGATAGATGGATAGATAGATGGATGGATAGATGGATGGATGGATGGATGGATAGATGGATGGATGGATGGATGGATGGATAGATAGATAGATAGATAGATAGATAGATAGATAGATAGATAGATAGATAGATAGATAGATAGATAGATAGATAGATAGATAGATAGATAGATAGATAGATAGATAGATAGGTGGGTGGGTGGGTGGGTGGGTGGGTGGGTGGGTGGGTGGATGGATGGATGGATGGATGGATGGATGGATGGATGGATGGATGGATGGATAGATAGATAGATACATAGATAGATAGATGATAGATGATAGATAGATAGATAGATAGATAGATAGATAGATAGATAGATAGATAGATAGATAGATGGATGGATGGATGGATGGATGGATGGATAGATAGATAGATAGATAGATAGATAGATAGATAGATAGATAGATAGATAGATAGATAGATAGATAGATAGATAGACGGATGGATAGATGGATAGATGGATAGATGGATAGATGGATAGATGGATAGATGGATGGACGGACGGACGGACGGACGGATGATAGACAGACAGAAGATAGGTGGGCGGGTGGTCAGGCAGACAGAGATAGATGATAGATGATAGATAGACAGACGATTGATAGACAGATGACTGATAGATAGACAGACAGAGGATGGCTGGATGGGCACACAAGAGAGAGAGAGAAGGAGGTAGGGAGAGAAGTACTTTTCTCCCTTTCTCACAATACAAGAACTCGTGGGCACTCCATGAAATTGCTGAGCAGTCGGGTTAGAACAGATAAAAGGAAGTCCTTCTTCACCCAAAGAGTGATTAACACATGGAATTCACTGCCACAGGAGGTGGTGGCAGCTACAAGCATGGACAGTTTCAAGAGGGAATTAGATAAACATATGGAGCAGAAGTCCATCAGGGGCTATTAGCCACAGGGTATAGATGGGAACTCTCAGTCTGGGGCAGGTGATGCACTTTATTCTTGGTGCTGGAGGGGGCAGCAGTGGGAGGGCTTCTAGTGTCCTGGCCCCACTGCTGGACCTCCTGATGGCACCTGGTATTTTTGGCCACCGTGTGACACAGACTGTTGGACTAGATGGGCCATCGGCCTGATTCAACATCGGCTTCTCTTATGTTCTTATGAGGATGGCCAGACAGACAGACAGATGGGCGGATGGTTGGATAGTGACAGTCACCTTGAAAAGCCACCGGGTGACTTGATGGCAAAGGGGGGGGATGAATGCCCGGCCTGGCTCAGTCTGTGCAAACTGGGGGCTGTGGCTTCCTTGACCGAGTCCACCCATCTAATTTCACATCACTGATCCTCCATTTACATACAACTTGAGGCTACAGTATAGTTTAAAAATGCGTACCCTTTTATGGAAAGAAAAATGGCACGAGGCAACAGTAAATAGTACCGGAACAGAGAAACAGCAGCAGGTTCCTTCCTCACAAGGGGAAGCCGAAATCTAGATAATGACTTTTTAACAACGTTATTTATTTACCTCCCCCCAAAAAACCCCACAAACTACAATTACGAATATACTAGACCACCAATAATTAGTCACATATATAATCAAAGACTTTCCCACTAACATTGTCATCTGGCTTCACTTTGTTCCAGGACTGAGTAAATACTTGCCAATGTTGAACGACGATTTCTTGAAAATAATATTTCTTTCCCCGCAAATATTTAGAGGCCTTAAACATATCCACAATCACCACAAACCAACCTTTAGGCAACTTGGCTCCCGACAGGGGCGACAGCCGAAAATCATTTCCAACATTTTGTTAGTTTTGAATCGAGCCAAGCAAGCCAAAGAACGTAAGAAGAACTTTGCTGGATTGTCGGGGTTGCCAGACTCCAGGTGGTGGCTGGGGATCTCCTCGGATCACACCTGATCTCCAGGTGACGGGGATAGATACACCTGGAGAAAACCACTGCTTTGGAAGGTGGACTATATGGAGCCAGTTTGGTGTAGTGGTTAAGTGCACGGGCTCTAATCTGGGAGAACTGGGTTTGATTCTCCATGCCTCCACATGCAGCTGCTGGAGTGACCTTGGGTCAGTCACAAGTTCTCTTAGAGCTGTTCTTTCAAGAGCAGTCTTTGAAAGAGCTCTCTCAGCCCCACCTACCTCCCAGGGTGTCTGTTGTGGGGAGGGGAAGGGAAAGGAGACTGTAAGCCGCTCTGAGGCTCCTTCAGGCAGTGAAGGGCGGGATATAAATCCAATTAAGAAATTATAACCTATTGAAGTCCCTCCCATCCCCAAACCTCACCCTCCTCTCCACCCCCCTAAAAAACATCTCCAGGTATTTCCCAACCTGGAGCTGGGAGCCCTGGATCTTGCGCTAGTTTCTAATCAAGCCAAGGAAGCTGAAGAGCATAAATAATTTAATTTAATTTAATTATATATGCCATTTATAGTCTGTCTTTCTCACTTGGACTCAGGTGGATAACACAAAGCGAGTCAGTACAAATGACAGAGTGGGGGTATTCGGTAGACAGTACAATAGGATCGGGGTTGAAAAACCAAGCAGAAACCTGAAAAACCGAGCAGAAACCTAAAAAACAGAACTGAAGCAAAGTCTTTATCTATCTATCTATTTATGTAATTTATATCCCAGTGGGAACAGCTTGGCTGGATCAGACCAGTGGTCCATCTAGTACAGCATCCTAAGTACATCAGAAGAGCCCTGCTGGATCAGATCAGCGGTCCATCTAGTCCAGCATCCTAACAACATGTGAAGAGCCCTGCTGGATCAGACCAGTGGCCCATCTAGTCCAGCATCCTAAGAACATAAAAAGAGCCCTGCTGGATTAGACCAGTGGTCCATCTAGTCCAGCATCCTAAGTGCACAACAAGAGCCCTGCTGGATCAGACCAGTGGTCCATCCAGTCCAGCATCCTAACAACATGTGAAGAGCCCTGCTGGATCAGACCAGTGGTCCATCTAGTCCAGCATCCTAACAACATGTGAAGAGCCCTGCTGGATCAGACCAGTGGTCCATCTAGTCCAGCATCCTAAGAACATGAGAAGAGCCCTGCTGGATCAGACCAGTGGTCCAACTGGTCCAGCATCCTAAGAACACAAGAAAACTCCTTGTGTATCAGACCAGTGGTCATCTGGTCCAGTATCCTATGAGTATGAGAAGAGCCCTGCTAGATCAGACCAGTGGTTCATCTAGTCCAGAATCCTCTTGTCTGATACAACAGCCAACCAATTCCTCTGGAGGGCCAGTAACAGAGCATAGAGGCCAAGACCTTCATCTGATGTTGCCTCCTAGCACTGGGAGTCAGAGGCTGACTGCTTTTCTGTGTGAAAGTTAAGAACATAAGAAGAGCCCTGCTGGATTAGACCAGTGGTCCATCTAGCCCAGCATCCTGTCTCACACAATGGCCAATCAGTTCCTATGGGGAACCACCAAAAGGGCATAGAGGCTAAGGCCTTTATAAGAACATCAGAAGAGCCCCGCTGGATCAGACCAGTGGTCCATCTAATCCAGCATCCTGTCTCACACAGTAGCCAACCAGTTGCTTTGGAGGGCTAACAACAGGGCATAGAAGCCAAGGCCTTCATAAGAACCTAAGAAGAGCCCTGCTGGATCAGAGCAGTGGTCCATCTAGTCCAGCATCCTGTCTCACATAGCAGCCAACCAGTTCCTCTACAGGGCCAACATCAGGGCATAGATGCCAAGATGTTCCCCTGATGTTGCCTCCTGGCTCGGGGATTTATAGGCTGACTGTCTCTGAATGTGAAAATTAAGAACATAAGAAGAGCCCTGCTGGATCAGACCAGTGGTCCATCTAGTCCAGCATCCTGTCTCTCACAGTGGCCAGCCAGTTCCTCTAGACCAGGGGTCCTCAAACTATGGCCCGCGGGCCCCATGCGGCCCGCGGAGGACACTTATGCGGCCCGCCGAGTGTTTTGCCGGCCCCCCAAAGCCCCCCGCCTCTTTCTTCCTCCAGCAGCCCTGGGCTGCAAGAGCGCCCAGGAGCTGAGGAGGAGGAAGGGCGAGCAGGCTGGTCGTGGGGGAGGGGGCGAACGCAGCGGCGGGGCAGCAGGCTGGTGGGGGGGAGCAGGAGTCTTTTTGGGGGGGAGCGCACAGGAGCGCAGCTCCGGGAGCTCAGGAGCCAGGCCCCGCCCCCAGCCGGCGTCCCGGAGAGTCTTTCAGGCAGCCGCATGTCAATTTCAGCTCCATTATATCCTATGGGCCATTGAAGTCAATGGTGAAAACATAGGGTATATTCTGGGGGCTGGAGGGGAGGGGGTTTGAGGGAGAGGCTCCAAACTCACAGGGTAGCTGATGGAGCCTCTCCCCAAGATACCCACCAAGTTTCAAGAACATTGGACCAGGGGGTCCAATTCTATGGGCCCCCAAACAGGTTGCCTCTATTCCCTCCATTGTTCTCTATGGTGGGGAAAAAAGTTATTTTTTTCCCACCATAGAGAACAATGGAGGAATAGGGGCAACCTGTTTAGGGACCCATAGAATTGGACCCCTTGATACAATGTTCTTGAAACTTGGTGGGTATCTTGGGGAGAGGTTCCACCAGCTACCCTGTGAGTTTGGTGCCTCTCCCTCAAACCCCTCCTTCCAGCCCCAGAATATACCCTATGTTTTCACCATTGACATCAATGGCCCATAGGATATAATGGGGCCGAATTGCCGCCAAATTTCTTTCATTCCCTCCTTTCCTTCTCTCTTTTTCCTCTTTCCCTCCTTCTTCTCTTCTCTCTTTCTTTCTTTCCCACATTCTTCTCTTCTCTTTTTCCTCCTTTCCATGTTTCCCTCCTTCTTCCCTCTCTTTCTTTCCCTCCCCTTTCCTTCTCTTCCTTTCCCTCTTTCCTTCTTTCTACTCTCTCTCTTTCCTTCCCTCTTTCCTCCTTCTGTGGCCCAACTCTAGTGAGAAGGAGTTTAAACTTTAAACCCCTTCTCTCTTAGCTCCCCCACCCAGACCAGCTGGGGAAGGGAAGGAGAGGCTTTTGAAGATGCCTCCCCCCTTTTGCTTCCCCTTCTGACATCACTTCCGGTGATGTCAGGAGGCGTGGCATATGCTAATAGCCTAATAGCTCATTAGCATACCATATGCTAATGAGCTCCTGCAGCTGTTTTTCTACGAAAAGACCCCTGGCAGGGAGCGAACGTGGCAGCGGGGCGAGCAGGCTGGTGGGGGGAGGGGCGAACGCGGCGGCCCTCCAACGGTCTGAGGGACAGTGAACTGGCCCCCTGTTTAAAAAGTTTGAGGACCCCTGCTCTAGACGGTGAACAACAGGGCACAGAGGCTGAGGACTTCATAAGGACATCAGAAGAGCCCTGCTGGATCAGACTAGTGGTCCGTCTCACACAGTGCCCAACAATAAAAACCTAATTATATAGAATGAAAAGATACATGTATTTATTAACAAAGAATTAAAAAGCATACAAGGGCCCAATCACACCTCATGTAAAAATGCCAAAATTTAGCACACAAGGGCCAATGGACTTGACCTGACGTGTTTCGGCCTGTATAGGCCTTCTTCAGAGGTCAAACATAATGAGGAGCATATTGGCTTATATCATAGTACAATACAATCATACAATTATGTAACATAGATATAAGATGGACCAGAAAAGAATTATTCCAGGCACAGAATCTCTCTATATAATAATTCTGTTTTGGTCATGGACTTTCCTGAACATTCCACATGCTCCCAAATCAGTTGGCTCCCTGATCTGTCACTTAGAAGTTGTCCCTATCCACTGACTGCGTTGCCTGAGTCTCGCTTCCGGTATTCTAAACAGTTTGCTGTTCCTCTCCCCCAAATAGCCAGTCAGAACACAGAGGTCATTTGCATATGCAGCCTGATTGGCCTTTGCCTCTAACATTCTAAACAGTTTGTTGTTGCTGTTGGGAGTCATTGAATGTGTCCTGAGGTAAAATACATATCCCAATTTTCCCTTAAATTGTCACTGGAGTTGCCAAAATACATATCCCAATCTTCCCTTAAATGGTCAATGGAGCTTCCAATCTCCCTGTGGGGCCTGGAGATCTCCCAGAAATCACCATGTTCCCCAGCCACAGCACATCATTTCCCCTACAGAGAATTTCCCAGCTATTACAATGGCTGCTTTGGGCAGTTGGCTCTATGGCATTATACCCTGCTGAGGTCCCTCCACACCCCAAACCCTCCCCTCCCCAGGCTCTACCCCTCAAATCTACAGGTCTGGCCCTCCACTTAGTATTGCCAGCCTCCAGGCAGCACCTGGAGATCTCCAAGATCAGTTCTCCTGGAGAAAATGGCTGCTTTGGGCAATGGACTCTATGGAATTATACCCTGATGAGGTCCATCCACACCCCAAACCCTGCCCTCCCCGGGCTGTACCCCTCAAATCTACAGGTATTTCCCAACCCTGTAACTGGCTATGGAACCGCTTTCCAGACCCTTGGAACCCAGAAGACATGGCATAGGAGGAGGTGCTTTTCTACCTTAGCTGCCACTGCATAACCCCAAACCAACATAAGTCAGGGGTGGAGGGAACCATACCTGTTACCATGAGGCTGTCCTCCCATACGACCCACTTGGGGCAGCAAAATGACTTGAGACAGCCCTGCCTTATAGCTAAGAAGAAGGAAAGAAACACGGCTTGCCTCCCTATTTTCCCCGCCCCTCTGCCGTCCCACCAGCCACAGTCGGGACACTCACCTGTACCTTCCTTCTAGAGTCCATTGTATTTCTTCCCACAATGGGCTTTACTCCTAGTAAAGGTATAACTGAGGCCTCCAAAGGTGCAATCACATGCCAAAGGATGTTTCACTGATAATAATTTCTGGTCCAGAAAGTCCTTCCAAAGATGGTTTAGCCAAAACGTCCTCAGTAAAATTGTCCTTAAGCAAAGAGTTTATGAATGTATTGTACTATGATATAAGCCAATATGCTCCTCATTATGTTTGACCTCTGAAGAAGGCCTATACAGGCCGAAACACGTCAGGTCAAGTCCATTGGCCTTTGTGTGCTAAATTTTGGCATTTTTACATGAGGTGTGATTGGGCCCTTATATGCTTTTTAATTCTTTGTTTAAAAAATACATGTATCTTTTCATACTATATAATTAAGTTTCTATTGTTGGACCTCTATTCTTTTTAGGTTCTGGATCCCAGGTTTCAGGGTTAATTCCCTCCTCCCCTTTTTGTCCCTTGTTCACGCAGTGGCCAATCAGTTTCTCTAGAGGTCAAACAATAGGGCATAGAGGCAGAGGCCTTCCCTTGATGATGCCTCCTGGCTCTGGTTACTCAACCACTGCGTAATAATGCCAGCCCCGAATGCAGAAAGCAAGTTTGGTTAGGAGCACGGACTCTGATCTGGAAGAACCGTGTTTGATTCCCCACTCCTCCACTTGCAGCTGCTGGCATGACCCTGGGTCAGTCACAAGTTCTCTCAGAGCTGTTATCTCACGAGCAGTCCTCGAAGGAGCTCTCTCAGCCCCACCTGCCTCACAGGGTGCCTGTTATGGGGAAGGGAAAGGAGATTGTAAGCACATGGATTGTAAGCTACAAGCATAGACAGCTTCAAGAGGGAATTAGATAAGCATATGGAACAGAAGTCCATCAGTGGCTATTAGCAACAAGCTATAAGGAAGGCCAAGCGTCGAAGAATAGATTCTTTTGAACTGTGTTGCTGGAGAAGACTCTTGAGAATCCCTTGGACTGCAAGGAGATCAAATCGGTCAATCCTAAAAGAAATCAACCCTGACTGTTCCCTGGAAGGCCAGAGACTGAAGCTGAAGCTCAAATACTTTGGCCACCAAATGAGAAGGGAGCACTCACTGGAGAAGATCCTGATGCTGGGAAAGATCGAAGGTCAAAGAAGAAGGGGACGGCAAAGGATGAGATGGTTAGACAGTGTCATCGATGCAACGGACATGAAATTGAGCAAACTTCAGAGGACGATGGAAGACAGGAAAGCCTGGTGTGATCTGGTCCATGGGGTCGCGAAGAGTCAGACTCGACTGTGTGACTGAACAACAACAAATGGAACAGAAGTCCATCAGTGGCTATTAGCCACAAAGTATAGGTAGGAACTCTCAATTTGGGGTAAGTGATGCTCTGTATTCTTGGTGGGAGCAGCAGTGGGAGGGCTTCTAGTGTCCTGGCCCCACTGCTGGCCCTCCTGATAGCACGTGGTATTTTTGGCCGCTGTGTGACAGAGTGTTGGACTAGATGGGCCATTGGCCTGATTCAACATTGGCTTCTCTTATGTGCTTGAGGGGAGTGTCAACAGTGGGAGGGCTTCTAGTGTCCTGGCCCCACTGCTGGACCTCCTGGTGGCACCTGGTATTTTTGGCCACTGTGTGACAGAGTGTTGGACTGGATTGGCCATTGGCCTGATCTAACATTGTCTTCTCTGATGTTCTTATGTTCTGAAGCTGCTCTGAGATTCCTTCAGGTAGTGAAGGGCAGGATATAAATCCAATCTCCTCCTCCTCTTCCTCCCCCTCCCCCCCCTTTTCTTCTTCCCATGCAACAGAGGCGGAATGTTTAAGAAGAGGCATAGGCCAGCGTCTTCCACACAGCACAGCCAAGAGAAAACCCTTCGAATCCATAGCCTGTGCAGAAAATTCCCGACAAGTTACTTACCGCCGATTAGCCATTTAAATCACTTCATCAAACTAATCCAGCCGAAAGCAGGAGATATATGCGTGGATTAGAGGAGGAGTTATAAATGCATTAGTTGGACATCCTTTTTCTCAGCCCCCCCCCCTTGCCTACGGTGACAATTCCACGCAAAACATCTCAGGCTGCTTTTAACGCAAATAAAATAAAATAAAATAAAGCACAGTGCGCAATTAAGTAGCTATTACTAGGGACCTTTCAAGAACCTGTTTTATGGATTCGTGTTCTATAAATATCTGCACTGCCTGTGCAAACCATTTGCAGCTTTGGAAATCCAGAAACAGATGCTTGACTGTAGCAGTTTTCTTGGGAACGGGAACTCTGCTCGACAGAAAGAATTGCCCGTTTGGCTTACGGTGGATGGGGGGAGATTGTGCTAGCGAGGGAATTAGGCCCTGTCACCTGGTCCGAATGATGGACTGACGGGTTCTGCCATACGGTTGCTGTTCATTCTATTTGAAACGCCACTGCCCTGTTCCACATTGATCTGTCCCCCTGTTAGAGCTACCAAGAGTCCAATGGGAGCCAGAGATCCCTCTCTCCCAGGTCCCATTAACAAGAAAAACAAGGCCTCATCTACTTACAGAAAGGCCTTACCACAGAGTTTCTGGCAATTCCTAGAGATACCCTTTGTCATTTCCGGGTAGCTCTAGAAATTGCCAGGAACGCTGTGGTAAGGACTTCCTGTAAGTAGATGAGGCCTTATTTTCTTCTAAAGTTTTCTCACAGGATGCAGCCCCCGCTCCAACCCTCCCAACCAGTTGCCAGGAATTCTCTGGCAAGCCTACCTCCAAAGTTTGCCAACTCCAGGTTTGGAAATACCTGAAGATTAGAGGGTCTGGGAGAGTCGGGTTTAAGGAAGGAAGGGGTCTTGGTAGAATGTAACGCCATGCAGTCCACCTTCCAAAGCATGTGAAAATGGGCACTGTGTTGGGGACTGTGTTGATATGGTGGGTATTCTGGCAGGCCCAGAAGAATGGCTCAAGTTGCCGCAGGCCAGAGGCCATAAAAGGTATTGGCAAAGTAATTAACACAGCAACGATGCACAACCTGATTAAAGAGTGGATAAAGGTTTATTTAGGAACTAATATACTTGATAGGAAAGAGGAGAGACAGAGATAGATTCCTAACTACATCCCTAGCTGAGAGAGGAGACAGAACAGGCCCGTAGCCAGGGTTTTTCTTTTCTTTCTTTTCATGGGGCTGAAGTTCTCAGTGCAGAAAGAAGAGCCATTTAGCAAGTAGAAAGTGGTTCCCAGGATAGATCTCTGAATTACAAGCTGTCCATCACTTTAGATGACATACTTGATAAAATCACAACACAAATTGTTGCTGTGGCGCTTTACATGGTATTTTTCCATGCTGGCTTTTCCCCATGCTGGCTTTTTTCTATGTGGGCTTTTTTCCTGTGAGCATTTAGGACCATGGGGCTTTTTTCCGTGGGCTTTTTTCCTGTGGGGTTTTTCTTGTGGGCTTTTTTCCGGTCATCTAAGTCATTAATGAGGAGCTGCGGTGGCTCAAGTGGTTAAGACGCTGAACTGCAGGCTGTGGAAGGTCAGTAGTTCAGCAGTTCAAGACCCAGGTGCCGCATGATGGAGTGAGCTTCCATCTCTAGTTCCAGCTCCTGCCAACCTAGCACTTCGAAAGCAAGAAATTGCAAGTAGATAAATAGGTACCACTTCAGTGGGAAGGTAACAGCGTTCCATGCACCTTGGTGTTTAGTCATGCCGGCCACATGACCACGGAAACGTCTTTGGACAGCGCTGGCTCTTCGGCTTTGAAATGGAGATGAGCACCGCAACCCTAGAGTCGGATTCGACTGGCTTTCGAGCAAGGGAACCTTTACCTTTACTTTACTAAGTTATTAATGATCTGTACTTGTTAAGAATTGTGGCGTGTTCTGAACAGCTCTTATCGATGAGCCTAGATTCCATGTTTCTAATGTGACACTAGACTTCTGTTTTCATTTAGATATGGAGCTGGGGAGTCCGGCTGCCTTTCTCGGAACCCCTCCCTCCCCTGCACACAGCAGCCACCGGGTATCCCCAAATTGACTATAAAGCAGTGCTTGGTGGGAAATGGTCGTGCTCGGACTATTTCTTTCATGTCTTCCTGAACTTTGACCTTTCCCTCTAAGACTGTGCAGTGGAGGGGGGGGCGGGGGAACCTCATCGAACACACTTTTAAATGTGTGTGCTGAAACATGTCAGAGCTCGTGACATTTTTAATATCAATTATTGTATTGAAAACATTTGCCGGGCTGTGACTGACGTTCTCCATTACTTCTCCGTTGCAGGAAAGGCGCTTTTTGGCAGGTTGGAATTGGCAGCCGTTAAGGGGCTTTCAATTTACGGGCACCACTTTCGGTTCGCCGGTTACCTTGCCCCATTTTTATAAATTAAAAATAATGTCACTTTAAAAATGGAACGGAACGGAATTGTGGGACGAGGGGAGGCTGCTCTAGTTAAAACCCGTGGAATTTTTTTAAAAATAATAAAGCTCTAGGATTTGATGAAGTAGCTGGCAAAGGCAGTCTTGGAGAAACAGCGAAATGGGAACAAAGGCCTTGACCAGAAACACGTTTCCTGGCAAGGACTGGTTCAAATCTTTGTGAAAAGGTAGGGTGGCCAGCCTCCAAGTCATAGCTGGAGATCCTCTGGGATTATAACTGTTCTCTGGGCAACAGAGATCAGTTCCCCTGGAGAAAATGGCTGCTTTGGAGGGTGGAGTCTACAGGATTCTACCCTGCTGAGGCCACTCCCCTCCCCTCCCCAAACCCCGCCCTCCTCAGACTCCACCCCCCAAATCACCAGGTATTTCCCAACCCAGAGTTACCAACCCTATGAAAAGGTTTTTCTCGGTCTGCGCCAAATACCCTGCGACCAAAACTTCAGCAGGGTAGACTAGAGATGTAACATTTCTGGGAATATTGAAGCCATGTGGGGGTAAAAAAAGCTTTTTCCTCTGTTTTTTTGGAGGGGAAAAAATGGACTTTTTGAGGAAAAACTGAAATATATGTAATACTCTCTTATCTGATGGTTTATGGATGTTTTATGTATGTTTTTCATTGTATTTATGTATGCGTTTTATGGGGGTGCAGTGGCTCAAGTGGTTAAGATGCTGAGATGCAGACTGGAAGGTCAGTAGTTCAGCAGTTCGAGACCCGAGTGCCGCATGATGGAGTGAGCTCCTGTCTCTGGTCCCAGTTCCTGCCAACCTAGCAATTCAAAAACAAGAAATTGGAAGTAGATAAATAGGTACCGCTTTGGTGGAAAGGTAACAGCATTCCGTGCGCCTTGGCGTTTAGTCATGCCAGCCACAGGACCACGGAAAATGTCTTCAGACAGCGCTGGTTCTTCGGCTTGGAAACAGAAATGAGCACCGCATCCCTAGAATCGGGTTCGACTGGCTTTCGAGCAAGGACTTTCTTTTATCCGTTCTAACCCGACCGCTCAGCAACTTCATGGAGTGCCCACGAGTTCTTGTATTGTGAGAAAGGGAGAAAAGTACTTCTTTCTTGACCTGCTCTATCCCATGCATTATCTTATAGACCTCAATTACGTCACCCCTCAGCCATCGTTTCTCCAAGCTAAAAAGCCCCAAGTGCCTTAAGCTTTCTTCATAGGGAAAGTGTTCCAACCCTTTTATCATCCTAGTTGCCATTTTCTGCACTTTCTCCAGGGCTATAATATAATACGTCGGCCACATGACACGGAAATGTCTTCGGACACCGCTGGCTCTTTGGCTTTGAAACGGAGATGAGCACCGCAACCCTAGAGTCAGATCCAACTGGCTTTCGAGCAAGGGAACCCTTACCTTTACCTTTAAGCATATAAAATTGCAATATTCAACTTATGTATGGGACTTAAAAGTTATAAAGGCCCGAGTTTTCTAGAAGCAAAATTGCAAATGTATCCGTACTTGAGAGAAGACTGCAAGCTGATGAGCCCTATGCTATTTCAGCGCATGCGCCGTAATTTTTGCTGTCTGCAAAGCTTTTCCTCAGTGGCTTTGGTGCCGTTTCTGCCCCGCCTCCTTTTGATATCTTTTCTCCCTCCTCCAAGTCAGGCCAATAAATGCCCTTTTACCCTGTCTGTGGGGAAATGAGTCACAGTGGTTTGAGGGAAAGGTGAAAAGGAGAAGAAGAAGAAGAAGAAGAAGAAGAAGAAGAAGAAGAAGAAGAAGAAGAAGAAGAAGAAGAAGAAGAAGAAGAAGAAGAAGAAGAAGAAGAAGAAGAAGAAGAAGAAGAAGAAGAAGAAGAGGAGGAGGAGATTGGATTTCCACCCCACCCTTCACTCAGAATCTCAGAGTGGCTTACAATCGCTTTCCCTTCCTCTCTCCACAACAGACACCCTGTGCGGTAGGTAGGGCTGAATGAAGAAGAAGAAGAAGAGGAGAGATTGGATTTATACCCCGCCCTTCACTTCCCAAAGGTGACTCAGAGCGGCTTACAAACTCCTTTCCCTTCCCCTCCCCAAAACAGACACCCTGTGAGGTAGGCGGGGCTGAGAGAGCTCTGACAAAAACTGCTCTTTTTTCAAGGACAGCTGTGCCAGAACTATGGCACAGAAACTCATTAGCATATTAGGCCACACCCCCACGTTACCAGAAGTGTGGTCATCCAGCCACACTTACCTTTTGCTTCTTATTCTGCTTACCTTGGTTTTTTATCAAAACCCAGGCCTTTTTTTGTGGCAGGAACTCCTTTGCATGTCAGGCCACACAGCCGTAATGGAGCCAATCCTAATGAGTGTCTGCTGTTGGGTGTGGCCTATTATGCTGATGAGTTCCTGCTGGGCGTGGCCAACTCAGGAGCCAGCCGCAACACCGTTCCTGTGCATTCCTGCCCCAAAATAGCCCTGTACAGGCCCATTTAGAATTCTGATACAGTGTGGTGGGCGCAGCCACAAAATGGCTGCCCCAGGAGGTGGAACCAGCCACAAAATGGCCGCTGCGGCTCAGCATCAGTCACAAGGTGAAGGCCTTCGTGCTGTGGAGACAGCTGCTGTCACTGAATATGGGCCCTTTAGTTACCGTAGCTCGTGGCCAGCAATCAACTTATCCTCCGTGAATCTGTCTAATCCCCTTTTAAAGCCGTCTGTGCCTGTGGCCGTTCGCGACGTCCTCCGGCAGCGAATTCCACATTTCAATCAGTCTCGGTGTCAAATAGCGTTTCCTTTATCCCGTCCTGAACCGTCCGCAAATCGGCTTCATTGGATGCCCTCAAGTTCTACCCTTTTGGGAGAGGGAGGAAAAAATCTCTCTCTGTCCACTCTCTCCACCCCGTGCGTTATTTGATAAACCTCTACCATGTCGCCCCTTCGTCATCTCTTTTCTCTACTGAAAAGTCCCAGACCCTTCAGCCTTTCCACATAGGGTCAGTGCTCCAACCCCTGAATCGTCTTGGTGGTCGAGAGCCGGTTTGGTGTAGAGGTTAGGAGGGCGGACTCTAACCTGGGAGAACCGGGTTCGATTCCCTACTCTTCCATACGCATCTGCTGGGGTGACCTTGGGTCAGTCACAAGTTCTCTCGGAGCTGTTTTCTCAGGAGCAGTGCTCTCAGAGCTCTCTCAGCCCCACCTACATCACGATAGCCTATTATGCGGAGGGGAAGGAGATTGTAAGCCGCTCTGAGACTCCTTCAGATAGTGAAGGGCAGGGTACAAATCCAACCTCTCCCTCCTCATCCTCCTCTTCTCCTTCTTCTCCTTCTTCTTCAACATCATCTCCTCCTCCTCCTCCTCCTTCATCTCCTTCTCCTTCTTCATCACCTCGTTCTCCTCCTCCTCCTTCATCATCTCCTTCTTCTTCTTCATCACCTCCTTCTCCTCCTCCTCCTTCTTCATCTCCTTCTCCTCCTCCTCCTTCATCTCCTTCTTCATCATCTCCTTCTTCTTCTTCATCACCTCCTTCTTCTCCTCCTCCTCCTTCATCTCTTTCTCCTTCTTCATCATCTCCTCCTCCTTCTTCATCACCTCCTCCTCCTCCTCCTCCTTCTTCATCTCCTTCTCCTTCATCATCATCTCCTCCTCCTCCTCCTCCTCCTTCATCTCCTCCTCCTCCTTCTTCTTCATCACCATCTCCTTCTTCTTGAGGTTCCCTCCCCTCCACAAACCCTGCCTTCCCTAAGGCTCCACCCCCAAATATCCAGGAATTTCCTAACCTAAGGTTGGCATCCCCAGCCCCAGGCCCTTCATAGCTCCCTTCCCGCCCCAGACGCAAGCCGGGCTCGGTATTCCTGATCCTCAGCCTTGTCCTTCTGCACCTCCTCACCATATAAGGATTGGAAGCATTTGGTTCTCATCAGAATCCAGATGGTCCGATGTTTATTGAAACAGCCACTGCCGCCATCTGAGCTGGGTATTGGTGGATAAGCACGTTGCAGAACAGTTGGAAGGATATTAAAGTGAGTTGCCCAGGCTGAAGGCAGTCAGAGAGATCGGGAATAAATCGCTGACTCCTTTCACGGAGGTGTTTGTCCCGCACTCTGAAATCAGGGGAGATAAGATCTGTTGGACCCTGGAAGGTTTATTCAAAAGGCATTTATTGTTTCGCAGTTTTATTTTTTAGGAAAACTCTTTCTGTCCTTCTAGAAAACCCCGTGTCGCCCCATTTAATTTAGAAATCTTATGAAACGTTGCGGAAAGCAAGGAAGAGAAGGGAAAAAAACACAGGAAAGGGCAGCTGCAAGAAGGCGATTGAGATCTTGCCGAAGGCCTTCAGTACGTTGTTGAATTGATGTCATTTACTGTTGGAGAACAGGTGGCCACTTCCAGGCTAGGAAATACCTGGGGATTTTGGGGGGTGGGGTCTGAGGAGGGCGGGGTTTCATAGAATCAGAGTCAGAAGGGTCCCTAGAGGGCACCTAGTACAACCCCCTGCTCAGCCTAGAGCATCCCTGACAAGGGTTTGTCCAGCCGCTCCTTCAAGATGGCCAGGGAGGGGGAGCTCACCACCTCTCCCCAGGCGGCTGATTCCACTGGGGCACAACTCTGACCGTCAAAAAGTTCTCCCTAAGATCCAGCCGGGACCTTCCCGCCCCCAATTTAATCCCACCCTTGCGAGTCCTCTCCTCTGCTGCCCACGGGAACAGCCCCCTGCTCTCCTCTAAGGGACAGCCCTCCCGATACTTCAAGAGAGCCATCCTGTCCCCCCTCAACCTCCTCTTCTCCAGACTGAATCTTCCCAGGTCCCTCAGCCTTTCCTGCCCTCTTCCAAGGGACAGCCCTTCAGATACCTCAAGAGAGCCACCCTGTCCCCCCTCAACCTCCTCTTCTCCAGACTGAACCTTCCCAAGGCCCTCAGCCTTTCCTGCCCTCCTCCAAGGGACAGCACTTCAGATACTTCAAGAGAGCAATCCTGTCCCCCTCAACCTCCTCTTCTCCAGACTGAACATTCCCAAGTCCCTCAGCCTTTCCTCACAGGGCTCGGTCTCGAGGTCATCTGCCATAGAGTTCCCCCCCAAGTATCACAGCATCTGGTATCACTGGCGACACGATGACATCACTTCCTGTATGCACAGGAAGTGATATTGCTGTAACCCCAGCCTAGGCCCTCTTTCGCTGCTGGTAACTCACTCTGCCCCTGCATATTGCCAGGAGAGACCTGGTAACATGACTATAAAGATCAGTTCCCTTGGGGGAAATGGCTGCTTTGGAGGGCGGACCCTATGACATCATATCCTGCTGAAGTCCCTCCCCTCCCCAGGCGCCATCCCCCAAATCTCCAGGTCTTTCCCAACCTGGATCAGGCAACTCTACCCATAAAGCAGACCAAGGGTAAAGTAAAGGTAAAGGTTCCCTTGCTCGAAAGCCAGTCGAATCCGACTCTAGGGTTGCGGTGCTCATCTCCGTTTCAAAGCCGAAGAGCCAGCGCTGTCCGAAGACGTTTCCATGGTCAAGTGGTACCTACTTATCTACTTGCAATTTCTTGCTTTCGAACTGCTAGGTTGGCAGGAGCTGGAACTAGAGACGGGAGCTCATTCCGTTATGCAGCACTCTTGGGTCTCGAACTGCTGAACTACTGACCTTCCACAGCCTGCAGTTCAGCGTCTCAACCACTTGAGCCACCGCAGCTCCCAAGCAGACCAAGATCTGGTCTTAAATGAAGGGCCATTCCTGGCTTGTTCCTAATCCTACGAAAACCGAACCTGCTAGGCTTCCTCTTTGGCACTACAATGACACTAGGGCCGTGTTGCTGGAGCCCCTCCCAGTCCCCAAACCTCACCCTCTCCAAGCTCCGTCCCCAAATTCCCAAGAATTTCCAGTTTCCCCCAACTTGGATTTGACAACCCTGCCCCTGAGATTACACTCGGGAGTCTTAGAGCGGCTTAGAATCTCCTTGCCCTTGCCCTTCCCCACAACAGACACCCTGTGACTGGTAGGTGTCTTCTTCTTCTTCTTCTTCTTCTTCTTCTTCTTCTTCTTCTTCTTCTTCTTCTTCTCCTTCTCCTCCTTCTCCTCCTCCTCCTCCTCCTCCTTCTTCTTCTCCTCCTCCTCCTCCTTCTTCTTCTTCTCCTTCTTCTTCTCCTTCTTCTTCTTCTTCTTCTTCTTCTTCTTCTTCTTCTTCTTCTTCTTCTTTTCTTCTCCTTCTTCTTCTTCTCCTTCTTCTTCTTCTTCTTCTTCTTCTTCTTCTTCTTCTCCTTCTTCTTCTTCTTCTCCTTCAGGCCTCGGCCTCTGTGCCCTGTTGTTGGCCCTCCAGAGGAACTGGTTGGCCACTGCATGAGACAGGAGGCTGGACTACATGGACCCTCACTGGTCTGATCCAGCTGGGCTCTTTTAAGGGTGGCCAGGTCCCCTTTGGCCACCAGCAGGGGGTGGGGGGTCAGGTTGCAAGATCAAGGTTGGAAAACTCCAGGAAATTTGGGGATGGAGCCTGGGGAGGACAGGGACCTCAGTGGGGTACAGTGCCGCAGAGTCCACCCTTCAAAGCAGACATTCCCTCCAGGGAAACTGATCTCTGTAGTCTGGACATGAGCTGTAATTCCAGGGGATCCCCAGATCCCACCTGGAGGCCGGCCTCCCTAGACTCTTCATATCTTCTTACAGAAGACAAAGAGACTGGGTGTATACCCGGCCCTTCACTACCCGAAGGAGCCTCAGAGCGGCTGACAATCTCCTTCCCCTTCCCCTCCCCACAACAGACACCCCATGACGTTGGTGGAGCTGAGAGAGCTCTCTTGAGAGCTGCCCTTGAGAGAACAGCTCTGAGAGAACTTGTGACTGACCCAAGGTCACCCCAGCGGGGAATCAGACCCGGTTCTCCCAGATCAGAGTCCTCCGCTCTTAACCACCACACCAAATTGCCAGCTTGGGAGGGACGCAGCAGAAAATGGCCGCTCTAGAGGGCGGACTCCATGGCATCATACCTTGCTGCGTTCCCTCCCCTCCCCAAACCCCGTCCTCTCCAGGCTCTGCCCCCAAATCTCCAGGAATTTCCCAGCCTGTAGCTGGCAACCCGAAGAACCAAGCGTCCCACCAGTCTGGATTGCAGGGGCCAGACGTAAGACAGTATTGAGCCGATTCCCTCCAGTCGAAATTGCCTGGAAGTCCTTTCAGTCATGCTGCTCCTCCAGCTGAGCTCTCGTTATTGGCGGTGGCTGTTCCTTGACCTGACCAGCTCCTTCTTCCTCTGTCGTAGCGACACAATAGCCGCCTCTTCTGACCCGCAGCGCCGCATGGTCATCCTAGATCACCGACAAGACCAGGCCGTTTGGCTCCGGCCTGCGTTTCCAGGGCTGCGCCCGTTGCCCTATCAGTAAACAATATTTATCTGCAACTTACAAGGGCAACCACCATGACTGAATCACCCACTCGGATAATTCCAGGTTGCACCGAATCAAATGAGGGCTATATTTTAAGAATAAACAAACAAGCCGAGCCTCCGTTTCCTGTGTCTTTATAAGTCAGGGCCCGCCAGCCTTCTCAAGCCTGTAGGTGCCTTTGGAATCAGGGTTGCTGGTTGCAGGTTGGGAAATACCCGGAGATTGGGGGAGGGCGGAGACTGTGGAGGGAGGGGTTTGGAAAGGGGAGGGACCTCAGGAGGATATAGTGCCATAGAGACAGAAGAACCTAAGATCAGGCCAATGTCCCATCCAGTCCAACAGGAAGAAGAAGAAGAAGGAGGAGGAGGAGGAGGAGGAGGAAGAGGAAGAGGAAGAGGAAGAGGAAGAGGAAGAGGAAGAGGAAGAAGAAGAAGAAGAAGAGGAGGAGGAGGAGGAGGAGGAGGAAGAGGAAGAGGAAGAAGGAGGAGGAGGAGGAGGAGGAGGAAGAGGAAGAGGAAGAAGAAGAAGAAGAGGAGGAGGAGGAGGAGGAGGAGGAGATTGGATTTATACCCCGCCCTTCACTCAGAGTCTCAGAGTGGCTTACAAATTCCTTTCCCTTCCCACAAAAGACCCCCTGCGAGATAGGTGGGGCTGAGAGAGCTCTTTTGAGGACTGCCCTTGAGAGAACAGCTTTGACAGAACTATGGCTTGCCCAAGGTCATCCAGCAGCTGCAAGTGGAGGAGTGGGGAATTGAACCTGGTTCTCCCAGATTAGAGTCCGCACACTTAACCACTACACCAAACTAAGGCACCTCAGCAGGGTATAATGCAGTAGAGACATAAGAACCTAAGATCAGGCCAATGTCCCATCCAGTCCAACAAGAAGAGGAGCAGGAGATTGGATTTGTACTCCGCCCTTCACTACGAGTCTCAGAGCGGCTTACAAACTCCTTTCCCTTCTCCTCCCCACAACAGACACCTTGTGACATAGGTGGGGCTGAGAGAGTTCTTTTGAGGACTGCCCTTGAGAGAACAGCTTTGACAGAACTATGGCTTGCCCAAGGTCATCCAGCAGGTGCAAGTGGAGGAGTGGGGAATCAAACCTGATTCTCTCAGATTAGAGTCCGTGCACTTAACCACTACACCAAACTGAGGCACCGCGGAAGGATATAGTGCAATAGAGACATAAGAACCTAAGAACATAAGATCAGGCCAATGTCCCATCCAGTCCAACACGAAGAAGAAGAAGAAGATGAGGAGGAGGAGGAGGAGGAGATTGGATTTATACTCCGCCCTTCACTCAGATTCTCAGAGCAGCTTACAAACTCCTTCCCCTTCCCCTCCCCACAACAGACACCCTCCCTGTGAGGTAGGTGGGGCTGAGAGAACTCTGACAGAAAATGCTCTTTTTCAAGAACAGCTGTGCCAGAGCTTGTGACTGATCCAAGGTCATCCAGCAGCTGCAAGTGGAAGAGTAAGGAATCAAACCCGGTTCTCCCAGATTAGAGTCCGCACACTTAACCACTACACCAAACTGGCTCTCAAGCAGTGACTGATAACACTAGGGGCGATTATGCCCTTATATGCTTGGCACTACTTGATTTTTAAAAGGGGCGGGGGCAGAAATGGACAGGAAGGTTCACACTTCTCAACCGGCTTGAGTTCGCAACAGGGGAGTTCAGACCTCCAGAAAGGCGGGGTTGAAGCGCTGACATCCTTGAAGACTGGACTTTTGCTGGTGCCTAACAACTATGATTCCAAGGTGGTGGAACAGGATGCCAGTCACTGGGGAACGGCAGGCAGGTGTCACGGTCTGGTCGTGCACTTTAAATCCGGAAGGGAACAGCAATGACATCGGATTGAACTGCTCGTCTGACCGCAGCCTAACTGCCCTACTGCAGACCAATATGGCCGTCCTCTTAAACTATGTGTACAAATTGTATATGCATTCAGCGTAACTCATGTACAAGGGTTCTGCGTACAGTGTACCCTTAATCTTTCTTTGTATGCATGTCGAGTCTTTCTTACATTAAGTTCAAGGCACATACAGCTGAAAGTGTGGTTAAACCTCCCATTTATCCAAGTAGTTGTCCCTGGCTTAACTTGTAAAGCCCTGTGCAGTTCCAGCTATTTTGGTGATCCAGTCATGCATAATAGGATATCTTGCATTGTGCACCTCTGTCTGTGGTTGCCCGTTTGTGTAAATAGTTTCCAGCTCTCGAAAACGCTGTTGGAAATGTAAATTTTCAAGAGGACCTGCCTGGACTTTCCAAAGCCAGCAAATGCGCAGGTTCCCAGTTCACACAACACGGTCCCTGCGTATACTGGGAGAATCGCGGGTAGCACACTTTCCCGTTATGGGTAGAGCACCAAAATCATGTCAAGTGAACACACGTTCTTGTATACATATATACGAGCGTTCACCATAGCATCTGAACAGGACTAGAGTAGCCTGTCTCTAGCTGTCTAGGCGGCATAGGTGAGATTCGAACTCGGGACCTCCCCGATCAGAGCATACTTCTTTTGGCCACTAAGCTGCACCAGTTCCCGATGCCAAAACATAAACATTTCCCCTGGACCCAGCTGCTTTCCATGTCCGTAAAGCCTTCCTGCCTCCTGAGACGTTGTGGAGCATGCGAAAACCACCCTGTCACTGGAGGATTAGCGACCTCTCTAATTTAAATCCGCCAACTTTCTTTTCCATTTCAAACCGGCCTATTCTGCCCAGTTTCCTAAATCCTTGATTTATTTTAAGCCGCTCGAGAGGGATGGCGAGATTGCGAACGGGGAGACGGCAAATGCAATTAAAACGGAGGGGGGGAAGAGTCGGATCCTCGTTTGTAATCACCGCTTCCGGAAAAGCAATATGCTCTGGATTAGAGCGCTTCGGGCTCGGAATGGGACCATCTGGTCTGCCTCTGCCTCGTTCCCCCTTCAATCCTGACATTTTGCAGCTGTCAAGATAAAGCTGTTTAGACGAGTAACATTGTCGTTTGTTTATAGGGAAATAATATGTAGCGAGTTATGATTAATCAAGGTGTCTCGGAACCTGCTGCAGGCGCCGCGGAGGAGATTGAGTTTTGCGGCCAAGGATTCTGTCTCCTGAATTACTAACTTCATTTCTTTCTTTCCCCCCCCCTCCCAACCCTTCCTCCCGCCGCGCTTTCTTTCTCTTTCTCTCCTAATCATTCCTGGAAGCCGTGGCGCAGTGCTGGTTTGGCAGCTACAGGTGGGACCTGTTGCAGGGCCCGTCTGCCGAGAAAAACGGCCAGGAAATGTAGGGCCGCTGGAATGTAAAGGGGGACATGGCCGTCTCCCCTACTGTTTGTAATGTTTTGCCGGAGCCAGGCGCTGTTTAACAGCAAGGCGCCGGGGTTCAGTTCAAGGTTTTAATGGGTCCCAGGCAAACAGCCACTGACACGACACTGTGCGAATACATAAAATCCACGCGACACTGTGAATACATAAAAACCACTGAGTTGGCACTGGCTGCTCCCTGAGTATTACCTTTCAGCAGGCCCATAGCCACACTGAATCGTTCCGGGACCCGGCCCCCTGACTTTCCATCAGGGCCCCCCTACCCGAAATTACTACCTTGGACAGGCAGGCAGGCAACCAGGCAGGCCCTGGATGATAGGTGCTCGCTGGCCGGACAGTGGGCATAGTGCCTTGCCTCAACCTGTGGCGCTCCGCTCCGCCCCTGGCTGGGTTGATCCTGGTGGCCGCCTCGCCATCTCTGACCCCAGCCAGTCCTTCCCACATCGGGCAGGGTGAGGGAGCGCCCCTGACTGCCTGCCCGCCTGGGCGCGGTGGGGGCTGCGGTGTCACCTTCAGACACCTGCCCTCTCCTTGCTTGCTGCCTCTGGCGCCCACGTGATGGAGCTTGCAGTGCCACCTCTGAAGGGAAACAGTGGAGGAGGAGGAGGAGGGGGCCTGCCCTCCACTTCCAGGTGGCTCTATTCTCTCCCACGGCAGCCCACTCCCTTCCCAACTCCCCTCAGCTCTTACCACGGGGAAACACGTGACTCCGTCCGCCCTGCACCGTGGCGACGCCTTTCGTGCTCTTCTCCCCGCCTCCCTGCAGCACCCGAGACGCCACTCCTGAAGCCCCCGCCTCTCTGCAAACGGACAGATTGCAGCTCTTACTTTTCGCGGAGGGCAGGCAGGATCCAAAAAGCGAAACGGGTTTATTGATGCTGATGATTCACGGGGCTATTCGGAGCGATCGCACACCCACCTAAACCCACTGAAGGCAGTGGGGTTCAGAAGGGTGCCACTTCAGTGCCCCTTGAATTATTTAAAGCGCCCCCCCCAATTTAAGAAATCCTGGCTACGGGCCTGGTTGCTAGCCCTGGGAGCATTTTTTTTAGGGGGGCGGAGACTAGGGAGATGGAGTTGCATGATGCTGAGACATCATTTCTGGCTAGGAAGTCAGAAGCAAACTCACCAGGTCCTCTGGCACTCTAGGATTTCTTGCGACATCTATGGTAAAAAAAAGCCATAGAGATCAGGAACATTTTTTGAGCAGCATGCCACACAGTGATGTCCAGTCCAACACTCTGTGTCACACAGTGGCGAAAACCCAGGTGCCATTAGGAGGTCCACCCGTGGGGCCAAAACTCCAGAAAATCTCCCACTCTTGCCCCCGCAAGCACCAGAAATACAGAGCATCACTGCCCCAGACTTAAGAACATCAGAAAAGTCATGTTGGATCAGGCCAATGGTCATCCAGTCCAACACTCTTTGTCACACAGTGGCCAAAACCCAGGTGCCCTCAGGAGGTCCACCAGCAGGGCCAGAACTCCAGAAGCCCTCCCACTGTTGCCCCTCAAGCACCAGGAATACAGAGCTCCAAACGGAGTATTCAATCCTTACCTTGTGGCTAATAGTCAGTGATGGGACCTCTGCTTCATGTTTCTCCAATCCCCACTTGAATCTGTATGCTTGTAGCCACCACCCCTTCCTGTGGCAGAGTATTGCATGTGTTAATGACTCCACTTTGGTCTGGTTTACCTCACAGGGTCATTGTGAGACCCAAACAGGGCTGATGTGCAATCAGGTATGACCCTGGAATTCTTGGGGGAAAGGAGGTAGTGATATAAATATGAGGAAGTTACCACGGTATGATGGAGCTGCGGTGACTCAAGTGGTTAAGAGGCTGAACTGCAGGCTGTGGAAGGTCAGCAGTTCAGCAGTTCGAGACCCGGGTGCCGCATGACGGGGTGAGCTCCCGTCTCTAGTTCCAGCTCCTGCCAACCTAGCAGTTCGAAAGCAAGAAATTGCAAGTAGATAAATAGGTACCACTTCGGTGGGAAGGTAACAGCGTTCCGTGCACCTTGGTGTTTAGTCATGCTGGCCACATGACCATGGAAACGTCTTTGGACAGCGCTGGCTCTTCGGCTTTGAAACGGAGATGAGCACCGCAACCCTAGAGTCGGATTCGACTGGCTTTCAAGCAAGGGAACCTTTACCTTTACTTTACCATGGTATGATTTCCTATCGCCTCAGACATTTTAGCATCACGGAATCCGCAGCTCAAACAAAAGGGTTTCTCTTGTCCAAAACAATTGCCCTTCCGTGTATGAAGGGATGAGAGGTCACTGGTGTCAGAGTCCCACAACAACCAGGCTCAACAACATTCCTTCCAGAAGGATCAGGTTTATTGAGTACAGTGGAAGCAGGACATCTGTGCATACAGTTTCCGTGTAAAGACTAACCCTACAGGCGGGAAGGGGGAAGATATACTGTGTTTGAAGCAAGACCCTCCGATGTGAGCAAGCCAATCAGAGGTGTGTAAGTCTTGCGCACTTCAAGTAAAGGTGACAAGTTCCCAAGGGAGGCAAAAGCGCGAAGCATCAAGGTCAGGCTAATAGATAAGGCGCAGAGAGAAAATGCAAGTTAACATTCCAGGACAATAAGATGATCAGCATAGCTGGCAACCAGATTGAAAGGGAGGGACCAGTTCATGAAATATGTTCCCTGCTTATTGACTTGGCCGTCACAGCCCTGTGTACGAAAGGAAAGGCCTTTTTCTCACCCCCAGATTAAATGATGCTAAAATCAGGGACTTGCAGAATGGGGTGTGTGTGTGTCATACACGTGAACAGCTTGGCCACTCTAGGATTTGTGAATCAATCTGCCTCCCGCCAGAGCCACGTGAGGTCTCCTCCAGGGTTCTGCTGTTAAACCTCCTATCAAACATGGCCGGGCTTTGTCCAGCCTGCAGCGATGCTCTCAGCTTTTGCACCTGGATTAATCAAAACCCATTGCTGACAATTCCACCCTTGTGGGTTGTAAATGTGGGTAGGGACCAGCGGTCCCTCTAAGCTGTGTGGTCTTGTGAGCAAAAATTCTAATTTGTGAGCTACTGGCATTAAAGTTGTGAGTGAGCGATTTGGCTACTACTTGGTGCTGGAGGCGGCAGCAGTGGGAGGGCTTCTAGTGTCCTGGCCCCACTGCTGGACCTCCTGATGGCACCTGGTATATTTTGGCCGCTGTGTGACAGAGTGTTGGACTAGATGGGCCATTGGCCTGATTCAACATTGGCTTCTCTTATGTTTGTATGTTCTTAAATCAGTTTGCTCTGGAGCCCTCCTTCCTGAGCGAAGACAAAAATGTGTGAGCCAGAGGCTAAAAAACTGTGAGCTGGCTCACACTGACTCAGCTTAGAGGGAACACTGGTAGGGACCACTTTCCATTCCTCATCCCCGCTGTCTCCACCTCGTTCAATTACATGTCTCCCTTGCACAGAGGGAAACATGGGATCTTTTATTTCAGTACCATCGGTTTCCTCGTATGGACACGTCCTCCGTAAAATTTATGTATTTTGCAGCCTCACTTGTGTGCCAGTTAAACCAACATCATGCATCATGCATATGTATAAAAGGACAGATAAATACCATGTGCATTAAAACATGCTTTGTGTATGCATGAACTGAGAAAACTGGAATGAAAAAGGAGAACCCAAATGGTTGACCATAACTGAAAGAAAAGGAAGGAAGGAAGGAAGGAAGGAAGGAAGGAAGGAAGGAAGGAAGGAAGGAAGGAAGGAAGGAAGGAACATAAGTCCATGTTGGATCAGGCCAACGGCCCCTCCAGTCCAACACTCTGTCACACAGTGGCCAAAAATACCAGGCGCCACCAGGAGGTCCGGCAGTGGGGCCAGGACACTAGCAGCCCTCCCACGGTTGCCCTCCCCCCAGCACCAAGAGTACAGAGCATCACTTGCCCCAGACTGAGAGTTCCTGTATATACCTTGTGGCTAATAGCCCCAAATGGACTTCTGCTCCATATGTTTATCTAATTCCCTCTTTAAGCCGTCCATTCTTGTAGCTGCCACCACGTCCTGTGGCCGTGAATTCCACGTGTTAATCACTCTTTGGGTGAAGAAGGACTTCCTTTTATCCGTTCTAACCCGACCACTCAGCAATTTCATTGAGTTCTTGTATTGTGAGAAAGGGAGAAAAGGACTTCTCTCTCTACCTGCTCTTTCCCATGCATAATCTTATAGACCTCGATCATGTCACCTCTCAGTTGTCGTTTCTCCAAGCTAAAGAGCCCAAGCGCTTCTTTAACTTTTTTGCATAGGGAAAGCGTTCCAACCCTTTTGTCATCCTAATTGCCCTTTTCTGCACTTTTCCCAATGCTATAATATCCTTTCCGAGGTGTGGTGACCAGAACTGTACCCAGTACTCCAAATGAGGTCGCACCATCGATTTATACGGGGGCATCATGATGCTGGCTGAAGGAAACATTTTGTTCCTAGTCGACGGCTGCAAAAACGTGGATCACGAATCCCCAGCGTGGTACCTGCTGACATGTTTCCTGGCTCTGCAAAGTGTTTTTAGGAAGTGGGTGGGGCCAGGTGGGATTTTCGCCCAGCAAGGCTCTGATTGGCCACTGAAGATTTGATTGGCCCGGAAGATAAAGATCGATTGAGATGGGTCGCCTTGTTAATCTGTCTCCTGCCACAGATTTTGTTAGTCCAGAAGGCACTACCGGACTCTGGCTCTTTTCTGCTGGTACAGACGAATACGGCGACCCACCTCGATCCATCTTTAAAGCCATAGTTTTGCTAGGGAAAAAAATATATAGGCTTAGAGCAGAAAAGGGATCACACGGGGGGGAATACGGAAAAGCTTTGATTCGGCAGCACAAGGGAAGCTATGCATAGCATCGGGCATGAGCCAACATGTCCGCTCTGAATGACCTCTCTGGGAGGACTTTCCAAGCGCAAATCCCGATATCTCTCAAACAGACCTTTTCGAGTGTGTCTCCCCCCCTCCATTTTCACTTTTAAGAGAGCCCCAAACCAGCACCACAGAATATCCAAACCTCAATAATGCCTTGTTGGGTCCTTAACGTCTGGCATCGAAATGAAGAGGCCGCTGTAAGCCAGAAACAAACTTAGAATGAAGAACCGTTTAAAAAATGTATATAAATGTATTGCGATGCATATAAATGTAGGAGCGGAACGAGGACAGGCTTTGAATATAAATGTAGAGGGCAGTGGATTCCGAAGCAAAATATCTTATTTTTTTATGGTGAGAGACGCAATAGACTTTCCTTTAAATTTTGGTGGATTAAAAGCTGTAGCGACTGTGTAGAAATGATGAAATACGTAATATTAGAATATACGGTAATAACGAAATTAATGATGGAGCTGCAAAACAGATTAGCTATGAAATCTGAAATTTAAGATGTTTGAAGTAAAGGATTAATGTATTCTATAGAAAATGTCCTAAAAATTATAATGAAAGGGGATGCCGGGGAGGAATGTTCTCTGTTTTATATATCTTGTAAAGTATAATAACCTTTGATATACATGTGCTTTGTTGTATAACCTCTTCTTCCCCTTTTGTATCCCTTTTATGTCTTATCTTGTCCTTTTAAAGTAAAAAAAAAGTATATATTTAAAAAAAAATGAGGAGGCAGCATAGAATCCTAGAATCACAGAGTTGGAAGGGGCCATAGAGGCCATCTAGCCTGACCCCCTGCTCAATGCAGGATCAGCCTAGAGCATCCCTGACAAGTGTTGGTCCAGCCACTGCTTAAAGACGGCCAGGGAGGGAGAGCTCACCACCTCCCTAGGCAGCAGATTCCCCTGCTGCACAACTCCGACTGTAAAGAAGTTTTTCCTCATATCCAGCTGGTACCTTCCTGCACTTAATTTAAACCCATTCTTGTGAGTCCTCTCCTCTGCTGCCCACAGGAACAGCTCCCTGCCCTCCTCTAAGGGACAGCCCTTCCGATACTTCAAGAGAGCCATCCTGTCCCTCCTCAGCCTCCTCTTCTCCAGACTGAACACTCCCAAGTCCCTCAGCCTTTCCTCCCAGGGCTTAGTCTCTAGGCCCCCTGTAATGATTCCATGTTTTGGTGTGTGTGCTCCTTTAAATGTTTAGTTTGACTGCAGTAATATGAGAAGAGTGATAGAGGGTGACAAGTGTGATTTGACTGGCTGCTGACTGAGAGTGTGGGAGGAGGGGTGTCTGAGAGGATTCTGGGTGTGTGTGTATGAGAGGAGATTCCCTGATATGAGAGAGACAAGTATGGAAGAGTTTTGAAGAGAGTCTGTGTGACTCTGAGAGTTATGAAGGATTCTGTATGTGAAGTTGGAAGAGTGAACATAGTCTGTGTGACTATGAGATTTTGAGTCTAATTCTATGTGAATAAGACCAACAGTTTAATCTGTGTGACTAAGAGAGTTGCTTCTGTTCTGTGTGAATAAAACAAAGAGACTAACCTGTGTGGTTATATCTATATACACACACACACACACTCCACTCTGACAGGCTTATACACTCAGTATACTCTCTCTCTCTCTCTCTCTCTCATATATATATATATCTGCCAGAAGTACAAGCTGGGTTTCGAAGAGGTAGAGGAACGAGAGATCAAATTGCCAACATTCGCTGGATTATGGAGAAAGCAAGAGAGTACCAGAAAAACATCTACTTCCGCTTCATTGACTATGCTAAAGCCTTTGATTGTGTGGATAACAATAAACTATGGCAGGTTCTTAAAGAGATGGGAGTACCAGACCACCTCACATGTCTCCTGAGAAACCTGTATAAGGGTCAAGAAGCAACAGTTAGAACCAGATATGGAACAACTGATTGGTTTAGCATAGGAAAAGGAGTACGACAAAGATGTATATTGTCACCTTGCTTATTTAATTTATATGCAGAGTACATCATACGAAATGCTGGCCTGGATGAATCACAAGCTGGAGTTAAGATTGCTGGAGAAAATATCAATAACCTCAGATATGCAGACGATACCACTCTGATGGCAGAAAGTGAAGAGGACCTAAAGAGCCTCTTGCTCGGGGTGAAAGAGGAGAGTGCAAAAGTGGGCTTGAAGCCCAACATCAAAAAAATTAAGATCATGGCATCTGGCCCCATCATTTCTTGGCAAATAGAAGGGGAAGTCGTAGAAGTAGTGACAGAATTCACGTTCCTGGGATCCCAGATCACTGCAGATGATGACTGCAGCCATGAAATTAAAAGGCGCCTGCTCCTTGGGAGGAAAGCAATGGAAAACCTAAAGAGCATGATAAAAAGCAGAGACATCACACTGCCAACAAAAGTCTGCATGGTCAAAGCAATGGTATTCCCAGTAGTAATGTATGGCTGTGAGAGTTGGACTATAAGGAAGGCTGAGCGCCAAAGAATAGATTCTTTTGAACTATGGTGCTGGAGAAGACTCTTGAGAGACCCTTGAACTGCAAAGAGATCAAATCATTCAATCCTACAAGAAATCAACCCTAACTGTTCCCTGGAAGGCCAGATCCTGAAGTTGAAGCTCAAATACTTTGGCCACCAAATGAGAAGGGAGCACTCACTGGAGAAGACCCTGACGCTGGGAAAGATTGAAGGTCAAAGAAGATGGGAACAGCAAAGGATGAGATGGTTAGACAGTGTCATCGATGCAATGAACATGAAATTGAGCAGAGGACAGCAGAAGACAGGAGGGCCTGGCATGATGTGGTCCATGGGGTCGCGAAGAGTCAGACTCAACTGTGCGACTGAACAACAACAACAAATACTGAGTGTATAAGCCTGTCAGAGTGGAGTTTGGAGTTTGAGAGATGGTTTGTGGCACCAAGCTTTGCCAGTTATATTTACAAGTTCCTTTCTTCAGCAGCTGTTCAAAATAACCAGAAACCTATTTTGTTCTCTATTAAATAAGTCATTTCTGTTTAAACTTATCCCAGCAATCAGTACAGTCCTTCCTCAGGGCCACATAGTCCTCTGAAGTGCCCAGACCCTAGGTCATACCACCAAAAGAGAGAGAATTGGAATTTTTAATTCCTGGTGGCAGCAGAAAACTACCAAGTTTATATACACAGAGAGTGTTTAAAGGTAAAACCGCTTCCTCAAATAGCAAGCACCTCACACCCCTGACCATCCTCATCGCTCTCCTCTGCACCCGCTCCATTCTGTCCACATCCTTTTGGAAGGGAGGCCTCCAGAACTGCACACAAGACTCCAGGTGCAGCCTGACCGATGCAGTGTACAGCGGGACGATGACATCTTGTGATTTGGATGTTATGCCTCTATTGACACAGCCCAAATAGGAGCACAGTTTAATAAGTCCAGTTCTTCCTCTGCAGCTGCAGTGACAACAACCGCCTTTCCATCTGTTCCTGCCTACACCAAGTCCTAGAGTGGACTGCTGGTGGCGGAAAGTGCCATCTAGTCACAGTAGACGTATGGTGACCCTGTAGGGTTTTCAAGGCAAGAGACAATCAGAGGTGGTTTACCATTGCCTGCCTCTGCAGAGCAACCCCGGACTTTCTTGGTGATCTCCCATCTACATACTAACCAGGGCTCATCTTGCTTAGCTTCTGAGATCTGATGTAACTTGGGCTAGCCTGGGCCATTTGGGTCAAGGCAAGAGACATTCAGAGGTGGTTTGCCATTGCCTGTCACTGCATAGCAGCCCTGGACTTCCTTGGTGGTCTCCCATCCAAATACTAACCAGGGCCAATCCTGCTTAGCTTTTGAGATCTGATTAAAGGGGTTAGCCTGGGCCATCCAGGTCAAGGCAAGAGACATTGAGAGGTGGTTTGAGTGGGGAATCAAACTCGGTTCTCCCAAATTAAAGTCCGTGCACTTAACCACTACACCAAACTGGTAGCTTGTGGCCAAAGCACTAAGGAGGTTTGCTGGGTATCTTGGGATACTTGGCTGGCTGGGTCAAAGCTTTCTTTCCATTCCTCCCCTGGTCACCAGCTGAGCATTGGTGGCGGCCACAGCGCTCACTGCTGGGCTTGATTGGTGGGACATGACCCGATGCTGGTCTTGCCCTCCCCCTCCCTCCCCCCGTTCAGAGCTTATGAAGAGGCTTCTCAGAGAGTTACCAGACAAGTGTGTTTTCCCCCATGACTTTTCCCCAGCGATCTGAGACTAGTGACCTCATATCGCTAGACTCACACCGCTTGTAAAAAAAAATAATTAAATGTAAAACCATGAAGGGAAAAGTAATAAATGGAGCTTGCACATCAACGAATGGCAGGAGGTGCAGAGTGGGTGCGGGAGTGACCTTTGAGGGGCAGCAAAGGTGCAGGGGGTGGGAATCCAAGGGAATCTGTATGCTTTCGAATGACCTTCGACTTGGAAGCGAAACAAGGAAAATCGGCACAAAACCACTCTCAGAAAACTCGGGGAAAAGAGCAACCAGAAAGCGAACTGAGTGCCGAAGGGGAGGGGAATCAACGTAGAATGAAAAAGAAAACCCGGCGGAGATGCACAGCAAAAGCAAGGGAAGACTTGTTGTTGTTCAGTCGCACTGCCGAGTCCTACTCTTCCCATGCCCATGGACCACATCCCGCCAGGCCCTCCTGTCTTCCGTCATCCTTAATTTCATGTTCACTGTATCGATGACACTGTCCAACCATCTCATCCTTCGCCGTCCCCTTCTTCTTTGACCTTCAGTCTTTCCCAGCATCGGGGTCTTCTCCAGTGAGTGCTCCCTTCCCGTTTGGTGGCCAAAGTATTTGAGCTTCAGCTTCAGGGAAGACCCCAGCAGGTAATAGGCCACAGTCTAATGAGCATGAGCCACGCGGGGTTCTGTCAGCGTCAAGAAGGTGCCAGAGTATCTGTTGCATCAGCAGCGGTCTTCTCGAAGAAGAGAGAGAAGATTAATTGTGCTTTGGGGCTTCGACTTGCTAATGGATCTCTCCCGCCAGCCTGTCCTAAGTCAGCCATCTGTCTTGGGGTGTGAATTGACCACATGGCTCAGCTGAGGAGTCTTGACAGCTGGAGAGCCGCGGACTTTTCTCTGAGCTCTGGGATTTGCTCAGTGGCTCCACTTAAAGCAAATGCAACACAGTGTCGAGATTCTGTCCTTTAGAGAATGTGACGGGAGCTGCAAAGAATTCAGGGTGGGGTGTTTGGGCTGTAGCCGTAGGCATGAGAGCTTTGTGGCTGGGAGACAGTCTTTGAAACAGGAGGTCCCCAGATTCAGCGTGCTCATGGGCATGTTTAGAATGCTGAGAAGGTATCATAGGTGGGTTATGCTGGGTGGATTATGCGTGGGATAGAGCAGGTCGAGGAAGAAGGACTTTTCTCCCTTTCTCACAGGACAAGAACTGGGCTACATGGGAAGTCAGGGGGCCTTGCCAGCAAGTCAGGGGGCCTAGCCCCGAGACGCCCTGCTATAGCTACGGGCCTGCTCAGAATGCCTGGACGTTGGGAGGCCTTACATCACTCTATGTGTGGACAGACGTTATCTCCTTGAGTGGGACGCCGCCCTTTGTCTTAACCTGGGAGCTACCCTCTGACCCCTCCCCTCTCTCTGTCTCTCTCCCTTTGTCCTCTCTCTCTCTCCTCACATGGCCTTCCATGGAGACACATGTCTCTGCAGGTCTTTCCTGTAGAAAACAATGCCCTCATACTCCCACTCACATGATGCCAGACAAGCTCGCCCTTTGTGATAGGAAAAGTCCGCTTCAGATGAGGGTTCTTTCTCTTCTTTCGATCGCAACCTGAATGTGAACTCGATCTACTCGAATAAATGTAAGTTTGCCTTCTTTGCAATATCCTTCTTGGGAGATTTATTTACCGCACTCACTATCACGCTTCTATGACTGGGCAAAACTCTGCTGTATCAATCAAGCGTCCCAATACTGGCATGGATAGAACTTTAATTCCACCACCAGTTTTCATAGATGTGAAGTTCGGTATCGTTCCCAGCATCATCTTGCTTGCTTGGTGTTTCTGCGATACTGAAACCCCTTCTCCGAGCCCGTCCTCTTCTCTTGGACATTCAATGGAGTTAGGGTCGCCAATGTTGGAAGGATGTTGACAAGCTTGAGCATGTCCAGAAGAGGGCAACCAGGATGGTGAGAAGGTTTGAATCCAAGTCTTATGAGGAAAGGCTGAAAGAGTTGGGTATATTTAGCCTGGGAAAGAGAAGGCTTAGAGGGGACATGATGGCAGTCTTCAAGTATTTGAAGGACTGTCATGTAGAAGATGGAGCAGATCTATTCTCTCTTGCTCCAGATTGCAAGATTAGATCTAAGGGGTGGAAATTACAAGGGAATCGTTACTGGCTAGATATCAGGAGAAACTTCCTCACTGTAAGAGTGGTTGAGCAGTGGAGGGGGTGCCTCGGGAGGGGGTGGATGCTCCTTCCCTGGACGTTTTCAAGAGGAGGCTGGACGACCATCTTTCGGGTATGTTGTAGGTATGTAGGGCTATCTTTCGGCTATGCTCCCGCAGAGTGCAGGGGGTTGGACTAGATGACCTGCAAGGTCCCTTCCAACTCTAACATTCTATGATTCTATGTTCAGGTGGGGCCTGGAGCTCTCCAGGAATTACAATCAATCCCCAGGCTACAGAGATCAGTTCCCCTGGTGGGCTCTGTGCCCCAGCTGAGCTTTTCCCCCTCCCCAAACTGTGCCGTCTCCAAGCTTGGCCCCCATATCTCCAGGAATTTCTCAATTTGCACACGGCTGACCTAGCTCAACATACATCATGCGAAATGCCGGCCTGGGTGAATCACAAGCCGGAATTAAGATCACTGGGGGAAAGATCAACAACCTCAGATATGCAGATGATACCATTCTATTGGCAGAAAGTGAAGAGGACCTCAAGAGCCTCTTGCTGATGACAAAGGAGACTGCAAAAGTTGGTTTGAAACTCAGCATCAAAAAAGCTAAGATCATGGCATCCGGCCCCATCACTCCTTGGCAAACAGAAGGGGAAGTCGTGGTTGCAGTGACAGAATTCACTTTCCTGGGATCCCAGATCACTGCTGACAGCGACTGCAGCCATGAAATTAAAAGACTCCTGCTCCTGGGGAGGAAAGCGATGGCAAACCTAAACAGCATGATAAAAAGTAGAGACATCACCCTGCCAACAAAAGTCCGCATGGTCAAAGCAATGGTATTCCCAGTAGTCATGTATGGCTGCGAGAGTTGGACCATAAGGAAAGCCGAGCACTGAAGAATGGATGTTTTTGAATTATGGTGCTGGAGAAGACTCTTGAGAGTCCCTTGGACTGCAAGAAGATCGAATCAGTCAATCCTAAAAGAAATGAACCCTGGCTGTTCCCTGGAAGGCCAGATATGGAAGCTGAAGCTCAAATACTTTGGCCACCCAATGAGAAGGGAGCGCTCACTGGAGAAGACCCCAATGCTGGGAAAGACTGAAGGTCAAAGAAGAAGGGGATGGCAAAGGACGAGATGGTTAGACAGTGTCATCGATGCCACGAACATGAAATTAAGCAAACTCTGGAGCACGACAGAAGACAGGAGGGTCTGGTGGTCACGAAGAGTCCATGATGTGGTCCATGGGGTCGCGAAGAGTTAGACTCGACTGTGCAACTGAACAACAACAACAGACCCTGCTCAAGCTCAAGACCTTCTCAAAGAATGTCGACACCCATTTCTGTCTGCCTGCCTCCCAGCATCTAGGATTCGAGGCACTAACAGGTTTTCTTGGAATCAGCCATGGTATTATCCAGGGCTATTTTGGGGCAGGAACACACAGGAACAGAGTTCTGGCTGGCTCCTGAGTTGGCCACACCCAGCAGGAACTCATTAGCATAATAGGCCACACCCAACAGGAGAAACTCATTAGGATTGGCTCCATGAGGGGTGTGTGGCCTAACATGCAAAGGAGTTCCCGCTACAAAGAAAGCCCTGGGGTTTTGACAACAAACAAGGTCAACAGAAGTAGAAGCAAAAGGTGGGTGTGGCTGGATGACCACACTGCTGGTAACATGGGGGTGTGGCCTGATATGCTAATGAGTTTCTGCTGTTGGGTATGGCCTATTATGCTAATGAGTTCCTGCTGGGCTTTTTCTACAAGAAAAGCTCTGGTATTATCTATTCAGTTGCTCTGAGGCTGAAAAGGAAGAAAAGGATGCACACATGTTGATCGAAGGAAGGAAGGAATGAAAGCCGAAACTGGGGGGGGGAGAAAGAGGAGAAATTGGCTTTGCCTCTGTGATCTTTTTCGTGAGACATCTGAAAATCTGGTTGACATTTGCTATTTGAGCGGCTGAGTGTAATTCAGGGGACTCCCTCATCACGGCCGGTATCATTAGCACTCCCTGACGAACACTCATCTGTCCCCCCTCTCCTGTAACATTTTTCAGGACAGATTGTGACGATGAGTGCACAGGAAATTAAATTTCTATCGTCCCCCTTTTTATGAATGATGATGACGAATAGTCATAAAAATGGGGCCAGGAAGCAAAGCAGGGAGGCTGTGAATAGTCTCCCGTTTCGATTTCGAGGCGAAAATCCTTGAGAAATTTCCTTTCCCGAATGCTTTGGTGGCGAGAAAAAGTCACTCTTTCTCCGTCCTGTTTCATGTCGTCGCTGTTTTTTAAAAATTTACGGCTTATTTCGCCTTTCCGGGATAGCCTCGTGGGTGATTCTAGCCAATCGGGGATCATGCAGAGAAGGAGATGGTATCGATACACTGTGGCCAATCAGGTCCTTCTATGTGATGATGAAGAGAAGAAGAAGAGAAGGGATTGGATATATACCCTGCCCTTCAATCGGAGGCTTGGAGGGGCTTACAATCTCCTTCCCTTCCCCTCCCCATAACAGACACCCTGTGAGGTAGGTGGGGCTGAGAGAGCTCTGACAGAAACTGCTCTTTTTCAAGAACAGCTCTGCCAGAACTATGGCTTGCCCAAGGTCACCCAGCAGGCTTCATGTGGAGAGTGAGGGATAAAACCTGGTTCTCCAGATTAGAATCCGCTGCTCTTAACTCCAACACCAAACTGGAGAAGAGCTGTGTTTATACCCTGCCCTTCACTCAAAGTCTCATAGCAGCTTATAATCACCTTCCCTTCCCCACAACAGACGCCCTGTGAGATAGGTGGGACTGAGAGAGCTCTGAGAGAACTGCTCTCGAGAGAACAGCTCCGAGAGAACTGGGACTGACCCAAGGTCACGCCAGCAGCTGCATGTGGAGGAGTGGGGAATCAAACCCCGTTCTCCAGATTAGAGTCCGCTGCTCTTAACCAGTACACCATGGAGTACAAAATCACGGAGCACAAAGCCAAGAGAGAGACAGAATATACAAAATGGTCAATTTGCCTCCAAGAGACCTTAAGATTAAAAAATAGATTCTTTGAAGCTTTAGAAAGCGAGTTGCTCTTTTAAAGGCCAGTGATCAATTGAAGAGAATGGCTTGATGCATCATTTCCAGAAGTGAAGGCCAAAGAGGAGACGAGAGGGTTACAACCTCTGCCTATGCTTCAGACAGCTGGAGGGGGAGTTTGGAGGACTGAATGCTTATGGGGGCACCCCCACATTGCCAAAGGTCTAAGGCAAGGGTGTAAAACATGCGGCCCGGGCGCCAGATCAGGTTCTATCAGGCCTGCAGTGGAACTGGCTGTCTTCTGCTTCTTCTTCCAGTTCTGCTGCTGCTGCGTCATCGTAGGTCTGTGGCTTACAGATACACACCTGAACAGCATACTCAAGATTCACTACCACAGGAGGTGGTGGCAGCTACAAGCATGGACGGCTTCAAGAGGGAATTAGATAAGCATATGGAGCAGAAGTCCATTAGTGGCTATTAGCCACAAGGTATAGATGGGAACTCTCAGTCTGGGGCAAGTGATGCTCTTGGTGCCTGGGGGGGGCAACAGTGGGAGGGCTTCTGGTGTCCTGGCCCCACTGGTGGACCTCCTGATGGCCCCTAGTATTTTTGGCCACTGTGTGACGTGTTGGACTGGATGAGCCATTGGCCTCATCCAACATTGGCTTCTCTTATGTTCTTATATCTGGGGCAAGTGATGCTCTGCATTCTTGGTGCTTGGGGGGGGCAGCAGTGGGAGGGCTTCTGGTGTCCTGGCCCCACTGCTGGACCTCCTGATGGCCCCTGGTATTTTTGGCCAGTGTGTGACAGAGTCTGCATTTCTGGATTGGCAGTTGATGGCAGCCGTTTTCCCCTTCTCCTGGGGGGACGGTCTGCAGACCAGCAGGTAGAGAGGAAGGGCGATCGTACGCTCTTCCCCAGGGTTCAGGATGAGCCCTGAGTCAGGGGGCGCTGAGGTTCGCCACCCCCCCGGCTTTTAGCCTGGGGGTGGGGGCGTCCTTTTGCCCCGACGGTCTCTCTGCTGTGTTCCAGTAATGGCCGAGGCTTTGCGTACGGGAAACCAAGCGGATGGTATTTTTGGTCACTGTTTGACAGAGTGTTGGACTAGATGGGCCATTGGCCTGATCCAACACTGGCTTCTCTTATGTTCTTACGTTCTGTTATGTTCTTATGTTCAACAGCACAGACATTCTGATGCAATAATTCAGAGCAAGAGGTGTCAGTTATCAGACACTGTTAAATAAACAAAATATTGCAAGAGCGTGAATGTTTTCAGCATGTTTTTATTTTAAGTAAAAAAAAACTCAAACCTTTTGTGTTTGTGTCCTTTGTAAAGTTGATCTCTCCGCTCCCTGGCATTACATTTTATGACATACATGACCCGGCCCAACATGTCAGATGTGGTCATCCTAACAAATGAGTTCAACACCCCTGGTCTAAGGGACAGTGGGGGGGGGGCGAACAAGAAGGGGCAACAACTGGACGTCAAGATTGGCAGCTTTTGTCCTGGGAGCAGAGAGAGAGAGTCAAAGGTCTACTTGCGAGCAAGGAGCAAGGAGTGGGGGGTGCATTTATTTATTTAATTTACTAATTGCTAACGGGCTATTGATCGCTATGAATGTGCTAATGCCAGGCTCTGGGCGACATCCAACAGTCATAGGAACACGTCTAAGAGGAATTAAAAACATAAATAGCACATTTCAAAAGGAGGTCAGAGGGCGAATACTAATTAGTCCAGTTTCAAACTTCTGGCACATTGGGACTCTATTCTGCCATGAAGTTTGCTGAGCAGCTTTGCACCAGTCAGCCTACCTAAAAGGGTCATCGTTATGAGGCTTAACGGGGGAACGAGAGACCCATGGGGAGGGCCCATGGCTCAGTGGCAGAGCCTCTGCTTGGCATGTGGAAGTTCCCAGGTTCAGTCTCCGGCATCTCCAGTTAAAAAGGACCAGGCAGTAGGCAGTGTGAAAGACCTCAGCCTGAGACCCTGGAGAGCCATGAAGTGGGGCTGTAGCTCAGTGGCAGAGCCTCTGCTTGGCTTGCAGAAGGTCCTAGGTTCAATCCCCGGCATTTCCAGTTAAAAAGGACCAGGCAGCAGGTGATGTGAAAGACCTCTGCCTGAGACCCTGGAGAGCCATGAAGTGGGGCTGTAGCTCAGTGGCAGAGCCTCTGCTTGGCATGCAGAAGGTCCTAGGTTCAATCCCCGACATCTCCAGTTAAAAGGACCAGGCAGTAGGCGATGTGAAAGACCTCAGCCTGAGACCCTGGAGAGCCATGAAGTGGGGCTGTAGCTCAATGGGAGAGCATCTGCTTGGCATGCAGAAGGTCCCTGGTCCAATCCTCAGCACCTCCAGTTAAAAGGACCAGGCAGTAGGTGATGGGAAAGACCTCTGCCTGAGACCCTGGAGAGCCATCAAGTGGGGCTGTGGCTCAATGGTAGAGCCTCTGCTTGGCATGCGGAAGTTCCCAGGTCCAATCCCCGGCATCTCCAGTTAAAAAGGACCAGGCAGTAGATGATGGGAAAGACCTCCGCCTGAGACCCTGGGGATCTGCTGCCAGCCTGAGTAGACAATACTGATCTAGATGGACCAAGGGCCTCCCTCAGTAGAAGGCCGCCTCATGTGTTTATGTATGTAAATGTGGGTACCAGCCTGGGACTCCCCAGATCTGCATTCAACCACGTCTGGGTCAGGGCCATTATTTTGCAGTGTGGAGCCAAAGACATTCTCTCCATGCCGTTTGATCTCCGATGCCTGTTTTGTCCATGGAAACTATCCCCCGGCGGTGAAGTCAGCAGATGATCAAAAGTCCTTGGACTCTCTTTTTTATGGGCAGGAACGTGAGATTTAAAAAAGAAGAAGAAAAGAAATCCTCTTTTTCTCCCAGGAGAACACATTTTTCTTCCACACATATATTGCTAAGCTTTCTGAGACTGCTGGGGAGTGCGGGTTGTTGCTAGGATACGGAGATGCTAATGAAGTCCAGGAGAGAATGAACGGGCCTTCCTGGTATTCGTGACAGGAGCTTGAAGACTCCTTTTCTATCCTGGCCTGATTCAACCAAAGCTCAGATCCGTGCCCAGATCCATTAGTTCCAGCTTTAGGGATCTGGATGTCAAACTCAACTGCCTGTCATCGAGCTAGGATTGCTGACCGCCAAGTGAGGTCCCGTAGATCTCCCAGAATGACAGCTGTTCTCCAGACAGTAGAGATGGGATCCCCCGGGGAACCTGGAAATTGTATCAGTCCTCTCTAGGAATCATTAGAAACTCTATGGTAAAATCATAGAGTTTACTAGCTTTTCCTAGAGAAGACTGACGTCACTTCCAAGTTTCCCCCAGAAGTGATGTCATGACGTTGCTGCCAGTGGCCCCCTCCCCTGTGTCCCCACCCCTCTCCACCTTCCCCTAGACCCAATCTTGATGTGACTCACACTTTCCTCTCTGAGTGAGCCTCTCTACAGCTGAGGACCAAGAACACCACTTGAAACCTGTTCTGGGATTCTCTTGCTTACTTCTGACCGGCAGTTTCCTCTTCCTTTCCATTCTTGCATTTAATTTGGCATCTGTGGGGGAAGGGGAAGAAGAAGAAGAAGAAGAAGAAGAAGAAGAAGAAGAAGAAGAAGAAGAAGAGGAGGAGGAGGAGGAGGAGGAGGAGGAGGAGGAGGAGGAGCAGATTGGATTTATACCCTGCCCTTCACTTGGAGTCTCAGAGCGACGTATAAATTCCTTCCCCTTTCCTTCCCCACCACAGACAACCCTGCGAGGTAGGTGGGGCTGAGAGAGCTCTTTTGAGAACTGCTCATGAAGGAACAGCTCTGTGAGAACTGTGGCTTGCTCAAGGTCACCCAGCAGCTGCCTGTGGAGGAGTGAGGAACCCAGTTCTCCCAGATTAGAGTGTGTGCTCCTTTAATTGTAAGATATGGTTATTTTACCTTGTTTTTATCTGTTTTATATGTTTTGGCACATGGTGCCCAGAATTGTGAGCCGCCCTGAGCCCGTCCGCAGGGAGGGCGGGATAGAAATTTAACAAATACATAAATAAACGGGAAATCCGTCGTAATCCCAGGAGATCTCCAGCTCCAACCTGGAGGCTGGCAACCTGAGATCAAGCCCATTGCGTCCTTCCCCTCGCTTCCTTCAATAACTCAAAAAGATACCTTTTGCGAACCTTCGGCAATACGAATATTTCAAATATATACGACGGTGTTCTTCTAAAATGCAGACAGATGTCCCAATCCACCCTGGGAGATCAACAGGAACAAGCTTCTTGAGCGCATGGCTGGTGTGGAGGGAGGCGCACAGTGGTTGTGCATATTCATGCACGTCATGTTCCGAGAAGAGGGGACGTTCCCCAGTTGTCATCTGTGTTCATCGCACCCAGAGTTCAGCTTCAACAGCCTTCCAGTTTAACCTAAAGAGCTTCTCCAATTTATTTCCCATTGGGCACAAGCAGAGTTTGCCACAGTTTCAGTTACATCTCCCCCCCCACACACACTCCTCAAGAGTTACCAAGGCACATGAGGACACGTCCACCTCGCAGTGCAAAAAGGGAATCTGCTGGTGATTGGAGGATTATCTCAGGGCTTCTCTTTGTGTGGCTTTAATCAATGCGCAAATGTGCCAGGGTCAGTCGGTAAACTTGGAAGGGACAATTGCATTCCAGGGTCTGGGGGAAACAAGGCGAGCGGAGCAGATAACCGCTGCATTTGTGCCACTCGGTGCAATTCGGAAACCCGACACTTGAAACACGTCATAGTCACGATCTATTTTTGCAGGGCCATTGGTGGCCGCAGCTAGTCCAGGGGGTTGATCATTCCTGATCTTGCAAATGCTAAAATAAATAACAAAGCCCAAGATGAGACTCTGGGTTTTCTTTTGGTCAATGGGATGAAACGTTAAGGAGTTAGGCTCTAATGGGGGGCGAGGAGGAAACAGGTGCGTGCCTCCATCAGCCGGGCCTCTCATCCCACTCCAGTTTGCGCTCCGCTTCCCTTGTCTGTCTCTCATCTTCCTCCCATTACGTTGTCTTTGATCTGAATGTGCTGGTTGCGTAATTGCTTTTCTTCTCCTTCAAAGGGAGCGGAGAGAGCGGCCTCCCTCCCTCCTGTCTGCTTCATGCCTTCGGAAAGGGAAACCCACCCCGCGTCTTCTAGAATGGCTCATCGACGTGGAACCGGGCCCATAGGCGGAAAACTTTTATCGGGGGGGACGGGACCCACCCACTTCGCAGACTTTTTTTAAAAAATCAAGTGTCCCAGTGTTCCCTCCAAGCTGTGCGCATGAGCAGCCACTCATGAACACAGTAAGAAGAAGAAGAGATTGGATTTATAACACGCCCTTCGCTACCCAAAGGAGTCTCAGAGAGGCTTACAATCTCCTTTCCCTTCCCCTCCCCACAACAGACACCCTGGGAGATAGGTGGGGCTGAGAGAGCTCTTTCCAGAACTGTCCTTGAGAGAACAGCTCTGACAGAACTTATGGCTGACCCAAAGTCACACCAGCAGATGCATGTGGAGAAGTGGGGAATCAAACCTGGTTCTCCCAGGTTAGAGTCCACGCTCTTAACCACTACACCAAACTGGCTCTCACACCAAATTGGCTCTCTGGAAGCCCTGCTCAGCAGTAACCTGGAGCCGCATAGGGTCTTACGCTGCCCTTTGCCCGTTTGAAGATTACGGCAGTTATATTCATCTCAGGATGTGAACTGGTTCGCTCAGTAGAGGGGGGAAATTGGAGGGAACATTGATCAGGACTCTTCAGTCCTGCTACCTGCTAATTCTGTCTAGTTAATTGCATAGAGAATTCACAGTTGGAAGATTTTTGACAGGATTCACACCTTTTTACCTCAACTCCTTCCTTTTTCACACAGAGAATTTACAACTGAAAGACTGGTGACAGATTTCCCACCAACCCGGATAGCTGACTGGAGGGGCATGACAAATGATTGATGGGGCCCGGCCTCCTTTTGCCCCACCGTGGCTATGGGCCGGCCTGGAATGATGATCGATTTACATTGAAAATGTATTTCTTCATATATGATAATTTCTTACTTGGACTCAAGGAGGATTATACAGACTGAGTCAATACAGTCGACAGGATGGGACATTCAATAAACAATAAAATTACGACAGTTATATTCATCTCAGGATGTGAACTGCTTCGCTCGGGGATGGGGGAATTAGAGGGAACATTGATCAGGACTCTTCAGCCCTACTACCTGCTAATTCTGTCCTAGTCGACTGCATAGCGAATCCACATTTGGAAGATTTTTGACAGGATTCTCACCCTTTTACTTCAACTCCTTCCTTTTTCACACAGAGAATTTACAACTGAAAGACTAGTGACAGATTTCACACCAACCCGGATAGCTGATCGGAGGGGCATGACAAATGATTGATGGGGCCCGCCCCCCTTTTGCCCCACCATGGCTACGGGCCTGCCTGGAATGATGATCGATGAATGCTGAAAATATGTTTATTTATATACATTATTTAGAGTCCATCTTTCTCACCTGAACTCAAGGAGGATTATACAGACTGAGTCAATACAGTCGACAGGATGGGACGTTCAATATACAATAAAATAGGATCTATATCTATCTACATATCTTCTATCTATCATCTACGTGTTTATTTACTTTTATCCCACTGGAACCCCAACGGGGACATAAAGTGGCATGCGTTGTTCCCCTTTCCTTCATTTTATCCTCACAACAACCCTGCAGGGTAGGTTGGGCTATGCATGCCAATCCAATTCATCTGAAAACCAACCAGAAATCCTTAAAAAAAAAACCAGAATGGAAGCAAAGTGTCAGTGTTAACATGTCACATTAAATGATGCAACAGTTACACAATAGGATCCAATTTAGGGCAAGCTATATACCATGTGGCATAGACCACAGCTCCCCATAATTTATCCAAATAACTTTGTGAAGACTTTTGTACCGTGATACCCTACTTCCTGCATAGAAAAGCCCTCTTGAATAATTCAGTTTTGCATTCTTTGTGGAAGGGCAGGAGATCGCAGGCGTTTCCACAAGGTGGGGGCCACAACCAGGAAGGCACCTGCAAGGGCAGTTGTCGATTTTGCCCATTTGGATCAGACCAGTAGTCCTTCTAGTCCAGCATCCTAAGAACATAGGAAGAGCCCTGCTGGATCAGACCGGTGGTCCATCTAGTCCAGCATCCTAAGCGCATAAGAAGAGCCCTGCTGGCTCAGACCAGTGGTCCATCTAGTCCAGCATCCTAAGAACATCAGAAGAGCTCTACTGGATGACCAGTGGTCCATCTAGTCCAGCATCCTAAGAGCCTAAGAAGAACCCTGCTGGCTCAGACCAGTGGTCCATCTAGTCCAGCATCCCAAGAACATAAGAAGAGCCCTGCTGAATCAGACCAGTAGTCCTTCTAGTCCAGCATTCTAAGAACATCAGAAGAGCCCTGCTGGATCAGACCAGTGGTCCTTCTAGTCCAGCATTCTAAGAACATCAGAAGAGCCCTGCTGGATCAGACCAGTGCTCCTTCTAGTCCAGCATTCTAAGAACATCAGAAGAGCCCTGCTGGATCAGACCAGTGGTCCTTCTAGTCCAGCATTCTAAGAACATCAGAAGAGCCCTGCTGGGTCAGACCAGTGGTCCTTCTAGTCCAGCATTCTAAGAACATCAGAAGAGCCCTGCTGGATCAGACCGGTGGTCCTTCTAGTCCAACATTCTAAGAACATCAGAAGAGCCCCTCTGTATCAGACCGGTGCTCCATCTAGTTCAGCATCCTATGAACATAAGAAAAGCCCTGCTGGATCAGACCAGTGGTCCATCTACTCCAGCATCTTGTCCCACGCAGTGGCCAACCAGTTCCTCTGGAGGGCCAACAACAAGGCATTGAAGCCGAGGCCTTCCCCTGAGGTTGCCTCCTGGCTCTGGGGTTCAGAGGATCAGTGCCTCTGAAGGTGGCTGGTAGCCATTGATAGACCGATCCTCCAGGAATCGATCTAATCCCCTTTGAAAGCTGTCGTTTCCTGTGCCCATCCCTACATCCTCTTCCGCGTCTCAAAATGGCCACATGAGCATGGGTTGTTATGACCTGAGATGGTGTCAAGGGCCCAAATGGTGCTAAACACTCTGGGATCTGAAGCCGGAGAGCAGAAACACAATCCTGCCATCACCTCTGAGCCGCTGAGCCTCTCATTCGTCCCTCCGCTTTCACGGGCTCAGCACCTCCCAAAGCTGAGTCTCATAAACATCCCGCTCTGAGATATTGCAGGCCCGTGACTGCTGTTTGAACTCCCGTTTCAAAACCCGTCTGTTGAACGCTCTCGGAGATAAGACGAGGCCCAGCTTGGAGTCTTCATTTTTTTGGGGGGGCTTTTATCCGCTCACATCTGTTTATCTTTAATGCAATCTGTTCTCCACGTTGCAGCGGCCCTGGCCTTTAATGGCAGGGGAGACCTAGCAGCGGAGATGGAAAGGCGAGAGGGGCGTAGAAAGAAGGCGGCTCACCAAGTCCAGGGAGCAAGGAGCTCTTTAGTGGTGCTTGGGAAACACGTCCTGTCCAGGAGACTCGGGAACACATTTGGCCAAGCGTCGATCCGATTACCACGTCATATAGAATCACCGGGCGTGATGTGGTCCACGGGGTCGGGAAGAAGAGACTGGATTTATACCCCGCCCTTCACTTGGAGTCTCAGAGCGGCTTACAGACTCCTTTCCCTTCCCCTCCCCACAACAGACAGAAGAAGAAGAGATTGGATTGATACCCCGCTCTTCACTACCCAAACAAGTCTCAGAGCGGCTTACAAACTCCTTTCCCTTCCCCTCCCCACAACAGACAGAAGAAGAAGAGATTGGATTTATACCCCACTCTTCACTACCCAAACAAGTCTCAGAGCGGCTTACAAACTCCTTTCCCTTCCCCTCCCCACAACAGACAGAAGAAGAAGAGATTGGATTTATACCCCACTCTTCACTACCCTAAGAAGTCTCAGAGCGGCTCACAAACTCCTTTCCCTTCCCCTCCCCACAACAGACAGAAGAAGAAGAGATTGGATTTATACCCTGCCCTTCACTACCCAAAGAAATCTCAGAGCGGCTTACAGACTCCTTTCCCTTCCCCTCCCCACAACAGACAGAAGAAGAAGAGATTGGATTTATACCCTGCCCTTCACTACCCAAAGAAGTCTCAGAGCGGCTTACAGACTCCTTTCCCTCCCCCTCCCCACAACAGACACCCCGGGAGGTAGGCGGGGCTGAGAGAGCTCTGACAGAAACTCCTCTCTTTCAGGAACAGCTGTGCCAGAGCTTGTGACTGACCCAAGGTCACATCAGCAGGTGCAAGTGGAGGAGTGGGGGAATCAAACCCGGTTCTTCCAGATTAGAGTCTGTACACTTAACCACTACGCCAAACTGAGAAGAGTCGGACTTGACTGTGTGACTGAACGACAACACAGAGTTGCCAACTCTACGTCAGGAAATTCCTGGAAATGTGGGGTTGGAGCCTGGGGAGGGCAGGATTTGGGGAGGGGAGAGACCCTAAAGTGGTATAATGGCAGAGAGTCCACCTTCCAAGCCACCATTTTCTCCAGGGGAACTGATCTTGGCCATCTGGAGATTAGTTGCAATTGTGGGTCATCTGCAGGTGCCACCTGGAGGCTGGCAACCCCAAGGCTGTGTGAGAAACATAAAACTCTTCATAAAATCTGGAACCATCCTCATAGCCATCTAGTCCAGATAGGGTTGCCAACCTCCAGGTGGCGACTGGAGACCAAAGGCAGTCTCTGTCAAGAGCTCTCTCAGCCCCACCTACCTCTGTTGTGGGGAGGGTGTCTGTTGTGGGGAGGGAGAGGGAAAGGAGATTGGAAGCTGCTCTGAGACTCCGAGTGAAGGGCGGGGTATAAATCCAATCTCCTCCTCCTCCTCCTCCTCCTCCTCCTCCTCCTCCTCCTCCTCCTCCTCCTCCTCTTCTTCTTCTTCTTCTTCTTCTTCTTCTTCTTCTTCTTCTTCTTCTTCTTCTTCTTCTTCTTCTTCTTCTAAGCCAGCTGTGACTTGAGGTCACTTTCTACCACCAAGAGCCAATGATACGTCATCTTCCAGATGTCCAGGCTGTTTCCTGCCCACCCTCACCCGGATGACCCAGGCTAGCCCAACCACATCGGATCTCAGAAGCTAAGCAGGGTCGGCCCTGGTTAGTGCTTAGATGGACTGCCAGGAGATTGGATCAGACAATCCTAAAAGAAATCAACCCTGACTGTTCCTTGGAAGGCCGGATACTGAAGCTGAAGTACTTTGGCCACCAAATTAGAAGGGAGCACTCCCTGGAGAAGAAGACTCCAATGCTGGGAAAGACTGAAGGTCAAAGAAGAAGGGGACGGCAAAGGATGAGATGGTTAGACAGTGTCACCGATGCAACCAACATGAAGTTGAGCAGACTCCGGAGCACGACGGAAGACGGGAGGGCCCGGTGTGATCTGGTCCATGGGGTCTCAATGAGTCGGACTCGACTGTGAGACTGAACGACAACCACCACCCCATTGAAATCCCTCCTCTCCTCCAGGCTACATCACCGAAATCTCCAGGTATTTCCCAATCTGGAGCCGGCAACCCTATCCTGGAGATCTCCTGGAATTACAATTGATGTCCTGAAGAGAACAGCCTTCTCAGAGGGTGGACTGTATGGCATTATACCCTGCTGAGGACCCCCTTCCCCAACCCCTCCTTCCGCAGACCCAACTCCCAGTTTTCCAGGAATTTCCCCACCTGGAGTTGGCTACCCTAGGTCTAACCCCCTCCTCAATGCAATGGGCTCACCAGCCTCTCTTGGAAGACTTCCAGAAGAGGCAGCCTGACTCCGCCCACAGCTATTAATTAAGGCATTAAAACCTTGATATTCTGCCTGTCCTTGTGGTTCAAGGCAATGGAATGGCTCCATTGTGGAAGTGCTCGTACCGAAGAAGAAGAAGAAGAAGAAGAAGAAGAAGAAGAAGAAGAAGAAGAAGAAGAAGAAGAAGAAGAAGAAGAAGAAGATTGGATTTATACCCCACCCTTCACTCAGAGTCTCAGAGCGGCTTACAATCTCCTTTCTCTTCCCTTCCCCTCCCCACAACAGACAACCTGTGAGGTTGGCTGGGCTGAGAGAGCTCTGACAGAAACTGCTCATGAGAGGAGGAGGAGGAGAAGAAGAGATTGGATTTATACCCCACCCTTCACTACCCAAAGGAATCTCAGAGCGGCTTACAATCTCCTTTCCCTTCCCCTCCCCACAACAGACACCCTGTGGGGTAGGTGAGGTTAAGAGAGCTCTCTCTCAGCCTCAGCTCCGAGAGAACAGCTCTGAGAGAACTTGTAACTGACCCAAGGCCACACCAGCAGCTGCATTTGGAGGAGGGGGGGAATCAAACCTGGTATCTCCCCGATTAGAGTCTGCACTCTTAACCACTACACCAAACTGGCTCAGTGGTATGTCTATCGCGGTTCTCCAATGTAGTGCCCATGAGCACCATGGTGCCCCTGACACCTTTCCAGGTCCCTGTCAAGTGCTTTTATAAAGTGGGAGGGGCCAGGTGGGGTTCTAGCCCAATAGGGCTACTGATTGGCCACTGGAGATCTGATTGGCTGTGGGAATTAAAGTGACATTGTTTGGGTGGCAGCTACCACTGCACTCCTTCACAGTGAGAATCAGTTTGGTGTAGTGGTTAAGTGCGCGGACTCTAATCTGGGAGAACCAGGTTTGATTCCCCACTCCTCCACTTGCACCTGCTGGATGACCTTGGGCAAGCCACAGTTCTGTCAGAGCTGTTCTTGAAAAAAGAGCAGTTTGTGCCAAGAGCTCTCTCAGCCCTGCCTGCCTCCCAGGGGGTGTCTGTTGTGGGGAGGGGAAGGGAAAGGAGATTGGAAGCCGTTCTGAGACTCCTTTGGGTAGTGAAGGGTGGGGTATAAATCCAATCTCTCTTCTTGAGTGTTTGCTGCTCCTCCCAATCTGGTATCAAGAACAAATTTAATGAGTAGCCCTTCTACCCCTTCGTCCAGATTACTGATAAAAACATTGAAAAGTACCGGGCCCCAAAACCCGAGCCCTGCGGCACCCCGTTGGACACCTCCCTCCAATCTGATGAAACGCCACTGACCACCACTCTTTCGGTGCGATCCTCTGACCAGTTCCTTATCCACCGAACTGTCCTGTAGTCCAGCCCACAGTCTTCTAGTTTGCCCGTCAGAATGTCACGGGGAACCTGATCAAAAGCATATGGGCACAAGGCAGAGAGTTCAGCGATGCCAGGCGCATCCTAAAAGGGGAGGAGGTATTTGTGAATTCCGTGCATTGTGCAGGGGGCTGGACTTGATGACCCGGAGGTCCCTTCCAACTGATTCTAGGATCTCAATTGCAGTGACCTGGCTCTGGCCTTTCTCTCTCTCTAACCTCTTCCCCTCCCCTCCTTCTCGAACAGATGCCTCCCTCTCCCAAGTTCTCTCTCCTTGTCTGGAAAATGACTTAACAATAACCCGCGTGGTAGGTTATGCTTTCAATCCCGCACTTTACAAAGCTCCCCTTAAAAATCTCCGGGACAGGCGGAGAAAAAGGAATAAAACCGCACGGCCGGCAAATGACAGCACAGTAAATTAAACCCGACGAGGCAAAACATCTGGAGAAATGAGATTAAAGTCCCTTGAATTTTCCCCCTCTGTATTTTAACGGCGGCAGGGGCGGGTGGGCGGGTGGGGTGGGGGGGAATCTCACAGACAGAATGGCTGCTGCGACTTCTCTTCAACGAAGTTCCTTGTTTTGTAGAGGCACAGCGAGTCGGATCTCCAAAGGCCAATCGGAAGTCTCGCTGGGCAAAAGCCCTACTTTGTCCCACCCACTTTCAAGAAGAAGAAGAAGAAGAGGAGGAGGAGGAGATTGGATTTATACCCCACCCTTCACTCAGAGGAAGAGGAGGAGGAGTTGGAGAAGAGGAGGAGGAGGAGGAGCAGGAGCAGGAGGAGCAGGAGATTGGATTTATACCCCACCCTTCATTCGGAGGAGGAGGAGGAGGAGGAGATTGGATTTATACCCTGCCCTTCACTACCCGAAGGAGTCTCAGAGTGGCTCACAATCTCCTTTCCCTTCCCCTCCCCACAACAGACACCCTCTGTGAGGTCGGTAGGGCTGAGAGAGCTCTCCTGAGAACTGCTCCTGAGAGAACAGCTCTGCAGGAACTGTGGCTTGCCCAAGGTCACCCAGCAGCTGCATCTGGAGGAGTGGGGAATCAAACCTGGTTCTCCCAGATTAGAGTCTGCGCTCCTAACCACTACACCAGACTGGCTCTCAAGTACTCAGTGGGCCCCAGGAAAGTTTTGCAATATGGAATTGGCAAGCCTAGGCCTAGGAGGAAACCAAGACATTTCATTCTAGAAGATAAGAGCATGAGAGAAGCCATGTTGGATCAGACCAATGGCCCCTCCAGTCCAATGCTCTGTGTCACACAAAGGCCAAAACCCAGTTGCCATCAGTGGGGCCAGAACTCCAGAGGACCTCCCACTATTGCCCCCCAAGCACCAAGAAGACAGAGCATCACTGCCCCAGACAGAGTGTTCCCTCTATAAGAACATAAGAGAAGCCATGTTGGATCAGGCCAATGGCCCATCCAGTCCAACACTCTCTGTCATACAGTGGCCAAAATCCAGGTGCCACCAGGAGGTCCATCAGCAGGGCCAGAAATCCAGAAGCCCTCCCACTGTGCCCCCCCCAAGCACCAAGAATACTGAGCGTCACTGCCCCAGACAGATTGTTCCACATATACCTTGTGGCTAATAGCCACTGATGGACCTGCATAAGAACATAAGAGAAGCCATGTGGTATCAGGCCAATGGTCCATCCAGTCCAACACTCTGCGTCAGACAGTGGCCAAAACCCAGGGGCCATCAGCAGTTTAGTTCCCTCTAAGCTGAGTTAGTGTGAGCTAGCTCACAGTTTTTTAAGCCTCCAGCTCACAGATCTTTGTCTTAACTCAAGAAGGAGGGCTTCGGAGCAAACTGATTTATGCAGCAGCCAAATCACACACTCACAACTTTAATGCCAGTAGCTCACCAAGTAGAATTTTTGCACACAAGACTCCGCAGCTTAGAGGGAACATTGATCAGGAGGTCCAGCAGCAGGGCCAGAACTCCAGAAGCCCTCCCACTGTTGCCCCCCCCCCAAGCACCAAGAACACAGAGCACCACTGCCCCGGACATAAGAACATAAGAGAAGCCATGTTGGATCAGGCCAATGGCCCCTCTAGTCCAACACTGTGTGTCACACAGTGGCCAAAACCCAGGTGCCCTCAGGAGGTCCACCAGCGGGGCCATAAGAACATAAGAGAAGCCATGTTGGATCAGGCCAATGGCCCCTCTAGTCCAACACTCTGTGTCACACATTGGCCAAAACCCAGGTGCCCTCAGGAGGTCCACCAGCGGGGCCAGAACTCCAGAAGCCCTCGCACTGTTCCCCCCAGAGCCCCAAGAATGGTGTGGGGAAAAGAACCAGGAATGTTCCTGACTTCTGATATGGGAATATTTTAAGCGCTGTCTTCTGACAGGAACATCTAACTTCTAATTTCTAACATCAGTGCCTTTCCTCAGTTACCCATTGTGTGACAGGTGTGATTTTAAACTGAGGACCAGCTAGATAGAACAGCTATTTTTAGGCTTAAAGGCAGCCGTAGGGGAGGGGAGGTTACTGAAGAAACTGGAACGTATCCCTTTCTCCAAGCCTGTTTTTTTCTTCTTTTCTGGAGCAAATGAGGAAAAATTTTCAGGGGAGGGGAAACAACAAACCGAAGTTCCCTCAGTGCTGGGGACCTAAAACTGCCCCCCCCTTCCCGTGACTGCTTTTAAGCCTTAACAAACAGAAAAAAATTGGAAGAGATTGGATTTATATCCCATCCTTCACTTGGAGTCTCAGAGCGGCTTACGATTCCCTTCCCTTCCCCTCCCCTCAACAGACACCCTGTGAGGTAGATGGGGCTGAGAGAGCTCTGACAGAAACTGCTCTTTTTCAAGAACAGTTCTGACAGAACTATGGCTTGCCCAAGGTCATCCAGTCAGGTGCAAGTGCAGGCGTGGGGAATCAAACCCGGTTCTCCCAGATTAGAGTGTGCGCACTTAACCACGACACCAAACTGGAAGATTTGTTCATCGGCCTTCAGGGTATTTTCCCTATCGCAAATGGCCAACTTGTACAGTATCATGTGTGTGGGAGTATGAGGGCATTGTTTCTACAGGAAAGACCTGCAGAGCCAGTTTGGCGTAATAATTAGGAGTGTGGAATCTAATCTGGGAGAACCTGGTTTGATTCCCTACTCCTCCACATGCAGCTGCTGGTGTGACCTTGGGTCAGTTACAAGTTCTCTCAGAGTTGTTCTGGAAAGGGCAGTTCCCATGAGAGCTCTCTTAGCCCCCCCTAACTCACACGGTGTCTGTTGTGGGGAGGGGAAGGGAAAGGAGATTACAGGCCGCTCTGAGACTTCTTCAGGTAGTGAAGGGTGTGGTATAAATCCAATCTCCTCTCTTCTTCTTCGTCTTTTCTCCATGGAAGGCCATGTGCAGAAAGTGAGAGGACAAAGAAAGAGAGAAGAGAGGCCAGAAGGCAACTTCCAGGTGAAGACCAAGGCTAATTTCACACATGTTGGACAAAGCACTTTCAATGTGCTTTAGCAATCCTTTGCAGGTGGATTTTCCTATGTGGAGCAGGGAAATCTACTTACATACAATTGCTAAAGTACACTTAAAGTGTATTATCCAACATGTGTGAAATTAGCCAAAGAGAGGCATCCCAGTCAAGGGGATAACACCTATGCACAATTAGAGTGATGTAAGAACATAAGAACATAAGAGAAGCCAATGTTGGATCAGGTCAATGGCCCATCCAGTCCAACACTCTGTCACACAGTGGCCAAAAATACCAGGTGCCATCAGGAGGTCCACCAGTGGGGCCAGGACACTAGAAGCCCTCCCACTGTTGACCCCACAAGCACCAAGAATACAGAGCATCACTTGCCCCAGACCGAGAGTTGCTAAGAACATAAGAGAAGCCAATGTTGGATCAGGCCAATGGCCCATCCATTCCAACACTCTGTCACACAGTGGCCAAAAATAGCAGATGCCATCAGGATGTCCACCAGTGGGGCCAGGACACTAGAAGCCCTCCCACTGTTGCCACCCCCACAACCACCAAGAATACAGAGCATCATTTGCCCCAGACCGAGAGTTCCTATCTATAACTTGTGGCTAATAGCCACTGATGGACCTGTGCTCCATATGCTTATCTAATTTCCTCTTGAAGTCGTCCATGCTTGTAGCCGCCACCACCTCCTGTGGCAGTGAAATCCACGTGTCAATCACTCTTTAGGTGAAGAAGGACTTCCTTTTATCCATTCTAACCCGACTGCTCAGCAATTCCATGGAGTGCCCACACGAGTTCTTGTATTGTGAGAAAGGGAGAAAAGTACTTCTTTCTCCACCTGCTCTATCCCATGCATAATCTTATAAACCTCGATCATGTCACCCCTCAGCCGTCGTTTCTCCAAGCTGAAGAGCCCCAAGCGTTTTAACCTTTCTTCATAGGGAAGGTGTTCCATCCCTTTTATCATCCTAGTTGCCCTTCTCTGCACTTTTTCCAAAGCTATAATATCCTTTTTGAGGTGTGGTGACCAGAACTGTACACAGTACTCCAAATGAGGTCGCACCATAGATTTATACAAGGGGATAACACCTATACACAATTAGAGTGATGTAGCCTTAACAAACAGAAACAAAAATGGAAGAGAAGAAGAGATTGGATTTATCCCCCATCCTTCACTTGGAGTCAAGGCATGCTAAGTCGCTCACTTCAACAGTTTGTCTATACCATTGGACATTCCTGGGCTAGCTAAAATGAACATGATCCTCACTGGCAAATTTAGCCTTTGCTCTTCTTCTGTGTAGGACTGTTTCCAAATTGGCTTCCGGGTCCGGTGAGAACCCAGTGAATCCTACATTCAGCTGATTCTGTCTGAATTATGTGCAATTCACTGACACATGTGCCATTGACCACAATGCATCCTTTTCCTTTTGTCTGCCTGGCTGTGCACATGCACATCGATGCAGCATTGCAGAAGGGCAATCGGGAATGTGAGTGGGTTTGCGTTCATGTCGTGATCCTTTTTGCAAGGTACGTAGCCAGTGCACAGGAACGTCTACACGTCTCGGGCATGGATAGCTCAAGAAAACACCTTTTGGTGTCCTGGAGGTTCAGTTTGGTGTAGTGGTTAGGAGCTCAAACTCTAATCTGGGAGAAGCGGGTTTGATTCCCCCACTCCTCCACATGCAGCTGCTGGTGTGACCTTGGGTCAGTCACAAGCTCTGGCACAGCTGTTCCTGAAAGAGCAGTTTGTGTCAGAGCTCTCTCAGCCCCACCTACCTCGCAGGGTGTCTGCTGTGGGGAGGGGAAGGGAAAGGAGTTTGTAAGGCGCTCTGAGACTCCAGGTGAAGGGCGGAGTATAAATCCAATCTCTTCTTCTCTTCTTCTTCTCCTCCACATGCAGCTGCTGGCGTGACCTTGGGTCAGTCACAAGCTCCTTCAGTAAATCCAAACAATAAGGGAAGGGCTCGTGTTACAGAAGTCCCAAATATACAGATTCCACTAGGAGAAAACACCATCAAAGATTGCCAAAACAGTATATTAAACAATTATAAAGTTGGTGGTGTCACAACGACATCATTAATGCATAGTGTAACTATAATAAGGCATAAGATACAATATTTCCTCCTTTGAAGACAAGACATAAAGTCCACGTAGTCAGTGTAACTTGATAGGAGGAGCCCCCATAGTCAAAAAATTTTCCAAACAGCCTTTGCAAAGAGACCCATTCTAGATACTTGGAAGATGCATTTCCTTTGACTTCTACAGTTTGCCGGTTTGGTGTCGTGGTTAAGTGTGCGGACTCTTATCTGGGAGAAGCGGGTTTTGTTCCCCACTCCTCCACTTGCACCTGCTGATGTGACCTTGGGTCAGTCACAAGCTCTGGCACAGCTGTTCTCTCAAGGACAGTTTCTGTCAGAAGTTCTCTCAGCCCCACCTACCTCCCAGGGTGTCTGTTGTGGGGAGGGGAAGGGAAAAGGAGTTTGTAAACCGCTCTGAGACTCCTTTGGGTAGTGAAGGGTGGGGTATAAATCCAATCTCCTCTTCTCTTCTTCTTCTTCTAGGTAGAATCTGATTTCAGCAATTTCAACAGACCACAAGGTTCATAGTGTCAAGAACCTTACACTATGAACCTTGTGGTCTGTTGAAATGTGGACTCCTCCTATCATGATACACTGACTACATAGAATCATAGAATGTTAGAGTTGGAAGGGACCTTGCAGGCCATCTAGTCCAACCCCCTGAACTCTGCAGGAACACAGCCGAAACCCCTACATACCTACAACATACCCAAAAGATGGTTGTCCAGCCTCCTCTTGAAAACGTCCAGCAAAGGAGCATCCACCACCTCCCGAGGCAGTCTGTTCCGCTGCTCAACCACTCTTACAGTCAGGAAGTTTCTCCTGATATTAAGCCGGTAACGACTCCCTTGTCATTTCCACCCGTTAGATCTAGCCTTGCAATCTGGAGCAAGAGAGAATAGATCCACTCCATCTTCTACATGACAGCCCTTCAGATACTTGAAGACTGCCATCATGTCCCCTCTAAACCTTCTCTTCCCCAGGCTTAAACATACCCAACTCCCTCAGCCTTTCCTCATAAGACTTGGACTCCAACCCTCTCACCATCCTGGTCGCCCTCCTCTGGACCCGCTCGAGTTTGTCAACATCCTTCCGAAAATGTGGTGCCCAAAACTGGACACAGGACTCCAGGTGGGGCCTGACCATAGCAGAATACAGCGGAACTACCACCTCCCATGATCTGGACACAATGCTTCTGCTAATGCATCCTAAGATTGCATTAGCTTTCTTCACAGCTGCATCACACTGCAGGCTCATGTTTAGCTTGTGATCAACCATAATACCTAGATCCCTTTCACATGTGCTGCTGTCAAGCCAAGTCCCTCCCATGGACTTTATGTCTTGTCTTCAAAGGAGGAAATTGTATCTTATGCCTTATTATAGTCACAGTATGCATTAATGTTGTTGTGGTGACACCACCAACTTTATAAGTGCTCAGTATATTGTTTTGGCAATCTTTGATGGTGTTTGGTGTAGTGGTTAAGTGAGCGGACTCTAATCTGGGAGAATCGGGTTTGATTCCCCCACTCCTCCACTTGCACCTTCTGATGTGACCTTGGGTCAGTCACAAGCTCTGTCACAGTCGTTCTTGAAAAAGAGCAGTTTCTGTCAGAGCTCTCTCAGCCCCACCTACCTCACAGGGTGTCTGTTGTGGGGAGGGGAAGGGAAAGGAGACTGTAAGCCGCTCTGAGACTCCTTTGGGCAGTGAAGGGCGGGGTATAAATCCAATCTCTTCTTCTTCTTTTCTACTAGTAGAATCTGTATATGTGGACAAGTTCTTTCAGAGCTGTTCTCTCAAGGACAGTTTTGGAAAGAGCTCTCTCAGCCCCGCCTACCTCACAGGGTGTCTGTTGTGGGGAGGGGAAGGGAAGGGAGTTTGTAAGCCGCTCTGAGACGCCAAGTGAAGGGTGGGGTATAAATCCAATCTCTTCTCTTCTTCTTCTTTTCTACTAATGGAATATATATATTTGGGACAAGTTCTTTCAGAGCTGTTCTCTGAAGGGCAGTTATCTCAGAGTTCTCTCAGCCCCACCTACCTCACAGGATGTCTGTTGTGGGAAGGGGAAGGGAAAGGAGATTGTGAGCCGCACTGAGACTCCTTTGGGCAGTGAAGGGTGGGGTATAAATCCAATCTCTTCTTCTTCTTCTTTTCTACTAGTGGAATCTGTGTATGTGGGACAAGTTCTTTCAGAGCTGTTCTCTCAAGGACAGTTTTGGAAAGAGCTCTCTCAGCCCCGCCTACCTCACAGGGTGTCTGTTGTGGGGAGGGGAAGGGAAGGGAGTTTGTAAGCCGCTCTGAGACTCCAAGTGAAGGGTGGGGTATAAATCCAATCTCTTCTCTTCTTCTTTTCTACTAGTGGAATCTATATATTTGGGACAAGTTCTTTCAGAGCTGTTCTCTGAAAGGCAGTTATCTCAGAGTTCTCTCAGCCCCACCTACCTCACAGGATGTCTGTTGTGGGGAGGGGAAGGGAAAGGAGATTGTGAGCTGCTCTGAGACTCCTTTGGGCAGTGAAGGGCGGGGTATAAATCCAGTCTCTTCTTCTTCTTCTTCTTTTCTACTAGTGGAATCTGTATATGTGGGACAAGTTCTTTCAGAGCTGTTCTCTCAAGGACAGTTTTGGAAAGAGCTCTCTCAGCCCCGCCTACCTCACAGGGTGTCTGTTGTGGGGAGGGGAAGGGAAGGGAGTTTGTAAGCCGCTCTGAGACTCCTTTGAATAGTGATGGGCGGGGTAAAAATCCAATCTCCTCTTCCTCTTCTTCTGTCAACAAAAAACCCAGTATTTCATCAATGTGCCTATGAACACATGAACCTGCCTTACACCGAATCAGACCATCAGTCCAGTTTGGTGTGGTGGTTAAGTCCGCGGACTCTAATCTGGGAGAACCGGGTTTGATTCCCCACTCCTCCACTTGCACCTGCTGGATGACCTTGGGCAAGCCATAGTTCTGGCACAGCTGTCCTTGAAAAACAGCAGTTTCTGTCAAGAGCTCTCTCAGCCCCACCTACCTCACAGGGTGTCTGTTGTGGGGAGGGGAAGGGAAAGGAGTTTGTAAGCCGCTCTGAGACACCTTTGGGTAGTGAAGGGTGGGGTATAAATCCAATCTCTTCTTCTTCTTCTACCTCCCAGGGTGTCTGTTGTGGGGAGGGGAAGGAAAAGGAGTTTGTAAGCTGCTCTGAGACTCCTTTGGGTAGTGAAGGGCGGGGTATGAATCCAATCTCTTCTTCTTCTACCTCACAGGGTGTCTGTTGTTGGGAGGGGAAGGGAAAGGAGTTTGTAGGCCGCTCTGAGACACCTTTGGGTAGTGAAGGGCAGGGTATAAATCCAATCTCTTCTTCTTCTTCTACCTCCCAGGGTGTCTGTTGTGGGGAGGGGAAGGGAAAAGGAGTTTGTAACCCGCTCTGAGACTCCTTTGGGTAGTGAAGGGCGGGGTAGAAATCCAATCTCTTCTTCTTCTTCTACCTCCCAGGGTGTCTGTTGTGGGGAGGGGAAGGAAAAGGAGTTTGTAAGCTGCTCTGAGACTCCTTTGGGTAGTGAAGGGCGGGGTATGAATCCAATCTCTTCTTCTTCTACCTCACAGGGTGTCTGTTGTGGGGAGGGGGAAGGGAAAGGAGATTGTAAGCCGCTGTGAGACTCCTTTGGGTAGTGAAGGGCGGGGTAGAAATCCAATCTCTTCTTCTCTTCTTCTTCTTCCATCCAACTCAGGACTGTATTCAGATTGGCAGTAGCTCTCCAGGGTCGTAGGCACAGGGTCTGTTGCATCACCTCCTATGAGACCCTTGAACTGGAGATGCCGGGGACTGAAGCTGGGACCTTCTGCATGCCAAGCAGATGCTCTGCCACTGAGCCATGGCCCCTGTCCAGTGCGCTTGTATGCACATTGGTATCATGGTAGGATGTGCAAAGAAATGGAAGCAGCAGAAAGCTACAGCCTACTGTGAACCGTGCTCCATCATCCTTTCGTGGCATTCCCGTAGTTAAACCAGAATTCAGAGGAAGTACAACGCGGCTCAGAGACGAATTCTGGAACCACGATTCTGAAATGGAGGAACTCTGTTCGTCCCGAATTTCACGGAAAACTGTGGAGCGGTCCTTCCTGGTGGATTGGGCGGGGTATAAAAACTTGGGCGGAGTATAAAAACTTGTGTGTTCCCTTTGTTCTCCTTAAATTAGAATAATAGAATCATAAGAGTTGGGAGGGACCTCCAGGGTCATTTAGTCCAACTCCTTGCACAAGGCAGGAAACTCACAAATACCTCCCCCCTAGTACCCCGTTTCATGCCCAGAAGATGACAAAAAACCCTCCGGGATCTCCAGCCAAACTGGCCTGGAGCAAAATGGTTTCCTGACCCCAAAGTGGCGATCGGCATTTCCCTGGGTGTGTAAGACAGGGCCACGAGAAGTAAGCACTGAAGCGACCCCTCCTGCCCTCCCTCTCGTGATCTGCCAAAGTTCACAGAATCTGCATTGCTGTCGGATGGCCATCTAGCCTCTGTTTGAAAGAAGAAGAGCCCACCACCTCCCGAGGAAGCCTGTTCCAATGGTCCAGGAAGTTCTTGCCAAACTGTCAAGCAAGGAATGCTTGGGACCAGTGTTCCCTCTAAGCTGAGTAAGTGTGAGCTAGCTCACAGTTTTTAGCCTCCAGCTCACAGATTTTTGTCTTAGCTCAGGAAAGATGGCTAAGAATCGCTCCAATGGTCAGGAAGTTCTTGCCAAACTGTCAAGCAAGGAATGCTTGGGACCAGTGTTCCCTCTAAGCTGAGTAAGTGTGAGCTAGCTCACAGTTTTTTAGCCTCCAGCTCACAGATTTTTGTCTTAGCTCAGGAAAGATGGCTAAGAATCGCTCCAATGGTCAGGAAGTTCTTGCCAAACTGTCAAGCAAGGAATGCTTGGGACCAGTGTTCCCTCTAAGCTGAGTAAGTGTGAGCTAGCTCACAGTTTTTTAGCCTCCAGCTCACAGATTTTTGTCTTAGCTCAGGAAAGATGGCTAAGAATCGCTCCAATGGTCAGGAAGTTCTTGCCAAACTGTCAAGCAAGGAATGCTTGGGACCAGTGTTCCCTCTAAGCTGAGTAAGTGTGAGCTAGCTCACAGTTTTTTAGCCTCCAGCTCACAGATTTTTGTCTTAGCTCAGGAAAGATGGCTAAGAATCGCTCCAATGGTCAGGAAGTTCTTGCCAAACTGTCAAGCAAGGAATGCTTGGGACCAGTGTTCCCTCTAAGCTGAGTAAGTGTGAGCTAGCTCACAGTTTTTTAGCCTCCAGCTCACGGATTTTTGTCTTAGCTCAGGAAAGATGGCTAAGAATCACTCCAACGGTCAGGAAGTTCTTGCCAAACTGTCAAGCAAGGAATGCTTGGGACCAGTGTTCCCTCTAAGTTGAGTAAGTGTGAGCTAGCTCACAGTTTTTTAGCCTCCAGCTCACGGATTTTTGTCTTAGCTCAGGAAAGATGGCTAAGAATCGCTCCAATGGTCAGGAAGTTCTTGCCAAACTGTCAAGCAAGGAATGCTTGGGACCAGTGTTCCCTCTAAGCTGAGTAAGTGTGAGCTAGCTCACAGTTTTTTAGCCTCCAGCTCACGGATTTTTGTCTTAGCTCAGGAAAGATGGCTAAGAATCACTCCAACGGTCAGGAAGTTCTTGCCAAACTGTCAAGCAAGGAATGCTTGGGACCAGTGTTCCCTCTAAGTTGAGTAAGTGTGAGCTAGCTCACAGTTTTTTAGCCTCCAGCTCACGGATTTTTGTCTTAGCTCAGGAAAGATGGCTAAGAATCACTCCAACGGTCAGGAAGTTCTTGCCAAACTGTCAAGCAAGGAATGCTTGGGACCAGTGTTCCCTCTAAGTTGAGTAAGTGTGAGCTAGCTCACAGTTTTTTAGCCTCCAGCTCACGGATTTTTGTCTTAGCTCAGGAAAGATGGCTAAGAATCACTCCAACGGTCAGGAAGTTCTTGCCAAACTGTCAAGCAAGGAATGCTTGGGACCAGTGTTCCCTCTAAGCTGAGTAAGTGTGAGCTAGCTCACAGTTTTTTAGCCTCCAGCTCACGGATTTTTGTCTTAGCTCAGGAAAGATGGCTAAGAATCACTCCAACGGTCAGGAAGTTCTTGCCAAACTGTCAAGCAAGGAATGCTTGGGACCAGTGTTCCCTCTAAGTTGAGTAAGTGTGAGCTAGCTCACAGTTTTTTAGCCTCCAGCTCACGGATTTTTGTCTTAGCTCAGGAAAGATGGCTAAGAATCACTCCAACGGTCAGGAAGTTCTTGCCAAACTGTCAAGCAAGGAATGCTTGGGACCAGTGTTCCCTCTAAGTTGAGTAAGTGTGAGCTAGCTCACAGTTTTTTAGCCTCCAGCTCACGGATTTTTGTCTTAGCTCAGGAAAGATGGCTAAGAATCACTCCAATGGTCAGGAAGTTCTTGCCAAACTGTCAAGCAAGGAATGCTTGGGAACAGTGTTCCCTCTAAGCTGAGTAAGTGTGAGCTAGCTCACAGTTTTTTAGCCTCCAGCTCACAGATTTTTGTCTTAGCTCAGGAAAGATGGCTAAGAATCGCTCCAATGGTCAGGAAGTTCTTGCCAAACTGTCAAGCAAGGAATGCTTGGGACCAGTGTTCCCTCTAAGTTGAGTAAGTGAGAGCTAGCTCACAGTTTTTTAGCCTCCAGCTCACAGATTTTTGTCTTAGCTCAGGAAAGATGGCTAAGAATCACTCCAACGGTCAGGAAGTTCTTGCCAAACTGTCAAGCAAGGAATGCTTGGGACCAGTGTTCCCTCTAAGCTGAGTAAGTGTGAGCTAGCTCACAGTTTTTTAGCCTCCAGCTCACACATTTTTGTCTTGGCTCAGGAAAGATGGCTAAGGGTCACTCCAACGGTCAGGAAGTTCTTGCCAAACTGTCAAGCAAGGAATCCTTGGGACCAGTGTTCCCTCTAAGTTGAGTAAGTGTGAGCTAGCTCACAGTCTTTTAGCCTCCAGCTCACAGATTTTTGTCTTAGCTCAGGAAAGATGGCTAAGAATCACTTCAACGGTCAGGAAGTTCTTGCCAAACTGTCAAGCAAGGAATGCTTGGGACCAGTGTTCCCTCTAAGCTGAGTAAGTGTGAGCTAGCTCACAGTTTTTTAGCCTCTAGCTCAGAGATTTTTGTCTTAGCTCAGGAAGGATGGCTCCAGAGCAAACTAATTTATGTAGTAGCCAAATTGCTCACTCAGAACTTTAATGCTAGTAGCTTATAAAGTAGAAGTAAGACTCCACAGCTTAGTGGAAGCACTGCTTGAGATATCCTCTGTTAAGGACTGGACGTTTGGGAGGTCATTGATTCACAAGGGCACCCTAAGTCGGCAGCGACTCGAGAGTGCATACAAACACACACACTTATCACTCACGCACAGGATCCGAGCAATCACAAAACCGCAACTTCTCTTTTTCCCCATTTCTTTTTTTTTTAATAAACTTTATTCTATATTACAAATAGTTTTAATTTTTTTTTTGTTCTGGACTGCAAAATAGGAATGCCTTATATTTACATACACAGGTATACAATTAAGTATAACAAAGGTACAGAAGCTTTTACCAAGTAACAACAGGGGTTCTAGTTTAAGCAGGTTTATCATTTCAATGATTCGGTTTTTTCTCTTTTTTTCGCTTTTTGGAAACTGGGGTCATTCTAAACGAAAAAAGGTGAAACGAACAAACGAACCAAAAAGAAGAGAGAGAGAGGAAAAGCATACATCGATAAAGCAAAGCCCAAACGTTCTTAATCCGGGAATCCGTCCTGTTTCGTGGTAATACTATCTTTACGGGACACAGCAGGGACTTCCCGTTCAAAGTGGAGAAATTTTACCCCAAAATGTTACCCAGATGGACATGAATGATATGTCTGGATAAATGTCTGGATATGTTTGGATAGAAGTACCCGGTTGCTTTAAACGGGAGGGGGCAACATCTGTGATCAAGCTTTAAAAGGAGTTCAGACAAGTTTATGGAAGCCAGGTCTCTTCCGTGCTCGCTGGCCATGACAGTGAAACGGAACCTCCATTTTCGGTGACTGTTTACCGCTGACTGCCTGTTGCTGGGGTGGGAAAATGGTAGGGGGAAGGATCACGCATCTGTGCCCTGCTTTGCAGGCTTCTGAGAACATCTGGTTGACTACTGCGGGCAACAGCCTGTTGGATGAGATGGGCCCACTGGTCTGACCCAGCATGGCAGCTCTGATGGACGTAACGAGTGTGTCCAGCTAACATTGAGGGGGAATCGGTGTTTTGCTGGAGAAGTAGAAACCTTACAAGTTTTCTTTTCTTTTACTCTGAGCTCACCAGCATTTGCTGCTTGGTGAAGATCCCTTTCTAAACGACAAATTGGCCTACTGCTGCTATTTGTATTTGGAGAGGAGGGTGGACGTCCCTGACATGTTTGTGCCAAATGCTCAAACCACACTCTGTTTTGAGTTCCCGTCTAATGCCAGTTTTGCATAATACCCCCAAATTACGAGAGCTTCATTCACACGTCGTGATGAAAACGTTAATCTGATCGACTCGTATATAGTTGTAGAAAAGAGAGGCTGATTTTGCACTAGAGCTGCCTCGACGTTGCGCCGCCATTTGCCCCGATACTATTGGTTAATTCCACACCCGAATCCACGGGGCTGCATTTTGACCTGCGGCTTCGCCCGATCTTCCCCCGCAGTTTCGTGATCCTGTTTTTTGAGGATAACGAAACTGCGGAGGAAATCGGGCGAAGTGTTTATATGTTCTGTCCATTCCTTTGAGGTGTTCAAGTTTCAAATTCAAAAATAAAAGCCGACCGAGTTTGCACCGGCCGACGAAAAAGCAAAACCGAATATGATCCGAATTTTTCAAAGCCTCTTTGACCAGAAACATGCTGCGTCTTAGTTTCCTCCTGTTTCTCCCTTACCTCACATTTGCTTTCTGATCTTTTCTCCCCCCCCGGATGTTTCTCTGCCACTCACTCCAAACTCCTCCCCTGCATGTGCAAACAAAGCAACCTTCTCTGAGGGCCCACAATTGCAGGTTATCCCGTCCCAGCAGCCTCTCTTTTGCCACCTGTTGGGAAAATAACCCAAGAAAATATCTGGTGCATTGGTTTCCTGTGGCACTTGGTTGGTTTCTAAAACCTTTGGTTTCTTTTGTGTTTAAAAATGTCTGACATTTCCTTTGATAATGACAAACTGTGTTCCTTTCCCTCATGCATGTGACGCTGCCTGGCACGGCTATTCCCTTCCGTCCCACATATCCGAAGCTCTTTGTCTGCAACCTGATAGCATCAGAACGTAAAAACTCGGATGAGATTGTGGTGAATCCTCCACACGTCGTCCTCTAGAAGCCACTGAAATGTGTGGAACATGTGAGCATGCTGGCATTGAGCAGCGGGTTGGACTAGATGACCTGTAGGACCCCTTCCAACTCTGTGATTCTACGTCCCCCTTCCTCTGCTTTGACTCAGAACAGACTTAGGGTGATTCCGCACTAGACCTTAAATCCTGGTTCAACCCTGTCCCTGAACTTACATTCTACACTACATGCGAGTTCACCCCTGTAATTATCTCCAGGTATTTTTTGTTTCCATGTTAAATTGAGGTCACCCCAATTTCACCCCACACACGTCCCGGGATAAACGGATGCTGTTATAACCAGGGATAAATGCAAGGTATTATGTCGCACGAGTTGAACTCTGATAAAACCAGGGATGAGATCCAAGTGCAGGAAGGAACTTAGTCCTGAAGACGCTTTTCCGCTTGCCTCTTACTTGTGCTGTTACCACCTTTCTGACCGGGGGAATTGCAACAAGCTCCAGGGTAGGAGAGACAACTGGTGGAAAGTGGGTGGCCTGAAGTGCTTGTGGGCCCCGCCTGGTGGTGGATTTTGGCCTTGAGTGGGCTCTGAAGGCAGGAAAATGAGGTCTCCTTGAAGGTAGGCCTGTATATGCGAAAAGACCTCTGGAGGCTTTAGCCCCAAGTGACATCCCCGGTAGTATCTCCATACAATCCATACAATTGTTAATTCCCAGATTCTTAGGAGCTCGGGCTCTTCCTGGACACTTGACAGCTTCTACTTCTGCCTTCCGTTGTTGTCATGGGGATAAAGAGCCTTTCAACCCTGGTTCCGTATTTGGCTCCTCCCCTTCCCTTTAGCCCCTCCCCTTGCCCTGCCCCTTCCTCTTCATGTAGCTCCTCCCCTTGCTCACGTCCTGGGGCCTTCCTCTTGGCTTGTCTCTCCGGCTTCCTTCTTTCCTTCCTCTGAAGGTCTCCGGACCACTTCTGAGTGAGGAGCTTCTGGTCGAGGGTGGGGGTGGCTCAAGCCATCACACACCCACACCAGGCTATATTAGACACGGCCATTCTGTTAGTCAGTAGGTTTGCCAACCTCCAGGTGGTGACTGGAGAACTCCTGGGATTCCAGCTGCTCTCCAGGGGACAGAGACCAGTTCACCCGTAGAAAATGGCTGCTTTAGAAGGTGGACTCTATGGCATGATACCCCATCAAAGCCCCTCCCCAAACTCCGCCCTCCTCAGGCCCCACTACCCCAAATCTCCAGATATTTTGTAACCCAGAGCCGGCAACCCTAGTTATGGCGAATCTTATCTCCGTGGCTGGCCTGCACCTGTGTGGTCCCATCTGGGACTGCACAGAAAACATGATGATGAACTGAACAGTTCAGAGACTAGCCTTGTTATGCCTGGCCTGAGTTAAGAGAATGATTTCACGGGATGAACTATGAAAAATCTGAAACGAGCCCCGCACGGGGAGCAGAGATACCCTTGGGGTCTCTGCCCATTGGCTGGGGACTTACTCCGGATTTTGCTTAGCCTAGTGGTTAATCTTGACCTGCCTGCCACTGTTTGTCGATTGAGACCAAACATGTGGGAGAGGAGACAGCATTAAGCATGTGCGCATGCATGAGTGTGCATGCGCCCACATGGTATATGGACAGAGCTAAAAAATTGAAATCGTACCTCTGCGGTTTGACACCAAATCCTACCCAGCCTCGTCTACCTTCTCTAAACCTTCACTAGCCTGTTCACAAGCCACGGGGGCGAGGCTGGAATGCGCGCCGCAAGAACAGTCGCAAGCGGTGACCACGCATGCGCGGGTTTCTCACAGTGACAAACAGCCAAACTTAGCTCGTTTGTGGCTTTGAAAGCAGCCTTGGGTCTCTACACTCTCTTCCCGCCACTCTGGCAATCTCAACCTCTGGTACCTCGCATGCCTTCGATCCCAGTGGTTGATCTGTTCTGATGTCACAGAGGGGTGGAGCTGGGCAACTCCAGGCAAAGAAGTCCTAAGAAAGTCATGGGGAGGGGAATGTATTGGTTAACGAGCTGCTTTTGTTAAAGTGAACTAAATTGTCCTTCCCTGCAGGATGGGTGGCTTTGAACACTTGTAGCTGCCCTGTACTGAATCCGACCCTTGGTCCATCGAGGTCAGTATTGTCTACTCAGACTGGCAGCTGCTACCCAGGGTCTCAGGCAGAGGTCTTTCCCACCACCTGCTGCCTGTTCCATTTTGAACTGGAGATGCCAGGGATTGAACCTGGGACCTTCTGCATGCCAAGTAGATTGCTCTACCACTAAGCCACAGCCTCATGTCGACTTTAACAATGAAAAGACACATGAAACCACCTTCTACTGAATTAGACCATTAGTCCATCAAGGTCAGTATTATCTACTCATACTTGGCAGCGGCATTCCAGGGTCTCAGGCTGAGGTCTTTCACCTCACCATCCGCCCGGTCTTTTTAAACTGGAGATGCCGGGGATTGAACCTGGGACCTTCTGTATGCCATCCAGATGCTCATCCACTGAGCCACGGCCCCTTCCCTCCCTGCTTTGAATGGCAGCTTGTTGGTGTGGATTGGTGGGGCACTTTTTGAGCTTCTGGGTGGAACCACCAGACTTTGCTGTTTCTGTGCTGCTTGCGGACAAACTGGATGGGCCTGCCTTGCCAAAAGTCCAGCTCGGGAAAGATGACACGGTAGCTACAGTTGATGCTTCTTAGGTGACCAGAGACAACCAAAAACTCGAGTTGATGCTTAGACTGGCCACCTGGTTCGATCAGGGAAAGCCAAAGTGGACTCTCACACATTCCATGCTAGCAAACCCCACGTTCATTGGATGGGTGTACAAATTTCCGGCAACCTAGCTCAAGCTGCACGTTCCGCTATCCCAAGCCAAAAGCGAAAGGCAAAGACGAAAACTTCAACCCAGAAAAACAAGGTAACTGAGAAGGTTGACAAAAGGTCTAATAACCAGTGTTCCCTCTGAGCTGAGTTAGTGTGTGCTAGCTCAGTTTTTTAGCCTCCGGCTCACACATTTTTGTCTTCGCTCAGGAAGGATGACTCCAGAACAAACTAACTGATGCAGTAGCCAAATCCCTCGCTCACAACTTTAATGCCAGTGGCTCACAAATTAGAATTTTTGCTCACAGGACTCCACAGCTTAGAGGAAGCATTGCTACAGAACAAACAATAATGGAGACAGATCAAGATGGGTCACCGTGTTAGTCTACCTCTAGCAGCAGAAAAGAGCCAGGGTCCAGTAACACCTTCAAGACTCACAAAATTTGTCGCAGGGGAGGAGCTTTCGGGAGTCACTGCTCAGAAAGAAAAAGTGGGCAGTACCTCACGGAAGTGCCTCCCCTGCCACAAATTCTGTGAGTCTTGAAAGGGCTACTGGACCCTTGGCTCTTTCCTACAAATAATAACGGGCCACACATGTTCAATTAACAAAGCTTTAATGCGTAACGAAGAGTAAAAAGGAAAATCCATTAAAACCAAACACGTTTCTCTGTAAGTGAGCTCAGAGTGAACTGTAGCTCTGAGGTGTTTATATCCACGTTCCTGTTTGGACCATTGTCAGGATCCTGGGCCTACAGTGGAGCGGCCTACAGGCTCTAGGGAGGCCTAGTGGCTCCAGGGAAGCCTGTATTGTAGTAGCTATCAGGGCCTACATTTCTCGTGTCCCCTCTGGACTCTGTGATTGGCTAGCAGGGGAATTGGAGGGAAAACTTACACCAGCAGGGGAGTAGAGGGCAGTTCCTGGAAAGAAGGCATAAAAGGCCTTGCCCAAAGTGTGAGGGGTAGGGATGCCAAGTGTAAATTACCTTAGAGCGGGGGAGTCCTGCTCTATCTCTGGAGTCCCTGTGCGCGCTTTGCGTGCGCGCGCCGCCACTATAACGCCACCCGGAAGTGACGTCATCACGTTGGGGGCGGGTCCACCAGGATTCGAGGAAAAACCATAGAGTTTTCCCTCGAATCATAGAGTGTCCCGCCCTCAACGTGCCCAGCGTGATGATGTCACCTCCAAGTGACATCATCACGCTGGGGACGTTGCCGGAAGGGAGTGGAGTTCCCCCCGGGGCCCGATTTTCTGGGGGCGGGTAACGGGCCTCTCGGGCGGGGCTTTACCCGCCCCCCCGGGGGGACTTGGCAAGCCAAGTGAGGGGGTTCACTCCCAGGGAGCAGAGCTGATGTGAGGCTGCTACAAAAGGAGGGTTCCCTCATCCAAAAGGGGTGAGTCAGTCTGAGATCAGGTACCTAGAGAAGGCTAGGACAGTATAGTCAGTAGGGCTGCCAGGTCCTCCGGGGCGGGGGTTTTCCCGCCGAAAGGGCCCCCAATCGGCCGGTCTGGATCAGGATGGTGGGGAGAACCCTGCCCCTAAAGTGTCCAGTTCAGGCTGACGTGCCTGGCGTGATGACATCACTTCTGGGTGACGTCATCACACCGCACTCGAATGTCTCAGACCAGGACCGACTCTCCCCTGCTGCGCCAAGTAAGTCACTTGGCAGCCCTAATAGTCAGATGCATAAAGAGTTATTATTTTACTAATTTACCTACCTACACTGTGCTCATTTTTCCGACATGTTTTTGAACAACAGTTGTTATTAAATCTCTTTAATAAAACTAGTTTGTTATTCTGCCTGGGTCCTCATACCTCATTTGGTCATTTATAAGAGGAAACCTGTCAGAAAAGAGTGTATAAAGGGGTAGGTTGGGTGCTCTGGGCCCTCTCAAGGAGACCCATACCAGAGTGGTGGCAGCCCTTACAGAACCCTTTCTAGCCGCTGCCTGCAACAACCACAAACCACCTCAATCTAAAAAATGATTTTTGATGGTCCTCACTGATTCCATTTATGAAGTGGGACTTGTCTATTTAATGAACTGGCCCTATGCCTTGTGACTGATTTTAAGCTTATTTGAATTGTTTTACTCTACGGTATGTATTTTAACAATGTGCACCACTGAGGAAGGCCTCGTGGCTGAAAAGTCTTTGGTTTTAATGGCATTTTTTACTATTTGTTATGCATTAAAGCTTCGTTAATTTAACATACACAACCCATTATTATTTGTTCTGTTATCAGGGCTTTCGTTAACCTTCTTGGTTACCCGCTATCCAAAGCTATGCTAAACAACAGCCATGCTAAACATTGGTTGCAACACACAGCGTTGAAAAAACGGGCATCTAGGGTGCTGTAGAGGCTAAAGGGACTAAACTGTAAAATAGAACATAACAACATAAGAGAAGCTATGTTGGATCAGGCCAATGGCCCATCCAGTCCATCATCTGTCACACAGTGGCTGAAAATACCAGGTGCCATCAGGAGGTCCACCAGGAGGGCCATAAGAACATAAGAGGAGCCATGCTGAATCAGGCCAATGGCCTGTCCAATCCAACATTCTGTGTCACACTGGCCAAAACCCAGGTGCCATCAGGGGGTCCACCAGCAGGGCCATAAGAACATGAGAAGCCATGTTCAATGAGGCCAGTGGCCTGTCCAGTCCAACACTCTGTCACACAGTGGCCAAAACCCAGGTGCCATTAGGAGGTCCACCATCAGGGCCCAGAGGTCCTCCCGCTGTTGCTTCCCATGCACCAAGAAGACAGAGCATCACTGCCCCAGACACAGTGTTCTATCTGTGCCTTGTGGCTAATAGCCACTGATGGACCTCTGCTCCATATGTTTCTCTAATCTCCTCTTGTAGCTGTCTATGCTTGTAGCCATCACCACTTCCTGTGGCAGTGAATTCCATGTATTAATGACTCTTTGGGTGAGTTCCTGGTGAGCTAGGTTAAACTAGGTAGTTCCCGGCTGAAATCCTGATGCTGCGTGAACTGAGTCGGCTCCCCATGTGCCATACGGGGGAAGAAAACTTAACTTTCCATAACCTGCAGAGTTACATAAAGATGACTGAGAGAACATATATCCAGCACTCTGAACAACCATATACTTGCCAGATATTATGCTTTCAGTGGTCTTACGGACCCTTAACTTTGTGTTGGGATTTGCAAGCCATTCAGCTGTATGCAATCTTGTATTTCAGGGGCAACAAAACTGGATTTGAGAATTTTTTTAAAAAAGAAAAGATTCAAACGTCTGTAGCACAATCTCCCATTCAAGTCAATGCAAACCGTTCTGATCCCAATTGCCATTTTGGGGGTTAGGGGGAAAGGCACACCACGAGCTATCCTGTACCGGTCATACCACACCGTAAACTCCCGTTTCCCTTCCTATCCTATTCTAACATCCATTCAGGTGAGGTGTTGCAACCGAGGAAGGAACGCATGGGGCTGGGAGGATGCCCTTTTCTTTGCTCCCATCCAATCTCAGAGAGGTGCTTCTAACCTCCGGGATGCTGGTTCGGGCTTCTCCCCGTAGTACAAATAGAACAAAAGGCCCCCTCGATTTTTGTGCTCTGCAGTTGATGCTGGTTAGAGCCCGTAAGAGGCAGTTTGGGCCACTTAGAAAAAAGAGGAGGAAGCTGCTGGCCACAGTTTCGGTTGGCAGCAACTGCCCTCCCAGGAGGGTTGCCAGTCTCCAGGTAGGGACTGGAGATCTCCTGGAATTACAACTGGTCACCAGATGGCAAAGATCAGTCCCCCTGGAGAAGATGGCTTCTTTGGAGGGTGGACTCTACGGCCTTGTGCCCTACTGAAACTCCTCCCCTCTCCAAACCCTGTCCTCCCCAGGCTCCACCCCCAAATCTCCAGTAATTTCCCCACTCGGAGCTGGCAACCCTACCTCCCGGGTTTAAGCCACAAAGTGAAACAGCTTTCTCAGAGTGGACGGGGAAGAAACAGGGCTGGCTGCCGATGAAAAAGGGGGCTGTCTTTCGATGACACAGTAAAAGGGTGCAGACTGAGAATAGCGTTGACTCGTTAACAAAAAAAACCCGATGAAAAGTCAAGTGGGGGGGACGGGAAAAGGGAAAGGACAGCCTCTGGACCTCCTCCACCCAATCCCAGGAGATTAGCAGACAGCATGGATAGTTCACAGGATTAGAAGGCCCCTCTTGCCGCGACAGTCCCAGGGGGCAAGACACCGGATCCTCCCCTAGAGGATAAGGGCAGCACAACTGTGTGTGGGGGGGAGAAAAGAGACAAGTTCATTCCCACTCTGGTGGGATTCCTGGAGGCCCAAGAGCAAGTCCCACCCTTGGCGCAGCTTCCGAAATAACACTGAGTTTGTTCCTGCTCCGGGGCTCCGAGCCCCGGAAGAGCCATTAAAGCAGCATGACGGAGGCGAACCGGTCACGGTCCCCTCTGTCGGTTAACGGACGGTACGATGATATGTCAGGATGAAGGCAGAAGGGGAGTCAGTGGACGAGGGAGCTCCACCTCCACATCTGGGGATTCCTCCACAGGAGACATCCCTCGAATCCTTGAGGCCTTGTTGCTTGTCAGTGTCCACAGGTTTGGCGAGCGAGCCGGAGAGGAATCGAGAACGGTTCAAGGTGGCTCAGCTCAACGGCCAATCAGAAACTTGCACTTGGTAAAGAGGATGTTCTGGACTGAGGCACGGCTTGGTTTTTTTTTTTTTTTCTTCCCTTCCTTTCTTTCTTTCTTGCAATCCCTCCCAGGGAGTTCCCTGGAATGGCGGTTCTCAGCTGTCTATGCTCATGAGGGTTATAACTTGTTCAAGTTTGTAGGCCAGTTTTTGCTTGCCAGCCTGGTCGTCTTGATCGAGGGCACCGAGGATCTGCAGAGGAAGAACAGGAGAGTGGGAACAGTCACGGCAAATGAAAAAGAAGATATTGACAACTGGCTTGGAAGAAACAATGTCAGAGGCTGGGGTCCTGCAGGGACATTGTGCGGTGTATCCGAGGCTATGCATGCCCAGTCTACTTGGCAGGGGGAGCGCTGAGGTCAGTCCCCTCTCCCAAAGGGCTGCCCACGATGGGGTGATTCCAACTTTTTTTTTTTTAAGGGTTCAGGAAGTTGATCGGGCTGGAGAATCACATTAAATATCGAATAATTATTGGCATTATACCCTACCAATATTGGATAATCATATTCTTTGTTCGTTTTTCATGCCTCCTAATCAACCTCCAAAGGAAGTTTAGATAATATGTTGTCGAAGGCTTTCACAGCTGGAGTTCATAAGTTGCAGGTTGTGTGGCCGGAGTCTTGGCATTGTAGGACCTGACGTTTCGCCAGTAGCTGTGACTGACATCCTCAGAGGTATAACACAGAAAGAAGGAGTATTCTCTGTGTCAAGGTGAGCAGAGCCTACCTGCCTGCCATTTTTCTGCTCACCTTCACCTAGAGAGTACTACATCTTTTGTGATATACCTCTGAGGATGCCAGTGACAGCTACTGGGAAACGTCAGGTCCTACAGTGCCAAGACCACGGCCACACAACCCGGAAAATCTACATCAACTAATGAAGTTTAGCCAATTATTGAGGGCCGAAAGTTAAAAAACATAAGTAAGTATAGACAAAAGAGAAAAACCTAGTTAGGGGCCCAAGCAAAGCCTCATAAAATGTTAAAAGTGACAAATGCACAAAAGGACAATGTGTGATCTGATGCGTCTCAACTCACAATAAAAACAGGTTGCTTACCTGTAACTGGTGATCTTCGAGTGGTCATCTGTGCATTCACACCCATGGGAATACAGTGCGCCTGCGCTGACCTGGTCGGTGTCCATACAAAGCTCACAACGGGATTTTCGCGCCCTCCGCCCCCAGGTATGCGCAGGAACCCCACCGCGCATGCCCAAGGGGCGGGGGCACGGACATCCCGCCAGTTCCTTCTGACCGCTATCAAGCCTAGCCATGTGTGAGAATAGCTGAGGATGACAGCAGTGGGGAAGGACGGGCGGGGCGGTGTGAATGCACAGATGACCACTCGAAGATCACCAGTTACAGGTAAGCAACCTGTTTATCTTCTTCGTGGTCTCTGTGCATCACACCCATGGGAGATTAAAAAGCAGTGGCTCACCTGGAGGTGGGTGTTGTCAGACTCAGGGAGCCATAGAAGAAAGGACCAGACGACCCAAGTCACCCTTTTGCTGGGCACGGACGTCCAGAGCGTAGTGTTTGATGAACGTGGTTGGCGTGGACCACGTAGCCGCTCTACAGATGGACGAGAGAGATGCGCCCTTCAGAAAGGCCGTTGAGGTCGCCATGGATCTAGTTGAGTGTGCCCTCAGACGAGAGGGAGGTAACTTTTTGGCTAGCGTGTAGCACAGCCGGATCGTCTCGACAATCCACTTGGAAAGTCGTTGAGACGTGATGCGGAGCCCTAGGGAGGGCGAGCTGTCTGATAGGAACAGCGAGTTGTCACGTCTGGTTGGCTGAGTCCGGTTCAGGTAGAAGAGGAGTGCCCTCTTGACATCCAGGGTGTGGAGCAAGCGTTGCCCGTCATCTTCTGGATGTGGGAAGAAATTTGGTAAGAGTATTTCAGTATTGAGATGGAACTCTGAAACAATCTTCGGAACGAAAGTCAAGTCCGGTACCAGACGTACGCCATCTGGAAGGAAAACCAGGTAGGGTGGATCATGGCGGGGCGCTATGAGCTCGCTAACTCTTCTGGCTGAGGTGACAGCCACTAGGAAGGCCGTTTTCCACGCCGCGTACTTGAGGTCACAAGTGGCCATTGGTTCGAACGGCCGTCTGGTAAGTTGTCTTAATACCAGTGGTAGGTCCCACAATTCTGTAGGTGGGGCCACAGGAGGGTACAATCTAATGAGGCCCTTCATGAACCGCTTAGCGGTTGGGTGGGAGAAAATTGTACGTCCCTCCAAGCCCTAGTGGTAGGCGGAGATAGCCGCCAAATAGACTTTGACGGATGAGTGGGATAGACCCTGGTCTCTAAGGAGCAGGAGGAAGTCCAGAATTTTGTCCAGGCCCACTGTGGTTGGATTGCCTGTAGGCTTGTCCAAGTACGAGAGGAACTTTTGCCACTTTCTGCGGTAAGATGAGCGGGTCGATTCCTTCCTCGCATTACAGAGGACCTCTGCAACCCGGGTGGAGAAGTTCAAGGTTGGAGCCTCCAGGCCGTTAACTTTAGGTTGTTCACCTCCGGGTGGAGTACCTTGCCCCCTTCGGTGATGAGGAGATCTCGCACTCTGGGGAAATGGTGGAATCTGTTCCCCGCCAGATGCAGTAGGGTGGGGAACCAGGGTTGCCTGGGCCACCATGGAGTCACCAGGATGCAATTTGGTCGAGATCTGGCCACCTTGTGTACTACTCTGAGGAGTAGGGGCAGTGGAGGAAACATGTACAAAAACGGGCCTGTCCAGGGCACCAGCAGACCGTCCCCTAAAGAAAGAGGGTCCTTGCCTCCCTGGGTGCAAAAATATTTGCATTTTGTGTTCCCCCGCGAGGCGAACACATCTATCGTTGGGGTCCCCCAACGGTCGAAGAGTGGTTGGAGGTAGATCTGATTCAGTTCCCACTCGTGATGGTGAGCGTGGCCTCTGCTGATCAGATCCGCTTCGGTGTTGAGAACTCCAGGAATGTGTATGGCCACGGGAACAATGTCGTTGGTAACGCACCAGTTCCAGAGGTCGATTGCAAGCCCACAGAGGCTCCTGGAGACGGTTCCTCCCTGTCGATTCAGGTAGCTGAGTGCCGTGGTGTTGTCGGTGAGGATGGCAACACAATGGCCCCGTAAGACGCGCTGAAAGGCTCGGAGAGCCAGAAAAATGGCCAGCAGTTCCAGGTAGTTTATATGCCTTTTCCTGGTGGCAGCATCCCACCGGTATCCTACACTGATGCCGTCGAGGTGGGCCCCCCATCCCCATAAGGAGGCATCTGTCGTTAGGGTGTGATGATGGGTGGGGGAGAAAAAGGGGCACCTTTGGTAAGATTGGGGACAATAGTCCACCAGGTGAGAGAGTCCCGCACGGTTTGTGTTGGGATTAGGATTTTTGATTGAGGCATGCGGTGTGGACGGAAACCCTTCAGAAACCAAAGTTGAAGGGGCCTCATGTGGAGTTTTGCCTGCGGGAGGACCGAAGTTGTGGCGGACATGTGGCCGAGGAGGCGTTGAATGGCGTACGCCGTCGAGGATGGAGAGTCTCAAACCGATGTTGCTAAGTTGGATAGGGTTTGGGCTCTGTCCATCGGTAGGAAGGCTTTGCCAGCCACAGTGTCGAGTAGCGCCCCGATGAATTGTACCCTTTGAGACGGGTGGAGACAGGACTTTTGCAGGTTCACCTGAAGACCTAGTGTTGAGAGGAGGTGCAGGGTGAGTGCAGTGTCCTTGCGAAGAGATATCGTGGAGTCGGCCACGAGAAGCCAGTCATCGATATAGGGGAAGATGGTGATCCCCTGGAGGCGAAGGTGGGCCGCGACGACTACCATGGTCTTGGTGAAGACCCTCGGTGCCGTAGATATCCCGAAGGGGAGACATCGATATTGATAATGATGGTCCCCTATTGTGAAGCGGAGATACTGCCTGTGGGAGGGGTGGATATTTAGGTGGAAGTAGGCATCCTGGAGGTCGATGGTAGCCATCCAGGCGCCCAGCGGTATCAAGGGCAGTAGGGCTTGCAGGGTCGTCATCTTGAATTTTCGGTACTTTATATAGATGTTGAGATCCCGAAGATCCAAGATGGGACGTAGTCCTCCGTCCCGTTTCGGTACGGTGAAGTACCGTGAATAGAACCCCATCCGTTCGGAGGTTTTGGGGACAGGTTCTATTGCCCTCTTCTTCAACAGGGAGTTGGTCTCCTGGAGGAGAATAGTAGAAGGAGGGGTGGGTCGGAAGGTTGGTAATGGTGGGAGGTCGACAAACTCGATGAAGTAGCCATTGGCTATAATTGAAAGAACCCAGATGTCCGTGGTTATGGCTCTCCACGTCGAAAGAAAGGGGTGGAGGCGGGTCAATTCTCTCGACATCGAGAGGGTGGAGTCAAAGACCCTGCTTCGGCCCGCGGTTGGACTTGGGCCTTGCTTGTGGGTGTTGGGCACCCGATCTCGGTCTGGACTGATATGATTGCTTGTTGTAGTTTGGAGATTGGCGGGGTCTCCAAACAGCGTCAGGAGATGGCTTCGTTGGGTATGGACGACGGGGAGTATAACGGGACCACGACCTTTTGTAGGATTTTTGCGGTGCTGAAACTCCCAAAGATTTTGAGGCTTTGATGTTTTTGTCCATCTCCTGCAAGGCAGCGTCGGTGGAGGAGTGGAATAAGCCCTCCCCGTCAAAGGGGAGATCCTCAATATAGGACCTAGTGTCCTGAGGCAGAGAGGTGGTCCGGAGCCAGGCGTGACGCCGGATCGATACTGCCGAAGCCATCGACGTCGAGAAAGCGTCCAATGAGTGCTTTGCAGTGCTCAGGAGCTGTTTGGCAACAAGGAGGCCTTCCTTTTGGATGGATCTTGCCTTGGCGCGCTTGTCCTCCGGTAGAGATGGGAGGAGCTCAGACATCCTCTGCCATAAGGCATACTCGTACCGTCCAAAACAGGCCAAATAATTAGAGGATTTGATCCCCAAGGCTGCAGAAGAGTAAACCCTATGGCCGTAGGCGTCGATCTTTTTACTCTCTCTGTCTGACGGAGTAGAGTTAGAACTCTTGGTCTTGGAAGATGTGGAGACGACCAAGGAATTCGGGCGAGGATGGAGATGGAGGAATGAGGTTCCCTCTTCCTGGACCCGGTACATGTGGTCTAAACGCTTGGTGAAGACCGGTGCTGACGATGGTTTAGCCCACGGGGACTGAACCGCTTTCAAAAGGTGTTTGGACATCGGTAAGGGTATCGGCGTAGAGGCGTCGATCTCGATGATATCATACACCTCATCAGCTGCGGATGGTTGGGTTTGGACGATAGGCAGGGCAAGAGAGTGTGCCATACGCTTTACTAAGTCCCCATATGAGGACATGTCCTCTGAGGGAGAGATCGGGCTGCTCCCGGAGATGGATTGCTTGGGGGGGGGTTCGACATTGGAAAGAACGTCCTCCGGATCATCGACATCGGAGTCACCCCGAGAAGAGGCGGAATTGGAACTCGACCCTTGAGGTCTCGGTAGCGGTGGCTCGGCCATCGGCATTGGTGGAGCAGTGGCACGGTCGGAATGAGAAGGAGGAGACGGTGGAGGTTTCGACACTGTCGCCGAGGGCTGGTGGTGAGGCGAGCGCAAGCGGTATCGACAGGGTTCCCAAGGATCTGGGTACCCAGGAAAGTTCCACGGGCCCGAAGAAAACCAGTACGGCATCTCGTGCTTGCTCTCGAAGGGGAACTTCGGAGGTCGATACGGATAGGTTGCATGATACCTGTCATAGTGTGGTCCATAGGATTCCTGCTCACGGTGGTCAGGACGACATGGGGATCTGGAGCGGTCCCGAGGGCGATGTCGGGATCGACCGGATTGATCACTGGCCCACGAAATTGGCGAGGGGGATCGAGACCCCATTGCCTGGACATTCGAACCCAGATCGAGGTCAGTAGGAGGTGGCGACATCGACTGGGGAGGATCACGACGCCGAGGTGCTGCCGACACAGGGGGTCCAGACTGACGTGGTGGAGAGTCCAAGATTTGTATCGGGGGCTCCACAATGATTCTCGTCAGTTCCGGCGTCGGATGGGACAGTCGTGGGGGTTGCTGAGGTGCGTCTGCACTAGCAGAGCCCCTAGGAGATAGAACGCCACTCACACCGTGAGATTTATGCGCGTCTCCCGTCTTGCTCGAGCCCCGAGCCTTCGCCTTATCCCTTTTAGGCTTCTTCACCGGTGTTGACATGGATGAAGTCGCCTTCGATTTCGATTTCTTCGGAGGGGCCCCTCCGGTATCTGAGGAAGGTTTCCCTACCTTGGGAGGCTTCGGTGTTGGAGGATCCTTCTGTGTCGACACAGACGACTTCGATGTCGAGACAACTGGTCTCGCAGAAGAAGGATCAGATTCCATTTCGGGAGCTGGAGGAGCGAGTGCTGACTCCCACAACGCGACCTTCAGCCTAGCGGCCCTGTTCTTTCTTGTTTGGTTGGAGAAACGGGCGCAGATGGAACAGGCGTCAGGCCGGTGAGTCTCCCCAGACAAAAAATACAAAGTGTGTGCTCGTCCCTCAGAGCTAGCTTGCTCCCGCAGGAAGAACACCGTTTAAAGCAGCCCCACTTACGACTTTCCATAAACAATGGAAAGGAGCCCTTCCACCCAGCAGGATGAAGGGTGGTGAGGTGGGGGGGGGAGAAAGGTCCGTAGACCAGAGAGAAAAATCCTCCAAAAAGTTGTTGGAGTTGAGTTGGAACGATCCAAAAACAAAGAGGAAAAAAACTGAGGAAAATTTTGAAGAAAAAGTTGTGATTTTCACTGAGGTAAATCGCTCTCAGAGACACCAACGCAAGCTGCTAACAGCGAGGCGGTCAGAAGAGAACTGGCGGGATGTCCATGCCCCCGCCCCTTGGGCATGCGCGGTGGGGTTCCTGCGCATGCCTGGGGGCGGAGGGCGCGAAAATCCCGTTGTGAGCTTTGTATGGACACCGACCAGGTCAGCGCAGGCGCACTGTATTCCCATGGGTGTGATGCACAGAGACCACGAAGAAGATCATACTGATGTCACGTTGTCCCTGATAAGGCAATTTTACTTGCACTCTCAGGACCTAAACTGGAAGGTACATATTGGTACTGATATTATTTCCGGTATATACAACTACCTCTGACACAAGGCCAGATATATTGGTGGCCCCAAATAGAAACCTTTGGGCGTGTCAATCAATTCCATATTGGAACATTCCATTTTTGGTCCTATATTATTAATTGTTTATTGCCTTACCTGTGTTACGGGAACTTTGTTGCTTGGTGTGTTTTGTACTTTGTAGTATCTGACCTCTGAGGAAGGCTCCCGTGAGCCGAAACGCGTTAGGTCGTACACTGTCCTATTTGTGCATTTGTGACTTTTAACATTTTACGAGGCTTTGCCTGGGCCCCTACACAGTTTTTATACGCCTTTGAAATAAACACGCTTTTGTCTATACTTACTTTTTACCTTTTGGCCCTCAATAAGTTTTCTAAGCTTCCTTTGGAGGTTTTTTACTTAGTTTGTTTAGTTCCCCCTCTCTTTTTTGGGGGGTCTCATAATTAACCTGGAGCTGTGGTGGCTCAAGTGGTTAAGACACTGAACGGCAGGCTGTGGAAGGTCAGTAGTTCAGCAGTTCGAGACCCGAGAGTGCCGCATGACGGAGTGAGCTCCTGTCTCTAGTTCCGGCTCCTGCCAACCTAGCAGTTCAAAAGCAAGAAATTGCAAGTAGATAAATAGGTGCCACTTTGGTGGAAAGGTAACAGCGTTCCGTGCGCCTTGGTGTTTAGTCATACCGGCCACATGACCACGGAAATGTCTTCGGACAGCGCTGACTCTTCGGCTTTGAAATGGAGATGAGCGCCACCACCCTAGAGTTGGATTCGACTGGCTTTCGAGCAAGGGAACCTTTACCTTTACCTTTACATAATTAACCTGCCTTGGCACTAACACACATTTACATGTCATAGAGTGCATGCATACAATAATTTGTCTACTGAGGAAGACCTTGGAGGCAGAAGCAAGTTTGGTCCTGTTTTAATGTGGTTTAAGGCTATCAACCCAGAGAACAGAAAAGAGTGACGGTCCAGTAGAACCTTAAAGACTAACAAAATTGTGTGGCAGGCTATGAGCTTTCGTGAGTCACCGCTCACTTCTTCAGACGGACTAACACAGCTACCCATCTTGAACTATCAGAGATATTGAATTGTTGGTCCTGTTTTATTGGTTCAAGGCTCTTCACTTAGAGACACTGAATTGTATCAGGTTATATAGATTCTGGACTTTGCCACTTCCCAGCCGGCACGTGCCTATGTTTTTAAAGTAGAGCTTCAGTGCACTTTGTAATAAATACGTATATTTTGTTTCATTTATTTCTCGTAATTATTTCTCACCTAACCTTTGAATCATGTGCTCTGTCACCATTTAAGATGGGTAGATGTTTTAGTCTGTAGCAGTGGAAAAGAGCCAGAGTCCAGGAGCACCTTTAAGACCAACAAAATTTGTGGTAGGAGAGGAGGTTTTGTGAGTTACTTCTTCGGAACGAAAGCTCCTCCCTGTAGGGCTGCCAGGTCTCCCGGAGGGAGCAGGGGTCCCCCCGCTTAAAGGGCCCCCAATCCACCGGTCCGGATCCGGCCGGCGGGGGGAACCCCACCCCCAAAGTGCCCAGATTGGGCCGCCGTGCCTGGCGCGATGACGTCGGCCGGAGGTGACGTCACTGCGCTGGGCACATTGCCAGGCGACGCTCTAGCAATCAGCCTGAAAACTCTATGGTACCATAGAGTTTTCAGGTTGATTGTTAGGGCGTTGCCTGGTGACGTGCCCAGCGTGATGATGTCACTTCCGGCCGACGTCACCACAGCGTGCGAATGTCCCAGAATGGGACCAACACTCCCCCGCTATGCCAGGTAAGTGACTTGGCAACCCTACTCCCCTGCCACAATTTTGTTAGTCTTTAAGGTGCTACTGGACTCTTGCTCTTTTCTTCTGTCACTGTTTGTGCATGCAATTCTCCATCGAGCTAGTGAGCCAAGTGCCCTGGGATAGATAGTTTTCCCCCAGGATGCCTGCCTTTATTAGCAGCAGCCAGACAAGAGTGTGGATGTGTTGGTAGGGAGATCCACCTCTGTCTTAGGTTCCAATCCAAGTTGGAGAAGAACTTGTATGTGGGAGGGGGCATAATGCCTGCCTTGTAACTAAGGCCAGCATTACAGGCTACCGAGGTTCATACTGGAGGGAAGGCAACACGGTATAGCCCAATCTCAGAAGTGAAGCAGAGTTGGTACTTGGATGGGAGACCCCCAAGGAAGGCCCTGCAGAGGAAGGCAATGACAAACCGCCTCTGCCTCTCATGAGCCTTGAGAGCCCCTTGATGGGGTCGCCATAAGTTGGTTGCGACTTAATGGTGCTTTCATATCTCTCTGTTGGTCTGGAGGAGGGAAAGCAGTATGGTATAGCCCAGTCTCATCAGATCTCAGAAGCTATGCAGGGTTGGTGCTTGGATGGGAGATCACCAAGGAAGGCCCTGCAGAAGAACGCAATGGCAAACCACCTCTGCTTCTCACTTGCCTTACTGGGGTCACAGTATGTTGTTTGCAACCTGATGCCACTTACGCATGTAAGGTTCATACTCCATATCAAGAAATGACAGACTTTGGCAAGAAGATGCATTTTGACTGCACAAGTGATCCTTGCTTGCTAATCATGGTGAGATTGCAGGGCATGGAATTCTTGTTCCCTTCCAACTACTGGCAACGTTACTCTGCAAATATTTGAGTTCCTGCAGTTCCACCATGCATCGCTTGCACACTTTCAAGCGTATTTTCAGAACCGCCAGGGCCAGAAACCTGCCCTTTTGGGGGAAAGGAGATGCAGAGGAAGGTGCACCTCCATTCTAACAGCTAAATGCTCAACAAGGTGTGAGTAATTTACAAGGCATATTTGCTTATGGCAGTGTGGGTGACATAAGGCACTCCACTGGCTGCTCTCCTGCTCAAGTGATTGTAAAACCATTATGGTAGCTGGAGACGGAGGCAAGGTATGCCTCAAAGGTCAAGCTACAGCAGATAGAATCTGTATCGAAAGAAATATATCTATTATACAGTGTACACAATAATGTAATTAAAAACATAGGGCCTGAATATCAGGCTGCGTTAAAAGTAATCAAAACTCAGTTTTACATAAGCTATTATAAATCCCTCCAGCCTCAAAGGCTTTCTTCGGTGGCCAGTCGTACATAATTTTTAGAAACATATCAGAACTAATACGCAATATGTATCAACCCTGACCAAGTGATATTGTCTCATACATTGTGTAGTTTAATGTTAGTGTGTTGGGATGGGCATAAACCAGGGGAAAAAAAGTTCATTTCAGTTTGCGGTTCGTGAGGTTGCACGAACCATGAACTTCCCATTCGCCAAACCAGTTTGTTTCATGTTGGCAGTCCGTGTGCAAGTGAAGTCCGAGCAGCGAGTTCACCCACTTCAAGATGAACTTGCTGCTTGAAATTCACTCGCGCACAATCCACTGACACAAAACGAACTGGTTCGGCAAACAGGAAAGCTCGTGAAGGTTCGTGGTTTGGAAATAGGCGAACTTACCACTTGGACTTCACTTGTGCATGAACCGCACGAACCTTCTTGAAAAACATGGAGGTTCATCGCGGGCATGATTGCACGACCCTCGGCTCATGAACCACAAACTGGGCAATGTTTATCACAAAATTAGGCTCATGATGAGGTTTGTGCCCATCCCTATTAGTTTATAAGCAAGCCATGAGTCCCTATTCGGGCCCTAGGTTTTTAATTACATTATTGCGTACACTATGCAATAAATATATTTCTTTTGATACAAATTCTATCTGCTGTAGCTAGACCTTTGAGGCATTCTCAATACATTCTCCTCTGCCACAGACAAGGCATCCCTCTCTCAATCAGGCTTGTCCTTCACTCCACCCAGACTCACCTCTTCACTGTACTTGCCCACGTAGGAGTAGATTTCAGAGAGTGCGCTCATGGTGTTGAATTCATTCATGTGCATGCGAGATTGCTCAGCCAGGTAGGCGTTCATGTCCTGGTCGCTGATCGCTGGCATCTTGCCGATATCTGAGTAGTACCTGGTGGGATCAGAGGGGCACAATGAGTTCGGGCTGACTTCCAGTAGCTGTCCAGATTAATTCTTACCTGCGTGTTGGTCTTGCACATGGGGGAAGCAGCTGACCCACCCTCCTTTCCCCTCTAACACTTCCAGATCATTAGAAACCCCAAATCTTAACCCCACCCCACCCCCACACACATTTCTTTCTGTAATCCCAGGAATTCAGAAGCTGCTAGAAGCCTCTCTAGGAATTCAAAATTGCCCACTTTAACCCTTTCTTTGACTTAAAAGCAGCAGTGAGAGACTATTTGCTATGTTTTTCTGTTAGGACTGTCAACTCCAGGCTGGGGAATTTCTGGAGATTTTGGAGGTGGACCCTGGGGAAGGTAGGTTTTGGGGAGGGGACGGATCTTAATAGGGTATAATGCCATAGAGTCCTCTCTCCTCTGGAGCTCTGACATCTGCAGATCAGTTTAGTTCTGGGAGATCTTCAGGCCTCCACTGGGAGGCTGCCAAAACTAGTCTTCAGGCTTCCCTCCCGGGCTGTTTTTGACAGGCAAAATGGCTGCAGGGAAACCCTGTTTGCCCCTTCCATGGGTCATGTGATTGAAGTAGCTTAGACTGAGTGGGCATGACTGACCCAAGAGCAACCAGCAAACTTCCAGGCCAGAGCAGAGAGTTGGACCTGGGCCTCCCACCTGCAAGTCCAACGCTCTAGCCACTGCCGCCCCACACTAGAAAATCTAGAGAGCCAGTTTGGTGTAGTGGTTAAGTGCGTGGACTCTAATCTGTGAGAACCGGGTTTGATTCCTCACTCCTCCACTCACAGCTGCTGGATGACCTTGGGCAAGCCATAGTTCTGCCAGAGCTGTTCTTGAAAAAGAGCCGTTTCTGTCAGAGCTCTCTCAGCCCCACCTACCTCACAGGGTGTCTGTTGTGGGGAGGGGAAGGGAAAAGGAGTTTGCAAGCTGCCCTGAGACTCCTTTGGGTAGTGAAGGGTGGGGTATAAATCCAATCTCTCTTCTTCTAGAAGATAGAAAAGAGCAAGAATCCAGTAGCACCTTAAAGACGAAAAAATTGTGGGGTGTGAGATTCTACGAGTCACTGCTCGCTTAGCTGTGACTCACGGAAGCTCCTCCCCTGCCGCAAATTCTGTTTCTCTTCAAGGTGCCACTGGAGTATTGCTCTTTTCCACGGCAACAGACAGACTATCACGACCAGCCATCTTGGTCTACCACAAAAGAAAGGTTTTTCCCTCCTCAGTTCCATTCAGGATTGGTGAGTTCCTTTCCCTCCCTTGTGTGTGTTCTTCAAATGGGGGAGGAGAAATATCTAATGGACAATATAACTAACAAAATAAACATGTCTCATCTGAAACCGGTCAAGTCCACTCTCGTCAGTAAATGGTTCCCGATACTAGAATTTCTGTCGCAGAATGAATTTATATCTCCGGAATGGTCACCGTTGCAGCAATGGGTTACAAAATTCAATCCACTTCCACTGATCATTATAGCCGCCCTTGTAGCCAAATTCTGTAATTTACCCGCCCACCTCTCTACTATTGACAGCTATTCTTTGTAGTGCCAAGATGGTTTATATGAAGCACTGTTGTAAAATTTTTGGCTTTACTCTGAATATGTCTGCACGAATGCTACCATGTTAAAAAGTTAGGTAAAGGTAAAGGTTCCCTTGCTCGAAAGCCAGTCGAATCCGACTCTAGGGTTGCGGTGCTCATCTCCGTTTCAAAGCCGAAGAGCCAGCGCAGTCCAAAGACATTTCCGTGGTCATGTGGCCGGCATGACTAAACACCAAGGTGCACAGAACGCTGTTACCTTCCCACCAAAGTGGTACCTATTTATCTACTTGCAATTTCTTGCTTTCAAACTGCTCGGTTGGCAGGAGCTGGAACTAGAGACAGGAGCTCACTCCGTCATGCGGCACTCTCGGGTCTCGAACTGCTGAACTACTGACCTTCCACAGCCTGCAGTTCAGCGTCTTAACCACTTGAGCCACCGCAGCTCCGTTAAAAAGTTAAAGTGTCATCAAAACTTTGCACAAGGTGTACTTTTGGATATTCCTACAAACGTATGTAATTGTATCGTTGTTATGCACTTATATCTTTTCTCGTTTTGACATAAAAATTACAAATTAAAAAAAAAATGGGGGAAGGGAGAGAGAGAGTCCTTTCTCTGGGGCCAGTGGGGGTGCTTGCTGTTATCTATTCCGAGTCATATGGCCTGGGCTGGGGTGGGGTGGGGGGGAAATCAAGCAAGTAAAATAGATTGTGTTTTTATATACAGACATACAGCCGCAGAACATTTTTTTTTTTCAGATTTACAGACCCGCTCCTCAGCCATCAAAACTCATGGGCAGCAAACGGCCGATATAACATCCGACACTAAAATCCGCTCCGTTTCCAAACAATTTCAACACACAGCAGCGCGACAGAATCACAGCCGTTAAACTCGTAGAAACAGGATTACAACTTATAAAACTGTGAGCCAATGGGGAGGCGACTGGACGGGGAGAAGGAAACAAGCTGGACACAAATAAAATAAACCGGTGCTATCAAACGCCAGGTAGATATCAAAAACCCAAATAAAAATCCCATAAAACGGGAGTGCAGTCTCTTGCCCCTGTCTTCCCGGAACCCCTAAAACAAGAATGGAAGCATCATTTGCGATTGTATGGGAAAGCAGGTCTAATGCCAGCTTTTCGGGGGCCTTCCGGCAGAAGGCTATCACCAATCCTCTCGACAGCCTCCGCTCTCCTCCACCGACACCTCTCCAACCGAGACAATTGACAGAATTGAAACCAAGGATGGGCTGGATGAGGAGGCTTTCTTAAGAGAGGCAGAGATAGTTAGACGACAACTGAGGATCACCACAGGTGAGGCCAGAGACCCAAGCCTGATCCAGAAATCCAGACCCAGAAATCCACTGAGAGCTTAGCTGATCTGGAGGATGGTATTTACGACCAATGTTCCCTCTATTCCCCCCCCCAACTGAGAGAAGCAGTTCACATCCTGAGCAGTATATAAAGGCTGTAATCTCAAAACGGGCAGCGAGCAGTGTAAGAATACTGCGTGGCTCCAGATTTATTTATTTATTTATTATTTTTATTTATAGCCTGCCCATCCCGCGAGTGGGCTCGGGGCGGGTAACATCATAAAAACATACAATAAGCACAATTAAAATCAAACAATTTAAACAGTTTGAAAAGAATAAGCATTAAAACACCTTCCCTATGAAGAAAGGTTAAAACGCTTGGGCCTCTTTAGCTTGGAGAAACATATGGAGCAGAAGTCCATCAGTGGCTATTAGCCACAGGGTATAGATGGGAACTCTCAGTCTGGGGCAGGTGATGCACTCTATTCTTGGTGCTGGAGGGGGCAGCAGTGGGAGGGCTTCTGGTGTCCTGGCCCCACTGCTGGACCTCCTGATGCCACCTGGTATATTTTGGCCACTGTGTGACAGAGTGTTGAACTAGATGGGCCATTGGCCTGATTCAACATTGGCTTCTCTTATGTTCTTATGTTCTAAAACACAGTCACACTCCTAACAAATCAGCTGGCTGTGGGGGTTCCCTGGCATATTATCTGGGTTGATAGGTGGGTGGGTGACAACTGTCTCAGGGAGGCCATACAGAAATGTCTGCTGCCTCAGCCGAAGGCCTGGCGGAACAGCTCCGTCTTACAGGCCCTGCGGAACTGAAGAAGGTCCCGCAGGGCCCTAACCTCGACTGGGAGCCTGTTCCACCAGACAGGGGCCGGGGCGGAAAAGGCTTTGGCCCTGGTTGAGGCAAGACGGATGTCCTTTGGGCCAGGGACAATCAGGAGACGGACCCTCAGATATGTGGGTCCCAGGCTGTACAAGGCTTTAAAGGTGAGTAATTATAATGAAGGAAATGTGAACCAGAGATGAAGTGGTAGGGCTGCCATTCCCCCACTGGGCGTGGGGGGAATCCCCTCCCACCAGTGGGCGATCCCCCATTGCCGGTGGTTGCTTTCCCATCAACCACACAGTTGGCTGGTGGGGGGAAGTGGTGGGGAACTGGAGGGACATCGGCAGCATCCTGACCTGCTGACTCGGGGGAGGGCGGTCCATAAATTTAACAACAACAACAGTTTCAGTTTCAGGCTCTCGGGAAGTGAAGTCACCTTGTTGCTGGCAATGACACTATTATTACCAGTGCGGCCTTCTGCTGCTGGAGGACAGGTCTATCAATGGCTACTAGCCGTGGTGACTGAGGGGAACCTCTAATTCAGAGGCACTAAGCCTCTGAATCCCAGAGCCAGGAGGCAACATCAGGGGAAGGCCTCAGCCTCCGTGCCCTGTTGTTGGCCCTCCAGAGGAACTGGTTGGCCACTGTGTGAGACAGGACTAAATGGACCATTGGTTTGATCCAGCAGGGCTCTTCTGATGTAGACCTCGGCCTCTATGCCCTGTTGTTTGCCCTCCAGAGGGACTGGATGACCACTGTGAGAGGCAGGATGCCATACTGGATGGACCACTGGTCTGATCCAGCAGGGCTCTTCTGATGTTCTCATGAAGGCCTCGGCCTCTGTGCCCTGTTACTGGCTCTTCAGAGGAACTGGCTGACCACTATGTGAGACAGGATGCTGGACTAGATGGACCGCTGGTCTGATCCAGCAGGGCTTTTCTTATGTTCTTATGAAGGCCTTGGCCTCTATGCCCTGTTGTTGGCCATACAGAGGAACTGGTTGGCCACTGTGCGAGACAGGATGCTGGACTACAGGGACCCCTGATCTGATCCAGCAGGGCTCTTCTGATGTTCTTTATGTCCCTCTGGTCTACCTGACAATCCCATGAAGTGAAAAGGAGACACCTTAGGAAAAGGCTTCTGGGTATGTATGAACTTCCTGCTCCGCCATGGAAATCTCCTGGGTTACAGCGATGGTACCAGAACAAATCAAAATCAAAGGAGCTTTCGGCTAAACATTAGGAAGAACTTCCTGACAGAGCAGTTTCTCAGTGGAACAGGCTTCCTCGGGAGGTGGTGGGCTCTCCTTTTTCAGAAGTTTTTATAAGCAGAGGCTAGATGGCCATCTGACAACTATGCAGATTCTATGAATTTAGGCAGATTGAGGAAGAGAGGGCAGGAAATGATCAACCCGTGCTCAGATCTTGTGGCCCTTTTTTACACGCCTGGGGTAATGCCGATCACAACTTGAGGGTCAGGAAGGAATTTTCCACCAGGCCAGATAGTCCCAGGGATCATGGAGGTTTCATAGAGCAGGGATCACTGGGGGAGTGAGGAAGAGGTTGCGAATTGAGAGGGGCCGTAGTTCAGTGGAAGAGCCTCTGCTTGGCAGTCAGAAGGTCCCAGGTTCAATCCAGTGAAAAGGACCAGGCAGCAGGTGATGGGAAAGACCTCAGCCTGAGACCCTGGAAAGCCGCTGCTAGTCTGAGTAGACAGTACCGACTCTGATGGACCAATGTTCTGATTCAGTAAAAGGCAGCTTTGTGCGTCCCTGCATTGTGCAGTACGTTGGACTAGATGACCCTTGGGGTCCCTTTCAGCTCTATATTTCTGTGTTCCTCGGCCCCAGCAAGGAGAAGAAGAAGAGGAGGAAATTGGATTTATACCCCGCCCTTCACTACCCAAAAGGAGTCTCACAGCGGCTTACAAACTCATATCCCTTCCCCTCCCCACAACAGACACCCTGTGAGGTAGGTGGGGCTGAGAGAGCTCTGACAGAAACGGCTCTTTTCCAAGAACAGCTCTGACAGAACTCTGGCTTGCCCAAGGTCATCCAGCAGGTGCAAGTGGAGGAACAGGGGAATCAAACCCGGTTCTCCCAGATTAGAGTCTGCCCGCTTAACCACTACAGCAAACAGACTCCAAGGAAAACCTTCCGGTCTAGACCTAGTGATGCCTCCCCGTGACCTCAAGTGCCCCCGCCACGGCATCAAGCTTTGCACGCTAGGCGCTGTCCCCTTTAAGGCGCTCGCTATTTCGGATGCCCCCCCCCCACGACTATGGCAGGCCTTAGAGGACAAGATGTGCGGAAGGTAATCAGTCACTGTCACCGGCAGCTGTGCTCCGCTGTCAACTGGTTAATTAGACGCCGTCATTTACATTTTTAATTTCTTCGGTTTGACATTTTGCGAGCGCGCGCGACACACGTACGCTGACACGTTTTAAAAAAAACAAAACACCAAAAACCCCCCCCCTTACCCCATCACCACAGCCATTTGCGATTTTATAATTAGGGAGGCAGAGAGGAGAAGAAGTCAAAATAGCTGACAGGTGTCTTGTTGACGGCGCGGCGGACACCTGCTGAGCTCGGGAGCCCAATCTCCTGTGGCAGAAAAAGCGGAAGAGAGAGAGAGAGAGGCAGAGAAGGCAGGAATCGCCCGGGAAATTCGGGCTTTCACTGCAAAGAGAGGGCAGGAATGAAAGCTGCCATCAATCGAGCGGCGGGGTACCTCCGGGACGCGTGGCGGCTAAGAGACACCGCGGGGAGGGGGCAGACGTGGCAGATGCCATGCCGGGCTCCTTTCTGGAAGCTGCCGAAGACATTGGATAGGATCGGGGAGAGACTCGTCGGAACGAGAGCCAGTTTGGCGTCGTGGTGGTTAGGAGCGCGGACTCTCGTCTGGGAGAACCGGGGTTTGATTCCCCGCTCCTCCAGATGCAGCTGCTGGTTTGACCTTGGGTCAGTCACAAGTTCTCTCCGAGCTGTTCTCTCATGAGAAGAAGAAGAAGAAGAAGAAGAAGAAGAAGAAGAGATTGGAATTATACCCCACCCTTCACTACCCAAAGGAGTCTCAGAGCGGCTTACAAACCTTTCCCCTCCCCACAACAGACACCCTGTGAGGGTATTTGGGGCTGAGAGAGCTCTGACAGAAACTGCTGGTTTTTTTTTCAAGGACAGCTGTGCCAGAACTATGGCTGGCCCAAGGAGAGGGGAATCAAACCCGGCTCTCCCAGATTAGAGTCCGCGCACTTAACCACTACACCAAACTGGCTGCGGGAGCAGTTCTTGAAAGAGCGGTTCTTGAAAGAGCTCTCTCAGCCCTACCTTCTTCATGGGGTGTCTGTTGTGGGGAGGGGAAGGGAAAGGAGTTTGTAAACTGCTCAGAGACTTTGAGTGAAGGGTGGGGTATAAATCCAATCTCTTCTTCTGCAGTCAAAATGTCCAGGTGGTGGGTGGAGATCTCCTGGAATTACAATCAATCTACAGACAACAGAGTAACTGAAGAAAGTGGCTGGTTTGGACTGTACGGCATTGTTCCTGACTGCGGTTCCTCCCCTCCCTAAGAGCGAGCTTGGTGCAGTGGTTAGGAGCGCGGACTCTAATCTGGGAGGACCGGGTTCAATTCCCTGCTCCTCCCCGTGCAGCTGCTGGGGTGACACTGGGTCAGTCACAAGTTCTCTCAGAGCTGTTCTCTCAGGAGCAGTTCTCAAAAGAGCTCTCTCAGCACCAAATACCCTCACAGGGTGTCTGTTGTGGGGAGGCGAAGGGAAAGGAGTTTGTAAGCCGCTCTGAAACTCCTTTGGGTAGTAAAGGGCGGGGTATAAATCCAATCTCCTCCTTCTCCATATGAAAATGGGAAAGATACATGCCTCTTTGGTTTAATTTTTTTTTTTTGGGGGGGTGGACATCAAGCCGCAGCAGGCTTGTTTCAACCCCGTAGGGTTTCCCAGGCATGAGAAGAACAGAAGTAGGTTTGCCATTGCCTGTCCCTGTGCAACAACTCTAGACTTCCTTGGTGGTTTCCCAACCAGAGAGTAACCGGGGCTGACCCCGCTTACCTTCTGGGATCTGGTGAGGTCAGGCTGGACCATCCAGAGCCAGGTGGACAGTGAATATGCTACACTGATGGAAAATACAGCTCTCCTTGGCTATGGGTCACCACAGGTGACTGATGGTAACTCCATTGGGTTTTCGTGGCAGGAGACATTCAGAGGGGGCTGACCCTGGGCCTCCTCGGTGGTCTTGAAAGGGGATCCGCTAAGAGAAATCCAGTTTGGTGTAGTGCAGGGGTGGCCAAACTGGCTTGGGAGCCACTGGGGGCTCTTTCACACATGTTGTGCGACTCCCGGCAGGGCGGCTGGGGAAGTGAAGGGGAAGCCTGCCTCCACGATTGGTCTTCCCTTCCCCAGCCAGGGTTCCCCTCCCTGGGTAGGCTTGGGGTGTGTGGGGGGGGAAGCAGAGAAAGAAAGTAACTTTCACTTTGAATGCATTCTCAAAGCACCCCCGCCCCCCCGGCTTGGAGATGGCATTTATCTCTTTAAATCCTTTCTCCAAGACTACCCAGCTGGTGTGAGGGCATGGGGGGTTGGATAACAAATTTAAAGTTAAAGTTGCTTTCTTTCCACCTCTTCCTCCCTCCCCACTTATTTGCTTTCTTTCCGCCTCTTCCTCCCTCCCCATTTATTTGCTTTCTTTCCACCTCTTCCTCCCTCCCCACTTATTTGCTTTCTTTCCACCTCTTCCTCCCTCCTCACCTATCTGCTTTCTTTCTACCCTCCCTCCCCACTTATCTCCTTTCTTTCCATCTCTTCCTCCCTCCCCATTTATCTGCTTTCTTTCCATCTCTTCCTCCCTCCCCACTTATCTGCTTTCTTTCCATCTCTTCCTCCCTCCCCACTTATCTGCTTTCTTTCCATCTCTTCCTCCATCCCCACTTATCTGCCTTCTTTCCATCTCTTCCTCCCTCCCCACTTATCTGCTTTCTTTCCATCTCTTCCTCCCTCCCCACTTATCTGCTTTCTTTCCATCTCTTCCTCCCTCCCCACTTATCTGCTTTCTTTCCAACTCTTCCTCCCTCCCCACTTATTTGCTTTCTTTCCACCTCTTCCTCCCTCCTCACTTATCTGCTTTCTTTCCACCCTCCCTCCCCACTTATTTGCTTTCTTTCCACCTCTTCCTCCCTCCCCCTTATTTGCTTTCTTTCCACCTCTTAGGCAAATATCATTAGCAAACCATTAAATATCATTGGACAAATAAATATCATTATTAATATCTGTTTTTACCCCTTTAGTTTTTACTTCTGGCAGTCTCATTTATAATGTTAATAAAAAGCAAATTTGCATGTTTTCCAATAAAAACTTGTGTGCAATATTTGTTCATGTCTTGCAGCTCTCAAACAGAAGACATTTATTCCATGTGGCTTTTACATTAAGGAAGTTTGGCCACCCCTAGTGTAGTGGCTAGCAGTGTGGACTGTAATGTGGGAGAACTGGGTCTGATCCCCCACTCCTCCATATGAAGCCAGGTGGGTGACCTTGGGTCAGTCACAGCTCTCTCAGAGCTCTCTCAGTCCCAACTACCTCACAGGGTGTCTGTTGTGGGGAGGGGAAAGGAAAGCGGTTTGTAAGCCACTCTGAGACTCCTTCAGGTAGGGAAGGGCCGGGTATAAATCCAATCTCCTCCTCTTCTTCTTCTCCCCATCCAAGCACTAACCAGGGCCAACATACAGTGTCACATGCGGTGCTATATTGCTCCTGATAACAAAGGAGAAATGGCACGAGGTAGGTCTAGGAATTGCCAAAACTCTATGGTTTTACCATAGAGTTTTTAGTAATTCCTAGAGCTATCTATACCCCATTTTGTTTTGTTTTTTTAACAGTTGGTGACATGACGCCGTAGCCAGTGTCATGCCCCCCCCCATATTCCCACCTACAAGCATGTTGCTGGCTGTCGGGCACTGCCTGGCAACCCTACCGCCAGAAAGCGGAACCCAAGAAATTGCCTTTTACTGCGTCAAAACTGCAGGGATGAGCTGATGTGGCCATTTGGAATTTTTTTCAGTTTTGGCTGCCGTCACTGGATTTGGTCTGCCTCGTTTTGTTACAACTGCAGGTTGATATGTTTTTAATACTATTTTTACTCAACGAATGCCAAAGCAATCTAGGGAAACGTGTCTGTTTCAATGAGGAAATGTGACAGGAGGCAGGAGAAGCTGGTGCGAAAACGAAGAGGCCCAGTTATATTTTTTCTCCCAAGGAAGAACCAAAATTGAAATGTAGATATTTTACATGAACTAGACGGCTTTTAGCCTCTCCCCTATCGATCCATTGAACCAAGTAAAGTCTACTCAGAGAGGTCAGGCAGGTGCTAATAAACATATGAAGCTGCCTTATGCAAAATCAGACCATTGGGTCCACCCAGAACAGTACTGTCTATGCAGACTGGCAGTGGCTCTCCAGGGTCTCAGGCGGAGGTCTTTCCCATCACCTCCTACCTAGTCCTTTTAACTGGAGATGATGGGGATTGAACCTGGGACCTTCTGCAAGCCAAGCAGTGCTCTAGCACTGAGCCACTGAGGTCTTTCACACCACTTACTGCCTGGTCCTTTTAACTGGAGATACCAGGGATTGAAACTGGGACCTTCTGTATTCCAAGTAGAGGCTCTACCACTGACCTATGGCCCTACTTCCTGGCTCTCCAGGGTCTCAGGCTGAGGTCTTTCACATCATCTACTACCTAGTCCTTTTAACTGGAGATGATGGGGACTGAATCAGACCCTTGGTCCAAGAAGGTCATTAGTATCTACTCTGACTGGCAGAAGCTCTCCGGGGTCTCAGGTGGAGGTCTTTCACATCACCTACTGCCTAGTCCTTTTAACTGGAGATGGCAGGGATTGAACCTGGGACCTTCTGCAAGCCAAGCAGTGCTCTAGCACTCAACCATGCCCCCTAACCTGAATGGAACTGTCAAAGGTAGCCCCCTTATACTGAATCAGACTATTGGTCAATGTTGTCTACTCTGGCTGGAAGCAGCTCTCTGAGGTCTCAGATGGAGGTCTTTCCCATCACCCTCTGCCTGTTCCTTTTTAACTGTCTGACTCCATTATTGGGCAGTCTTGTATAGCGACATCATGAAATCTGACAATTTTGTCTGGGTCACTATCAGCCTCCGTCTGACTTAGCTCTTCGCTCCTGCCCTGGTTGCTGGTCGACCTTCCTTGCCAAACAGTGCAATTGGTCGTCTGCCCAGTCAGGCTGCAGCTTGTTCTGGGACCGATCTCAGCACAAACGTTTAAATGGACATTCGGGGTCAGGCCAAGAGGAGCCGAAAGGCCTCGTCGGGATCTCGCCGCATGGATTCATTTCCAGGAGAAAGGAGCCTGCGCCACAAATTAAAATCCTCTGACAGCGGCGCCGAAAGGTGGCTCGATACCGAGCAGCTGAGCAGAACACAGAAGGATACAGCGGCTGTGCAGAACGCAGCTGAGCCGAACGGTGCCAGCAAAACGCCCTTCCGAGACCAGTCCTCCATCGCCTCCAAGAGAGCAAAACTTTTCCAGCTTGACTGCTGATACCAGTGATGAATGGTTGGAAGTTAGTTTACGGCAGGCGGGGAGTCGAGCCTGGGAACAGCTGGGATGGGGTTCTAGGCACTGGGAAGATTGATTTATCATCCCCCAGAGGAGCTCGCGGAAAAAAATCTGTGCCCTCCATAAATATTCCATACTTGCCTTTCTGCCGAGCTGAAAAGGGGGGTGACTGCGGGCATCGCACCCGATTAAAGCTGAACCGTGATGTTGCCAAGGGAGAAGGGGATGACGACCCACCGGGGCCCAGCCTGGATTTGTGAGCGCGGACCTGCTGCAAGCTTTGGGGGTCCTTCTGGGTATTTAGAGTCCTGACGGCATTTCCAGCCAGATGATTTGTTGGTTCTTTCACGGGAGATGAGCACGTTGGACTGTGACAGCCAGCCCGGTTGGGTTCCCTTGCTGTGTTTCCTGGAGCCATGGTGACAGATTAGCTTGAAGGCCTGCCAAATTTGAATTGCATGCTGGCTGCTGGGCCCTGCCCTGGAGTCACAGCTGCTAATCCGGAAACTTCATTTTGTAGGCACAGCAGGACGGATGACATCACAGCTCTCTGTCTCACAGGCGCAGCCTGGTGTTGTGACGGAGTGTGCACATATAAAACTGCCTTATCCTGAATGAGACCCTTGGTCCAACAAGGTCATGAGTGTCTACTCTGATTGGCACTGCCTCTCCAGGGTCTCAGGCGGAGGTCTTTCACATCACCTACTGTCTGGTCCTTTAACTGGAGATGCCAGGGATTGAACCTGGGACCTTCTGCATGCCAAGCAGATGCTCTAGCACTGAGCTACAGCCCCTCTTCATGGCTCTCCAGGGTCTCAAGCTGAGATTTTTCCCAACACCTTACCGCCTGGAGCTTTTAACTGGAGATGCCGGGGATTGAATCTGGGACCTTCTGCATGCCAAGCAGATGCTCTACCACTGAGCTACAGCCCCACTTCATGGCTCTCCACGGTCTCAGGCTGAGGTCTTTCACTTCACCTACTGCCTGGTCCTTTTAACTGGAGATGATGGGGATTGAACCTGGGACCTTCTGCATGCCAAGCAGAGGCTCTGCCACTTACCCATGGCCCCACTTCATGGCTCTGCAGGGTCCCAGGTGGAGGGTTTTCACAGCACCTACTGCCTGGTCCTTTTTAACTGGAGATGCCAGGGATTGAACCTGGGACCATCTGCATGCTAAGAAGAGACTGAGCTACAGCCCCACTTCTTGGTTCTCCAGGGTCTCAGGCTGAGGTCTTTCACATCCCCTACTGCCTGGTCCTTTTGACTGGAGATGCTGGGGATTGAACCTGGGGCCTTCTGCATGCCAAGCAGAGGCTCTTCCACTGACCCATGTGCCCTAGCCCGAATGGAGTTCTCACATGTAGCCGCCTTGTACTGAATTAGATCCTTGGTCCATCAAGTTTGGCAGTGTCTACTCTGGCTGGCAGCGGTTCCTCTGAGGTCTCAGGCAAGAGATATCTCACATCACTTGCAGCTCGGTCCTTTTAAAACCGAAGATGCCGGGGATAGAATTGGGGACCTTCCACATGCCACGCAGATGCCCTGCCATTGAGGCACAGTGTTGGAATGGCAAGTTGCTTACATTCCAGCCATTATAGAGTTAAATGTTGATTGTTAGCAAACAGGATGTTACCTTGTTTAATGTATTCAAGGGCAGTGGGAAAGTTTGTAGGGGTTGTTTATCCTAAGGAAGTGACCTGTCACCTTTGTATTGGTCAACTAACACCTTGTCTGTAGAAATGCTTTGATCCAGCATTCATGTATTCACAATGTTTACGGCTCTTTGTGTGAACCAGAAAGGAAGTTCCCAGGACGCTTCCCTCATCTTTGTTTTGAGCCATGTAGCCATTAGCACCTACAGAGTAGCTCCAAGTATGTAAACTTTTTATTTCTTTTATCCAAAGTACCTTCCCCGTGTTTTATTCTGTTTTCCCAGTAAAGATATTTTTCTTTTACGAAGTGCGGCTCTTGTGTTTGGAATGCACCCATCGACTCTTGATGATTTAGAATCCCAGCACACGGACCCTTCCCCAGGGAAATCCACTGCTGAATTGGGCAGGTCTCCGTTGAGTTTCGCACTGGGATCCGTTCAGCTGGACCCTAAAACCCTGACAATAGATCTGTAGGGTGGGGGCTGAATTGCGGGTTGCATCACTTGTCGCTCCCCCCCACACACAAACGTTGTTTCTCCAAGGCAGCCTTTGCCCTGACTCTTCTGCAGATTGAAATGGAAGGGAGGAGAGATGGAAAAAATCTGGAAGCTGCAGCTGGTGCAAAATGCGGCGGCCGGGCTATTGATGGGACTCCGTATTCAGGAACACGTCCAGCCTGTGCTAAGGGTATTGCACTGGCTGCCTATAGCATACCAGATTCATTTCAAGGTGCTGGTGTAGTGCTTAAGTGCGTGGACTCTTATCTGGGAGAACCGGGTTTGATTCCCCACTCCTCCACTTGCACCTGCCGATGTGACCTTGGGCAAGCCAGAGTTCTGTCAGAGCTGTTCTTGAAAAAGAGCCGCTTCTGTCAGAGCTCTCTCAGCCCCACCTACCTCCCAGGGTGTCTGTTGGGGAGGGGGAGGGAAAGGAGTTTGTAGGCCGCTCTGAGATGCCTTTGGGCAGTGAAGGGCAGGGTATAAATCCAATCTCTTCTCTTCTTCTTCTCTTAAAGCCCTTTATGGCTGGGGACCTACATACCTGAGGAACTGCCTTTCCCCACGTGTAGCCCAAAGAGCACTGCGACAGGGATCCAGAATCGACTGGCCCTCCCGAGCGTTAAGGAGGCCAGGTCGACAACGACCAGGGCCAGGGCGTTTCCCGGTGGCAGCTCCATTCTGGTGGAATGAGCTCCCAGAGGAGACCAGGGCCCTGTGGGACCTTCTGCGGTTCTGCAGGGCCTGTAAAACGGAGCTCTTTCGCCATCTCCATCTCGTGGCGGCCAGGATGGTGAGAGGGTTGGAATCCAAGTCTTATGAGGAAAGGCTGAAAGAATTGGGTATGTTTAGCCTGGGAAAGAGAAGGCTTAGAGGGGACATGATGGCAGTCTTCAAGTCTTTGAAGGGCTGTCATGTAGGAGATGGAGCAGATCTATTCTCTCTTGCTCTGGATTGCAAGACTAGAGCCAATGGGTGGAAATTATGAGGGACTGGCTAGATATCAGGAGAAACTAACTGTAAGAGTGGTTGAGCAGTGGAACAGACTGCCTCGGGAGGTGGTGGATGCTCCTTCCCTGGATGTTTTCAAGTGGAGGCTGGACGACCATCTTTTGGGTATGTTGTAGGTATGTAGGGCTATCTTTCGACAATGCTCCTGCAGAGTGCAGGGGGTTGGACTAGATGACCTCCAAGGTCCCTTCCAACCCTAATATTCTATGATTCTAACTGACAGCTTGAGATGGGAGAGCCCTGTTCCCCCCCCGAGCTTTCTAACTACAGCCTGAGCCTGCCGCATGAGACGACCTAAGGAGACCAAAGGGCTGACTGCAAAGAGAGAGAATTTGACTAACAACTACCACTGTGGAATTACTGAAATTACCAACACTACCACTTTGTTATATCTGTGGCTCAAATGGTTTTAGAATTGCCTAATGGTTCAATTTGTTGTTGTTGACCTGTTTTGTGCGTATTGTTATCTACTTTACGTTTATTGTAAAAATTTTAGGTTGTTTTACGTAAGCTGCCTGTTATGTCCAAACAGTGAACGCTGCCTAGTCTTTACCATGTAAAGCTTGAGTTTATGTACAGGATCATAAAACGTAACATTCCTATTGGCCATTCCTATGGAAGTGTTTGAAACAACCAATCACAGTGTAAATATGTTGTATGGAGGGAATAAAGCTGATTGGCCTTTATCCCTGTAATCTGATTGGACATTAACTTATTGTGGGTGTGGCTTTGACAATCCGGGATGGTTTAAAAGAGGGAGCTGTGCTCCACTTGTCGTTGTGTGTTCCTGAGTTGATGTTTTGCCGTTATAATGAAGCTGAATCGCTTTTGCTGAAATCATCGTGTTAAGTTGCATACTTAACACCGCCCTGAGCCGGGCTTGGCTTGGAGGGAGGAGTAGAAATTTAATAAATCAAATCAAATCAAATTAAAAAAAAAAAAAACTGGAGACGCTGCAGGGTTGGATCCTGACAGGTAGCGAGGCAGGTGAACGGAGGTGTGTTCGGCCTCCAGTGATGTCGCTTCCACCTGAGGATATCATACGCGCCGACCTAGTTAGCAGGGATTTTGCTGTGTCCCTGCCACATCTGCCTTCGGGAGCCACCGTTCACGGGAGAAGAAGGCAGAGTCAATTAGAGGAGCGCAGACGGCCTGTCAGGTCCACCGACTGTCCGTGGCTGCCCCTCTCTCTGCACAAGGATGACAGGCCCGGAGTAATAGAGGTGTCTCGGAGCCTCTGACGTGAACAGGAACCAGGGGAGCCGGCCGTCTGCAAATTAAACTGTCATTCCGTCCCAGGCGGCATTCGGGGCCGGATATCTTGAGTGCCTCACAAGCGCTGCTTCTGTCTGGCTGTCACCCGGCCACAGAAGGGCCTCTGGCCTGTGACGGGGGGAGAGGTGTTGGGAAAGAGGAGAGACCCAGAGCGGCGGCAGTGGCAAACAGAAGAGACAGCCACGCTGCGGCAGGGGTCCGTCTCCAAGTGACCAAACACCTTATATCCCTCCCCACTGCAGTCTCAAATGCTTTTGCACTCAGTTTGTTTGCTTGTTTGCCGGATGGTTTAGCGAAAAATGACGTGTATCTGCTAACCTATATCGTGAACATAAGAACATAAGAGAAGCCAATGTTGAATCAGGCCAATGGCCCATCTAGTCCAACACTCTGTCACACAGCGGCCAAAATATACCAGGTGCCATCAGGAGGTCCAGCAGTGGGGCCAGGACACTAGAAGCCCTCCCACTGCTGCCCCCTCCAGCACCAAGAATAGAGTGCATCACCTGCCCCAGACTGAGAGTTCCCATCTATACCCTGTGGCTAACAGCCACTGATGGACTTCTGCTCCATATGTTTATCCAATTCCCTCTTGAAACTGTCCATGCTTGCAGCTGCCACCACCTCCTGTGGCAGTGAATTCCATCTGTTAATCACTCTCTAGGTGAAGAAGGACTTCCTTTTATCTGTTCTAACCCGACTGCTCAGCAATTTCATGGAGTGCCCACGAGTTCTTGTATTGTGAGAAAGGGAGAAAAGTACTTCTTTCTTAACCTGCTCAATCCCATTCATAACCTTTCTTCAAAGGGAAAGTGTTCCAACCCTTTTATCATTCTAGTTGCCCTTCTCTGCACTTTTTCCAATGCTATAATATCCTTTTTGAGATGTGGCGACCAGAACTGTACACAGTATTCCAAATGGGGTCGCACCAATGATTTATACAGGGGCATGATGATACGCGGCGAGAATTATTTTGGCAATGTATTGGAAAACCGATAAAATTCCATTAATAGAAGAACTAATGGTTAAGTTAAACTGTTAAATTTGGCAGAAATGGAAAAGCCAACAATGTTGTTACATGGTAAAAGAAGGAAATGAATTTCAAAAACGGTGGTCAAGTGTATATGCATATTTGAAAGACAAAAACTTTTAATAGACTTCACTCTTATATTATCTTTATATATATATGTATGGCTGTAATTAAGAAAACCTTATAAATAGAAGTGTTATATATATATATATATATATATATATATATATATATATATATATATAAAAATTATATTCCGCCCTCCTCGCAAGCAGGCTCCGGGTGGATCACCAACACAATATCTAAACCCTTCCAAAAAACTACATATTCAAGAAGAGGAGATTGGATTTATACCCCATCCTTCAGTACCTGAAGGAATCGCAGAGCGGCTTATGATCTCCTTCCGCTCCCCACGACAGACACCCCTGTGAGGTAGGCGGGGCTGAAAGAGCTCTTTCGAGGGGCTGCCCTTGAGAGAACAGCTCTGAATGAACTTGTGACTGACCCAAGGTCACACCAGCAGCTGCATGTGGAGGAGTGGGGGAATCAAACCCGGTTCTCTCAGATTAGACTCCCCGCGCCTAACCACTACACCAAGCTGGAGATTCTGGAGGCGGAGCCTGAGGACAGTGAGGTTTGGGGAGGGGAGGGGCTTAAGCACGATACGGTACCATAGAGTCCACCTTCCAGAGTGGCCACTTTCTCCAGGAGAACTGATCTCTGTCACCTGGAGATCTGTAATTCCAGAAGATATCCAACCCACACCGACCCTGACCCTGGACTTGAGGCCTTTTTTTAAAAAAAATGCTGCAGACATCTCCTAGACAATCCAGTTTATGAAAACTGCCATTATGTTTAAATCCGAGGTCCTGCTAGAAACACATCAATTAATCTGTCTCCATCAAAGCCCCTTCCTGTCCTCACAGCACCCATTCCAGGGTTGCTGGTCGGAGACCGTGCTCACAATACCCTTAAACGCATTTATCTTCTGTGGATCAGTGAGCCAGGACATTGACTGCCGTTTGCCCGGGAATCTCGCAGGAAGTGAACGAAATGAGAGGGAGGCGAGAACAGGAGTCATTTTTTGAGTTTATCAAGCCGATCGATGATAACCGTGATAACCGCTTAACCAGCTTTCATTTCTGATTCCTTTAAGCGATTCTGAGGCTGATTTCAAGGTACGGTGACAGCACTGCACCCCTAACACATGTGAACGGATACACACGAAGCCGCCTCACACTGAAGCAGATCCTTGGGTCCAGCAAAGTCTGTATTGTCCGCTCTGACTGGCAGAGACTCTCCAGGGCCTCAGGCTGAGGTCTTTCACATCACATGATGGGGATTGAACCTGGGACCTTCTGCAAGCCAAGCAGTGCTCTAGCACTGAGCCACTGAGGTCTTTTACATCACCTGCTGCCTGGTCCTTTTAACTGGAGATGACAGGGATTGAACCTGGGACCTCCTGCATGCCAAGTAGATGTTCTACTACTGAGCTACAGCCCTACTTCATGGCTTTCTAGGTTCTCAGGCAGAGGTCTTTCCCATCACCTGCTGCCTAGTCCTTTTAACTGGAGATGCCGGGGATTGAACTTGGGACCTTCTGCATGCCAAGCAGAGGCTCTACCACTGAGCTACAGCCCCACTTCATGGCTCTCCAGGGTCTCAGGCTGAGGTCTTTCACATCATCTGCTTCCTGGTCCTTTTAACTGGAGATGCCGGGGATTGAGCCTGGGACCTTCTGCATGCCAAGCAGAGGCTCTGCCACTGAGCTACAGCCCCACTTCATGGCTCTCCAGGGTCTCAGGCTGAGGTCTTTCACATCATCTGCTGCCTGGTCCTTTTAACTGGAGATGCCGGGGATTGAACCTGGGACCTTCTGCATGCCAAGCAGAGGCTCTGCCACTGAGCTACAGACCCACTTCATGTCTCTCCAGGGTCTCAGGCTGAGGTCTTTCACATCATCTGCTGCCTGGTCCTTTTAACTGGAGATGCCGGGGATTGAACCTGGGACCTTCCGCATGCCAAGCAGATGCTCTACCACTGAGTTACAGCCCCACTTTATGGCTCTCCAGGGTCTCAGGCTGAGGTCTTTCACATCATCTGCTTCCTGGTCCTTTTAACTGGAGATGACAGGGATTGAACCTGGGACCTTGTGCAGGCCAAGCAGATGCTACGGCCCTACTTCATGGCTCTCTAGGTTCTCAGGCAGAGATCTTTCCCATCACCTGCTACCTGGTCCTTTTAACTGGAGATGCCGGGGATTGAACTTGGGACCTTCTGCATGCCAAGCAGAGGCTCTGCCACTGAGCTACAGACCCACTTCATGGCTCTCCAGGGTCTCAGGCTGAGGTCTTTCACATCATCTGCTTCCTGGTCCTTTTAACTGGAGATGCCAGGGATTGAGCCTGGGACCTTCTGCATGCCAAGCAGAGGCTTCACCACTGAGCTACAGCCCCACTTCATGGCTCTCCAGGGTCTCAGGTCCCGGCAGTCTCCTCACACTTAGCAAAATATTTGTTAAAATCATTTATGCCCTCGCATGTTTCCCTGTCTGTATCCAAAGGAAGGGGGAAGCGCTTCAAAGCTTGCAAGAAAGAGAAATCGCTTCTGACACCAACCATCCCGTGAAAGCATCGCGGCTTCTGAACAGCTGTTTTGCACAGGACTCCTTCTGGGAAGCCACGGGGCCGCCGGGGCCGCCTCGCCTCGAACGCGCCTCCCCGAGAGGCAAAAGAGCAGCTCCGCTAATGGTCCTCTCTGTTCCGTTCCGAGATCTTCCAGGGTGGTCTGCGGTTTAGCTGCGGCGCGGAGCTAATTGTCTTGCCGAGGACTGTTGTTGTTGTTGTTGATGCGGATGCCGCCGGTTGGGAAGCCTGCTCGTTAATAATCATTTAGCATATGAAAAGCCGGTAATGAGTCCATGTGTTGCAGACGGCTGCCGCAATTACAAGAGTGGGATAATGAGGCGAGGGCCTGTGCCACTCAGGTGCGGAGCGCTCCGGAGTGCTCTCTGGCCCCCGAGGCTCATGGGAGATGCTTGATCAGAGGCAAGCAGGTGGACCCTTTTCTTGTGTGTGTGTGTGTGTGTGTGTGTGTGTGTGAAGTGTCATCAAGCCGTTTCCGACTTACGGCAACCCTACGAGTTAATGACCTTCCAAACATCCCGTCCTTAACTGCCTTCCTCAGGTCTTGCAAATACAGGGCCGTGGCTTCCTTAATGGAGTCTGTCCACCTCCTGTTGGGCCTTCCCAGTTTGGTGGAGTGGTCAAGTGCGCGGACTCTAATCTGGGAGAAGCAGGTTTGATCCCCCACTCCTCCACTTGCAGCTGCTGGATGACCTTGGGCAAGCCATAGTTCTGATAAGAGCTGTCCTTGAAAAAACAGCAATTTCTGTCAGAAGTTCTCTCAGCCCCACCTACCTCACAGGGTGTCTGTTGTGGGGAGGGGAAGGGGAAGGAGACTGTAAGCCTCAGTTGAGGTGTTTTTTCCCCATTTCTTATGACACGGCACCAATTCCCTGGATGTACAGATGGGACATGGGGCTTATCTGCCAACTGGTATTCCTGTGGCGCCTCAGAAAAAGGGTCGCACCAAAACTAAAACAGACTCAGGTGGGTAGCCGTGTTGGTTTGAAGCAGCAGAACCAAGTGAATTGATAACTTCCCCCCACCTAACCAATATATCCATCCTATGCACTGTCCAGGGGCTTTGGCCAAGGCAGGCAAGATTATTGGTTTGATAGTGATGGTAGAAGGAGCTGCGGTGGCTCAAGTGGTTAAGACGCTGAACTGCAGGCTGTGGAAGGTCGGTAGTTCAGCAGTTCATGACCCGAGAGTGCCGCATGACGGAGTGAGCTCCCATCTCTAGTTCCAGCTCCTGCCAGCCTAGCAGTTCGAAAGCAAGAAATTGCAAGTAGATAAATAGGTACCACTTCGGTGGGAAGGTAACAGCGTTCCCTGCGCCTTGGTGTTTAGTCATGCCGGCCACATGACCACGGAAACGTCTTCGGACAGGGCTGGCTCTTCAGCTTTGAAACGGAGATGAGCACCGCAACCCTAGAGTCGGATTCGACTGGCTTTCGAGCAAGAGAACCTTTACCTTTACCTTACTGATGGTAGGGCACTTAAAAGGGCAATTCACTACATGCACCAACAATTCAAACAATGCAACGACAGAGGCACACTTTAAATGGACTTTTTTTGTGTTGAAACGAGTATTCGGAATGCTCATCAAAAGCAAAAAAAGAGCTGCTTTAATTTCTTCCCGGAACCGTCTAATCTGGGTTTCCAAGCAGAACGATATGAAAACCTTTGGGGATATGACTGGATACATACTAAAATATCAGATCTTCTCATAATGTGAACCAAGTACCATGGCCTCCGTTGAGTGTTTTCCATTTCTTATGCCAAGGCGCCCAGTTTCCTGGATGTGCCGATGGGGCACTGGGCTTATCCACCAACTGGCATTCCTGTGGCACCTCAGAAAAAGGGTCACGCCGTAACTATGACCGATTCAGGTAGATAGCCCTGTCGGTTTGAAGCAACAAAATTGCAGTTCCAGTGGCACTTTGAAGACCAACGACGTTTAATTTTGGGTAGAAGCTTTTCTATGCATGCATACATCTTGCAGAGAAGGGCAACTAGAATGATAAAAGGGTTGGAACACCTTCCCTATGAAGAAAGGTTAAAACGCTTGGGGCTCTTTAGCTTGGAGAAACGACGGCTGAGGGGTGACGTGATTGAGGTTTATAAGATTATGCATGGGATTGAGCAGGTTGAGAAAGAAGTACTTTTCTCCCTTTCTCACAATACAAGAACTCGTGGGCACTCCATGAAATTGCTGAGCAGTCGGGTTAGAACAGATAAAAGGAAATACTTCTTCACCCAAAGAGTGATTAACATATGGAATTCACTGCCACAGGAGGTCGTGGCAGCTGCAAGCATGGACAGTTTCAAGAGGGAATTAGATAAACATATGGAGCAGAAGTCCATCTGTGGCTATGAGCCACAGGGTATAGATAGGGACTCTCAGTCTGGGGCAGGTGCTGCACTCTATTCTTGGTGCTGGAGGGGGCAGCAGTGGGAGGGCTTCTCGTGTCCTGGCTCCACTGCTGGACCTCCTGATGGCACCTGGTATATTTTGGCCGCTGTGTGACAGAGTGTTGGACTAGATGGGCCATTGGCCTGATTCAACATTGGCTTCTCTTATGTTCTTATGTTCTTATATCTGGGGAGGGCTTCTGCAAGCGGATCTGCGGGGCACCCAGCAGCTCTTGCCTCCGCTTCTCCTGCTGTCAGTTCCACCGGGAAGCGGGCGCACCTGGCACCCAGCCGAGGCGGGATGGGGAGAAGGTCTCTGGCCCGTCGCTCTCATCCCGCCAAGGCCAACCGTGTTTGCGTTCTGCCCCATGCAGTGCATGCAGCTCCCCCTGTGGAGGCTCGCTTGCCAGGTCCCTCTTCGCCACCCTGTGCTTCTGCCTCAGACCAGCCAGGACAGAGGTAGGCATTTGCGCGCCCCCCAGTCCCACGTGGGCGGCTGCTGCGGGGGAAGAGTAGAGGGCACCGCGCCTGCCGGGGAATTCCGATGGTGCTTCCGGCGGCAAAGCCAGACGAGGCGGATCGGCCCGGAGACGGCTGGGCGGCCAGCAGGAGAGGCACTGCTGGACCGTCCCACTGCCCTCGGCCCCGGGGTCTCGGGATTTCTTTCTTCATATTTATTTATTTATTTTTGACATTTCTACCCCGCCCTCCCCGCAAGTGGGCTCAGGGCGGCTTACAAGGGGCAGAGCCCACATAAAACGTGATAAAAGCAATAGAACCGTTAGCTAACACAGATCAGAGTAAAGTGCTCCATAAAACAGATGGCCCTGAGTCACTCTCGTGTTGAAACGTGGCCCTCAATCACTCTTCTTCCTGTCTCCCTCCCTCCGATTCTCTCTCGCCGCCGAGTCTCCAGACCCTCCTTCCTAGCGCCCGTTGCATTTATTTCCGCAACGGGCCTTATTACGAGCAAATCAATATCGTCGCTTTCGTTTTCCGCATTGACTCGATGTGTTTGCATGGCCACATCTGAACGTGAAAGCGAAAGACAAGTCGGAAACGTTACATGGGAAATACAGGCTCCCTGTCAGTTTCCAGGCCGCCATTTTGAAAGCCCTGTGCTAGAGTAGTGGCCCGGCCAGGATGAGGAGGAGTCTTTTTCTCTTGACAGGGTGTCATCTCATTCCTCAAAGAGAGATAAATAACTGCCAGAAACCTTAACACCCCGTTGAAACAAGGATCCAGTCACAAGGTACGCCATCTCGATGTGGAGGAACGGGGATAGCGTCCCGAGCCGAAGGTTGTCTATATTTATCCGAAGAGAGACTCCTTTCCGAATGAAAAGTGGGCCATTCCAGTCCAAAGGTCTTATTCTCTCAGCAGCTAATTAAAAGTGAGCTTGTGAAGGGAGGGTAAGGCATAATTAAAAAATGTACTTAATAGCATTCATCCATTCAACCGTGCTCTTGATGCAGACGATCCTCCGTTTTATTGTTTTCCGTGCCAGGGATTTGGAGGCCGGGGAGGATTTGCTGGGAGGTGGCGACGAGGCCTTACCCTGACACTTCCTCCTCAGGGTTCCCAACCTCCAGGAGGGGACTGGAGATTTCCCAGTATGCTAACTGATCTCTAGGTAAAGGTAAAGGTTCCCTTGCTCAAAAGCCAGTCGAATCCGACTCTAGGGTTGCGGTGCTCATCTCCGTTTCCAAGCCGAAGAGCCAGCGCTGTCCGAAGACATTTCCGTGGTCATGTGGCCGGCATGACTAAACACCAAGGCGCACGGAACGCTGTTACCTTCCCACTGAAGTGGTACCTATTTATCTACTTGCAGTTTCTTGCTTTCGAACTGCTAGGTTGGCAGGAGCTGGAACTAGAGACGGGAGCTCACCCCGTCATGCGGCACTCATGGGTCTCGAACTGCAGAACTACTGACCTTCCACAGCCTGCAGTTCAGCGTCTTAACCACTTGAGCCACCGCAGCTCCTTACTGATCTCTAGACAACAGAAATTAGTTCCCTTGGAGAAAATGGCTGCTTTGGAGGGTGGTTTCTATGGCACTATACCTCACAGAGGTCCCTCCCCTCCCCAGGCTCTCCCCCCAACATCTCATAGAACCATAGAATGTTAGAGTTGGAAGGGACCTTGCAGGGTCATCTAGTCCAACCCCCTGCACTCTGCAGGAGCAGAGCCGAAAGATAGCTCTCCAACATGACCTGAAAGATGGTCTCCCAGCCTCCACTTGAACATGTCCAGCGAAGGAGCATCCACTCCCTCCCGAGGCAATCTGTTCCACTGCTCAACCACTCTTACAGTGAGGAACTTTCTCCTGATATTTAGCCAGTATCAACTCCCTTGTAATTTCCACCCATTAGATCTAGTCTTGCAATCCGGAGCAAGAGAGAATCGATCTGCTCCGACTTCTACAGGACAGCCCTTCAGATATTTGAAGACTGCCATCATGTCCCCTCTAAGCCTTCTCTCTCCCAGGCTAAACATACCCAACTCTTTCAGCCTTTCCTCCTAAGACTTGGATTCCAACCCTCTCATCGTCCTGTTTGCCCTCTTCTGGACATGCGCGAGCGTATCCAGGAGTTTCCCAAGCCATGAGCTGGCAACCCTAGAATCATAGATTTGGAAGGGTTATCTAATCCAACCCCCTGCACAAGGCAGGAAATTCACAGATACTTCCCCCCCACAAACCCCCAGTGACCCCACTGATCCATGCCCAGAAGATGACCAAAAAACCCCTCTAGGATCTCTGGCCAAACTGGCCTAGAGAATAAGTTGCTTCCTGGCCCCAAAGTGGTTCCCCACTCCTCCATATGCAGCTGCTGGTGTGACCTTGGGCCAGCCCCAAGTTCTCTCAGAGCTGCTCTCTCAGAAGCAGTCCTCAAAAGAGCTCTCTCAGCCCCACCTACCTCACAGGGTGTCTGTTGTGGGGAGGGGAAGGGAAAGGAGATTGTATGCCACCCTGAGACTCCAAGTGAAGGGCGGGGGTATAAATCCAATCTCTTCTTCTTCTTCTTCACTTAACACACACGCTATATCAATCTATACACTCAGTACTGGTGGGAATCTACAGAGCAATTCTAAGCAGAGTTAGAGCCCACTGAAGTAAACTCTACTTAGGATTGCACCGTGTGTGTGGTTTTTGGCATACATTGTCTATGTGGATCAAAATGTGAGTCCAGGAACACTTTAAAGACCACCAAGACTGGAAGTACAAGCTTTCAGGAGTCCTGACTTCTGCCTCTGCAACACCCCTTCCACCTTTTGACTGGGATATAAGGACTCAGGGATCTCCGTTCCCACTTATATATGACAAAGCGAGCTTCAACTCCCAAAAGTTATATAAGAGATCTCCACTTCCACTTGTATCTGATCAAGTGAGCTTTGACTCTTGAAAGCTTCAGAACATAAGAACATAAGAGAAGCCAATGTTGAATCAGGCCAATGGCCCATCTAGTCCAACACTCTGTTCCACAGCAGACAAAATATACCAGGTGCCATCAGGAGGTCCAGCAGTGGGGCCAGGACACTAGAAGCCCTCCCACTGCTGCCCCCCAGCACCAAGAATAGAGTGCATCACCTGCCCCAGACTGTACCTTAGAAATGTTGTACCTTAGAAATGTTGTTAGTCTCTGACTGAAATTGCCTATCTGTTAATTTATACATTGCCTATTTGACCACAAAGCCCCCCAAAATGGTTTATGATATTCTGAAAACATTTGAAACCTCTTCTTAACCCCACTTCCCGTCCCAACAGTAGCTTTCACTATGGGGCAGAACTCTTCTATAGCTTATATATTTCAAAACAACTAATAATATCCAGCCTTGATCTGGACAGCCCAGGCTAGCCCGATCTCATCACACCTTGCAAGATAAGCAGGGTTGGCCCCAGTTAGTTTTTGGGTGGGAAAGCACCAAGGAAGTCCAGGGTCGCTGGGCAGAAGCAGGCAATGGCAAAACTACCTCTCAACATCTCTTGCCTTTACCTGGACAGCCTGATCTCATCAGACCTAGGATAGGACTGATGAGCATGGTCAGCCCTGGCTAGTATTTGGATGGGAGACTATCACGGAAGTCCAGGGTTGCTATGCTATGCAGAGGCAGGCACCATGAATCGGCACTTTACACACACAGTAATTCCCTCCACGTATCATTTGACAACAGGTTAAAGAAAACCCACAGCGTTGCCCTCTGAGCCCCAAAGCATTTTTTTCACTGTCTCAAGGAATGGACACGCCCAAGGCATTATGCGTTACTCTGCCTCCAGGGAGATTCCACCAGTATATTTGCAATGGTAGAGGCTAAGGCTGATGCGCTTTCTTCCTCCTCTAATGGCAACGGAGCATCTTATCTTCCCAAGGACATGAGAGAAGCGCTTGATCTCTTCTTTGCGGCCCTTGTTGTGAGTCAGGGAGGGCTCGGCAACAGCGAGGACTTCTCGGGAGAAGAGGACTCCCCAGGAGAAGAGGAGCCTCAAATGGACAGAAGTTGACCAGCGAGAGAATGAGATGCAGGCTTGTCAGGATTCACAGCCAACAAATGGTGCAGAGCCACCGACACCCTCCAGCCATGATTCAGCATGTGAAACTCAGTTGGCCGTTCCCAGCCCACCAGGATCTCCTACACCCTTAGAGCACCGCAGACAGAGGCTGAGAACAGAACTACAGGCAGTTATGTTTGGTATGTGTTCTGTGTTGTTATTGTGCTGTTGTTGTTATATGTTTCTTGTAGCCTTGCTTTTCTTTCTTTCTGGAAAAATAAAATTCCCCAGTCCAAACGGGGTTAACTATATATTAAAAAAGAACTACAGGCATAAGAACATAAGAACATAAGAGAAGCCAATGTTGGATCAGGCCAATGGCCCATCTAGTCCAACACTCTGTCACACAGCGGCCAAAATATACCAGGTGCCATCAGAAGGTCCAGCAGTGGGGCCAGGGCACCAGAAGCCCTCCCACTGCTGCCCCCTCCAGCACCAAGAATAGAGTGCATCACCTGCCCCAGACTGAGAGTTCCCATCTATACCCTGTGGCTAATAGCCACTGGTGGACTTCTGCTCCATATGTTTATCTAATTTCCTCTTGCACGCCTCCTGGCCCGACGCTGGCTGCTTACTGATGACAGAGATGAGTGCACTGCATTGGTCAGGCCGCACCTGGAACACATCACTTCAAAAAGGATGTGGAAAGAATGAAGTGGGTGAAGAGAGCAACGAGGATGATATGAGGAAAGGCTGAGGGACTTGGGAATCTTCAGTCTGGTGAAGAGGAGGTCGAGGGGGGACAGGTTTGCTCTGTTTGAAGGGCTGTCACTTAGAGGGCAGGGAGCTGTTCCTGTTGGCAGCAGAGGAGAGGACTCGCAAGAATGGGTTTAAATTAAGGGCGGGAAGGTACCAACTGGATATTAGGAAAAACTAGATGACAGAGTTGTGCAACAGTGGAATCAGCTGCCTGTGGAGGTGGTGAGCTCTCCCTCCCTGACCGTCTTTAAGCAGCTGCTGGACAAACGGTTGTCAGGGATGATCTAGGCTGATCCTGCATCAAGCAGGGGGTTGGACTAGATGACCTCTATGGCCCCTTCCAACTCTGTGATTCTGTGATTCTACTTCTGAGCAGCCGGCTGCAAGCATGATCCTTAGGCATGGAGCTATAAAAACCAGCCAGGAGAGGCTGTTAGACGTGGACACAACACATACTATAGACACTAAGCCACCGACCCTGCCTTGCCTAAATCTTGAAAGCCAGACCTTGGCCTGAACAACCCCACCCTGTCCGACTTCTGGGACTTGGTACTCCGAGCCCGCGAGCCAGTACAGCCCCGCACCCATTTCAATCGCTAGCTTTGGCAACCCCAAAATTGCCCGACAGCATCTGTTTTCCAGGTTTGGCTCTCTCCTTGCAGTTCCTCACTTGTGGCCGTGGAAATGTTTTATTGCTTGTGACAAACGCAATTAAGCCGTGCTGATGAAGTCCCAATCGGTGTGGAAGATCTGGCAGCATGGAGAGTTTAAAAACTCAACCAGACGAAGGGTTGCCAGCCTAATATAATTCATAAAGTGCATCATAATTCATAAAGTGCTGAAGATGGTTAATTAATTGGTCACAATGGCTTATTTTCAAAGTAGACAATCAAAGTCTAGGAGTCTTTCTGCTCAAGATCTTCCTGCGGCCCAGGCTAGATGTCAAAAAACAAGTTCCAAGATTTAGGCTGTACAATGGCCGCAGCTCCCTAGCTGAAAGCCTGGTGGAAGAGCTCCGTCTTGCAGGCCCTGCGGAACTGTAAAAGATCCTGCAGGGCCCTGATCTCCTCCGGGAGCTCATTCCACCAGGATGGGGCCACCACTGAGAAAGCCCAGGCCCTGGTAGTAGCGAGCCTGGCATCCTTGGGGCCTGGGAGGGTCAGTCGATTTTGAGACCCCGACCAAAGGGGCGAGGGCATCTTTGGATCTCACCTTCTCTGATCTCGTTTGAGAGACCCACTGGGAAGGGATACATGAATAAAAGATGGTGAAAGACACACCGGCCCTGCTGAGAGTAACTTGGGCCATAAGGCTGGGTCTGCAATGAACCAGCCGCTTAATGGTTTAAAGTGGCTGTGTGTACACACTCGATCCATGTGTTTCCAGGTGTCAAGAAGCAGTGGCCACTGGATGAGACAGGATGCTGGACTAGATGGTCCACTGGCCAGATCCAGCAGGGCTCTTCTGATGTTCTTCTCAGGGGAAGGCCTCGGCCTCTCTACCCTGTTGTTGGCCCTCCAGAGGAATTGTTTGGATACTGAGACAGGACACCTCTGTTATGCATTTCCAGGTGTCAAGAAGCAGCCCTGGAATTTGCAGCATTTCATCATTGTCACAAAAACAATGTGGCGGTTGAAGTCTCATTACTTTCACAGGATTAAAACCAGTTTATCCGCGTGCACTGCTGTTTCTTTTGGAGTTAGAGCTCATTTCTTTAAAAAAAGACATTTGTGAGATCTGGATTCTAATCCCTTCAGAGAAAGAAGTGTTTGCATTCGAGGGGAAAAATGCCATAAACCAATTTGAACCTAGGAGGCAGAACAGCAGGTAAATCTTTAAAAAACCAAACATATGAAGGGTTCCATCTGAAGACATTTGGATTTTTACACCGGTAAAAGTATATTTTTGTAACTCCATGCGGACCACAGGGAATGTTGAGAATACAAATTTCAGGTGATGTTGAGGATCCAAAATTACAAGAGATGTTGAGGATCTGTGATCAGATTTCCTGGTTTCTGGTTAGGTCACAACAAAGCAGGTGTTGGGAGCACAGTATGGATCAGATTTATCTCTCTTCCTTTCCTAATCAAAACGGTCTCCATTTTGCTTTTAGCCTTGGGAGAGAGGGGAAGAAAGCATGTCCTTGTGTTATGGATACCTTTTTCTGACTGAGGTTGTTGAAATGGCCGATAGAGAAGTTTGCTGCCATCACGACCGGTATTTAGCCATCAAAGCCCACAAGACATATCTTACTTCACCCCGAGAGGTGTAGCACATTTGCCAAGACATCCTAAACTGGTCTACTTGGAACCCTTCTTCTGTTTACACACTGGGGCTTACTTCCAGTAAAGTGTTCTTCGAATAGCACCAGAAAAGAGCAAGAGTCCAGTAGCACATTAAAGACTAACAAAATATGTGGCAGGGTAGGAGCTTTCGAAAGTTTGGTGCCAGTTTGGTGTAGTGGCTAGGAGCGCGGAGTCTAATCTGGGAGAACCAGCTTTGATTCCCCACTCCTCCACATGCAGCTGCTGGTGTGCCCTTGGGTCAGTTATGAGTTCTTTCAGAGCCGTTCTCTCATGAGCAGTTCTTTCAGAGCTCTCTCAGCCCCACCTGCCTCACAGGATATCTGTTGTGGGGAAGGGGAAGGGAAAGGAGATTGTGAGCTGCTCTGAGACTTCTTTGGGTAGTGAAGGGCGGGGGATAAATCCAGTCTCTTCCTCCTCCTCCCTGAAGAATTGAGCAGTGACTCATGAAAACTCATATCTTTCACAGGAGGTGGTGGCAGCTACAAGCATGGACAGTTTCAAGAGGGAATTAGATAAACATATGGAGCAGAAGTCCATCAGTGGCTATTAGCCACAGGATATAGATGGGAACTCTCAGTCTGGGGCAGGTGATGCACTCTATTCTTGGTGCTGGGGGTGGGGGGCAGCAGTGGGAGGGCTTCTAGTGTCCTGGCCCCACTTCTGGACCTCCTGATGGCACGTGGTATTTTTGGCCACTGTGTGACAGAGTGTGGGACTAGATGGGCCATTGGCCCGATCCAACATTGGCTTCTCTTATGTTCTTATGTTCTCTTATCTTGCCACGTATTCTGTTAATCTTTAAGGTGCTCCTGAACTCCTGCTCTTCTCTACTGCGACAGACAGACTAACATGGCGACCCGTCTTGATCTGTCTCTCAGGGTAACGCTGTTAGGAGGAATATCCCTTTCTTAATTGGATGCATTTTGCATGCTACCGCCGACGGAGCTCTCGAATTCTTCTCGGACCCAGCCAGATCTCTTTTTGTCCTTGTTTTTCACGATCGCGGGTCATCCCCGCAACCTGCCTCACAGGTTGAGTCGCGGCACAAGCAACAGGAACAGCCGGCTTACTTTGTTACAATACAAACTCTCTGATTGGGTTTCCCCCCCCCTCCCACTGCTTGTAAACAGCACTTCGTGTGTTACCTTTATGGGTTCAGGCAGACTCATTTGTCAGTGGGAGGAGACCGGAGCCGGTTAAAGACTTCTGTGCCGCAGTCAATATTAAAGGCAATTCTTCTCAGCGCCGCCACCGCCGGGTTCCAATTTGACCAGACAATTATTTTTAGGAGTGGACGGAGACCTCGGTTGCGGCAAAGGTGGTTTCTTAGCAACCGCGGTGCTCCTCCGGAGCTACCTTGCTTAATTATGCCCTACTTTTTTTTAATGCCATGCCTAAGTTTTTTCTTAAGGAAGAGAGGAGAGACGTGCCGTTTTGCAAGCACTGGGGGGGGGGGGAATCGGCCCGGAGGTTCACTGCTGAATTTGCGAAACAGAGACAAATAGCATCAGCGACGTCTTGCAGGGGTGGTTGAAGATCAAACACTCCCAGTTTGGTGTACTGGTTAAGTGTGAGGACTCTAATCTGGGAGAACTGGTTTTGAGTCCCCCCTCCTCCACTTGCACCTGGCTGGATGACCTTGGGCAAGCCATAGTTCTGGTAAGAGCTGTCCTTGAAAAAGAGCAGTTTCTGTCAAGAGCTCTCTCAGTGCTGCCTACCTCACAGGGTGTCTGTTGTGGGGAGGGGAAGGGAAAGGAGTTTGTAAGCCACTCTGAGACTCCTTTGGGTAGTGAAGGGTGGGGTATAAATCCAATCTCCTCTTCTTCTTCTACCTCACAGGGTGTCTGTTGTGGGGAGGGGAAGGGAAAGGAGTTTGTAAGCCGCTCTGAGTCACCTTTGGGTAGTGAAGGGCGGGGTGTAAATCCAATCTCTTCTTCTTCTTCTACCTCACAGGGTGTCTGTTGTGGAGAGGGGAAGGGAAAGGAGTTTGTAAGCCGCTCTGAGTCACCTTTGGGTAGTGAAGGGTGGGGTATAAATCCAATCTCCTCTTCTTCTTCTACCTCACAGGGTGTCTGTTGTGGGGAGGGGAAGGGAAAGGAGTTTGTAAGCCGCTCTGAGTCACCTTTGGGTAGTGAAGGGCGGGGTGTAAATCCAATCTCTTCTTCTTCTTCTACCTCACAGGGTGTCTGTTGTGGAGAGGGGAAGGGAAAGGAGTCTGTAAGCCGCTCTGAGTCACCTTTGGGTAGTGAAGGGCGGGGTGTAAATCCAATCTCTTCTTCTTCTTCTTTCTTGCAGTGATAGTGGTGGTGGAAAGCGTTACCAAGTCACGGCCGACTCCTAGCGACTCCGCAGGGATTTTGAGGCGAGAGACAACCTTGCATAGCTATCCTTGGTAGTCTCCCAGCCAGTGCAGATAATTTTATTCCTGAGCTGGATAGCCCACTATAGCAATCATTTTGCAGCTGGCTGGCTGGCTCCACCTCCCATGGCAGCCATTTTACGGCAGCCATTTTGTTGTCGCGCCCACTGGCTGCATCAGAACTCCAAACAGGCCTGTAGGCTCAAAAAGCTTGGGGAATTCCTGAGATAGATTACTGTAGGTCTCCAGGGCGAGTAACGGATAAAGGGAACGATCTGGGACAAAGCGGTTATCAATTTTCGTGTAAACAAAAGGGTTTCAAAGCTACTTTAGGGGAAACTTAGAAACAGTTTTGACAAAAGTCATAAGAACATAAGAGAAGCCAATGTTGAATCAGGCCAATGGCCCATCCAGTCCAACACTCTGTGTCACACAGCGGCCAAAAATACCAGGTTCCCCCCCCCACTCCCCCAGCTTTCTAAATGAAAAATTCGGGGAGGGAAGGGAGGTCAGAATTCGGTGAACGAACCTATTGGATTTACTGAAGAATCTCCGTGTACTGCCTGTCCGCAAACAGGTGACCAAGGATGCCCACGACAAGACGGAATTCAATTATAAAAACCATCCCGTAATCAAATAAAAGATGACATCTAAAACAGAAATTGGAAAACCAGCTGAAAACGGCTAATAACGCAGCAGCAGCAGCAGCTTCCGAAAAAGGACAGCAACCAATTAAACCACGGTGCATCCGAGGGACGGCAAATCAAAGCAGTGGGGAGGGAGGGGAATCGATGTTAAAAATCAGGCGAAATTTACAGACTCGTCTCAAAGGTGTAAAAGCATCCAGAAGTGGTGCCAGGCACATTCTACATTGGGGGTGTTGGTGTCCCTGTTCCTTGTGACCACCCATCTCACCTCTGAAGATGGAGGGAATCAGGATGACAGTTAGGCTTGCCAATCTCCAGGAAGGGCCTGGAGACCTCTGGAATCACAAATGACCTCCAGGGTACAGAGATCAGTTCCCCTGGAGAAAAGGGTGGCTTCGGAGGATGGACTCTACGGCATTGCACTCCAGTGAGGTCCTTCCGCTCCCCCAAAACCCACTCTCACCAGGCTCTACCGCCAAAGCTCCAGGAATTTCCTAACCCAGAGTTGGCAGCTTTAGATGATACAGGTGATCCCGCAAGTGTCCAGGTTAGGGTTGCCAGGTCTAACCTGGCTGCTAGAGGGGAGGCTCCAGCCCGAGTTCCTGGATCTTCTGGCACCACAATGACTTCACTCAGAAGTGATGTCATTGCACCGGGCACATCATGCAGGGGACGCTCTAGAATTTAGCCGAAAACTCTATGGTCACCATAGAGTTTTTTAGCCAAATGCTAGAGCGTCCCTGGGGCGACGTGCCTGGCACGATGATGTCACCTCTGGGTGACGTCGGGTGCGCTGGGGCCCTTTGGGGGTTGGACTCCCCCGGCTGGCCTGCTGCAGATTGGCCCCCCCAAAAGCGGGGGGAAACCCTCCCCCATTGGGGGAATGGCAGCCCTAGTCCAGGCTTGTGTGCCATAGAGGCCTTTGTGGCTGAAAACTAGCACACGCTTGATGCGCTGAAGGTCCCAGGTTCAATCTTTGGCTTTGCCGTTGGCACCAGGAGAACCCCTTTTTCTTCCTGTGACTCCATAGGACCTGCTCTAACCAGTGCAGACAGCATTGGTCTAAATTGGGGGGTCCCCAACACAAAACACCTGATGCCTGCCAGATGTTTGTAGAAATTGGGGAGGGCCAGGCAGGGCTTTTGCCCAGCAAGGCTTCTGACTGGCCACTGGAGATTTGATTGGCTGTGCAGGTTTTTCCAAAGATCGCTGTGATGGCCAGAATCTTCACTGTGAGATCGAGCCCTACGAGGAAAGGCTGAGGGCCTTGGGGATGCTTAGTTTGGAGAAGAGGAGATTGAGGGGGGACGTGATTGCTCTCTTTAAATATCTGAAAGGCTGTCATTTGGAGGAGGGTAGGGAACCGTTCCAGTTGGCAGCAGAGGAGAGGACCAGAAGCAACAGGTTTAAATTACATACAGAAAGGTATTGGCTGGATCTTAAGGGAAAGGGAAAGGTTCCCTTCCTCGAAAGCCAGTCGAATCCGACTCTAGGGTTGCGGTGCTCATCTCCGTTTCAAAGCCAAAGAGGCAGCGCTGTCCGAAGACGTTTCCGTGGTCATGTGGCCGGCATGACTAAACACCGAGGCGCACGGAACGCTGTTACCTTCCCACCGAAGCGGTACCTATTTATCCACTTGCAATTTCTTGCTTTCGAACTGCTAGGTTGGCAGGAGCTGGAACTAGAGACGGGAGCTTACTCCGTCATGCGGTACTCTCAGGTCTCGAACTGCTGAACTACTGAACCTTCCACAGCCTGCAGTTCAGCGTCTTAACCACTGGAGCCACCGCAGCTCCTAGTGGCTGGATCTTAGGAAAAACTTTTTCAAGGTCAGAGTGGTTCAAAGGTGGAATCAGCCGCCTAGGGAGGTGGTGAGCTCCCCTTCACTGGCAGCTTTGAAGAAGAGGCTGGACGAATATTTGTCAGGGACGCTCTAGGCTGGTCCTGCATTGGGCAGGGGGTTGGACTAGATGGTCTGCCTGGCCCCTCCCAACTCTTATGATTCTAAGTATGTTGTGGCAGCTGTTTTGCGCAGCCATTTTTGTGGCCGCACCCACCACCCTGAGTCAGAACCCCAAAGGCACCCTCAGGAGCAAGAAGGTTGGGGACCCCTGGCGGAGACGGAATGGCATTTGCCTCGGTGCTTAGTTCTCGTGGCCCTTTCTTACATGCCCAGGGAAATGCCGATGGCCACTTTGGGGTCGGGAAGCCGTTTTTCTCCAGGCCAGTTTGGCTGGGGATCCTGAAGGTTTTTTTGTTATCTTCTGGGTGTGGAGCAGGGGTCACTGTGTGGTGTTGGGGGGGGGAGGTATTTGTGAGTTTTCTGCATTGTGCAGGGGGTGGACTAGATGACCCTGGAGGTCCCTTCCAACTCTATGGTTCTATGACAGACTGAACAAGACTGCTCCCACACTTCCTTATTCATCATAATGGTTGCACCAGGGCCAAGCCAGGTCATATGCCTCCAAAATGGCCAAAACAGCTGTTGACACCTTTCATATTTCCAGATCCCAGCTGGAAGAGTACATAAGAACATAAGAGAAGCCAATGTTGGGTCAGGCCAATGGCCCATCCAGTCCAACACTCTGTCACACAGTGGCCAAAAATACCAGGGGCCATCAGGAGGCCCAGCGATGGGGCCAGGACACTAGAAGCCCTCCCACTGTTGAACCCCCCCTCCAAGCACCAAGAATACAGAGCATCCCTTGCCCCAGACATAAGAACATATCCCACCTCGATAACCCGTGCCATCGCACTCCCATCATCTTGGTTTTAAATGTTGTGTTGATGCTGTGTTGTCTGTATTGTCGGATTTTATAATTTTGTCTGTTGATATTGATTTATGTTGTTTAAATTGGCATTCATGCCCATTGTTAGCCACCCTGAGCCTTCGGGGAGGGCAGGATACAAATTGAAACAAACAAATAAATAAATAAAGAATAAGAGAAGCCAATGTTGGGTCAGGCCAATGGTCCCTCCAGTCCAACACTCTGTCACACAGTGGCCAAAAGGACCAGGTGCCATCAGGAGGTCCAGCAGTGGAGCCAGGACACTAGAAGCCCTCCTACTGTTGAACCCCCCACGCACCAAGAATACAGAGCATCCCTTGCCCCAGACATAAGAACATAAGAGAAGCCAATGTTGGGTCAGACCAATGGCCCATCCAGTCGAACACTCTGTCACACAGTGGCCAAAAGGACCAGGTGCCATCAGGAGGTCCAGCAGTGGAGCCAGGACACTAGAAGCCCTCCTACTGTTGAACCCCCCACGCACCAAGAATACAGAGCATCCCTTGCCCCAGACATAAGAACATAAGAGAAGCCAATGTTGGGTCAGACCAATGGCCCATTCAGTCGAACACTCTGTCACACAGTGGCCAAAAGGACCAGGTGCCATCAGGAGGTCCAGCAGTGGAGCCAGGACACTAGAAGCCCTACCACTGTTGAAACCCCCACGCACCAAAAATACAGAGCATCCTTTGCCCCAGACATAAGAACATAAGAGAAGCCAATGTTGGGTCAGGCCAGTGGCCCATCCAGTCCAACACTCTGTCACACAGTGGCCAGAAATACCAGGTGCCATCAGGAGGTCCAGCAGTGGGGCCAGGACACGAGAAGCCCTCCCACTGTTGAACCCTCCATGCACCAAAAATACAGAGCATCCCTTGCCCCAGACATAAGAACATAAGAGAAGCCAATGTTGGGTCAGACCAATGGCCCATCCAGTCGAACACTCTGTCACACAGTGGCCAAAAAGACCAGGTGCCATCAGGAGGTCCAGCAGTGGGGCCAGGACACTAGAAGCCCTCCTACTGTTGAACCCCCCACGCACCAAGAATACAGAGCATCCCTTGCCCCAGACATAAGAACATAAGAAAAGCCAATGTTGGATCAGGCCAATGGCCCATCCAGTCCAACACTCTGTCACACAGTGGCCAGAAAGACCAGGTGCCATCAGGAGGTCCAGCAGTGGGGCCAGGAGTCTAGAAAGCCTCCCACTGCTGCCCCCCCCCCGCCCAGCACCAAGAAGACAGAGCATCCCTTGCCCCAGAATGAGAGTTCCTATCGATACCTAATGGCTAATAACCACTGATGGACTTCTGCTCCATTTGCCTATCTAATTCCCTCTCGAAGCCATCCATGCTTGCAGCCGCCACCACCTCCTGTGGCAGTGAGTGCCATGTGTTAATCACTCTTCTCTTTGGTTGAAGAAGTACTTCCTTTTATCCGTTCTAACCCGACTGCTCAGCATTTTCATTGAGTACCTTTGGCTCAGCCTGGGAGCTGGCGGTGACTTTAGTAGCTCAGCAAGCAAAAGGCAGTAATCTGTGCCCCGTACACAAACCACGCCGGGCCACCCCAGAGACTTTGCCCACCAGTCCGAGGGACCGATATCGTACTGCCTCATTCCTTTAGACCCAAACACAAACTGCCCCAGCTAACTGCGTGGACAAATGGGGAGGGGGCTGCAGAGCGTGGGCGTTGAGGGGGCACGTAACATCAACTACATCACATCAGGGCACAACCTGGATGCGACCATGGGTATCTCTAGGGATTGCCAGAAACTCTATGGCTACCATAGAGTCTCTGGCAGACTCCTAGAGCAGGGGTGTCAAACATGCAGTCCGTTGGCCGGATCAGGCTCCCGGAGGGCTTCCATCAGGCCCGCGGTGGAACTGGCCATCTCCTGCTTCCAGTTCTGCTGCTGCTGCTGCATCATTGCTTGCTTCTCCAGACTCTCTTAATCCCTCAGCCATTTCATGTTTTAACCTGGGCCCTGGACTCAGAACTCTGAGCGTGAGATTTCTGTGCTGAATGTCAATAAATCAAAAGTAGGTTTTGCAGCTTACAGAGCTAATGCTTTAAACATGTTTTTATTTTAAGTAAAAAAAACACCTTTTGTGTTTGTGTCCTTTATAAAGTTTATGTTCCCGCTCCCTGGCATTACATTTTATGACACTCATGGGCCCGGCCCAACAAGGCCTCATTTATGTCAGATCCGGCCCTCGTGACAAGCGAGTTCGACACCCGTGTCCTAGGACTACCCATGGTCGCATCCGGGTACAGCCAGCACAGAGAGACAGATATCCTAGCACAGAGGACGCTTAAAGAAAAAATTCTCCTGCTGCCATAGATTGGGATTCGAACTGATGACTTTGAAGACCGCTTCGGCTGACCGGCTTCTTTCTTTCATTAAGGTCTGCGTCAGCTGCGTCTCCTTGCCTCCCCACTCTGCTGAACAGCGTTTGTTCCTCAGGAGGGATGAGAACTCAGAACGGCCTCAGCACTTCCTTCTAATTAATGAGCCCACGGGTGCGAAAAAAGAAGACGAACCGAACGACTCAGGTGAACCCACGCGTGGGGACGGGAGGAGGAACGCACTTTAGGAAAAAAACCAGATGCAGAGAGCATCTAGGTCAGTCTCCTGTTTCCAGATGCTTCTGGCAAACTCATCAGCAGACCTCGAAGAGCCCTCCATGCTGTCTCCGCCCCCCCTTAGTGAGAAGTATTCAGTGATATACTGCCTCTGAAGATAGAGGCTCCATTTAGGTATAATGGCTAATAATCACTGGCAGAGCTAACATTTGCCTCGTCCGCTTTCAAAGCCATCTTGGGATCACTGCCACGTCTTGTGTCAGTGAGTTCCGCAAGTCGTAAGAAGCCATGTTGAATTAGGCCAACGGCCCATCCAGGCCAACACTCTGTGTCACATCCCAGGAGCCATCAGAAGGTCCGCCAGCAGGGCCAGAACTCCAGAAGACCTCCCACTGTTGCCCCCCCCCCCAGCACCAAGAATGCAGCACATCACTGCCTGAGATATGAGAACATAAGAGAGAAGCCATATTGGATCAGGCCAGTGGCCTATCCAGTTCAATAGTCTGTGTCACACAGCAGCCAAAACTCACGTGCCATCAAGATGTTCACCAGTAGGGCCAGAACTCCAGAAGCCCTCCCATTGTTGCCCCCAACCACCAAGAACACAGAGCGTCCCTAACCCAGACATAAGAACAGAAGCCATGTTGAATCAGGCCGATAGCCCATCCAGTCCAACACTCTGTGTCACACAGTGGCCAAAAATACCAGGTGCCATCAGGAGGTCCACCAGTGGGGCCAGAACTCCAGAAGCCTTCCCACTGTTGCCCCCAAGCACCAAGAATACAGAGCATCCCTTGCCCCAGACATAAGAACATAAGAGAAGCCATGTTGGATCAGGCCAGTGGCCCATCTACTCCAACACTCTGTGTATCACAAAGTGGCTAAAACCCAGGTGCCATCAGGAGGTCCACCAGCGGGACCAGAACTCCAGAAGCCCTCCTGCTGTTGCCCCCCCGGCACCAAGAATACAGCACATCACTGCCCCAGACAGAGTGTTCCATCTATAAGAACCTAAAAAAACCCATGCTGGATCAGGCCAGTGGCCCAACCAGTCCAACCCTCTGTGTCACACAGTGGTCAAAAATACCAGGTGCCATCAGGAGGTCCACCAGCGGGGCCAGAGCTCCAGAAGCCGTCCCAGTCTCCTCCCCCAAAATTTGTGCCTCATGCAAAGAAGTATATTCCATTTGCCTGTTTACCTCTTCCTTCCTACTACCAAGAAAAGGTATGGGCTGATACAGTCACGCACCCCCTGGCCATTTCGGCACTTCAAAAGGTGCAGGCAGAAAACAAGACCACCTCTTGCCTCTGCCCTGTGGGATCCATCAGGACCAGGCCCCGTGACATAATTTTAAATGGTTATCTCCTCTAAAACGGCATCGGTGAACAGCGGCCGACACGTCTAGTGCATCCCACCCCGGAGTTGTAGTGTGATGCGACGAGGCCAGAAACAAACGCCTCCCCACCCGGTTCGAGGGCTCACCTTTCCACCCAGTTCTTGTAGCTGGGGATGTCCTTGGCGTAGAGGAGCTTATTGGAAGGGGAATCCTTGCCCAGACGGTGCTCTGAGGTCGAACAGGAGTCCATAAAGGTCTGGGCCACCACTGACAGGCAGGCGTCCGTGATGCTGTTCTTGTGGATGTCGAAGACAAACTGCGGGTTTTTGATCATGTTGACCCAAAACCTCAACGGCAAGCTGAGGGAAGGAAGGAAGGAAGGAAGGGAGGGAGGGAAGGAAGGAAGGAAGGAAGGAAGGAAGGGAGGGAGGGAGGGAGGGAAGGAAGGAAGGGAGGGAGGGAGGAAGGGAGGGAGGGAGGGAGGGAGGGAGGAAGGATGGAAGGGAGGGAGGGAGGGAGGGAGGAAGGAAGGAAGGATGGAAGGAAGGAAGGGAGGGAGAGAGGGAGGGAGGAAGGAAGGAAGGATGGAAGGAAGGGAGGGAGGAAGGAAGGGAGGGAGGGAGGGAGGAAGGAAGAGAAAGACAAATTTCAATGGGCTCCTTGTAGGAAAGCCGAAAAAGCAGTAGGGTTCCTAGCTCTGGGTGGGAAATATCTGGAGATTTAGGAGGTGGAGCTGGGGAGGGCGGGGTTTGGGGAGGGCTCTCAGCTTGGGCCTGATGCCATAGAGTTGTCAGGTAGCCCTGTCATGGGTATGGTATGCAGAGGGAGTACTCTGGTCTCCCATTCTTTGAACTTTCATTCACTGCCTCTTATCAGGTTTCCGACCTTGGCTCTCCAGCTGTTGGAGTTTCGGCTGGGAACCAAAACGGTTTCTAGGTTGTTTTGCTTGCTTGCCTGCTGCTTCTGCCCACGTGTGTGAACGTTATCCATTGGCTTCTGCTGTAGGGGGGTGGGATGCTTGAATGTAGTATATCTTAGCAGGCCCTATCGTATGTGGGCATTACAGACACAAGCTTCAGTTCTGCTTCACCATTAAACATTGTTTTCTGAGGAAGCCCTGTGTTGCGTGAGCTGACTGAGGAACCTGGCAAGAGTCCACCCTCCAAAGCAGGCATTTTCTCCAGGGGAACTGACAGGGGTCATCTAGAGCAGTGTCCCCTCTAAGCTGAGCCAGTGTGAGCCAGCTCACAGTTTTTTAGCCTCCAGCTCACAGTTTTTTAGCCTCCAGCTCACAGTTTTTTAGCCTCCAGCTCACACATTTTTTTTGTCTTCGCTCAGGAAGGAGGGCTCCAGAGCTAACTGATTTACGCAGCAGCCAAATGGCTCGCTCACAACTTTAATGCCAGGAGCTCACCAAGGAGAATTTTTGCTCACAAGACTCCACAGTTTAGAGGGAGCACTGGTCTAGAGATCAACTGTAATGGCAAGGGGACGTTCAGATGCCACCTGGAAGCTGGCAACCCAAGGCACCGCTCTGCTTTCTGTCACTCCTCCCTTCCATTAACCAGCCCGGGAACCAGAATTTCTTCCGTCAACTGGGTTCGGTGGGTAGGGTTGGGAGGTCCTCCCTGGCCACTGGTGGAGGGGTGGGGGCTAGGGCTGGCAATTCCAGGTCGGGAAACTCCATGAGATTTGGGGGTGGAGCCTGGGGAGGACGGGGATAGTAAAAAATCCCAGGAGAAACTTTTAGAGTTACAAACATTATTGTCGCATAAACTTTCGAGAAATACAGCTCTCTTTGTCAGATGCATCTGATGAAGAGAGCTGTGTTTCTCGAAAGCTTGTGCTACAATAAAGTTTGTTAGTCTTAGAGGTGCTCCTGGGCTTTTTACTATTTTGAAGCAACAGACTATAACACGGCTAAAGTCCTCTGGATCTATGACCATGGAAAGCAGCCATTTTCTCCCGGGGAACTGATCTTGGTCGTATGGAGATTGACTGTACTAGCGTCAGATCTCTAGGGGCCACCTGGAGGTTGGAAGCCCTAGAAAGCCCATAGAGTACATTAAAACCACATGTCCGGCAAGACAGTGGAACTTCCCAAGTGGAAAATTCTGGGCTTTGCTTTCTCCAGCTCCCTTCTCCACCAAATTTGTTCCCTGTTTTGTTCCTTTTTGTGTGCACGCTTCCGTCAAGGGTATCTATCCGATTGTTTTTCCCTTTTGGTTCCTAGACTCCTTTGCATTGTGCTTGCGGGGTATATGAGGAGGAGGAGGAGGTTGGATTTATACCCCGCCCTTTGCTACCCAAGGAAGTCTCAGAGCGGCTCACAAACTCCTTTCCTTTCCCCTCCCCACAACAGACACCCTGTGAGGTAGAAGAAGAAGAAGAAGAGATTGGATTTATACCCCGCCCTTCGCTACCCAAGGGAGTCTCAGAGCGGCTCACAAACTCCTCTCCTTTCCCCTCCCCACAACAGACACCCTGTGAGGTAGAAGAAGAAGAGATTGGATTTATACCCCGCCCTTCGCTACCCAAGGGAGTCTCAGAGCGGCTCACAAACTCCTCTCCTTTCCCCTCCCCACAACAGACACCCTCTGAGGTAGAAGAAGAAGAGATTGGATTTATACCCCGCCCTTCGCTACCCAAGGGAGTCTCAGAGCAGCTCACAAACTCCTCTCCTTTCCTCTCCCCACAACATACACCCTCTGTGAGGTAGGCTGAGAGAGCTCTTACAGAAACGGCTCTTTTTCAAGAACAGCTCTGACAGAACTATGGCTTGCCCAAGGTCATCCAGCAGCTGCATGTGGAGGAGTGGGGAATCAAACCCGGTTCTCCCAGATTAGAGTCCACGCTCCCAACCGCTACACCAAACTGGCTCTCAAATCTGATTGAGAAGCTGTGTGCTTGATGCGTGACGTCTTTATACAGGCAACACGCATCGTTGGCCGCCTAAGATACACAGCGTGTTTCATGCTGACTTCTCGAACGTGAAATCATCCCTAATTTCCGCGCGGATCCCCGTCCACCCTTTCCCTGCCACCTCTCTTCCCACGCTAAGGAACGGAGGGAACCGGCTTGGCAGAAAACCCCCGAAAGTGGGCTGGGGAAGCGACTCGGAATGAATCTAATCTGATTGAGAAGAGATCGTTCCTCACCCACCCACCCCGTTCCCGGGACCCCCCTCCCTTTCACCTGCCCACTCACCCAACCAACCGCTTTCCCCCTTAAACAAACCTCCTGCTCATTTACTTGGAGTGGCTTCAATCAACCTGAAATTAGTGACACATGATGATGTTAATAATATGCTAATGTTTCATTAGCGGCAAGCCTCTCCGATGCCTGGGGTTTCGGGGGCGGGGGGGAGACGTGCCGACAACCTGCCAGTCAGCAGGGTGGGTTTAAAAAAAAAAGGGTAAATAGACACTGGAGCCAACAAGCCCAGGTGCCACATGGGTTTTAAAAAAGTGTGATCCTTCATAGAGATGGAGGGGAGATAGAAAATCTGCCCTGCTCCAGAGGAGGGGATGCTTCTTAGCAGGCTGGCACCCAGAGGAAGGGAGACACCTGCCTGCTGGATCGCAGCTGGTGGCTTCCATTCCATGGGAGGAGGCGCTTCCAAAGAGCCCTGCTGGATCAGATTGATGGTCCATCTAGTCCAGCATCCTAAGAACATCAGAAGAGCCCTGCTGGATCAGACCAGTGATCCATCTAGCCCAGCATCCTAAGAACATCAGAAGAGTCTTGCTGGTTTAACCTAGTGGTCCATCTAGTCCAGCATACTAAGAACACAAGAAGACCCCTGCTGGATCAGGCCAGTGGTCCATCTAGTCCAGCATCCTAAGAACGTAAGAGGTGCTCTGCTGGATCAGGCCAGTGGTCCATCTAGTCCAGCATCCTAAGAACAAAAGAGGTGCTCTGCTGGATCAGGCCAGTGGTCCATCTAGTCCAGCATCCTAAGAATGTAAGAATAGCCCTGCTGGATCACACCAGGGGTCCATCTAGTCCAGCATCCTAAGAACATAAGAAGAGCCCTGCTGGATCAGGCCAGTGGTCCATCTAGTCCAGCATCCTAAGAACATCAGAAGAGCCCTGCTGGATCAGACCAGTGGTCCATCTAGTCCAGCATCCTAAGAATGTAAGAAGAGCCCTGCTGGATCACACCAGGGGTCCATCTAGTCACAGACCAGTGGTCCATCTAGTCCAGCATCCTAAGAACATCAGAAGAGCCCTGCTGGCTCAGACTGGTGGTCCATCTAGTCCAGCATCTTAAGAACATAAGAAGAGCCCTGCTGGATCAGACCAGTGGTCCATCTAGTCCAGCATCTTAAGAACATAAGAAGAGCCCTGCTGGATCAGGGCAGTGGTCCATCTAGTCCAGCATCCTAAGGATATAAGAAGAGCTCTGCTGGATCACAACAGTGGTCCATCTAGTCCAGCATCTTAAGAACATAAGAAGAGCCCTGCTCGATCAGACCAGTGGTCCATCTAGTCCAGCATCCTAAGAATGTAAGAAGAGCCCTGCTGGATCAGGGCAGTGGTCCATCTCGTCCAGCATCCTAAGGATGTAAGAAGAGCCCTGCTGGATCACACCAGGGGTCCATCTAGTCACGGACCAGTGGTCCATCTAGTCCAGCATCCTAAGAACATCAGAAGAGCCCTGCTGGCTCAGACTGGTGGTCCATCTAGTCCAGCATCTTAAGAACATAAGAAGAGCCCTGCTGGATCAGACCAGTGGTCCATCTAGTCCAGCATCTTAAGAACATAAGAAGAGCCCTGCTGGATCAGGGCAGTGGTCCATCTAGTCCAGCATCCTAAGGATATAAGAAGAGCTCTGCTGGATCACAACAGTGGTCCATCTAGTCCAGCATCTTAAGAACATAAGAAGAACCCTGCTCGATCAGACCAGTGGTCCATCTAGTCCAGCATCCTAAGAATGTAAGAAGAGCCCTGCTGGATCAGGGCAGTGGTCCATCTCGTCCAGCATCCTAAGGAGGTAAGAAGAGCCCTGCTGGATCACACCAGGGGTCCATCTAGTCCAGCATCTTAAGAACATAAGAAGAGCCTTGCTGGATCAGGCCAGTAGTCCATCTAGTTCAGCATCCTAAGAAAACAAGGGGAGCCCTTCAGGATCACATTGGTGGTCCATCTAGTCCAGCATCCTAAGAACATCAGAAGAGCCCTGCTGGATCAGACCGGTGGTCCGTTTAGTCCCACCTCCGTAAGAAGAATACAGACTGGAGAGTTTTATTTTGTCTTTCCTGCTAAGCTGTCCTTACAAAAGACTCGCCTTATACACAAAGCATAATTCATGGGACTCGTTACCACAAGAAGAGTTTATAGAGGGGATGAATCACTGGTCAACCTTCTCTTTTTAAGGCAAGAAGTTGTTCAGCTAGGGATCTGAGTTGTCTTCCCTTCCTTGCAAAATGGAGCTGTTCCATTTCCAGATATGAGTTGAAAAACAAGAACACTTATTGGCTCAGAAAGAACCGAAATTTCAATAAAACCCTCCCAATGCCAGGAAGCAACATCAGAGGAAGGCCTCGGCCCCCTCTGTCCTGTTGTTGGCCCTCCAGAGGAACTGGTTGGCCACCGTGTGAGACAGGATGCTGGACTAGATGGACCACTGGTCTGATCCAGCAGGGCTCTTCTGATGTTCTTATGAAGGCTTCAGCCTCTCTACCCTGTTGTTGGCCCTCCAGAGGAACTGGTTGGCCACTGTGTGACACAGGATGCTGGACTAGATGGACCACTGGTCTGATCCAGCAGGGCTGTTCTGATATTCTTATGAAGGCTCAGCCTCTCTGCCCTGTTTTTTGGCCCTCCAGAGGTACTGGTTGGCCACTGTGTGAGACAGGATACTGGACTAGATGGACCACTGGTCTGATCCAGCAGGGCTCTTCTGATGTTCTTATGAAGGCCTCAACCCTCTGTGCCCTGTTGTTGGCCCTCCAGAGGAACTGGTTGGTCACTGTGTGAGACAGGATGCTGGACTAGAGGGACCACTGGTCTGGTCCAACAGGGCTCTTTTGATGTTCTTAGAATGCTGGACAAAATGGACCTGTGGTCTGATCCAGCAGTGCTCTTGTGATGTTCTTATTCTCCAAGGGGCTGCTGGAACTGAGGGAATGCGAGAGAACTCTACATTCCATGCACAAGCAGTTGGGATACAGGATATTTATTTATTTATTTATTTTATTACTTTCCATTTATAACCCGCCTTTCCAGGTGAACTGGGGCACTATGACTCTCTGCTGCCCCTGGTGGCTATTGCTGGTGGTGGAAAGTGCCCTCAAGTCACAACCAACTCAGGGTGACCCCGAAGGATTTTTCAGGGCAAGAGATGTTCAGAGATGGTTTCCTGTTGCCTGCCTCTGCACAGAAACCCCAGACCTCCTTGGTGGTTGCCTATCCAAGGACGACTGAAAGCCGCCCTGCTTAGATTCCGGGATCTGATGAGTTCGGGCCAGGCGGGGCCTTCCAGGTCGGGGCCCGCCGCGCTTACCAGTTGCTCTTCCAGGTGTGCCGGACGTGGGGGTCGTGGATGTTGTGCTTGTCCGCCTGCTCGTCCAAGAAGTCAAACATGTACTTGATGGCCAGGGGGAGGGCACTCCCACGATGGGCGGTGCTGAAGATGGTCTCGAAGAGGTCGTCAACGAACTTCTGTAACGTGCCCTGGTGGAAAAAGAGAGAAAGGCGGCGTCAAAAGAAATCGTGTGGGAGGCCGGCGGGGCCAACACCAGGAGGGCCAAAGGTGTTCGGTACCAGTGTTAAAAAAATATTGCAGGATCCTCCCAGTCTGACTCGCGTCTCCCGAAGCCAGACAACAGCTGCAGGGGACTCATTCCTCCAAGCGCCCCAAACTGTGGCCAGCGTTGAGTTGGGAAATCCCTGGAGATCTTGGGGGTGGAGCCTGAGGAGGGGGGTTTGGGGAGGGGAGGGACTTCAGTGGGGTATAATGCCATAGAGTCCACCAGGGCTCTTTTTGTAGCAGGAACTCATTTGCATATTAGGCGACACACCCCTAAGGTAACCAATCGTCCAAGCGCTTACAGAGCTCTTCTTACAGGGGCTACTGTAAGCTCTTGGAGGACTGGCTACATCAGGGGTGTGTCTCCCAGGGCTCTTTTTGTAGCAGGAACTCCTTTGCGTATTAGGCAACACGCCCCTAAGGTAGCCAATCCTCCAAGAGCTTACAGAGAGCTCTTCTTACAGGGGCTATTGTAAGGCTCTTGGAGGACGGGTTACATCAGGGGTGTGTGGCCTAATATGCAAAGGAGTTCCTGCTACAAAAAGAGCCCTGAGACACACCCCTAATGTAGCCAATCCTCCAAGCACTTACAGAGCTCTTCTTATAGGGGCGACTGTAAGCTCTTGGAGGATTGGCTACATCAGGGGTGTGTCGCCTAATATGCAAAGGAAGTTCCTGCTACAAAAAGAGCCCCGGAGTCCATTTTCTCTAGGATAACTGATTGACTCCATCGCCAGAGAGCAGTTGTAATCCCAGGAGATTTCCAACTTATTATCTGGAAGCTGGCAACCCTCCCCAACACCCAATGTGGATTGGGACCGTTGCCACTGGGGAGGGAAGAGACTTCAGCCTCCTGCCCCCCTCTGCAGGGGGGCTGTTTCCTGACCCAAAATGGCTTTGGGGCACTTTTTGCCCCTTTGCTGGTATTGCACGTAAATGGAACAGTCTTCACAGAATCGAAGAGAAGAGATTGGATTTATACCCCGCCCTTCACTTGGGAGTCTCAGAGCGGCTTACAGACTCCTTTCCCTTCCCCTCCCCACAACAGATACCCTTGTGAGGTAGGCGGGGCTGAGAGAGCTCTTGACAGAAACTGTCCTTGAGAGAACAGCTCTGACAGAACTACGGCTTGCCCCAAGGTCATCCAGCAGCTGCAAGTGGGAGAGTGGAGAATCGAACCTGGTTCTCCCAGATTAGAGTCCGCAAACTTAACCACTACACCAAACTGGCACCGAACAGGAACAACCCTGATCCGACTCATGAACAAAAGCCTGGTCTAGTTTGGGCCGTATCCTTCACTGCCCATAAGGACCATAATTTCTCGCTGATTTATCATCTGCAGGTTTTCACAGTTAATCACACAATTAAGCTCAAAATAAATTTCCACCCTGAAGCCTTTTAGAGATCCCGACGGAACTGTGAAGTAACTGGCAATTTAATAAGCAAAAGGCATCTTTAATGTTTGTGTTTTCAATCCCTCTCACGGTATTTTTTCTCCTCTTTATTATGCATCTCTCTCGCTCCTCTGCTCTTCCGAGGAGCTCAGGGCTGTACAGATGGGGTTGATCCCATTTCATCTTCACTGCAGCCCTGTAAGGTAGAGTAGGTTGAGGAGAGGAAGTGACTTGTCCCCAGAGTCACTCAGTGAATATTATGGCTGAATGAGGATTTGACTGTGACATGCTAATAGAGGGGCTTTCCTGAGGAGGTTCTTTTGCCATACGGATTGGCTGTTGAAATTCTGATCTTATCTGTAGTGCTGTTGTGAGATGTAGAACATTTTGTGTTTCTCAGGACTGGAAACCATGCCCCCATTTATTTTTAAACTCTTTTCCTTCCTGTTGAAGTTGTGTTTATGAATTAGCATGTTCACAGCCTGGGGAACTCCTACGAGATAATGACTCAGCCCTACCCCACCTTCCTGAGTAGATATAAAATTACCTGACTACCATTTCTCTTCTCACCTTGACACAGAGAGTTCTCCATCTTTCTGTGTGATACCTCTGAGGATGCCAGTCACAGCTGCTGGCGAAACGTCAGGTCCTACAATGCCAAGACCACGGCCACACAACCTGGAAAACCTACAACAACTAATGAACTCTGGCCGTGAAAGCCTTCGACAACCTATTCTTGTTCCTATTTTGTGGCTGTTGCCCGGTGGCCACGCGGGCTCTCCCATGCCTTCTCTGCCCAGAGAGAAGCCTGATAAGAAAGTCTGTCGAATGCCAGGTTGGCATATTGGCCAAACGAGAGCCCGCAAGACAGGCCAGGGTTGGATAAACCCAATTACTTCCGAGGCCAGAGTCCCGGAACCAGAGCCAGCGCACCCCAAGCGTCCCCGCCGCCTTGTCACAAGCCGATCTCTTTTCTGCCTAAAACACAGAACCGCTCACCTGCCACCGCCGGCCGCCCTGCTTCTGCACGGCACTTTGAAAGTGTCAGCAAAATCGATTCGGCGTAAATAACAAAGTGCCGGCGCTGAGTGACAGGGAGGTGGTGCCTGGCGGAAGGCATCAGTGTTAAACCACCGTCTGCCGCGTCCCTGGGCTGAAAGTCAACTGCAGAGAGTTATAGAGCTGTCAGGCAAATCGTCTGCCATGAAGGGCCGCAGCGCGGTGACGGATTGAGTGCTCACCGCCTCGCTCTTTCGCTCAACACCTTTGTTCGGGCCGGCACCTCCGCCAAGGGGCTGTTTCCCCTGTCAAGCCGTCTGCCGGAGGACTCTCTCTTTCTCTCTCTCTCATGCTTGGCTCCACCGTCAAATGTTCCTCATGCGCAACCCCTCAGATGGTCACGAAAAATGGGCTGTGTCCTATTTAGCTCTGAGATCTCCACCTTTGGGAAGTGGCAACACGCTTCTGTGATTAGCCAACGCCCTTCCCCTAACAGAATAAATTGATTCTATTTATTTCTTTGAAACGTTTTTATGTTGCCTTTCCTCCCCAATCAGGGTTCCCACGGTGGCACGCGTGAAAACATTCGAACAATTAAGACCAAGACCACGGCCACACAACCCAGAAAATCCATGGCAACTAATGAGCTCCGGCCGTGAAAGCCTTCGACAACATATTAATTGAAAATACCGTTTAAAACGACAAAATATTTCCATAAAAACACAGAAGTAAACAATACCAGAGTCGTGACACTTGTTATTCCACTGGAGGGCCAACAACGGGGCGTGGAGGCCGAGACCTTACTCTGATGTTGCTTCCCGGCACAGGGAGGGTTTTATCGAAATTTCGGTTCTTTATGAGCCAATCATGGTTCCTGTTTTTCGACCCACACCTGGAAATGGAACAGCTCCATTTTGCAAGGAAGGCTGAGAGAGCTCCTTCGAGAACTGCTCTTTCAAGGGACAGCTCTGACAGAACTATGGCTTGCCCAAGGTCATCCAGCAGCTGCAAGAGGAGGAGTGGGGAATCAAACCCAAGCAAGTTTGGTGTAGTGGTTAAGTGTGTGGACTCTAGTCTGGGAGAACCGGGTTTGATTACCCACTCCTCCACTTGCACTTGCTGATGTGACCTTGGGTCAGTCACAAGCTCTGGCACAGCTGTCCTTGAAAAAGAGCAGTTTCTGTCAAGAGCTCTCTCAGCCCCACCTACCTCACAGGGTGTCTGTGTGGGGAGGGGGAGGGAAAGGAGTTTGTAAGCCGCTCTGAGACTTCAAGTGAAGGGCAGGGTATAAATCCAATCTCTTCTTCTTCTCCCGGATTGGAGTCAGTGCACTTAACCACTACACCAAACTGTCTCTCTCTCTCTCTCTCTTTCCAGATAGAAAGACAGACAGATGGACAACAAAAGTTAAATGAAATAAATGTTGGTTTGTGGATTTTTTGAGAATTTCACAATGCCCTTTGAGAATACAGGTGACATGCTAGGATGCTAGGATGCCAGAAATCCAGATCTGGGACTCAATGATTTAGTTTTATAATGCAGGAATACAAGAAGGATGGGAAGATTATGTATTAAGGTAAAACGGCTCTAGATGGGGTTTCTTCCCGACACATAGCAGTCCCACTTTGTTTAACGTAGTCTATACACGGCAGTCCGACGCCTCTTCGGGGGGAGCAGCAGGATGTAACAGTGTATGGTTCTAGGCGGCTTGTCAAAACATTTCTCTTTTTTTCAGTCGTAGGTTTAAAGTATGTGTTTTTAAAGGCTGTGTTTTCATGAAATATGTGCTCTGTTGTATGCAAGATAGGGGGAAGGCGATAGTTAAATATTTTTCCCCCTCTGTCTTTTCTAACTATTTGGTTCTATGCTGCTTGATGCCAAAGCCGATTATAACTATTAAGAATCAAGACATAGTATTTTAAAATAAATAACATAGGCATTATAGGTAGAGATAAAGGCTTCCCTTGCTTGAAAGCCAGTCGAATCTGACTCTAGGGATGCGGTGCTCATCTCCGGTTCCAAGCCGAAGAGCCAGCGCTGTCCAAAGACATTTCCGTGGTCATGTGGCCAGCATGACCAAACACCAAGGTGCACGGAACGCTGCTCCCTTCCCACCGAAGCAGTACCTATTTATCTACTTGCAATTTCTTGCTTTCAAACTGCTAGGGTTGGCAGGAGCTGGGACCAGAGACGGGAGCTCACTCCGTCATGCGGCACTCTCGGGTCTTGAACTGCTGAACTACCGACCTTCCGCAGCCTGCAGTTCAGCATCTTAACCACTCGAGCCACCGCAGCTCCTTGTGGGCACTATATCAGATATTAAACTGGCTGTCCTAAAACCCCGGAGAGCTTAGATACAGTGATGTACCAAGGGTGGGGCAGGGGGTGCGCTCTGCCCCAGGCACAGCCTGAAGAAGGCGCTTGGAGGAGGGCCCTTGAAGCCGGCATCCTGCTACGTCCAGCAGAATGCCTTCCCTTTTACTGAGGCACAGCCCAATAAATTCCTTTGTCACTGTCAATGAAATGAACGCATGGCCACAGTCTTACTTCCTGCCTACCACAGCCTCTTCTGGCGGCCAAAGTCTTACTTCCTGCCTACCACAGCCTCTTCTGGTGGCCATAATCTTACTTCCTGCTTACCACAGCCTCTTCTGGCGGCCATAGTCTTACTCCCTGCCTACCACAGCCTCTTCTGGCGGCCACAGTCTTACTTCCTGCCTACCACAGCCTCTTCTGGCGGCCATAGTCTTACTTCCTGCCTACCACAGCCTCTTCTGGCGGCCACAGTCTTACTTCCTGCCTACCACAGCCTCTTCTGGCGGCCATAGTCCTACTTCCTGCCTACCACAGCCTCTTCTGGCGGCCATAGTCATACTTCCTGCCTCTTCTGGCGGCCATAGTCTTACTTCCTGCCTACCACAGCCTCTTCTGGAGGCCATAGTCTTACTTCCTGCCTACCACAGCCTCTTCTGGCGGCCATAGTCTTACTTCCTGCCTACCACAGCCTCTTCTGGCGGCCATAGTCTTACTTCCTGCCTACCACAGCCTCTTCTGGAGGCCATAGTCTTACTTCCTGCCTCACAGCCTCTTCTGGAGGCCATAGTCTTACTTCCTGCCTACCACAGCCTCTTCTGGCGACCATAGTCTTACTTCCTGCCTACCACAGCCTCTTCTGGCGGCCATAGTCTTACTTCCTGCCTAACACAGCCTCTTCTGGCGGCCATAGTCTTACTTCCTGCCTACCACAGCCTCTTCTGGCAGCCATAGTCTTACTTCCTGCCTACCACAGCCTCTTCTGGCGGCCACAGTCTTACTTCCTGCCTACCACAGCCTCTTCTGGCGGCCACAGTCTTACTTCCTGCCTACCACAGCCTCTTCTGGCCACAGGAACAGTGTGGTGTAGTGCTTAGGAGCAGGGCTTTTTTTTGTAGAAAAAGCCCAGCAGGAACTCATTAGCATATTAGGCCACACCCACAACAGCGCAGGTCCCTCCCAGATCGGCTTCCCCAAGTGCATGGGGAACCCAGCGAAGGAAGGCAGTTTCTGGATCGTTTTCCCCAGGTGCCCCGCAGCTTGTGGGCCACATGCAGAACTGCCTTCCCTCCCTGGATCAACTTGGCTTCCCTAGGTGCCCCACGGCTCGTGAGTTTCCTGGGGAACCCGGGGGGGAGGCTGTAGGCGTGGCCAACTCGTAAGCCAGCCAGAAATCCGTTCCTGTGCGTTCCTGCCCCAAAATAGCCCTGGTTAGGAGCACAAACTAGAGAGAACCGGGTTTGTTTCCCCACTCCTCCTCCACATGCAGCTGCTGGCATGACCTTGGGGTCATTCACAAGTTCTCTCAGAGCTGTTCTCTCAAGGGCAGTCTTCGAGGGAGCTCTCTCGGCCCCACCTACCTCACAAGGGTGTCTGTTTGTAAGCCGCTCTGGGACTCCTTCGGGTAGTGAAGGGCGGGGTAGAAATCCAACCTCCTCCTCCTCCTCCTCCACTTCTTCTTCCAATGTCCAGGTGGCACCTGGAGATTTCCTGATATCACAATTGACCTCCAGGTGACCAAGGTTAATTCCTCTGGAGAGCAACAGTGGGAGGGCTTCTGGAGTTCTGGCCCCACTGGTGGACCTCCTTCTGATGGCATTGTACCCTGTTTGGTGTAGTGGTTAAGTGCGTGAACTCTAATCTGGGAGAACTGGGTTTGATTCCCCGCTCCTCCACTTGCACCTGCTGGATGACCTTGGGCAAGCCATAGTTCTCGCACAGCTGTCCTTGAAAGGGTAGTTCTGGAAAGAGCTCTCTCAGCCCCACGTACCTCTCAGGGTGTCTGTTGTGGGGAGGGGAAGGGAAAGGAGTTTGTCAGCCGCTCGGGGACTCCCTTGGTATTATGTACTCAGCATGACCACGCATGCAGTCAAGTCCACACGTGGCCAGGGAAGAGCCCTAGCTTTGTGTCTGAAGGCAATAGCCTGAACGGATTCTAGCGCACACCTATTGGAGCGCTAGGATCCAAGAAGAGACCTATGGGACTCGAGGGGGCACTGTAAATAACCTTTCACGGGTGTGGGTGTGTGTTTGGGTGTGGGGAATTACAGGGATATAAACCGGCCTGCGATCCAGGTCAAGCACCTCAAGATCTGACTGTACTAATAAAGTATGAGCTGTAATCACTCAGCCTCAGTACTTTATACTTGGGTAGTGAAGGGCGGGGTATACATCCAATCTCCTTCTCCTCTTCTGCGGAGGCCCCTGTCCTCCCCAAACCCCGCCCCTCCCAGGCTCCTCCTCCAGAATCTCCAGGCATTTCCCCACCGAGAGCTGGAAACCCGATCTAGTCACCTTTTAAGCTCTCTCCACCCCACGTTCCTCACCCGCCCCCCAGCCCCCCATACCTTGGTGGCCAGTAGCCTGGTCAGATAGATCTCGGACACCATCTTGCTCCCTCGGTCACCTTCCTTCTGGTCCCCGTGTTCGTGGTTCTTGACCAGATGCCACATCTTGACCCCGCTCTCCAGGTCGGGCGTGATCATGGGCGTCCGGGAGCGCAAACTGTCTGGGCTGCCTGTGTAGCGGATCATGTTTTCTGGAAGCACAGAAATGCGACAGCTTCAGAGAGCTCGTCCTCTGGGACAAAGGCATGCAAAGTTTGGGAAACCGCACCGCTCCTCTGTCACGTGGCCAAAACATCAGAAAGGTCTCACGTCAAAGTTGGGAGAAGCTAGAAAGGCAGACAGCGATGGATTTGATCTGACACGATGGTTTTGATTCACCACCATGAACAGAAGCAGTACTACACGCTGAGAACAAGCCAGCTGTCAAGACTGGCTCATGAATACCTAGAAGCCTTTATTTACTTATTTAAAATGTTCATCAGCCACTAGTTGCTGTAGATTTTCCGGGTTGTGTGGCCGTGGTCTTGGCATTGTAGGACCTGACGTTTCGCCAGCAGCTGTGACTGGCATCCTCAGAGGCATAACACAGAAAGATGGAGTACTCTCTGTGTCAGGGTGAGCAGAAAAATGGTAGGCAGGTAATTTCTATCTACTCAGGAAGGTGGGGTAGGGCTGAGTCATTATCTTGTAGGAGATGCACACTGGAGCCAAAAATCCTAAATATAGATACACATTGATGGGGTCCGAACTGGCAGAGACTGGCCAAGAGAGAAATCTTGGAGTCGTAGTAGATAACTCAATGGAAATGTCTAGACAGTGTGCGGCTGCAATAAAAAAGGCCAATGCTATGCTGGGGATTATTAGGAAGGGAATTGAAAACAAATCAGCCAGATGATAATGCCCCTGTGTAAATCAATGGTGCGACCTCATTTGGAGTACTGTGTACAGTTCTGGTTACCACACCTCAAAAAGGATATTACAGCATTGGAAAAAGTGCAGAGAAGGGCAACTAGAATGATAAAAAGGGTTGGAACACTTTCCCTATGAAGAAATGTTAAAACGCTTGGGGCTCTTCAGCTTGGAGAAACGATGGCTGAGGAGTGACATGATCGAGGTCTATAAGATTATGTGTGGGATAGAGCAGGTAGAGAAAGAGGTCCTTTTCTCCCTTTCTCACAATACAAGAACTCGTGGGCACTCCATGAAATTGCTGAGCAGTTGGGTTAGAACAGATAAAAGGAAGTACTTCTTCACCCAAAGAGTGATTAACATATGGAATTCACTGCCACAGGAGGTGGTGGCAGCTACAAGCATGGACAGTTTCAAGAGGGAATTAGATAAACATATGGAGCAGAAGTCCATCAGTGGCTATTAGCCACAGGGTATAGATGGGAACTCTCCGTCTGGGGCAGGTGATGCACTCTATTCTTGGTGCTGGAGGGGGCAGCAATGGGAGGGCTTCTGGTGTCCTGGCCCCACTGCTGGACCTCCTGATGGCCCCTGGTATATTTTGGCCGCTGTGTGACAGAGTGTTGGACTAGATGGGCCATTGGCCTGATTCACCATTGGCTTCTCTTATGTTCTTATGATAAAAGGAAGTCCTTCTTCACCCAAAGAGTGATTAACACATGGAATTCACTGCCACAGGAGGTGGTGGCAACTACAAGCATGGACGGCTTCAAGAGGGAATTAGATAAGCATATGGAGCAGAGGTCCATCTGTGGCTATTAGCCACAAGGTATAGATAGGGACTCTCAGGCTGGGGCAAGTGATGCTCTGTATTCTTGGTGCATGGTGGTGGGGCAACAGAGGGAGGGCTTCTAGTGTCCTGGCCCCACTGCTGGACCTCCTGAGGGCACCTGGTATTTTTGGCCACTGTGTGACAGAGTGTTGGACTGGATGGGCCATTGGCCTGATCCAACATTGGCTTCTCTTATGTTCTTATGTTCACCCCCAAGTTTTCCTCGCAATTCTCCTTCAGGGAGACACTATTGGGGGGGAGGAATTATCAGGAAGGAAGGGGTGGTTAACTTTCTCTCTACCTACTGATCCTCCACTGCAAAATCCTCACCACTGTTTGAAACAATTATTTTCCCAAAATGGGCTCTGAAGCCAGAAGTAAACCTGTCCGGGAGAAAACCAGCAGAGAAATCGGCACGTTGGGGGGTTTAAGAACACGTAGTTCCTTCCTTTACCCAAGGAACTGCACGTAGGATCATAGCCGTTTCCACGAAAGCAGTTGTGTAACTTTTGGATGGTGGGAATTGTCTGAACAGGTTGTCATGTTTGTGGCACTCTCTGTGGTATTGCACCTTGTTCCCACCCACCGTATTTGTTTCGATCTCAGTGCCCATTTCACGCTACTTCCCATTTAAAAGAACAGAAACCCGGCTTAACTGTGAACAAGTTCAGATTTTGAAAAATGCACAGGCATGTCTGTATTGGACACTTTTTCTGACCTGGTGCTCAGACATATGAAAATATCACAACGTGTCTGTTCAGATCTCTATAGTATACCTGACATGTATGGTCAAAGTCAAAAATGGGAAGGTAAATTCATTACATAACATCAGGGCTTTTTTGGTAGAAAAAGCCCAGCAGGAACTCATTAGCATAACAGGCCACACCCCAGACAGCACAGGTCATTAGCATATTAGGCCACACCCCATGCCATCCCTTGGCTTGCCCAGGCGCCCCATGGCTGCGGGGATCCCGGGCAAGCCGGCCCTTGGGCAAGCCGGCCCTTGGACGGGCCAGGGAAGGCACTGGGAGGCATTTAAATGCCTCCCCAATCCTTCCAGCCCCCCCTAGCCCGCCCGCCTCGGAGTCACTGGGGGGGGGTGTCACTCTCCAGGCCGTCCCTCTGTAGCCACGCACGTAGTGGGCGTGGCCAACTCTGAAGCCAGCCGGAACGCCGTTCCTGTGCGTTCCTGCCCCAAAATAACGCTGCATAACATAGAAAACAATTCAGAACAATGCCGCCAAATCAAACTCATACTTGAAAAAATGTCCAGGTTATATCTATGGAGTGATGATTGCTAGCAATAAGGATGGACAGCTCTGGTAATTAATGATGATAGCTGCAAGCTATTAGCAATTCTTATAAACTGAGTGTAGTGTGGCAAGCCCAGTAACACTGAAGAAACAAACTGGAGGAGATATTTTATCCCATTATAGAAACATCAAAGGATAATGGTGAGTTTTAAGGCTTATAGTTTATACATCTGTGTAACAAAAATGAAGAACACACATGCTGGATGGGGGATACACTTCTAGGTAGCAGTGTATGCAAACAAGATATTGGGGTACGGGTGGACAGTAAGTTAAATACAAGCCGCCGGTGTGATGCAGCAGCAAAAAAGGCTAATGTGATCTTGGGGTGCATCAACAGAGGCATAACATCCAAATCGCAAGATGTCAGAGTCCCGCTGTTCACTGCATTGGTCAAGATGTACCCGGAGTACTGTGTGCAGTTCTGGAGGCCTCACTTCAGAAAGGATGTGGACAGAATGGAGCGAGTGCAGAGGAGAGCAACGAGGATGATTATGGGCCTGGAGACCAAGAAGCCCCCTGAGGAAAGGCTGAGGGACTGAGGAATGTTCAATCTTGAGAAGAGGAGGTGGAGGGGGGACAGGATGGCTCTCTTGAAGCATTTGAAGGGCTGTCACTTGGAGGAGGGCAAGGAGCTGTTCCTGTCAGCAGGAGAGGAGAGGACTCAAAATAATGGGTTTAAATTAAGGGTGGGAAAGTACCAGCTGGATCTTAGGAAAAACTTTTTGACAGTCAGAGTTGTTCAGCAGTGGAATCAGCTGCCTAGGGAGGTCCTGAGCTCTCCCTCCCTGGCAGTCTTTAAGAGGTGTCTGGACAAACACTTGTCAGGGATGCTTTAGGCTGATCCTGCATCGAGCAGGGGGTTGGACTAGATGGCCCCTGTATGTCCCCTTCCAACTCTGTGATTCTAGGATTCTGTATTTTGTAATATCATGGTTATGTAGATAGCTTGCAACTGTGACAGTTGGTTTCATCATTCTATATTATTAGGTGAAGACCCTCCAGATGCTTTTTTGAAAACCGAAGCCTTCAATTTCTGAGGAAGCTATTTGGAAACAGTGTATACCGGAACGCTTGTCACGTAGCCACTAATTACCACAGCAGTCCAGTCTTATTGCCAGTAACTATCACTCTGTGGATATAAACTGGACATTTTTCAATTATGAGTTTTATTTGGTTGCATTGTTCTGAATTGCTTTCTAAAATAGCGTAATGAATTTACCTTCCCATTTTGACTTTGACAATAGAGGTTGCGTATAGTAGAGAGATCTGAACAGACACGTCGTGATATTTCCATACGTTTACGGAAAATCTTTAGACAACCTTTCTTATATAATTCTTGCATATAATATCATATTGTCACGGTCTTGTTCCTTTTTTTCCCCCCGTGGTCTTCTACAGACTGTGGTCCCTGTATATTTTACTGGTGCTCAGACAGGCTTGTAGTGTTTTATTTATTTATTTATTTATTTATCTGCTTATCTATTTATTTTTACGCAAGCTCCAAAGCACATATATGCCCTCCTTCCATTCGAAAACAGCCAGCTATTGCACCAGCATCTCACTATGGACGACTCTTGATGTAAAACGCTGGCTGTCTTGGTCCTGTGCTTTGGATTTCCGAAATTCTCCACCATTTGTAGAACATTATTATGGGGGGAAGATAGGGTACGGTTCTTTCAGTAACATGACCTGTTTTCTCCTCCCGCCCCCCCCATTCTTGCCTCTGCCCTCACAGTGAACAAGACCCTACCATACTTGCTGGCCGAGGTCCTGGAGACAGTAGAATTGTTGACAGCGTTGTAGGCCGTGACTTGCTTGGAGACCAGGGCTACCACAGACCCGTCTGGCACCTAGAGAAGGAAACAGAAGATGATCTGGTGCTCAAAGGAGGGTTCTTAGAAGGAAAAGAAATACCTAGAGCTTTTGGATGGCAGCGACAAAAGAAGTCATGATCTAGGATAGGGGGGAAGCCAGGCTGAGTACAGCCACTGAGTTATTTTGCTCTAGTCCTGTCAGTGTCCCTTAGTCTAATGTACCTACCTACCTTGCGAAAGAGGATAAAATGGAACTTAGCCCTTGAGCTTTTTGAAGGAATGGTGGGATCCAGAGTGGATTAATAAACTTCTCAAGAAGCCATTTCAGACTATACACTAACCCTAGACACGTTAGGGAGTAGTAGGAGAACGGATTATGGCCCACCTCTTCACCTACTGGGGTGCCCCCGTCTCTGATAATAGCAAATATCCATGCTTCGCCATTTTATCTGATCTGGCATCCACAAATTCTATATGCATGGTTGGAGCCCAACATTAAACCTACAATTTACTCATTTATTTAGGCAATTCCTATGCCACCTCGTCAGAGTCCACCTTGAGATGGTTTACGAATTAAAACAATTTTATCAATAGAAAAACAACAAGCCATTAAAACAAGCCCACCCACCTGTACAGAGACTGCACACAAGTGATCTTACTGTAGGACAATGCCTGGACTCCCACTAGAGTCAGAGGCGAGGAAGGTTTCCCAGGTGGGCAAGACATGTCTCCCTACAATCCTACTCAGGTGGGTTCAGTGGCAGAGCATGCAGAAGGTCCCAGGTTCAATCCCCGGCATCTACAGTTAAAAGGACTAGGCAGCTGGTGATGGGAAAGACCTCAGCCTGAGACGCTGGAGAGTCACTGTCAGTCTGAGTAGACAACGTTGACCATGAAGGACCGATGGTCTGATTCATTATAAGGCAGCTACATACGAAAGTTTCCTTCAGGGGAAGGGCTGTGGCTCAGTGATAGAACATCTGCTCGGCATGCAGAAGGTCCCAGGTTCAACCCCCACCGTCTCCGGCCAAAATGATCAGGTAGGAGGTGAAGTGAAAGACCTCTGTCTGAGACGCTGGAGAGCCGCTGGTCTTGGGAGATCAGAGGCCAGGCTCAGAATAAGGATACGGTGACTTCATGTATTCTTGCATCCCCAGTATGAGAAGGGCCAGTATATTATTCAAACTGGCTCACTGTTATCCTTAAACCATGGATTATTCACTCTAAGGCTGAGTTCAGACTGGCAGTTTGAAGCGGGAAGGAATCGTTGCAAAAAAGACCCGGAACATTTGACCCGATCACACTGTGCGGACTGATGTGGGAGCATACTGGGAGGAGGTGTGAGGGAGCATTCAGACTGCTGGCCTGGAGGCGAGGCTGTAAACGGATTTTTCCTGGTAATTTGGCTATGTACACATGTGTGCATATGCGCTCATGCGCATAAGCGCATCATGGCCATTTGGGGAGGATCCCATTGCGCCGGCACCACATTGGGAGGTAGAGCAGAGCACATCCCAATCATATCGCTGCTGCCTCTCCAGGGCAATCAAGTGCACCTTGTGTGCGGAAACACCTGGTGGACATTATTACCGTGGGTTGTTCCTGGCTTTTCGGGTTAGCGTTCACACTTCCCGGAAGCGGAATGAAGCAGGATAAAGGCACTCTCTGGGATTTGCTACCACTTTCACCAGGTATCTTTTAAACGTGGGAGCGAAGCGGTACAGGACGGGTTGACTACGGGTGGGGAACGCCAGACGGATGTGCCTGTGTGAATGGCCCCGTTAATCCGCTAGTGAAACGTTGCTCACACGCGGCTATAGCGGGGCAAACTGCCAGTCTGAACTCAGCCTAAGAGTTTGTGAGAATGAGTGCAAGACATATGCAGTAAAACTTGTGAGGTTTCCTTTATTATGCTTCCCTGAGGCCAACACATACATGCAAGAAGAAAAACACTCTGGAGTGCCTATAACACTTGTTTCTGGTTAGCTCTTTAGCAGACACACAGTGCTGGGGGGGGACCCAGTGCACACATCCGGATAGAACATTTAAGAGGCGCTTGGATTCAGATAAGCATAGGGATGCCATCCTCCAGGTGGGACCTTGGGAACCCCTGGAATTACAGCTCATCTCCAGACTACAGAGATCAGTTCTCCTGGAGAAAATGGCTGCTTTGGAGGGTGGGCTCTGTGGCACCGTACCCCACTGAGATCCATGTCCTCCCCAGGCTCCACCCCCAAATCTCCAGGAGTTTCCCAATCTGGATCTGGCAACCCTACGGTGCCCCACCAATGGCCACGGGGGACCTGGCAACCCTAGGTAAGCAAGTGGCTGCAGACCATTAGATTTTCCAAAGCAGTGGGCACACGCGTGTGTGGCAATCGCCCTCAAAAGTCCCACCTCTCCTCCAGGGCTCTGAACCAATCCTGGTGATTTATGCCTCAGGCAAACCCGAGTGACTGCCAGCCAATCAGAGCCCACGGATTGCCACTGGATGGGAGGGGCTGAGCCAGCCTCAGCCTTTAAAAGGGCGGAGAGAAAATGTCAACATGGTTGTCCAGCCCCCGCTTGAAAACGTCCAGGGATCCACCCCCTCCTGAGGCAGACTGTTCCACTGCTCAACCACTCTTACAGTTAGGAAGTTTCTCCTAATATCTAGCCGGTAACGACTCCCTCGTAATTTCCACCCATAAGATCTAGTCTTGCAATCCGGAGCAAGAGAGAACAGATCTACTCCAACTTTTACATGACAGCCCTTCTCTTTCCCAGGCTAAACACACCCAACTCCCTCAGCCTTTCCTCATAAGACTTGGATTCCAACCCTCTCACCATCCTGGTAGCCCTCTTCTGGGCACGCTCAAGCTTGTCAACATCCTTCCTGAAGTGTTGTGCCCAAAACTGGACACAGGACTCCAGGTGAGGCCTGACCGTAGCAAAATAGAGTGGAAATACCACCTCCCGTGATCTGGACACAATGCTTCTGTTAATGCATCCTAAGATTGCATTAGCTTTCTAAGGGGGCTTCCAGGCGAGGAGTTAACCGAGCCCCTTCTAAAACTTGCTTCCTTGGACCAGGCCCCGTGGCCAGGACTTTTTTAAAGTCAGGGGGCATTTAAATTTCTTAGGGGGCGCTGGCTAATCAAATTAAAAGTAATTTAATCCAGTTTCTGGGGGAAAGAGAGAGGTGCTGTCCAGTGTTCCCTCTAAGCTGAGTCAGTGTGAGCTAGCTCACAGTTTTTTAGCCTCTGCCTCCCACATTTTTGTCTTCGCTCAGGAAGGATGGCTCCAGAGCAAACTAATTTATGCTGTAGCCAAGTCGCTGACTCACAACTTTAATGTCAGTAGCTCACAAAGTAAAATTTTGGTTCACAAGACTCTACAGCTTAGAGGGAACATTGGTGCTGTCCAATGCTCCCTCTAGGCTGTGGAGTCTTGTGAGCAAAAATTCTACTTTCTGAGCTACCGGCCTTAAAGTTGTGAGCAAGCAATTTGGCTGCTGCATAGATTAATCTGCTCTAGAGCCATCCTTCCTGAGCTAAGACAAAAACGTGTGAGCCAGAGGCTAGAAAACTGTGCTAGCTCACACTAACTCAGCTTAGAGGGAACGCTGGTGCTGTCTGGCTCCACGTGGCCACCGTAGCTGGTCCTTCATGCCAGACAGCTGTGCAGGAATACTCCGCTCCTTCCCCACACCTGCCACTGCTCGGGGGCCCTTGGCTGGATGGAAAGTCGCAGGGGGGCCTTCCCAGTAAGTCGGGGGGCCTAGCCCCGAGGTGCCCCGCTGTAGCTACGGGCCTGCCTTGGACCTGGGATAGAAACCAGAGCAAAGAAACAAAAACCACTAGCTCCCCCCACCGCCAACCCACAATGTAGGTCGCGAGAAGCCGTCCCAACCGGAGCTCGGAAAAGCTCTCCGAAAGATGGGAAACCTTCCAGTTCATTACAGAGAGGCCCTCTCCGAGCTCCCTCTTCAAAAAGGCAGCGAAACAATGAAGAATAATGAGCCGGGGACAAGAGCCGCTGTATCAGGAACATCTTTGATGAGCATGTAGCTCCGAAAAGAAGAAAGGGAGGGGGGGGGCGGGCGGGAGGTCTTCGCCGGCTCTCCTATCAGCAATAACAATAATTAGCACTTAACACAGAGAGTGCCTTCATCTTCAAAGCATCTCAGAGATGCTAATTAACCAGTCCTCCACGGAGCCGGGGAAAGGTGGTTTTTAACATCTGCCTGCGAATCTTCTCATCCCCATACGAACAGGGGAGGGTCAACAGCATCCTATTGAGACGCCGGTCCTCTTGACTGGTGATGTAAGAGCCAGATGTGCCCCTTGCGGAGTCTCTGGAAGCGCAGAAGACAGGGACAGGGCAAAGCCGACGGTAGCCTCAGGATGGTGAAAGGCCAACCAGCCTGGGTATCCATCCAGATCCGTCCTGCCGCCTGGCCTCTACTAGCTAGGGTTGCCAGGTCGCCATTGGCCATCAGTGTGGGGACCATGAGTGGGTAGGGCTGCGAGCTCTAGGTTGGGAAATTCCTGGAGATTTGGGGATGGAGCCTGGGGAGGATAAGGACAATGCCACAGAGTCCACCCGCCAGTCCATACCTTGAGAGCTAGTTTGGTGTAGTGGTTAAGAGCGCGGACTCTAATCTGGGAGAACCCGGGTTTGATTCCCCCACTCCTCCACTTGCAGCTGCTGGTGTGTGACCTTGGGTCAGTCGTAAGTTCTCCCAGAGCTGTCCTCTCAAGGGCAGTCCTCGAAAGAGCTCTCTCAGCCCCGCCTACCTCACGGGCAATGCTCCCTCTGAGCTGTGGAGTCTTGTGAGCAAAAATGCTGCTTTGTGAGCCACTGGCGCTAAAGTTGTGAGCGAGCCATTTGGCTTCTGCATGAATTAGTTTGCTCCCGGAGCCGCCCCTTCCTGAGCTGAGACAAAAATGTGTGAGCCGGAGGCTAAAAAACGGCGAGCTAGCTCACGCTGACTCAGCTTAGAGGGAACAGTGCTCACAGGGTGTCTGTTGTCCGGAGGGGAAGGGAAAGGAGATTGTAAGGTTCTCTGAGACTCCTTCGGGTAGTGAAGGGCGGGGTATAAATCCAATCCCTTCTCTTCTTCTTCCAAAGCTGATCTCTGTAGCCTGGAGATGAGCTGTGATTCCAGGAGATCTCCAGGTCCCACCTGGAGGATGGCATCCCTACTATCCCATGCACCTAGACCCAGCACGCCCGAGTCGCAGTCAGTCTTTCCCTTCCTGGTTGCCATCTCCTGGTTGGGTCCTGGATTCCCCAGGTGGGCCTGCCCCAAAGCAGGGTTTCCTCCAAGACGGTCTGATCTTGGGTTTAGCTCACCCGATTGCCTTCGAGCACCCCCACAATGTAAACATGGGCACCTCATGTACATCCAGACTCAGAGCTTACCAAGTGCAGGGATGCCCATTCCTGGAAGATTCAGATTTGGGCACTTTAGCTGTGCGTTCCTGCAAAAAGTAAAACTACTGATGGCCCAGGAGGGCCTGGCGTGATGTGGTCTGTGGGGTCGCAAAGAGTTGGACTCATACCAACAAGTCGGAGTCCAGCGGCACCTTTAACTTTCTCCGACTAATGGAGGCAGGGATATTAAACAAGCAAAGAACCAGAATTTTTTTTTTTTGAAACATCGCTGCCCTTATCCTAACATTACAAATTTACATGACAGTAGAAAAAGAAGAAGAAGAAATTGGATTTATACCTGGCCCTTCACTACCCAAAGGAGTCTCAGAGCGGCTTGCAAACTCCTTTCCCTTCCCCTCCCCACAACAGACACCCTGTGAGGTAGAAGAAGAGGAAGAGATTGGATTTATACCCTGCCCTTCACTACCCAAAGGAGTCTCAGAGCAGCTTGCAAACTCCTTTCCCTTCCTCTCCCCACAATAGAAACCCTGTGAGGTAGGTGGGGCTGAGAGAGCTCTGAGAGAAACTGCCCTTGAGAGAACAGCTCTGAGAGAAGAAGAAGAGGAGGAGATTGGAATTATACCCCGCCCTTCACTACCCAAAGGAGTCTCAGAGAACCTTACAATCTCCTTTCCCTTCCCCTCCCCACAACAGGCACCCTGTGAGGTAGGTGGGGCTGAGAGAGCTCTTTCGAGAACTGCTCTTTCCAGAACAGCTCTGAGAGAACTTGTGACTGACCCGAGGTCACGCCAGCAGCTGCATGTGGAAGAATGGGGACTCAAACCCAGTCCTCCCAGATTAGCGTCCGCGCTCCTAACCACTACACCGAAAAGGAAGAGTCCAGAAACACCTTAAAGATTTGCGGCACGGAGGAGCTTTCGTGACCCACTGCTTTCCCTCCTCATCAATATGGGGGCAGCTGAGTTTACAATCACACACCATCGGCATCTTAACATACATAAGAACATAAGAGAAGCCCATGTTGAATCAGGCCAATGGCCCATCTAGTCCAACACTCTGTCACACAGCGGCCAGAAATACCAGGTGCCATCAGGAGGTCCAGCAGTGGGGCCAGGACACTAGAAGCCCTCCCACTGCTGCCCCCTCCAGCACCAAGAATAGAGTGCATCACCTGCCCCAGACTGAGAGTTCCCATCTATACCCTGTGGCTAACAGCCACTGATGGACTTCTGCTCCAGATGTTTATCCAATTCCCTCTTGAAACTGTCCATGCTTGTAGCTGCCACCACCTCCTCTGGCAGGGAGGTGGCCCCCCTCCATTTTGTTTCCCTCCCTCAGAAGCCCTGATTTTCCTCTTAACGTCCGAAAACTTGCTCCCCTCCTGGCTTTCTGCCGGTGGGAGTGAATACCCAACGGCCTCGGCACCCCCCTGCCGCCCAGCTCCCTCCACCCCTCCCTGCCGTTTCATCTTGTTAACATGCAGGATTCTCTGGAGAGTTGAGGCATTTCCCTTCAGGAGAGAAAGCATCAATCTCCTTCCCTGCCTGGCTGGAATTAACTCCGGCCCTCCTCTTTATCTCATCTCCGCTCCCAATCTGTTTCTAATCTGCCGGCTGACATTTCATCCGATGCTATCGCCGGGGGGAGGCGGGCGAGAGGCGCGGAAGGAGCGGGGCGGGTGTCTCTCACCCCTCCTGGGGATACTTCTGATTGAGCATCACCAGGTGAGAAGCAGAATCGATAGAGGCAGAGGGGCCAACAGGTTGGCAGCGGCGTTCGTTCAGAGTTGGAAAACTGAACGGGGTCACGTCTCTGCTCAGGCTCCGAAGTTCCCCAGAGAGCACTAAGAGCAGGGTCCCAAAACCGTCTGGCACTCCCAGGCCCTAAAGAAGCCAGGCTAGCTGCACCGAGGGCCAGGACCTTTTCTGTGGTGGCCCCTTACTGATGGAACGAGCTCCCGGATGACATCAGGGCCCTGTGGGACCTTTTACAGTTCCGCAGGGCCTGTAAAATGGAGCTCTTCCGCCAGGCTTTCGATTAGGGGCCACCTTTCAACATCGTGGCCCCGGCCCCAACGTCAGCACTAACTCAATAACTAATAGCCGGGCAAGAACCCGGATTATGGTGGCAGTCGACCATCTGGATGCTGAGAGAACGCCGCCATCTTTTATTAATACTTTGTTTATTAATACTTATGGAGCTGCGGTGGCTCAAGTGGTTAAGACACTGAACTGCAGGCTGTGGAAGGTCGGTAGTTCAGCAGTTCAAGACCCGGGTGCCGCACGACGGAGTGAGCTCCTGTCTCTGGCCCCAGCTCCTGCCAACCTAGCAGTTCGAAAGCAAGAAATTACGACTTTTACTTCCTCTAGATAGTCAAGTTCGACCATCTTCTCGGCGCTCCGCCAGGGCCGTGGCCGACCCCGGCGGGGCCGGTCCGAGGACCTCACTAAACCATCCAATCGGTAGTAGCGACGGCGTTCTGTGCACCTTGGTATTTAGTCATGCTGGCCACATGACCACGGAAACGTCTTCGGACAGTGCTGGCTCTACGGCTTTGAAACGGAGATGAGCACCGCAACCTTAGAGTCAGATTCGACTGGCTTTCGAGCAAGGGAACCTTTACCCTTACCTATTAATACTTACGTTAGTTAGTACCTAAATTGTACATGTTGGGATTTTAACCCAATTTTCTATGTTTTAACATAATTTGGGTTTTTATATATATATATATATATACACACACACACACACATATATGCATATATATATTTTCCTGTAAGCTGCCCTGAGCCCACCACAGCGGGGAGGGTGGGATACAAATTGATTAATTAAATAAATAAATAATGTCCCTTGAGTGGAATCAAACTGCGACGGTATTCGGGGAGGTTGAAGCCAAAGCTCTTTTCCTGAGATGCTAGCTTTCTACATGAAGGGAGTTGGAGGGGGAAGAATGTTCTAAAGTCATCTTTGGTAGAAAGAGAGCGGACCTGTGAAGAGCGCCCCAGTGGGGCGCAGGAGGTGCCTGCGGAGATGGGAGGGGAGGGGAGATGAGGTAGGGGCGGTGGCTTTTCCCCGCCTCGTCACTGGCTTGCTTGGGTGCCCCACAGCTATGGGGCGCGCAGGTAAGCGACGCGGTGCTTAGAGGGAAGAGACGGGGGTTTAAACCCCTGTCTCTTCCCTAGCTTGCCAACGTCGCCCCCCCCATCTCCAGGCATCGCCAGGGGGGGCACGGGGCCACCAGCTGGCCTAGGGCGCCCAGACACCACAGGCCGGCCCTGGCACCGTCGCAATTTGACTCGCCCCAACGCGATCAGATGTGACGGCGTTGTTTCCCTCAGCAGGTGTTTCCGCCGCGCTCCAATTAGGAAGCAGGGACGCGAGAGGAACGTGCTGGAGAGATCACGCAGAGAGCGTCCGTTTGCAGCCCGTCGCAACCGGTTGACGGTGGGTTTTCCCAGGTACTTTTAAACTCCACATTTTAGGCTGGACAATACCGGTTGGCGATGGGTGCGTGACGCTTACCAGATGTTTTCATGTGATCACGCCCGTATAATCTGCCCGGCAATCATGGCTCTCCCGCAGCAAATGCTGCGTGTGACCGGAACCCTTATTAAGTTTTTAGCATACACAAAGATGGGAAAGGGAAAAGGGGCAGGGGCAGGGGCAGGGGTGGGGGAAGAAACTTTCCTCTGCTTATAACCTTTATAACTTTTCTCTGCTTATCATTTCATATTATGCAGAGATTGGCTGTGAGGTTTTAAAAGTTCATAAAAGCGTCTGGATATTATAGTATTAAGGAGTCCGTATCTCTGTATTTCTCTCTTATCCAATTATAAAATGGAGCCCATAGCCCAACAAAATCTTCTTCTATTTGCCCTTTTAACATTGAGGTCAATGCTAGTTTCTGTTCTTTACTTGGACTCGTGGGGATTTATTTTATGAGTTTCCTGCTGTTATACAGTGCAAGTTATTTAGCATCATAGTCCTCTTGGCTGTATTATATATATATATATATTTTAAATCCTTCTTGCTGTTTTAATTTCTCTGTTGTCCCTGTTGCAGCATACTGATCGGATGAATTTTCAGCAGCAAAATAAAGCATGGATGAAAGTCCCTTAAACTGAATCAGACCCTTGGTACATCAAAGTCAGTATTGTCTACTCAGACTGGCAGCACCTCTCCAGGGTCTCAGGCAGAGGTCTGTCCCATAACCCACTGCCTGGTCCCTTTAACTGGGGATGCCGGGGATTGAACATGGGACCTCCTGCATGCCAAGCAGAGGCTCTACCACTGAGCTACAGCACCACTTCATGGCTCTCCAGGGTCTCAGGCAGAGGTCTTTCCCACCACCTCCTGCCTGGTCCTTTTAACTGGGGATGCCTGGAACCGAACCTGGGACCTTCTGCATGCCAAGCAGAGGCTCTTCCACTAAGCTATGGTCCTTCCCCATGGAACTGCCTTGCACTGAATCAGACCCTTGGTCCATCAAGGTCAGTATTGTCTACTCAGGCTTGCAGCAGCAGTCTGGGGTCTCAGGTGAAGGTCTTTCACCTCCCCTGCTGCCTTGTCCTTTTAACTGGAGATGCCAGGGATTGAACCCGGGACTTTCTGCATGCCAAGCAGATACTCTGTCACTGAGCCACAGCCCCACTTCATGGCTCTTCCAGGGTCTCAGGCGGAGGTCTTTCACATCACCTCCTGCCTAGTCTTTTTAACTGGAGATGCTGGGGATTGAACCTGGGGACTTCTGCATGCCAAGCAGAGGCTCTGCCACTGAGCCACAACCCCTCTTTATAGCTCTCCAGGGTCTCAGGCAGAGGTCTTTCCCATCATCTCCTGCCTGGTGCTTTTAACTGGGGATGCCAGGGATTGAACCTGGGACCTTCTGCATGCCAAGCAGAGGCTCCTCCACTGAGCTACAGCCCCACTTCATGGCTCTCCAGGGTCTCAGGCAGAGGTCTTTCCCATCACCTACTGCCTGGTCCTTTTTAAACTGGAGATGCCGGGGACTGAACCTGGGACCTTCTGCATGCCAAGCAGATGCTCTGCCACTGAGCTACAGCCCCACTTCATGGCTCTCCAGGGTCTCAGGCAGAGGTCTTTCCCATCACCTACTGCCTGGTCCTTTTTAACTGAGGATGCTGGGGATTGAACCTGGAACCTTCTGCATGCCAAGCAGACACTCTGCCACTGAGCTACAGTCCCACTTCATGGCTCACCAGGGTCTCAGGCAGAGGTCTTTCCCACCACCTACTGCCTGGTCCTCTTAAATGGAGATGCCGGGGACTGAACCTGGGACCTTCTGCAGGCCAAGCAGAGGCTCTTCCACTGAGCCACAGCCCCACTTCATGGCTATCCAAGGTCTCAGGCAGAGGTCTTTCCCATCACCTACTGCCTGGCCCTTTTAACTGGGGATGCCAGGGATTGAACCTGGGACCTTCTGCCTGCCAAGCAGACGCTCTTCCACTGAGCCACAGCCCCACTTCATGGCTGTCAAGGTCTCAGGCTGAGGTCTTTCCCATCACCTCCTGCCTGGTCCTTTTTAAACTGGAGATGCCGGGGACTGAACCTGGGACCTTCTGCGGGCCAAGCAGAGGCTCTTCCACTAAGCCACAGTCCCACTTCCTGGCTCTTCAGGGTCTCAGGCAGAGGTCTTTCCCACCGCCTACTGCCTGGTCCTCTTAAATGGAGATGCCGAGGATTGAACCTGGGACCTTCTGCATGCCAAGCAGACACTCTGCCACTGAGCCACAGCCCCACTTCATGGCTCTTCAGGGTCTCAGGCTGAGGTCTTTCCCATCACCTACTGCCTGGCCCTTTTAACTGAGGATGCCGGGGATTGAACCTGGGACCTTCTGCCTGCCAAGCAGACGCTCTGCCACTGAGCCACAGCCCCTCCTGACTGTAAGAACAGCCCTTCAGCTCTATAGAAAAGTGCCCGTTTTCAAGCCAAACCATAAGACTGGCCATCCTACCTGATAGTGGGCAAGAGTGTTGAGTCTCTTCCAGTCGTTTTCAATCTTGGTCGTCAGGTCCTCATCCTGAAGGATCATCCTCGCCCCGCTAGCCTGTCGCCATTCTGTAGGAAGGACAAGAAATCACAGGTCATTTCCCCCCCTGGCAGAAGACGGAAGACAAAGACGGCCTTGTTTAGCCTGGAGAGGAGGCGACTGAGAGGTGATTTAATAACCGTCTTCAAGTACTTGAAGGGAAGGAGGCTGAAGTTGGTTCCTTATTCGCAGTTCCTTATTTGTTACTTAAGGAGAGTTGGAAAGCTCTGAACCCCAAAATAAGGTCTGGACCGCCACATATCCTATACCCTCACGTTCACAGGACTCTCCCCTTCGAGGCGACATATTCTGTGTGCTGGTCCAAAGCACGGTTCCGGTGCCAGCTGCTCCAGAGTGTGATGCCCCCAGGACAAACACACAGGCAGACACTGGGGCCAAGCTGCACCCCCCAAAAATATTTGGACCACCCCAAATGACACATCCCCACTCTCTGGAGACTGTGCCCTGCAAAGTGACATGCAGTGATGCCTGGTCCAAACACCGGTTCTGATGCCACGAGCTTCTATTCGCAGGGCTTCCCCGCGGCCTGTATTTCAAAGGACAGTTGAATAAGGAAGGGCCTTCTGCACCCAAAATAAGGTTGGGACCCCCACACTTCATACACCCCCGTCTTCAGCAGACCCTCCCCTTCGAGGGGACATATCCTGCGTCCTGGTCCAAAGCACGGTTCCGGTGCCACTTGCTCCAAAGTGCGGTGCCCCCAGGACAAACAGACAGGCAGACACTGGGGCCAAGCTGCACCCCCAAAAAATATTTGGGCCTCCCCAAATGACACATCCCCGCACTCTGGAGACTGTTGCCCCAGAAGATCGGCCCAGAACCAACGGGTTGAAATTAAATCAGAGGAGTTTTCGGCTAAACGTTAGGAAGAACCTCCTGACAGTTAGAGTGGTTCCTCATTTGGAATACTGTGTACAGTTCTGGTCGCCACATCTCAAAAAGGATATTATAGCATTGGAAAAAGTGCAGAGAAGGGCAACTAGAATGATAAAAGGGTTGGAACACCTTCCCTATGAAGAAAGGTTAAAATGCTTGGGGCTCTTCAGCTTGGAGAAACGACGGCTGAGGGGTGACATGATCGAGGTTTATAAGATTATGCGTGGGATTGAGCAGGTTGAGAAAGAAGTCCTTTTCTCCCTTTCTCACAATACAAGAACTCGTGGGCACTCCATGAAATTGCTGAGCAGTCGGGTTAGAACAGATAAAAGGAAATACTTCTTCACCCAAAGAGTGATTAACACATGGAATTCACTGGCACAGGAGGTGGTGGCAGCTACAAGCATGGACAGTTTCAAGAGGGAATTAGAGAAACATCTGGAGTAGAGGTCCATCATCAGTGGCTATTAGCCACAGGGTATAGATGGGAACTCCCAGTCTGGGGCAGGTGATGCACTCTATTCTTGGTGCTGGAGGGGGCAGCAGTGGGAGGGCTTCTAGTGTCCTGGCCCCACTGCTGGACCTCCTGATGGCACCTGGTATATTTTGGCCGCTGTGTGACAGAGTGTTGGACTAGATGGGCCATTGGCCTGATTCAACATTGGCTTCTCTTATGTTCTTATGTTCTTAGTGGAACAGGCTTCCTTGGGAGGTGGTGGGCTCTCTTTCTTGGGAGGTTTTCAAGCAGAGGCTAGATGGCCACCTGAAAGCAATGTGGATCCTGTGAACTGAGGCAGATCATGAGAAGAGAGGGCAGGAAGGGTTGCCTCGGGGCTTAGTTCTCGTGGCCCTTTCTTACACACCCAGAGAAATGCCGATTGCCACTTTGGGGTCAGGAAGCCATTGTTCTCCAGGCCAGTTTGGCCGGGGATACTGGAGGGGTTTTTGCCATCTTCTGGGCACAGAGCACACTGGGTGTGTGTGTGTATGTGGAGGTATTTCTGAATTTCCTGCATTGTGCAGGGGGTTGGACTAGATGACCCTGGAGGTCCCTTCCAACTCTATGATTCTAAGACTGTTGCCAGAGGTGGGTGGGCTTTCTTCGCACATGGCGGCTGGCTTCCCAACACCTCGTCCAATCTGGGACCTGGGTTATGCAAAAGCTTTGAGAACGTCCAGAACACTTTCCCCTCACACTACCCATAACGATGCCGAAATGTCTTTGTTAAGCCTGGCTTTCCTTCAACGATTCCTCCCTCCCCGACCAACGCTTTTATGGTCTGTATGTGTTTTGGCTCTCCTTTTAAGTGTTTCAACCCTGTGTTTTAGATCTGCTTTCGATTGTTTCGATGACGTGCGTTTGATAGCGGGGCGGTGGTGTCGATTTTAATGGTTTTAAAGTGCGGTTTTACCGTATCTGTTTCAAATTGTTAGCCGCCTTGGTGGCCCCTGTAAGGGCAGAAAACGGGACGCGAAATTTTGTAAATACATGACGGCGACGACAACAGCGATAATAAAAAGGAACGAGATCACAAATTTATTTAATGCCTTTAAAAGAAATCCTGCCCTTCTTCCAAGGAGCTACGGGTGGAGAATTCCATCCTCCCCTTCTACAGTCTGTCTTCACAACAACTCCGTGAAATGGGTAAGGCTGAGAGCGTGTTGAACACACGCGAAGACACAAAACTGGCTTATCCTGAATCAGGCCCTGAGTCTATCAATGTCAGTATTGACAACTCAGACTGGCAGCGGCTCTCCAGGGTCTCAGGCAGAGGTCTTTCACATCACCTACTACATGATCCTTTTAACTGGAGATGCCGGGGATTGAACCTGGGACCTTCTGCATGCCAAGCAGCGGCGCTGTCACTGAGCCACAGCCCCACTTCATGGCTCTCCAGGGTCTCAGGCTGAGGTCTTTCCCATCCCCTCCTGCCTGGTCCTTTCAACTGGAGATGCTGGGGATTGAACCTGGGACCTTCTGCAGGCCAAGGAGATGCTCTACCACTGAGCCACAGCCCCACTTCATGGCTCTCCAGGGTCTCAGACTGAGGTCTTTCCCATCCCCTACCGCCTGGTCCTTTTAACTGGAGATGTGGGGATTGAACCTGGGACCTTCTGCATGCCAGGCAGATGCTCTGCCACTGAGTTACAGACCCACTTCATAGCTCTCCAGGGTCTCAGACTGAGGTCTTTCACATCCCCTACTGCCTGGTCCTTTTTAAGTGGAGATGCTGGGGATGGAACCTGGGACCTTCTGCATGCTAAGCAGAGACTCTGCCACTGAGCTACAGCCCCACTTCATGGCTCTCCAGGGTCTCAGGCTGAGGTCTTTCGCATCACCTACTGCCTAGTCCTTTTTAACTGGAGATGCCGGGGACTGAACCTCGGACCTTCTGCATGCCAAGCAGATGCTCTACCACTGAGCTACAGCCCCACTTCATGGCTCTCCAGGGTCTCAGGCTGAGGTCTTTCCCATCCCCTACCACCTGGTCCTTTTAACTGGAGATGCCGGGGATTGAACCTGGGACCTTCTGCATGCCAAGCAGAGGCTCTGCCACTGAGCCTCAGTCCTTTCCCCAAGATTGAACATATGCGAAGCTGTATTATACTAAATCAGATCATCCGTCCACCTAGGTTGGTATTGTCTAATCAGACCAGCAGTGGCTCTCTGGAGTCTCCGACAGCAGAGAAGCAGAAACTGAGCCTGCAATTTTCTGAGCTTCCCTCAACATTTTCTAGGCCCTTTTTCTGCTGTCCGAAGCAAAGCCATTGAGATTCGCTAAGCTTTCTCCTTCCTTCGAAGAAGCAAAGCCCCCCACCCCACTCCTCTCTCAGAAACAGTGTTTCCACAAAATTGCCTGGGGGGGCTTATCAGCCTGAAGGTCAGGTGTTTGTTAGAGAGAACAAGAACCCTAAAGATGATGGGTTGCAAACCTCCAGGTGGAAGACGAAGAGGAAGTAGAAGAAGAGGAAGAAGAAGAGGAGGAAGCAGACAAATAGGAGGAGGAGGAGGAAGAAGAGGAAAAGAAAAAGAAGGAGGAGGAGGGGGGATTGGATTTATACTCCACCCTTCACTAGCTGAAGGAGCCTCAGAGCGGCTTACAAACTCCTTTCCCTTCCCCTCCCCACAACAGACACCCTGGGAGGTAGGTGGGGCTGAGAGAGCTCTGAGAGAACTGCTCTGGAGAGAGCAGCTCTGAGAGAACCGTGACCGACCCAGGTCACCCAGCTGGCTGCATGCAGAGGAGGAGTGGGGAATCAAACCCGGTCCTCCCAGATCAGAGTCCGCCGCTCTTAACCACGACACCAAACTGGCCTGGAGATCTCCCGGAATTACAACTGGTCTCCAGACTACGCTCTGTGGGCCACCCCTGTGAGGTAGGACAGGACCTAAAAACACTGTAGTATTTCCCATTTCTGACCAAGCATCCATGTTTGGGGGTGGGGCTTCCCCACCAGCCAACTGGCCATTGGCAGATTGAAGCCTCGGAAATCAGGGAACGCCCCCCCCAGCTGCCCAACTACGGGTTTGGCCGCCCTATCAGGGAATGAGAGTCGGGGTCCTACAAGCACGCCCGGTTTTCATTCATGAAATCCTGCAAAACTAAACAAGAGACAGAGATCGTGTGGTGCGCTAGTTAGTGTGTTGTGCTACAGCCAGAGAAGCTCCTATTCAAAATCTCCAATTGGTGACAAACCTCAACTGGGTGATTTGGGAGTGGGGTTACCAGGTCGCCCCTGGCCACCGGCAAGGGGTGGGGGGTAGGGTTGCCAGATCCAGGCTGGGGAACTCCTGGAGATTTGGGGGTGGAGCCTGGGGAGGACAGGGACATGGGTGGGGTACAACGTCAATACAGTCCACCCTCCAAAGCATCCACTTTCTCCAGGGGAACTGATCTCCGTAGCCTGGAGACGAGCTGTAATTCCAGGGGATCCCCAGGTCCCACCTGGAGACTACCAATACAATCACAGTTTATTTTAAAGTTCATTATTTATGATATTTATCTGTCCATGGTTATCACCACTCTTTCCAGTTTGGTGTAGTGGTTAAGTGCGCGGACTCTAACCTGGGGGAACCGGGTTTGCGTCCCCACTCCTCCACTTGCAGCTGCTGGATGACCTTGGGCAAGCCATAGTTCTGGCAGAGCTGTTCTTGAAAAAGGGCAGTTTCTGTCAGAGCTCTCTCAGCCCCGCCTACCTCACAGGGTGTCTGTTGTGGGGAGGGGAAGGGAAAGGAGTTTGTAAGCCGCTCTGAGACTCCTTTGGGTAATGAAGGGCGGGGTATGAATCCAATCTCTTCTCTTCTTCTTCTAATGGTTAATCTGCCACAGTCACAAGTTCTCTCAGAGCTGTTCTTTCAAGGGCAGTCCTCGAAAGAGCTCTCTCAGCCCCGCCTACCTCACAAGGTGGTGTCTGTTGTGGGGAGGGGAAGGGAAAGGAGTTTGTAAGCCGCTCTGAGACTCCGAGTGAAGGGCGGGATATAAAATCCAATCTCCTCCTCCTCTTCCTCCTCCTCCTCCTCTTCTTCCTCGTATTGCTAACTGCCACGATCCTGGTTGTCGTTTTGCCCACCTGAAGGCTGGCATCCCTATCACCTTGCCAGCTTACGTGGCAGAGCGGGAATTCGAACCCCGGTCTCCCAGACTCTAGTTCAACACTCCAACCGCCGCAAAACGTGGACACTCGCTCATGTCTCGGTAGAGGAGGCAACAGTTCGAGACAGCCTCAAGCCTCGGCCGTCGCCTCTTAGAACAGCAAATAAGGCGGCCTCACCTGCAGACTCTGTTTGCACAGCCAACGGAGAAACACAAGGCCTGCCCTGCTAATTTTGTGCCGCTCCCGCAATTCCCTTGTCGTATAATTAAACTGTATTTGCAAAAGCCGAGCTTGGCTTTCGTTATCCGGCTTGGAGCTGCCGCAACTGCCGATCAAATGCCAAACGTGAGTGAGGGAAGGGCTGTCGCTTGACCGACCACAGAACAGAAGCAAAGAGAACCGGCGGGCGACTTTGTGTAGGGCAGCAAGAGGTCACCCCTAGCTTCGTCCCATTCCCCTCTTGGAGGCCCGCAGCAACGTGAATGACTGGCCGGCCGACTCTTTCTGGGAATGCAAGAACCAGATCTGGTGGACTGTCAGATCTCAGACTTTTGGCCACGGGGAGTGGAAAATATAAACCGTCAAGAAACACCATATGCCAGTTTCCTTTTCACAAGGGTTCAGGGTGCATCTGAAATCACCCTTGGCCAACTCTCTCCCGAACTTCGATGAGCCAAATGACCTAATCTAGTTTCTAAAGCACCACTAATGCATTAGGAATTCTACGCTATTCGGTTATTAAATTTGTGCAGTTTGGCGTATTGTTCTCTTCCTTCCATTCACTCACTCACGAGTCCCTTCCCCCATATTAATACCATGACATCAGAAGAGCCCAGCTGGATCAGAGCAGTGGTCCATCTAGACCCACATCCTGTCTCACACAGTGGCCAACCAGTTCCTCTGGAGGGCCAACAACGGGGCCGAGAGGCCGAGGCCTTCATAAGAACATCAGAAGAGCCCTGCTGGATCAGACCAGTGGTCCATCTAGCCCAGCATCTTGTTTCACACGGTGGCCAACCAGTTCCTCTGGAGGGCCAACAACGGGGCCGAGAGGCCGAGGCCTTCATAAGAACATCAGAAGAGCCCTGCTGGATCAGACCAGTGGTCCATCTAACCCAGTATTCTGTCTCACACAGTGGCCAACCAGTTCCTCTGGAGGGCCAACAATGGGGCAGAAAGGCCGAGGTCTTCATAAGAACATCAGAAGAGCCCTCTGGAGGGCCAACAACAGGGCCGAGAGGCTGAGGCCTTCCTAAGAACATCAGAAGAGCCCTGCTGGATCAGACCAGTGGTCCATCTAGCTCAGCATCCTGTCTCACACAGGGGCCAACCAGTTCCTCTAGAGGGCCAGCAACAGGGCCGAGAGGCTGAGGCCTTCATAAGAACATCAGAAGAGCCCTGCTGGATATGTACTTCTGATAGCATTGTTTTACCTTTTTCTGTATTTATTCTCTTTGTAATGGAAAAATGATAAATAAATCTATTTAAAAAAAAAGAAGAGCCCTGCTGGATCAGATCAGTGGTCCATCTAGCCCCGCATCCTGTTTCACACAGTGGCCAACCAATTCCTCTGGAGGGCCAACAACAGGGCCGAGAGGCTGAGGCCTTCATAAGAACATCAGAAGAGCCCTGCTGGATCATACCAGTGAGGGTCCATCTAGTCCAGCATCCTGTTTCACACAGTGGCCAACCAGTTTCTCTGGCTGGCTAACAACAGGGCAGAGAGGCTTGATGTTGCCTCAGGCACTGGGTTTCAGTGGTTTAGTGATGAAGTATAATAAAATGTGCCATCAAGTTGCACCCAACCTATGGTGACCCTTCATGGGGCTTTCAAGGAAAGAGACAAACAGAGGTCATTTTGCCATGGCCTGCCTCTGTGTAGTGACCCTGGGCTTCCTTGGCGGTCTCCCATCCAAAGACAAACCAGGGCCGACCCTGCTTAACTTCTGAGATCTGTAACAAGACCAGGCTAGCGTGAGCACCAAGAATCAAAGCGGTCTGGTTTTGGAACCTCTCTTTACCTGAGGATGCAGTGGTGGCCACTAGTTTACCTGACCTTAAAGGGGGATTGGACTGGCAGTGCAATCTTTAACCGTTACCTCTGCTTAGCAGCTCTTCCTCTGCTTAGCAACTCTGATCTTCCCTGGCGGTCTCCCATCCAAGTCCTAACCAGGGCCGAGCCTGCTTAGCTTCCATGACCTGACCAGATTGGTCTAGCCTGGGCCATCCAGGTCAAGTCAAGAGACGCTGAGATCAATGCTCCTTCTAAGCTGTGGAGTCCTGTGAGCAAAAATCCTACTTTGTGAGCTCCCAGCATGAAAGTTGCGAGCGAGCGATTTGACTGCTGCATCAGTTAGTTTGCTCTGGAGCCCTCCTTCCCAAGCCGAGACAAAAAGGTGTGAGGTGGAGGCTAAAAAACAGTGAGCTAGCTCACACTAACTCAGCTCAGAGGGAACACTGGTTGAGATGTGGTTTGCCATTGCCTGCCTTTGCATAGCAACACTGGGTATTTTTTGCTGGTCTCTAATCCAGGGCTATTTTGGGGCGGGAACGCACAGGAACGGCGTTCCGGCTGGCTCCCGAGTTGGCCACGCCCAGCAGGAACTCATTAGCATCATAGGCCACACCCAACAGCAGACACTCATCAGGATTGGCTACTTTAGGGGTGTGTGGCCTAACATGCAAAGGAGTTCCTGCTACAAAAAAAGCCCTGGGGTTTTGACAACAAACAAGGTAAACAGAATAAGAAGCAAAAGGTGGGTGTGGCTGGATGACCACACTCCAGGTAACACAGGGTGTGGCCTAATAGGCTAATGAGCTGTGCTGTCAGGGGAGTGGCCTAATAGGCGAATGAGTTTCTGCTGGTGGGTGTGGCCTATTCTGCTAATGCATTCCTGCTAGGCTTTTTCTACAAAAGAGCCCTGCTTGCGTCCAAGTGCTATCCAGGCCCAACCCTGCTTAACTTCCAAGCTCTGATAAGCTTCAGAAGTGAGGGCTATTCTAGCTGCTTGCTGGGGGGGGGGGGAACAACCTTGATATGACTTTAGGGCAAATTTTTGGAGCATGGTGCTTTACCCATGCGCAAGAAAGCACGAGCACCTCTGTAAACTCCACACAAAAGGAATCTTGACACGACCTGGAATACCATCGTTATCAGGATTGCTTAGCTGCAGTGTTCCATTGTCGCGCATATGCATGCCAGGGACCCTGGGCGCGGGGGCGATACAATTGAACACGAGGAAGTGAAATCTACAGTGCGCTGTACATGCGCCAGTATGGGAAAAAATCTGCTATTTAAACCTCATTCAGAAGAGGGGGAAAGTAAACTCGGGGAACAATAAAAAGACAGAGCAGGGGAAATCCGCTCACTCTGCAAAGGAGGAGCGCCGACAATGCCCTGCGTGGGATTTTCTGGTTTCCTGGGGGGGGGGGTGTTTCCTTTGTTCTCCCAGACAAAAAGCCTTTGCTTCTCTTCTGCCCGCTGCTCAAGCGAACGCAAGCTCGGTTTAGCGGGCTGATGGGTCAGCACGTTTTCCTTCCACCGCATGGCGGTGATTCCTTCAGCACACGGGGTGCTTCCAAGACAGCGTGGTCCTCCGAGGCCCTAGTGACTCCGTGGAGCAAGGACTAATGGCCCCCAACTGGGGTTGCCACCTTCCAGGTGGCACCTGGAGATCTCCTGCTATCACGATTGCTCTCCAGATGGCCAAGACCAGTTGCCTTGGAGAAATGGGCTGCTTTGGAAAGTGGATTCCGAGGCATTGTGCATCTTCCTCTCGCCGAACCCCACCCTCCGCAGGCTGGACCCTCAAAATCTCCAGGTATTTCCCAAGTGCAAGCAATTTTTTGACACGTGTCCCTAACATAAGAACATAAGAGAAGCCAATGTTGAATCAGGCCAATGGCCCATCTAGTCCAACACTCTGTCACACAGTGGCCAAAAATACCAGGGGCCATCAGGAGGTCCAGCTGTGGGGCCAGGACACTAGAAGACCTCCCACTGTTGACCCCCCCCCAAGCACCAAGAATACAGAGCATCCCTTGCCCCAGACATAAGAATATAAGAGAAGCCAGTGTTGGATCAGGCCAATGGCCCATCCAGTCCAACACTCTGTCACACAGCGGCCAAAAATACCAGAGGCCATCAGGAGGTCCAGCTGTGGGGCCCTCTGTCTAACATCCATCTCCCGGTTGCCGCTATCTTCTTGTTCTCTCTACATAAAGTGGCCGGCTTCGCCTCTAAACTGACTCCAAGCTTGCAAAACGGGCTCCCTGAACTCAGCTCTAAAATGGCGGCGGCATCCACGGGACAGACCCACGAGGAAGCGGGAGTGAAAGGAGGGAGAGGGAGAAGGAGAGGGAGACGTATGTTGGAAGAATCATAGAATCACAGAGTTGGAGGGGACCTCCAGGGTCATCTAGTCCAACCCCTGCACAATGCAGGAAATTCAAAAATACCTCCCCCCACACACATACACTCAGTGACCCCCTGCTCCACACCCAGAAGATGATGCTCTCTCTCAAGCATCAGCTTCTGGGGGTGGTTTGCAAACAAGTTTGTGAGACAAACAGGCAAACTGTGAATCTTTCTTCCTGTTTACTCTCCTGCCTCTGTCCCTTTGAGGCAGACAGATTACAGGGAAATTGTCTGCCTTCCTTTGGTTCTCCCTCTCACCTTCTCTCTTCTCTTGCCCACATCCACGATGGAGGCCGGATGCCTCTCTGCACCCGGACCCATCCAAGGTCGTTGAGACCAGTCCTGTCTCTATCTCTTAAGCTATCTAGAATGTAGTTCCTAAATAAAAGGACTCTTCTTCATCTTGAAACTGAAAACAGAAGGAGAAGGAGAAGGAGAAGGAGAAGGAGAAGGAGAAGGAGAAGGAGAAGGAGAAGGAGAAGGAGAAGGAGAAGGAGAAGGAGAAGGAGAAGGAGAAGAAGAAGAAGAAGAAGAAGAAGAAGAAGAAGAAGAAGAAGAAGAAGAAGAAGAAGAAGAAGAAGAAGAAGAAGAAGAAGAAAAGGAGAAGAAGAAAAGGAGAAGGAGGAGGAGGTGGTGGTGGTTCTATACCCCGCCCTTCACTCCCCGAAGGAGTCTCAGAGTGGTTTACAATCTCCTTTCCCTTCCCCTCCACACAACAGACACCCTGTGAGGTAGGTGCGGCTGAGAGAGCTCTGAGAGAACTGTGACTGACCCAAGGACATCCAGCTGGCTGCATGTGGAACAGTGCGGAATCAAACCCGGTTCTCCCAGATTAGTGTCTGCGTACTTAACCACTACACCAAACTGGCTCTCTAAATTTAGAGGAGGAGGAGATTGGATTTATACCCCACCCTTCACCAATGTTCCCTCTAAGCTGTGGAGTCTTCGGAGCAAAAATCCTACTTTGTGAGCTACTGGCATTAAAGTTGTGAGCGAGCAATTTGGCTCCTGCATAAATTAGTCTGCTCTAGAGCCATCCTTTCCTGAGCCAAAATGTGTGAGCTGGAGGCTAAAAAATTGTGAGCTAGCTCACACTAACTCAGCTTAGAGGGAACACTGCCCTTCACTCAGAGTCCCGGAGCGGTTTACAATCTCCTTTCCCTTCCCCTCCCCACCACAGACACCCTGTGAAATGGTGGGGCTGAGAGAGCTCTGAAAGAACTTGTGACCGGCCCAGGGTCACCCAGCTGGCTGGATGTGGAGGAGTGGGGAATCAAACCCGGTTCTCCCAGATTAGAGGCCGCGCTCTTAACCACTACGCCACACTGGCTCTGTGTAACTCCATAACTCTGCCAGCACACTGAGAATAAAGGGCTTCTACTGTGTGTAGCCAAGGTCCACTCTGCTGAAAAGGCATTCTGGACCAGTTACTCCCAGCAACGCATCCCCGGTGAAGGACAGCCAGCCTGGTGTAGCAGTTAAGACTGTGGGACTAGTATCTGGGACACCCAGGTTCGAATCCCCACTCGTGCCATGGAAGCTCGCTGGGCGACCTTGGGCCAGTCACGCTCTCTCGCCCGAACCGACCTCACAGGGGTTGTTGCGAGGATCAAATGGACAGGGAGAGAATGATGTAAGTTTTTTTTTTTTTACAGTTCCGCAGGGCCTGCAAGACGGAGCTCTTCCGCCAGGCTTTAGAGCGACGGACGTCCTTCCCCTCTTTTCTGGTTCTCCCCTCAGTGGGTCAGAACTCCTTAGAACATAAGAACATAAGAGAAGCCAATGTTGAATCAGGCCAATGGCCCATCTAGTCCAACACTCTGTCACACAGCGGCCAAAATATACCAGGTGCCATCAGGAGGTCCAGCAGTGGGGCCAGGACACCAGAAGCCCTCCCACTGCTGCCCCCTCCAGCACCAAGAATAGAGTGCATCACCTGCCCCAGACTGAGAGTTCCCATCTATACCCTGTGGCTAATAGCCACTGATGGACTTCTGCTCCATATGTTTATCCAATTCCCTCCTGAAACTGTCCATGCTTGCAGCTGCCACCACCTCCTTACCAGAGATGGCATCCGTGAGACTTCATTCTCATGACAACTGCATCGGCTGAAGGATACAGTTGTAATTTATTAGTGTTCTGATTGTATTTTTACCAATTCCTTTGCATTTTATATATTGCATTTTTATTGCCTAAAGGCCTTTCGGTTCGTCCGCATCACTAAGTGAAAACGGCTGTCTCGTCGGCACTGTCCCTCTCGCTCACAGGTCAGTGGCGCCTGCTACACAAGGGCTCCAATCCCATCGGCCACGCTTCTACCTTCAGGAAAGAGGGAGACTGCTTTTGGGGGGGGGAGAAAAATCCCATTACCTTTATCTTGCCTTCCCTCAGAAGCGGTAAATGCTAACTCCAGAGATGGGCTGCTGCGGAACTCTTTATACTCCGGCCAGGAGATAGTGTATCTTTATAGCGCATGCCGCAATTACATAGCTAAGGGGGTTATGGAAAGGGAAATTCCACAGGCTTCAGACAAAAGGAGGATTTGCTGGAATTAATTCCTCCTTGCGCAACGGGGTCAGGATGACATTCAGGGCCTGCTCAGGGCTGGTCAGGAGACTGCTGAAAACAGGGCCTCGACAGGCTCCGGATAGGGGTGCCTGGGCTGGATCGGAGGAGCGGGGCAAATCAAGGAGCCACAAAGGGTCAGCACCATGGATAGATCACCGGGTGCGAACAGAGGCTAGTAAGGAGCTTGGGATGGTGGTGTGGTGTAGTGGTTAGAGTGAGGAGGCTAGCATTTGGGATAAAGGTAGAGGTCTCCCTTGCTCGAAAGCCAGTCAAATCTGACTCTAGGGGGTGGTGCTCATCTCCGTTTCCAAGCCAAAGAAGCCGGCGCTGTCTGAAGACGTCTCCGTGGTCATGTGGCTGGCGTGACTAAACACCGAGGCACACGGAATGCTGTTGCCTTCCCACCAGAGTGGTCCCTATTTATCTACTTGCAATTTCTTGCTTTTGAACTGCTAGGTTGGCGGGAGCTGGGGCCAGAGATGGGAGCTCACTCCGTCACGCGGCACTTGGGTCTCGAACTGCTGAACTACCGGCCTTCCGGTCTGCAGTTCAGCGTCTTAACAATCTCCTTTCCCTTCCCCTCCCCACCACAGACACCCTATGAGGCAGACGGGGCTGAGAGAACTCCTTCAAGAACTGCCGTTGAGAGAACAGCTCTGAAGGAACTTATGACTGACCCAAGGTCACGCCAGCAGCTGCATGTAGAGGAGTGAGGAATCAAACCCGGTTCTCCCAGATTAGAGTCTGCGCTCCTAACCACTACGCCAAACACTGATAACTACATGCTGAGACTTCAAGAGTGGCACCACTTACCCTTGTAATGTATAAACGCCCGCTAAGGCAAAAGTCGTGTACCGGGCAATCCAGATCACAAAGGCTAAAGCACCAGCTGAGCCCTGAAGCATCCTGGGAAATACAAAATGGGTCTGCAAGGGACTGAGGCTCAGCTGAGGCCCCGATTCTGCCACACTTCCTCAATTTCTCTGCCAGCCTTCTCTGATCTCCCAGCCCCATGAACGCCTCATAAGCTATGGAGGAACCACAGGATTCCTAGGGAAATAACTGGAAAAGCACCACACTTCTAATTCCCTGACTGGTTTGAACATAAGAACCTGAGAGAAGCCAATGTTGCATCAGGCCAATGGCCCATCTAGTCCAACACTCTGTCACACAGTTTGGAATCAGTTACCCCCTTTTCCAGCCGCTATCTGCAGCTTGCCGGGATACTGTTGTTGTTGCTACAGTTTCAGAGTTGTCTCCGCAAAATCAGTCTCAGCTTCTGGGGGTGGGAATGGAAGGAGGTCTTCTAACGGTGTTGTTGTTGTTCAGTCGCACAGTCGAGTCCGACTCTTCGCGACCCCATGGACCAGATCATGCCAGGCCCTCCTGTCTTCTGCTGTCCGCTGAAGTTGGCTCAATTTCATGTCCGTTGCATGGATGACACTGTCTAACCATCCCATCCTTTGCCATCCCCTTCTTCTTTGAGCTTCAATCTTTCCCAGCATCAGGGTCTTCTCCAGTGAGGGCTCCCTTCTCATTTGGTGGCCAAAGTATTTGAGCTTCAGCTTCAGGATCTGGCCTTCCAGGGAACAGTCAGGGTTGATTTCTTTTAGGATTGACTGATTGGATCTCCTGGCAGTCCAAGGGACTCTCAAGAGTCTTCTCCAGCACCATAGTTCAAAAGAATCTATTCTTCAGCGCTCGGCCTTCCTTATAGTCCAGCTCTCGCAGCCATACATTACTACTGGGAATACCGTCGCTTTGACCATGCGAACTTTTGTTGGCAGGGTGATGTCTCTGCTTTTTATCATGCTGTTCAGGTTTGCCATCGCTTTCCTCCCAAGGAGCAGGCGTCTTTTAATTTCATGGCTGCAGTCACCATCTGCAGTGATCTGGGATCCTAGGAACGTGAAGTCTGTCACTACTTCTACGACTTCCCCTTCTATTTGCCAAGGAGTGATGGGGCCAGATGCCATGATCTTAGTTTTTTGATGTTGAGCTTCAAGCCCACTTTTGCGCTCTCCTCTTTCATCCTGAGCAAGAGACTCTTTAGGTCCTCTTCACTTTCTGCCATCAGAGTAGTATCATCTGCATATCTGAGGTTATTGATCTTTTCCCCAGCAATCTTAACTCCGGCTAACGGTGAGATGCCATCAAATTGTGGAGCTGCCTGAACAGCCCGGGAAGATCGGCGAGAGGATGTTAAATGACCCGAGCAATAGGGAAGCCCCCCCCCCGCCCTGCTGCTAATCGGCATCGTGAAGACCTGAAATCATTCATTCGATTCCTCTCACTTTTCCCTCCCCCTCGGAGCATTCAGGTCTCTCTCTGGGCACGGAACACGGAGGGGGCTTCTGTCCATGCCCGGGATAATGCAGCTCCCCGTCCTGTGTGAACTGAACCGTAAAATTGCAACCAGGGAATTGTGCCCGGTATCTGTGCTCGGAGAAGGTGCCGGCCGCCCCGGAGCGCTTTTGGCTTGCTCCGCTGATTGACAGCTCCGTCCTTCCTACGCTATCGAATGTCACCGAAAGCCGAAAAGGGACTCTGTCTGCCACAACCCTCCCCCCCCTTTCCGGATCTGGCTGCCGAGATATCCATTTAGTACAAACTAAAAGCATCCGTTAATCCTGACCCAAAACGGGCAGCCCCGATTGCAAAAAGTTTTATCCCCGTAAAAAGGGTGCCTCTGTTTTTTTTAAAAAAACCGGGGGAGTGTAAAGTCCGCTTTATTTATTTACTTCGTTTATGTCCCATCGCGTTCCCCGGTGGGGCCCAAAGCGGACTTAAGCTGTTCTCCTCTCCCGTTTTATCCTCACAAAAAACTCTGTGATGTAACTTTGGCTGAGGGCGTGTGACTGGCCCAAGGTCTCCCAGCCAGCTTCCAGAACAGGGTAAGGATTCAAACCTGGGTCTCCCAAATCCTAGTCTTTCATGAAGACAGATCAAGACGGGTCACCGTGTTAGTCTGTCCGCAGCAGTAGAGAAGAGCAAGAGTCCAGTAGTCCCTTCAGGACTAACAACATTTGTGGCAGGCGAGGAACTTTTCTGAGAGTCAGAAGAAGCGAGCCAGTGACTCATGAAAGCTCCTCCCCTCCACAGTTTTTGTTAGAAGAAGAGGCGATTGGATTTATACCCCGCCCTTCACTACCCGAAGGAGTCTCGGAGTGGCTTACAGTCTCCTTCCTTTCCTCTCCCCCACAACAGACACCTTGTGAGGTCGGTGGGGCTCAGAGAGCTCTTTCAAGAACTGCTCCTGAGAGAACAGCTCTGAGAGAACTGGTGACCGACCCAAGGTCACACCAGCAGCTGCATGTGGAAGAGTGAGAAATCAAACCCGGTTCTCCCAGATAAGAGTCCACGCTCCTTTAAGCTCGGCTGCCAACTCTGTAACGGCCTCTTTTACTGTCTTAATTTCAGCTTTTATCTGTTCCGATATTGTCACGATATTTTGGAATACAGCCAGTTGCTCGGGAAGTTCTTTTATACTCTTGGCCATTAGTCTCACTATCTTCCAGTAACTCAAATAGGAACTGTGAGTTTGGCTTGGGCGTCGCCTCCTTAAAGTAATAATAAATAATTGCTATCTTACCCTCTGAGATCTAAAAGAGGAATTCCTGTGTTCTCCAGGAGTTCGTACGTCAGTTTCTTCTTTTAGTTATCCTTGAAGGTGGACTAATTACATTCTTTTTGAGCTTTTAAGCTAATAATTCTAAGGAGAGGTCGGGCAAGCTGCTGGCTTCCTCAGCGCATGCGTACAACTCCTTCAGAGTCCGCGCTCCTAACCACTACACTTAGGGGTGTGCAAAAATAAAAATTGGCCCGCTTCGGATTCAGCTGAATTGTGCAAAATCTGATTCGGCTGGCTGAATGACCACCAAATGCCACTTTCAGCAACGCAAGCCAATAGGGTTGGCATTCGGCTGGCTGAATCACATTCGGCTCAATTATACCCTATGAAGACTCTGCAGAGCCCCTCACCCTGCCTTCCCTTGCCTTGCCCGCCGAGCCAGGAAAGGCCCAGAACAAGGCAGGGAGGCATTTAAATGCATCCCCATGCCTTCCCCGGCCAGTGGCCACTTTTCGGGCAGCCACCGAAAAGCCGCCGAATTTCGGCAGCAGCTTACGGCGGCAGGCCGAATCAGATTAGAGAATCTGATATGGCACGTGGCTGCCCGAAAGGGGGCCGAAGGGGGCTATTTTCGGGGGTGCATCCCTACATGACACCAAAGTGGCTCTCTGTCTTCAAGGTGCTACTGCAGTCTTGCTCTTTTCACATCCTAGTCCGACACTCTAACCTACACCACACTCGCTCTTTAAGGAAAGCAATCTCCAGTATGAGCCACGTTCCTCTCTGTTGCAACGTTCTTTCCAAGAGAAGGAGGGAGAATGACACTGTGCATTTCGAGCACGAAAAGTGATTATTATTTAATTTTTTTGGCAAAAGGTGGCTCGTCTTTCGATGGGAGTTTCCCTTCCCACTGAAGGATGACTTCTTACACCACAAACTGAATCCCACAGAAATCTGGTGCAGCCTTCACGACAAACACGCCCACCCTAGAGAAAGATGCAAACTGAACTGTATTGTATTCGACTTATTATTGTGAGCCTTGTGGAAGCATGGAATGGAAGATAAGTCGGCCGACAACCTCCGTCGCTTCCAGTTTTCAACAAGGTCAAGCCACAGCAAGGACGTGTGATGGCTGAAATACCGGGAGTTCACTTGTTGAATTCTCTCTTGCTCCGGATTGCAAGACTAGATCGAATGGGTGGGAATGACAATGGAGTCGATGCCGGCTAAATATCAGGAGAAACTTCCTCATTGTAAGAGTGGTTGAGCAGTGGAACAGTCTGCCTCGGGAGGTGGTGGACGCTCCTTCGCTGGACGTTTTCAAGCGGAGGCTGGACGACCATCTTTTGGGTATGTTGATGGGCTATCTTTTGGCTATACTCTTGCAGAGTGCAGGGGGTCAGACTAGATGACCTGCAAGGTCCCTTCCAACTCTTTGATTCTATGATTCTATGAATGAACGTGGCTGTATCAGCAGTTTATAAGGGACGCTAAAGGACTGTTGAATTTTTGATACATAGACATTGAGATGCCCATTGCATTACATAAATTTAGTTGTTCTATACATTGCGACTTTCATTATTTTTCATGGTCTGCATACTTAGTTTCACAACCTATCCTGTGATCTCTCTACTTTGGTAACCTCCGGGTGGCGGCTGATCTCTGGGTGAAAGAGATAGGTCCACCTGGAGAAAATGGCCGCTTCAGAAGGCGGGACTCTATGGCCTTATACCCTGCTGAAGCCCCTCCCCTCCCCAAACCCCGCCCTCCTCATGCTCCACCCCCCCAAAATCTCTAGGTACTCTTGTAGCTAGCAACCCTATCTATTATAACTACTGGTGTTGGTACACGATACTTCAGTTTGAAGTCACACAAAACTCACATAGAAGACGATGAAGAACGGCGAGTAATACAAGACTTGGCCCCACTGCTGGACCTCCTGATGACACCTGGAATTATTGGCCACTGTGTGACAGTGTGTTGGACTGGATGGGCCACTGGCCTGATCCAATACTGGCTTCTCTTATGTTCTTATGTTAACTCAATACAAGAACTCATGGGCACTCCATGAAATTGCTGAGCAGTCGGGTTAGAACAGATAAAAGGAAGTCCTTCTTCACCCAAAGAGTAATTAGAATCATAGAATGTTAGAGTTGGAAGGGACCTTGCAGGTCATCTAGTCCAACCCCCTGCACCCTGCAGGAGCATAGCCAAAAGATAGCCCTATCACATACCCAAAAGATGGTCATCCAGCCTCCGCTTGAAAACATCCAGCGAAGGAGCATCCACCACTTCCCGAGACAAACTGTTCCACTGCTCAACTACTCTTACAGTTAGGAAGTTTCGCCTGATATCTAGCCGGTAACGATTCCCTTATAATTTCCACCCATTAACACATGGAATTCACTGCCACAGGAGGTGGTGGCAGCTACAAGCACGGACGGCTTCAAGAGGGAATTGGATAAACACCTGGAGCAGAGGTCCATCAGTGGCTATTAGCCACAAGGTATAGATAGGAACTCTCAGTCTGGGGCAAGCGATGCACTCTATTCTTGGTACTTGGGGGTGGGTCAACAGTGGGAGGGCTTCTAGTGTCCTGGCCCCGCTGCTGGACCTCCTGATTCTTAAACCAGCGTGCTCAGACCAACGACTGAATGCACACCTTTACAAGCCCCCCCCCTTTCCTTTCTGCTCTGCCAGTAACCCGCACCTCAATGGGCCTCTTGCTCAACCTGCTTGAAACCATTCCCTGCCCCCCCTCAGTTCTCAGCATCTCTGCTAACCCCTTTCAGAGGCCTTTTATTGGCTGATTTTTTTTCCTGATAGAGACGAGAGGGGTTGCTATTCTTGGCAGGTCCTTTGGCACGGCTCCAGCTCCCATTTCCAAAGCTTTTACCCCCGCTTTAATCTTGAGCTCTGCCAACACACAGGCACCACTTACAATACCCGAACTGTTTTTTTTACCCCTTGTCTTGAGTAACTCCGTTGACTGAGCACCTATTTTCTCAGCTGCAATTGATAGGATCCTACGTTTCCCACTCAAGAAAATTATCTCTTTCCTTGCGGGGGTCACGGAGAGCAAATGCAGTCTCCCTGTGATGATTATGGGATGGATCCAGCCTAGACTTCCCCCCAACAGAAAGGAAGACCGGGGAGGAGCAATGGCTCAGTGGTAGACCATCTGCATGGCATGCAGAAGGTCCTGGGTTCAATCCCCGGCATCTCTGGGTAACAGCATCCAGGTAGCATGTGATGGTAAAGACCTCTGCTGGAGGATCCTGGGGAACCGCTGCCGGTCTGATTAAGCAAGACTGACCTTGAAGGACTGAAATGGTCCAATTCACTAGACTGAAACGTTACTCCTGAAATCTACTGGAGAGCAACTGAGCCAGCCACGTGAGATATAGAGAGCAGCGGCCAGCCTATTTGAAAAAACAAAACTTCTAGCCGGATATAACAATAAGAGGACTGGTTGCTACTATTAAGAAATTATTTCACTGGCTTGCTCCTTATACAATTACTTGAAATGGAACCGATATTTTGGAGAAGAAGTCAAGCTGTTGTAATTTGAAGAAAGTAGAAAAAGAAGTTAATGCAGCAACTATTTCAAGGAAGCTAAAAAGGAAGTCAAACTGTATCAAAAAGGCTGACACCTTGTTACTTAATAGGACTACTCCTGAGGAAGACTATTGAAATGAGTGTATAACCGGGTGCCCATTGAGGATATTGGATTTTGCCTTGAACGTGTTAGAATTTCCAAAGTTTTTTATTAATATACAAAATTGGAGGATATTGGATTTTGTCTTGAACATGTTAGAATGTCTGAAGTTTTTACTGATATACATAATTGTCATTAAATGTTATTGTCAACTTCATCACAGTGTTTCTTTGTTTTGATAAACTGTCTGCCATTGTGACCCCTCCTTTGATCTTTGCTGATTCAAAATAAAGCAGCTTCCTGAGGTATCGTTTCTTCCGATTTTACCTCCCTGCGGCAGGACCCCCAAGCAATGCTCCCTCTAAGCTGTGGCGTCTTGTGAGCAAAAATTCTACTTTGTGAGCTGCTGGCATTAAAGGGGTGTGAGCGAGCCATTTGGCTGCTGCACAAATTCGTTTGCTCTGGAGCCCTCCTTCCTGAGCTAAGAGAAGAATGTGCGAGCCGGAGGCTAAAAGACTGTGAGCTAGAGCACGCTAACTCAGCTTAGAGGGAACACTGCCCCCAAGTTCCCTCTCATGTTGTTCTAGAAGGTTCCTTGCCCCCTTCCCCTCGAGCAGCATTTTAGGGAGATCAAGGGCTGCTGAGAGATGGGGGGGACGGGGTCAGGAAAGTTCCTGTTCTGCTGTTGGAGGTGCACCCACCCTCCTGTATCAGAATTCCAAAGGTGGCCACAGGCTCAAAAAAGTTGGGGACCAGCGTTCCCTCTAAGCCAAGTTAGTGTGAGCCAGCTCACAATTTTTTAGCCTCCGGCTCACACATTTTTGTCTTTGCTCGGGAAGGAGGGCTCCAGAGCAAACTCATTCAGGCAGTAGCCAAATCGCTCACTCACAACTTTAATGCCAGTAGCTCACAAAGCAGAATTTTTGCTCACAAGACTCCGCAGCTTAGAGGAAGCATTGTTGGGGACCCCCAATTTAGAGAGAGACAGGCTGGAAGTTGAAGCCAGTGCCCCACGGTGCATGTGCATGACACAAGATGGGACAAATGGAAGCAAACCCCAGGGATGCCACATGCCCACATGGTGGCGTGAACCTGCCCATGCCCTCGATGAAGGTCTCGTTCCATCCACCCAACGATATGCCCACATACCTAGGTCCATGTCAGCGGCTTTGGGCCGGTGAGAGCAAGGGACGTTCTTGAAGATGGCATCGAGGATCTTCTCCTTGACCTGGTTGATGGTGTCGCAGTTCAGGATCTTCACGGGGATCTCGGGGCTGTTCACGTTGTCGGGGTTCACACAGCTCAGAACCTGCGTGGGGAAGGTGACAAGAGAGGGAGTCAAGAGAGGACAATCTGAGACCAGGCTTTGATTCAGAAGAGGAAAGTCGAACACTAATGAACTGGCTTTGGTATTCTCGGACAGTGGTGGTGATGGTGGTGGAGGAAAGCACTTTCGAGTCACAGTCCACTCATGGTGACCCCCGTGCAAGTCAAAAGACATTCAGAGGTGGTTTGCCATCGCCTGTGTAGCAACCCTGGACTTCCTTGGTAGTCTCCTGTCCAAGTTCTATCCAGGACCCACCTTGCTGAGCTTCTGAGATCTGATGAGACTGGGCTAACCTGGGCCATCTATGTCAAGGCAAGAGACATTCGGAGATAGTTGGCCATTGCCTTACTCTGCATGGCAACCCTGGACTTCCTTGGTGGTCTCCCATCCAAGTTCTATCCAGGGCCCACCTTGCTGAGCTTCTGAGATCTGATGAGATCCATTTAGCCTGGGCCATCCAGGTCAAGGCAAGAGACGTTCAGAGATGGGTTGCCATTGCCTGCCTCTGCATAGCAATCCTGGACTTCCTTGATAGTCTCCCATCCAAGTTGTATCCAGGGCCCACCTTGCTGAGCTTCTGAGACCTGATGAGACTGGGCTAACCTAGGCCATCTACATCAATATTCAGAGGTGGTTGGCCATTGCCTGCCTCCGCATGGCAACCCTGGACTTCCTTGGTGGCCTCCCATCCAAGTTCTATCCATGGCTGACCCTGCTTAGCTTCTGAGATCCGACTAGCGTAGGCCATCCAGATCAAGGTGGACAGTAGATCATGATACCCTCCCCCTACGGAAGGTACAGCTGTCACTGACTACTGGCGATGGAAAGTGTTGTCTGGTTGCAGCTGACCTATGATGACCCTGTAGGGTTTCCAAGGCAAGAGACATTCAGAGGTGGTTTGCCATTGACCACCTCTGGATAACAACCTTGGACTTCCTTGGTGGTCTTCCATCCAAAAACTAACCAGGGCCAGTCCTGCTTAGCTTTCCAGATCCAACAAAATTGGGCTAACCTGAGACGTCCAGGTCAAGGCTGAGACTTGTTTACATCCTTCTTAAATGGCTACACTCGGAACTGGGCACAAGAATCCAGGTGAGGTCCGAATGGTGAGACTGGGCCTATTCCTACTTAAGGCATGGATACGGTGGGCAGAATCCAGACTAAATTGGCAGTTTCCACCAGTGATGGATGGTCTCCCATCCAAGTTCTATGCCAGGCTGACCCTGCTTAGCTTCCCAGACCTGATGACATTCAGGCCAGCCTGGGCCACCCAGGCCAGGGCATAGAGAAGTTTATCCTCTCCATTCTTGGAGGCATCTTTTTAAAGAGATGGCTCTACAAAATATGGTAGAGGTCATACAATTAGTGGCTGTCAATGGGCAATGCCCGACCTGAGACATTTCAGTGCTTTTGGCAAGAAGTAGAGGAAGAGGAAAAAGAAGAAGAAGAGGAGGAGGAGGAGGAAGAAGAAGAGAAAGAAGAAGTTTCACCCATGAATCCACCCATAACCTGCCAGTTTCAACCACAGATTCATCCTATATTTGCCAGGTCCTGCCTGGGCTTTTTCCAGAAGAGGAGCCAGTATTTTTTAAAGGTTGACCCCGTTTCCAAGTGCAGCGATGTCTGAGCCCAAAGGGAGTTTCCAATTTCCTCAAACGGGGCAAGCAGACCCAGACCCGGAGAGTCACCCTCTTCCCTCCCAATCTAATTACTCAGGAATACGACCCCGGCTTTTAAAAAAATTACCTCTCACTCTGGCATCTGGCAGGTTAAAGGTTTCCTTAATGAGGAAGGCCTTTGGCTCTGTGCCAAGATCTGTCCCCCCCTTGAAGCAACGCTGGTTCCTCCCCCCCTTTAAAAAAACTAAATGCAAACAGATGCCCTGCCTCGCATTCTTCAAACGTAATGGAAACCCGGCTGCCGAAGTGGAGGTATTTATTAAACACTCCCGACTTTTGCCTTTTTCTTTTTCACCTGAGTGGTGAAACGTGATCCAGAGACAAAGGAAATGTACCTCTTCCTCCCTCCTGCCCCCAAACTTAACAGATCTTAGAAGCAGAGGTGAAATGGAGGTTGGACACACCTTGGGGGGACCTCAGGGTTTCCCCCCTTATAGAATCACCACACCTCAAAAAGGATATTGTAGCATTGGGAAAAGTGCAGAAAAGGGCAACTAGGATGATAAAAGGGTTGGAACACCTTCCCTACGAAGAAAGGTTAAAGCGCTTGGGGCTCTTTAGCTTGGAGAAACGGCTGAGGGGTGACATGATCGAGGTTTATAAGATTATGCACGGGATAGAGCAGGTACAGAAAGAAGTCCTTTTCTCCCTTTCTCACAAGACAAGAACTCGTGGGCACTCCATGAAATTGCTGAGCAGTCGGGTTAGAACGGATAAAAGGAAGTACTTCAACACCCAAAGAGTGATTAACACCTGGAATTCACTGCCACAGGAGGTGGTGGCAGCTACAAGCATGGACTCCATGAAACTGCTGAGCAGTCGGGTTAGAATGGATAAAAGGAAATACTTCTTCACCCAAAGAGTGATTAACACATGGAATTCATTGCCACAGGAGATGGTGGCAGCTACAAGCATGGACAGCTTCAAGAGGGAATTAGATAAGCATATGGAGCAGAAGTCCATCAGTGGCTATTAGCCACAAGGTGTAGATAGGAACTCTTGGTCTGGGGCAAGTGATGCTTCTTGGTGCTTGGGAGGGGGGCAACAGTGGGAGGGCTTCTAGTGTCCTGGCCCCACTGCTGGACCTCCTGATGGCCCCTGGTATTTTTGGCCACTGCATGACAGAGTGTTGGACTGGATGGGCCATTGGCCTGATTCAACATTGGCTTCTCTTATGTTCTTATGTTCAAAGAGTTGAAAGGGGACATACAAGACATCTAGTCCTTCTCCCCTTTAAATTCAGAACTTTAGCTGGTAAGGGCTTTTCTGCACAAGTAACAGGGCTGCCCTGAACAAAATGGTTTTACAAGCTCACTTGGATAAATGGTTAAGGAATGTGAGCTATACCACTGTGCTTAGCTTATCGTAAGTAGGATCCTACTTAGGTGATTTCTGTACTCCTTAATGTGTCGTGTGGACGCTTCTGCTCTGCGTCAGTTCTTTCCGGTGGCTCCAGACTTCTAAAATCCTAATGTATTGGTTCTGGAATGTCCCATCATTGTGACCGTACTCGCTCACTCACTGTGTACTCTGCCTAGCATCCCTGTGAGAAAGACAGACTATCGTTGAATCACAGAGCTGGAAGGGGCCATAGAGGCCATCTAGTCCAACCCCCTTTTCAATGCAGGACCAGTCTAAAGTATCCCTGACAAGTGTTTGTCCAGCCGCTGCCTAAAGACTGCCAGGGAGGGGGAGCTCGCCGCCTTCCCGGGCAGCTGATTCCACTCTTGCGCAACTCTGACTGTAAAAAAGTTTTCTCTGCTATCCAGCCTGTCCCTTTTCGCACATGATTTAAACCCAGTCTTACGAGTCCTCTCTCCTCTGCTGCCGACAGGAACAGCTCCTTGCCCTTCTCTAAGTGACACAGCCCGCCCGATACTTCAAGAGAGCCACCCTGTCCCCACTCAACCTCCTCTTCTCCAGACTAGACATTCCCAAGTCCCTCCGCCTTTCCTCGCAGGGCTTCTTGGTCTCCAGGCCCCCCGATCATCCTCGTCGCTCTCCTCTGCACCCGCTCCGTTCTCTCCACATCTTTTTGGATGTGAGGCCTCCAGAACGGCACACGATCCTCCAGGTGCGGCCTGGCCCAATGCAGCGTACATTAGGACTATGACATTATGCCTCTGTTGATACACCCTGTAACAAAATGGCCGCCACGCTGAGGCAGCAGTGTCTTTTAAAATGGATGCCAGGAAGGGGGGAGGTACTCCCCCAGTTTGGTGTAGTGGTTAAGTGCGTGGACTCTTATCTGGGAGAACCGGGTTTGATTCCCCACTCCTCCACTTGCACCTGCTGATGTGACCCTGGGTCAGTCACAAGCTCTGGCACAGCTGTCCTCTCAAGGACAGTTTGTGTTAGAGTTCTCTCAGCTCCACCTACCTCGCAGGGTGCCTGTTGTGGGGAGGGGAAGGGAGAGGAGTTTGTAAGCCGCTCTGAGACGCCTTTAGGCAGTGAAGGGCGGGGTATAAATCCAATCTCTTCTTCTTCTTCTACCTCACAGGGTGTCTGTTGTGGGGAGGGGAAGGGAAATGAGATTGTAAGCCGCTCTGAGACTCCTTTGGGTAGTGAAGGGCGGGGTATAAATCCAATCTCTTCTTCTTCTTCTTCTTCTATCTCACAGGGTGTCTGTTGTGGGGAGGGGAAGGGAAAGGAGTTTGTCAACAGCTCTGAGACTCCTTTGGGTAGTGAAGGGCGGGGTATAAATCCAATCTCTTCTTCTTCTTCTACCTCACAGGGTGTCTGTTGTGGGGAGGGGAAGGGAAATGAGATTGTAAGCCGCTCTGAGACTCCTTTGGGTAGTGAAGGGCGGGGTATAAATCCAATCTCTTCTACTTCTTCTTCTTCTTCTTCTATCTCACAGGGTGTCTGTTGTGGGGAGGGGAAGGGAAAGGAGTTTGTCAACAGCTCTGAGACTCCTTTGGGTAGTGAAGGGCGGGGTATAAATCCAATCTCTTCTTCTTCTTCTACCTCACAGGGTGTCTGTTGTGGGGAGGGGAAGGGAAATGAGATTGTAAGCCGCTCTGAGACTCCTTTGGGTAGTGAAGGGCGGGGTATAAATCCAATCTCTTCTTCTTCTTCTTCTTCTTCTATCTCACAGGGTGTCTGTTGTGGGGAGGGGAAGGGAAAGGAGTTTGTCAACAGCTCTGAGACTCCTTTGGGTAGTGAAGGGCGGGGTATAAATCCAATCTCTTCTTCTTCTTCTACCTCACAGGGTGTCTGTTGTGGGGAGGGGAAGGGAAATGAGATTGTAAGCCGCTCTGAGACTCCTTTGGGTAGTGAAGGGCGGGGTATAAATCCAATCTCTTCTTCTTCTTCTTCTTCTTCTACCTCACAGGGTGTCTGTTGTGGGGAGGGGAAGGGAAAGGAGTTTGTCAACTGCTCTGAGACGCCTTTGGGCAGTGAAGGGCGGGGTATAAATCCAATCTCTTCTCTTCTTCTTCTGTAGGGAACGATGGAGCTGCCATACCTCCCAGAGTCTTCAGGGAAAAGAGTGGAAACATATGGACATACCCGAGGGACGGAGCCAGTCAGATAAAGGCTTTGGTCCCTGACGGGGGACGTGTGTTTCAGTCTCTACCTGGTCTAGCCTTTGGCTCAGCTTGGATGGCAGCTTCAAGGGAGTGTACAGGTGGGGGCTCTCCTGTTACCTCGAACTCCAGGGCATCCAGGCCACTGTAAATTGTGGTGGACGGCCAAGAGGGTAACAGTACAAGTGACCAGTCCGGTGGAGGGCTGGGGGTTTCTCCATAACAACAAGGACGGGGGAAAGCGAATCCCATTTCTGAGGCCCACCATCTCCAGAGGTGTGCGTAGGGGATAGAGGAATGGTGTTTTAAACTGTTTTATTTTCCGTGTCCCGTTGTGTTCAAAGTGCTTGCGTCATTTCTATGCCCAACCGGTAAATAGTTGAAATAAATCTTCCTTTTTGACTTAAGAAGGCCTGGTGTGCCTTGACCACTTAGTCCTCCCTGCTCAGCACATCACCAGGGGCAAAGGGGAGGCTGGGGAACCCAAATGGGTCCAAAGTGGAGAGGTTGCCAACTCTCCAGGGGGCACCCAAAGATTGTGATACCAACTTCTCGAGGCGGGGGAATCAGCCAGAGGGAGTCTCACTGTCCCTCTAGGAAGGCGGTGTGAATCCAGAGAGTGGTGGCAGCGTGTAACGAAGTGAAATAGCCCCACCAGGCAGGGTGGGAAGGTAAAAACAGGGGCTTGCGAGCCACAGAACGGCTGCTCAGTCTCCCAAGGCTGAGGACGGGTCCCCGTTTTGCCATGCACCCCAAGTTTGCATTAGCCTTTTTTTGTCACCACATCACACTGTCAGCTCATATTTCACTTACAGTCCACCCTTACCCCAAGATCTTGTCCACACAGACTGCTACCCAGAAGTGTATCCCCCCATCCAGTATGCGTGTTCCGCATTTTTGTTACCCAGATGTAGAACTCGGCACTGATCCTTTTTAAATGGCATCTTGTTCTCATCCACCCACTTTCCCAGTGTTTTCAGATCTCATTGAATTCTACCTCTATTTTCTGGTGTGTTCGCTGCTCCTCCCAATTCGGTGATATCTGCAAATTTGTTGATCTAATTCCCTCTTGAAACTGTCCATGCTTGTAGCTGCCACCACCTCCTGTGGCAGTGAATTCCATATGTTAATCACTCTTTGGGTGAAGAAGGACTTCCTTTTATCTGTTCTAACCCGACTGCTCAGCAATTTCATGGAGTGCCCACGAGTTCTTGTCTTGTGAGAAAGGGAGAAAAGTACTTCTTTCTCAACTTGCTCAATCCTATTCATAATCTTATAAACCTCGATCATGTCACCCCTCAGCCGTCGTTTCTCCAAGCTGAAGAGCCCCAAGCGTTTTAACCTTTCTTCATAGGGAAGGTGTTCCAACCCTTTTATCATTCTAGTTGCCCTTCTCTGCACAAAGTTTAGCCTTAAACTCAGATAAATGTATCTTTTTAAGAGATACTGCCTCAGCTGGACCACTTTCATCACAAGCTGATGAACTCACATTGTCCCCGTGTGCCATAATGTAATGCCAGGTATGGGAGATTTAAACTTTATAAAGGACACAGAGAAATATGTTGTCAAAGGCTTTCCTGAGGAGGTTTCCTGTTTCCTGGGGAGGTTCTTTTGCATGTGGATTGGCTATTGAAATTCGAATCTTGTCTGTAGTGCTATTGTCCGACACAGAGCCTCTTGTGTTTTTCAGGACAGGAAACCACGCCCTATTCATTTTTAAACTCTCTTCTTTCCTGCTGAAATTGTGTTTATGTTTATGAATGTCAATGGCAACCCATACGCAAAAGACCCTCCTCAGGAAACACCTAATCTATATGCAAAAGAACCTCCTCAGGAAAGCTCCTCCATTAGCATGTTCACGGCCTGGGGAACTCCTATAAAATAATCTCAGCCCTACCCCACCTTCCTGAGTAGATATAAATTACCTGCCTACCATTTTACTTTTCTCTCTTGGACACAGCGAGTATTCTGTCTTTCTGTGTTATGCCTCTGAGGATGCCAGTCACAGTTGCTGGCGAAACGTCCTACAATGCCAAGACCACAGCCATACAGGCCGGCTAATGACACAGCTAATGACACAGAGAAACCCAATTATTCAGCTCCCCTGGAGAAAACAGCTGCTTTGGAAAGCCGGTCTCTATGGCATTGTACCCTGCTGAGTTCCCTCCCCTCCCCAAACCCTGCCCTCCAAATCTCCAGCAATTTCTCTATCCAGGGCTGACAAACCCTCGTCTGAGCCCAGATCCAGAAACCTGAACCAACACAGACCTTGCAACATTTAAGCAATATTCAGTGTTTCCAGGAGTGGGGAATCGTACACAGGAATCTGCAAGCATACTGGAGGTGCATCATCCTTTGGAGGCATTTCTCTTGAAATCAGGACTGGGAAACTGTTGGCACGCAGCACGCTGAGCTGAGGGCTGAGAGACCTCTGGCAAAACTCGCCAGCTGCTCTCGGATGATGTGTGGGATGATTTCAAATTACTCGTATCTGCTGCTTCATCCCCACCCCCCACCCCCAAATCCCCATTTCAATTTTGCATCTCCCTCATAGAAGCTGAACCTCCGACTTACTTCTTCCACCGTTTTCTGTTTCCACGCGCTGGATTCTCCCCCCACCCCGGCCGAGATCTGTGCATTTTCCAGCGTGAATAGTGCATCAATAAATCAGCATCGATGCTCATTCATTGGGTGCATAAATACTGAACAAACGGCACATAAAATGTGCATGAAACAGGTAAATGCCACAACAACAAAACAAGAATCTACCAGACTGCAGGGCGAGAAGCAGGGAAGCAAAGCTATTGACAAAAAGGAGACGAAACGGCTCAGCTCTAGAAGGCAGACATCCCCTGACCTGGATAACCCAGCCTAGCCTGATCCCATTCATTCTCGGAAGCTAAGCAGGGTCTGCCCTGCCCAGCATTTGGATGGGAGACCACCAAGGGATACCAGGGTCGTGACGTGGAGGCAGGCAAGGGCAAACCACCTCTAAACTCTTTTGTCTTGAAAACCCCACAGGGTCACTATAAATCAGCTGTGACTTGAGGAGGAGGAGGAGGGAGGGACATGATTGGTCTCTCGATGTATTTGATGGGCTGTCACTTAGAAGAGGGCAGGTTCCTGTTGGCAGCAGAGGAGAGGACTCGCAAGAAGGGGTTTAAATTCAGGGTGGAAAGGTACCGGCTGGATATTAGGAAAAACTTTTTGACAGTCAGAGTTGTGCAACACTGGAATCGGCTGCCTGGGGAGGTGGTGAGCTCCCCCTCCCTGGCCACCTTTAAGCAGCGGCTGGACCAACCCTTGTCAGGGATGCTCCAGTCTGATCCTGCATCAGGCAGGGAGTTGGACTAGATGGCCCATATGGTCCTTTCCGACTCTGTAGTTCTATGATTCTATGAGGAGGAGGAGCAGAAGAAACAGAAGCAACAGGGCCAGAAGCAGCAGAAGTAGAAGAATCAGAAGCAGCAGCAGCAGAAGAAGAAATAGAAGCAGAAGAAGCAGAAGCAGAAGAAGAAGCAGCAGAAGAAACAAGTAGAAGTAGAGGGAGAAGAAGCAGAAGCAGCAGCAGCAGAAGAAACAGAAACAGAAGAAACAGCAGAAGTAGAAGAAGCAGAAGCAGCAGCAGAAGAAACAGAAACAGAAGAAGCAGCAGAAGCAGAAGAAGCAGAAGCAGCAGCAGCAGAAGAAGCAGCAGAAGAAACAGCAGAAGTAGAGGGAGAAGAAGAAGCAGACGCAGCAGCAGAAGAAGAAGAAACAGAAAGAAGCAGAAGAAGAAGTAGCAGAAGCAGCAGAGGAAGCAGCAGAAGAAGCAAAAGAAGCAGCAGAAGTAGAAGAAGCAGCAGAAGAAACAGAAAGAAGCAGAAGCAGAAGAAACAGAAAGAAGCAGAAGAAGCAGAAGCAGCAACAGAAGAAGCAGAAGTAGAAGAAGCAGAAGCGGCAGCAGCAGTAGCAGAAGAAGCAGAAAGCCATAATGCCCCTTGTTGTGTTTGCCAAGACAAAACGGATCAGCCTAGGTCCTACCCCCTCTACCAGGCTCTGCATTGCGGAGGAGGAGGACAGAATCATCTGGCTTTATGGGTTCAGAGGCAACCAGGAGGGCCTGGGCTCAGCAGAAATCAATCCCCACAGAAGGCACGTGGGGGGAGGGGGGACACATCCCTTCTATGCCTCATTAACAGCTCGCTTGCAGCCATTAAGACCTCCACGTCCGGCTTTCACCGAAGACAGGCCCTGAGCACTTCCATCCGAGGGCATCCAGGGAGTGTGTTTGTAGATACGTGATGTCAACAGATATTAACTGATTAGGCTGTTAGTGCCAGAGACAGTGGAGCGGGGGCGCGGAGGGAGGGAGGGAGGGGAGACCACCCAGCACGTCCCGAGCCATTCAGAGACGGTGACAGGCTGGAGACACTTTGGATGGCTTCTCCTCTCCGCCACTCCCTCTCTCCTTGTTATAAAATGCTTCCGACAGTCCAGACGCGACCTTTGGTCTCCGAGGGTCACTTGCCTCGACAAATGTGAAAATGGGATGGGGAGGTGTGGGAAGGAAGAGACGGGGATTGCCATTTGTTTCAGGCAGACATGGGGTCTGTACTGTGGCCTTATTAGATACGACCCAATTAGAGGGTCTGCTGGTCGAGAGGCAGGGCGGCAACGTAGGGGAGAGCAAAGGTTGACGCCATTGTCCTTTTCTACATTCATTTTCCCTCCGGAAGATAGACCCAGGTGGTCAGCCGTGTGGGTCTGAAGCAGTAGAACAGATTTAGAGTCCTTTGGCACCTTGAAGACCAACAAAGGTTTCTTCAAGGTGTGAGCTTCCGTGCGCAAGGCATGCTTTTTCAAATACAATTGGCATGGCAGATGAGGTTCTAAACTTATAGACAGGGCTTTTTTTTTTGTAGAAAAAGCCCAGCAGAAACTCATTGGAATAACAGGCCACACCCAACAGCAGAAACTCATTAGCATATTTGGTCACACCCCTGACAGCACAGCTCCCTCCCTGGATTGGATTGGCTTCCCCAGGTGCCCTGTGGCTTGCGAGGTACCTGGGGAAGCCAAGGAACCCGGGGTGGGGGGGAGGCTGTAGGCATAGCCAACTTGGAAGCCAGGCGGAACACCATTCCTGTGCATTTCTGCCCCAGAACAGCCCTGCTTATAGGTAAGGTTCAAACCTCCCATTCCACTGTATTTGAAAAAGTGGTTATGCAAACAAATAAACACAATAACCTGTCATGCTGTACAAATTACACCGGAGACTTCTGTCTTCTTATATAGTTCTATCAGGAGCCTGATCCCTAACGGTTTGGAGTATATTTGTAGACTACGTGTCGTTTTGAGTCTTACCACAGCTTGGTGGGCCCCATCACTCGGGAAAGCAGCCTGATGAAGCCCTAAGAAACGGCGGAGCAGCCTAGGCATGCCGTTGTCGCTCCTTCGTTTCACACTGCGGCTATTCCTGAGCCCCTGCTGTCTGTTTTCTGTTTGAAATGCCTCTCTGCATTGTGAGCTGGCGACTGCATCATTCTAAAGAGAGACCTGTACTTTCAAGGACTACTCGGTCACTATTCAACGGGGGTAGATGTCTTTTATGCACGGTGGCCAAACCACTACTGTGTGTATTGTTTATAATTGCCATTAGAACTGTATAAGAGGATGGAAGTCTCTAGTGTAATTTGTACAGAGTGCCAGATTATTCTGATTATTTACTTATTAGTTTAACTTTTACCCCGCCCTCCCACCGAAGCGGCTCAGGGTGGCTTACATAAAACCAGTAAAACCATTATACATCCCAACATAAAATGCAGACATTCATTTCAATATAAATACAGTTTAAAACCAATCGTGTATCATAGGCGGTGAAGTTTGCTCAGCCGATAAGGTGTCGCTCCTACTGGAATGCCCGGTGGAAAAGTCCATTTTCACAGCTCTGTGGAACTGCTGGAGGTCCCGCAGGGCCCTGATCTCACCAGGGGGCTCATTCCAGTATGTCGGTGCCACCAGGGAGAATGCCCTGGTCCTGGTCGATGCAAACCTGGCGCCCTTAGGACCAGGGAGGGCCAGGTGGCTTTGAGTTCCTGATCGCAGTGCACTCCGGGGAACATGCAGGGAAAGGCGGTCCCTCAGGTAGACAGACCACAGACCGTAAAGGGCTTTAAAGGTCAAAACCAGCACCTCAAAGCGAATCCGGAATGCTATTGGCAGCCAGTGCAGCGACTTTAGCACAGGCTGGATGTGCTCCCGCATAGGGAGGCCTGTCAGCAGCCTGGCCGCCGCATTTTGCACCAGCTGCAGCTTCCAGAGTTGCTTGCTTAACTGTTTGCAGTTAATTTGTTTGCTTAACTGCATTTGCTGTTCTTCCAGTCTTGCGTGGTTGTCAACCTCCAGGTGGTGGCTGGAGATGTTCTGGGATCACAGCTCATCTCTTGGCGACACAGATCAGTTCACTTGGAGTTCACCTTTGCCTCTCTCCTTCCCTGCCTCCACCCTGCTGTTGGCAGTCACTACGGTTGCCAGCCTCCAGGTGTGGCCTGGAGATCCCCCATAATTAGGACACATCTCCGGGCAACAGAGATCAGTTCCCCTGGGGAAAATGGATGCTTTGGAAGGTGGACTCTATGGCCTTACACCCCACTGAAGTCCATCTCCTTTCCAAACCCGGCTTTCCTCAGGCTCCATCCCCAAAATCTTCAGGTATTGCCTAACGTGGAGCTGGCCACCCTACCTCTGAGGCCGATGGCAGAATTTTTTTTTAATTATTTTATTAATTCAATTTATACCCCAACCTCCCCGAAAGTGGGCTTATGGCAGTTTACAGCAGTGGCCCAATTGCCAATAAAACAATATACATCATGTCTCTATAAGCAGGGCTATTTTGGGGCAGGAACGCACAGGAACAGAGTTCCGGCTGGCTCCTGAGTTGGCCACACCTAGCAGGAACTTATTAGCATAACAGACCACACCCAACAGCAGAAACTCATTAGGATTGGCCACATTAGGGGTGTGTAGCCTAACATGCAAAGGAGTTCCTGCTACAAAAAAAGCCCTGGGTTTCGACAACAAACAAGGTAAACAGAATAAGCAAAAGGTGGATGCGGCTGTATGACCACCCTTCTGGTAACACGGGGGCGTGGCCTAATATGCTAATGAGTTATGCTGTCAGGGTGTGGTTTAATATGCTAATGAGTTTCTGCTGTTGGGTGTGGTCTATTATGCTAATGAGTTCCTGCTGGGCTTTTTCTACAAAAAAATGCCCTGACTATAAGTTAAAACATAAAAACCATAAGGTGCTATTTAGTTCTACAATTTGCTGCTTACGATGGCATATTAGGATTGCTCCGACTACTAAACTCCAGCTCAATGTGGTTCTGAGTCACTCGATGTAATGAGCCACATGTTAAAACTGAGGGCCGGGCTCGTTGATGGTGAGGGTGGGGGCGGCTCCTTATTGTCTTAGGCAGCCAAGTGCCAAGAGGTGCCCCTCTTCTCTGTGACTGGGACTAGAAATTTTCAAGTAGAAATGTCAGCTGGGAAGGGAGGAGAGAGAGGAGAGTCCCTCCTCGATAGCATCTGTGCATTGTGACGAGGAGACAAATTATTTAAAGGGGAAACCCGCTGTTATTATTATTCCGGAGGAACAATATACTATTCACCGACTTTGAAATAACTTCTTTGTGCCACCAGAAAGGACAAGGCGGGATGGTGCGGGGGGGGGGAGAGAAGAGAGTGACTGAAATGCCTCATTCATGTCCTTTAATCTCCGGGCTGGAGTGGATCTCCATAAATCTGGTTAAGATCCTTATCGGAACAGATTTGCCTGCTCTTCAGATGTAAGAGGGGGAAGCTGATTAACATCAAACGGCGCCGAGTGATGGCGCAAAGCTTTCCCCCGGAGGAAGGCATGTCAGCCTCTTTGTGGTATTCAAGCGCCTCAAAGGAATGGGAAGGAGGAGTGGAAAAGATTCTCTTTTTCTTGGCAAAAGAGACTTCCTGGACTTTGCACAACCAGCCCGCATCAGGGTGCCTATATTAAGTCAGGAGCCTGTAGGGAACTTCTCCTGCACGAGCCAGTTTGGTGTAATGTTTAAGAGTGTGGGCTCTAATCTGGGAGAACTGGGTTTGATTCCCCACTCCTCCACTTGCAGCTTCTGGATGACCTTGGGCAAGCCATGGTTCTGACAGAGCTTGTAACGATTTCTTGTTTCTAGTGAGAGTGTGTCTTTAAATGTTTGGTTGGAGTGCAGTGATAGCAGAGTAGAATAAGAACATAAGAACATAAGAGAAGCCAATGTTGAATCAGGCCAATGGCCCATCTAGTCCAACACTCTGTCACACAGCGGCCAAAAATACCATGTGCTATCAGGAGGTCCAGCAGTGGGGCCAGGACACCAGAAGCCCTCCCACTGCTGCCCCCTCCAGCACCAAGAATAGAGTGCATCACCTGCCCCAGACTGAGAGTTCCCTTCTATACCCTGTGGCTAATAGCCACTGGTGGACTTCTGCTCCATATGTTTATCTAATTCCCTCTTGAAACTGTCCATGCTTGTAGCTGCCACCACCTCCTGTGGCAGTGAATTCCATGTGTTAATCACTCTTTGGGTGAAGAAGTATTTCCTTTTATCTGTTCTAACCCGACTGCTCAGCAATTTCATGGAGTGCCCACGAGTTCTTGTCTTGTGAGAAAGGGAGAAAAGTACTTCTTTCTCAACCTGCTCAATCCCATTCATAATCTTATAAACCTCGATCATGTCACCCCTCAGCCGTCGTTTCTCCAAGCTGAAGAGCCCCAAGCGTTTTAACCTTTCTTCATAGGGAAGGTGTTCCAACCCTTTTATCAGTCTAGTTGCCCTTCTCTGCACTTTTCCCAGTGCTATAATATCCTTTCTGAGGTGTGGCGACCAGAACTGTACACAGTATTCCAAATGAGGTCGCACCAATGATTTATATAGGGGCATGATGATACTGGCTGATTTGTTTTCAATTCCCTTCCTAATAATCCCCAGCATATCGTCAGCCTTCTTTAGAAGAACTGATCACTAGGCTTGTGGTCTGTTCATCCATGGAACCCACTATTTAACAGACGGATATTGTTTTCGCCTTCTGGATGTTGTTTTAAGCTGCATTTATGCCCATGGCTTGTTTCTACTGGTGTTTTTTTTTAAAAAACGCTTGTATGTCTTGAATTGTTGTTTGCTTTTAATGATTTCTGGGGAGTATTTCTTTGTATTTTTCATATCTGTGTGCAGGGCTTTTTTGAAGAAAAAGCCAGCGGGAACTCATTAGCATAATAGGCCACACCCCTTACAGCATAGCTCATTAGCATATTAGGCCAAACCCCCATGTCTTACCTTGGCTTGCATGGGCGCCCCATGGCTGCGGGGAGCCCGGACAAGCCCCCCCTTGAAGGGAAGGGACGGGACGGCAGTTTAAAGGCAAGCCGACCCTGACAGTGCAACTTATTAGCATATTAGGCCACACTCCAATTTCTTCCCTTGGCTTGCCCGGGCGCCCCGCAGCTGCAGGGATCCCGGGCAAGCCGACCCTTGGACAGGCCAGGGAAGGCACGGGGAGGCATTTAAATGCCTCCCCAATCCTTCCAGGCCCCACCTCGACCCACTTGCCTAAAAGTCGCTGGGGGGGTGTCACTCTCCAGGCCTTCCCTCTGTAGCCTCGCAAAATAGGGCTGACGTCTTATTGTTTGTCTCAAGTCCTAAGGACTGGATCTACTTGCTGATTGCAGTGTACTTTACATTGTTTATCTTAAGTCTTAAGAAGCGGATGTACTTGCTTTATGGACATTTGAAGACCGTGTTTTTCAGTCCCTTGAAATCGGAATTTGTGAAGTCTTTCTTTCGGGAGTGTTAAATCGTCAATGTTAGATATTGCTTTAAATCCCCCGCCTATCTGTATTTCTTGTATCTCATGTATTGAATACTATTGCATATTTGAGAAATATTTGGAGCCGTATTTGATGTTTAAGTCATACACAATTTACATTTACTCATCTGTTTCCTTAAATTATTGTGAGTCTTTCATTTAATATGCAAATCTGTGCATTTTTCAGTACAAACATAAGAACATAAGAGAAGCCAATGTTGAATCAGGCCAATGGCCCATCTAGTCCAACACTCTGTCACACAGCGGCTAAAAATACCACATGCTATCAGGAGGTCCAGCAGTGGGGCCAGATATGTGTTCACGCCTTGTGGCTCTCAGACATCTGACGCTTATTCTGTGTGGCTCTTGCGTTAAGCGAGTTCAGATAAAAGGAAATACTTCTTCACCCAAAGAGTGATTAACACATGGAATTCACTGCCACAGGAGGTGGTGGCAGCTGCAAGCATGGACAGTTTCAAGAGAGAATTAGATAAACATCTGGAGCAGAAGTCCATCAGTGGCTGTTAGCCACAGGGTATAGATGGGAACTCTCAGTCTGGGGCAGGTGATGCACTCTATCCTTGGTGCTGGAGGGGGCAGCAGTGGGAGGGCTTCTGGTGTCCTGGCCCCACTGCTGGACCTCCTGATGGCACCTGGTATATTTTGGCCGCTGTGTGACAGAGTGTTGGACTAGATGGGCCATTGGCCTGATTCAACATTGGCTTCTCTTATGTTCTTATGTTCTTATGAGTTCGGCCGCCCCTGCTCTAGGCTGACCCTGCATCGAGCAGGGGGTTGGGCTAGATGGCCTCTATGGCCCCGTCCGACTCTGTGACTTTAAGGAGCAACTGAGAGATGCAACGCTGCAGGGAGGGGGGCCCCCATTACTCACCAGGGTCTTGTAGTCAATCTGCTGCCGGATGAGTTTGTCCTCGCTCAGGGAGTAGCGGGCTTCCCCAGTGATGGCGTCGATGGGCCCCTTCTCCATCTGTTGCTTGATGGCGCAGAACAGGGAGAAGAGAGGCTCCCCGGCACATTCCTGGAGGGAGGCAAAGGCAGGGAGATGTCACACAAAAACGCTTCAAGATGGCCCCGGCAGCCCCACACCCCGCCTTTCCAGCCCACGCTCCACCCACTTCCGGAAGGCTACTGCACTTCTTCACCAGCAAGAGCGGCAATTTGGTATTCAGAATCTGTTCCGCAATGAAGCCCCTTTTGCCCGGATCAACCCGATTCATTCATCGTGGCCTTTTTATTCCGCTTTCCCCTGACTTCCCTAATTGACATCGCTGGCCGCCAAACCCAGTCTGCTGAGACCACGGCGTCCCTAAGCAGATTCACTCCTGGCTAAATCCTGACTTCTGAGAATAAGGACCCCAAAATTTGCCTCAGTGGCGGCTCAGTCCAGTCTCCTGAGGCCAGTTTGGTGTAGTGGTTAAGTGTGCGGACTCTTATCTGGGAGAACCGGGTTTGATTCCCCACTCCTCCACTTGCACCTGCTGATGTGACCTTGGGTCAGTCACAAGCTCTGGCACAGCTGTTCTCTCAAGGACAGTTTGTGTCAGAGCTCTCTCAGCCCCACCTACCTCACAGGGTGTCTGTTGTGGGGAGGGGGAGGGAAAAGGAGTTTGTAAGCCACTCTGAGACGCCTTTGGGCAGTGAAGGGCGGGGTATAAATCCAATCTCTTCTCTTCTTCTTTTTCTTCTTCAAACCTTCCCTAACCTGCCTCACTGGCAGATAAACCCTTTCTCCTGAGGCCAAGGATTCCCTACCCTACCTCAGCAGGAGCTAAATCCTGTCTCCTGAGACCAAGGAATCCCTAATCTACCTCAGCAGTGGCTAAATCCTTTCTCCTAAGGCCTAGTAATCCCTAACCTACCTCAGCAGGAGCTAAATCGTGTCTCCTAAGACCAAGGATTTCCTAATCTACCCCAGCAGTGGCTAAACCCTTTTTCCTGAGACCAAGGAATCCCTAATCTACCTCAGCAGTGGCTAAATCCTTTCTCCTAAGGCCAAGGAATCCCTAACCTGTCTCAGCAGGGGCTAAACCGTTTCTCCTGAGACCAAGGATTTCCTAATCTACCTCAGCAATGGCTAAATCCTTTCTCCTAAGGCCTAGGAATCCCTAACCTACCTCAGCATGAGCTATATCGTGTCTCCTGAGACCAAGGATTTCCTAATCTACCTCAGTGGTGGCTAAACCCTTTTTCCTGAGACCAAGGATTTCCTAATCTACCTCAGCAGTGGCTAAACCCTTTTTCCTGAGTCCAAGGAATCCCTAATCTACCTCAGCGGTGGCTAAATCCTTTCCCCTAAGGCCAAGGAATCCCTAACCTACCTCAGCAGGAGCTAAATCCTGTCTCCTGAGACCAAGGATTTCCTAATCTACCTCAGTGGTGGCTAAACGCTTTTTCCTGAGACCAAGAAATCTTAATCTACCTCAGCGGTGGCTAAATCCTTTCTCCTAAGGCCGAGGAATCCCTAACCTGTCTCAGCAGGGGCTAAACCCTTTCTCCTGAGACCAAAGAATCCCTAATCTACCTCAGCGGTGGCTAAATCCTTTCCCCTAAGGCCAAAGAATCCCTAATCTACCTCAGCGGTGGCTAAATCCTTTCTCCTAAGTCCTAGGAATCCCTACCCTACCTCAGCAGGAGCTAAATCCTGTCTCCTGAGACCAAGGATTTCCTAATCTACCTCAGCGGTGGCTAAACCCTTTCTCCTAAGGCCAAGGAATCCCTAACCTGTCTCAGCAGGGGCTAAACCCTTTCTCCTGAGACCAAAGAATCCCTAATCTACCTCAGTGGTGGCTAAATCCTGTCTCCTAAGGCGAAAGAATCCCTAACCTATCTCAGCAGGGGCTAAATCCTGTCTCCTGAGACCAAGGATTTCCAAATCTCCCTCAGCGGTGGCTAAATCCTTTCTCCTAAGGCGAAAGAATCCCTAACCTATCTCAGCAGGGGCTAAATCCTGTCTCCTGAGACCAAGGATTTCCAAATCTCCCTCAGCGGTGGCTAAATCCTTTCTCCTAAGGCGAAAGAATCCCTAACCTATCTCAGCAGGGGCTAAATCCTGTCTCCTGAGACCAAGGATTTCCAAATCTACCTCAGCGGTGGCTAAACCCTTTCTCCTGAGACCAAGGAATCCCTACCCTACCTCAGCGGTAGCTAAGCCCTTTTTCCCGAGACCAAGGATTCCTTTCCCCACCTTAGCGGGAGGATCTGAACACAGGTCTCTAGGCTACCAGTCTCATTATTACACCGCACTGCTTCTCTACTGAATTTGCACGATATCGCAACTGAGCCAGGGCCCATCCTTCGCACTTCTCACTTTTCCTCTTGGATTCTCTAAGGCCCTGCTCCGACCACTCTAGGAGACAATGGAAGCTGGAATGCGGGACTCCACCTGCCTAGCAGTTTCCTAAAATTAAGCTCCAGCGTTGCTAACTTTGATCTACCTGGTTTCCGCTTGCATCTGCTCTCCGCTCGGCCAGGGACCCACAATTGCCGGTTAGCATTGAAGACAGATTGAGCTCAGTGCTATTTTGGGATATCTGAAGGGAGCGCTACCGTCTGCTTCTCTGTCCCTGAACACAGCCCAAGATCACTGGAACTCGGCACGGTTCTAACCCGAGAGAGTCTCGTATAGCCCTCTCCAGACTTGACATAAATCGGAGATAATGCCGCGTTTCCTCCCTTTGTTTCATTTTTTTTTAAAGATCCATGCAAAGGAAAAGTTCTGCATGGTTCAAAAGTTGACTGTCAGAAGTCAAAATTGGCCTCCAGGCAGCCCAGTTAAATTGTCAGCTCTGGGCTGGGAAATGACTGGAGATTCCGGGGGTGGAGTCTGCAGAAGGCGGGGTCTGGGGAGGGGAGGGGCCTCAGCAGGGGACAGCTTGGTGTAGTGGTTGAGTGCGCAGACTCTAATCTGGGAGAACTGGGTTTGATTCCCCACTCCTCCACTTGCGGCTGCTGGTGTGACCTTGGGTCAGTCACAAGTTCTCTCAGGAGCAGTCCTCGAAAGAACTCTCTCGGGCCCACCTACCCCACAGGTGTCTGTTGTGGGGAGGGGAAGGGAAAGGAGTTTGTAAGCCGCTCTGAGACTCCGAGTGAAGGGCGGGGTATAAATCCAATCTCCTCCTCCTCCTCTTCTTCTGTGCCAGTTTGGTGTAGTGGTTAAGTGTACGGACTCTAATCTGGGAGAACTGGGTTTGATTCCCCACTCCTCCACCTACAGCTGCTGGTGTGACCTTGGGCAAGCTGTAGTTCTGATAAGAGCTGTTCTTGAAAAAGAGCAGTTTCTGTCAGAGTTCTCTCAGCCTGACCTACCTCACAGGGTGTCTGTTGTGGGGAGGGGAAGGGAAAGGAGTTCATAAGCCGCTCTGAGACTCCCTTGTGTAGTGAAGGGCGGGGTATAAAGCCAATCTCTTCTCTTCTTCTTCCCTCATTCTCCTCTCCTCCATTTTATCCACACAACAACCTTGTGAGGTAGGCTAGGCTCAGACGTGTGTGACTGGCCCAAGGTCCCCCAGCGGGCTTCCATGGCAGAATTCAAACCCATGTGTTCCAGATCATAGTCCAACACTGCAACACCTTGCTGGCTCCAGTGACACAGCTATACCTTCTCATTTCTGACCGGGCTTGAGAACCTCAGGTGGACTAAGCTGGAGATTCAATTAGGGCTTGCCAGGTTCCCCACAGCTACTGGAGGGGGCAGCAGGTATGGTTACCAGTTCCAGGCTGGGAAACTCTTGGAAGATTTGGGGGCGGAGACTAGGGCGGTCAGGGAACTCAGTGGGTTCCAGTGCCATGCAGGCCACCCTCTAAAGCATCCATTTCCTCCAGGGGAATAGATTGCTATAGTCTGGAGATGAGCTGTAATTCAGCTGTAATTCTAGGGAATCCCCAGCCCCACCTCCTGGAGGCTTGCATCCCTGGGTTCAACTGATCAATACAGCAAATAATAATAACCTCCCCACTGTCTTCCTGCCATCCCCTTCTGCCCCCAGGCCCATCCCCTCCCTTTTACTTCTAATGTTACTGTTGAATTGCAACCGATAATGAGACTCAAGACAATGCATCCTCCTGGACTGAATTGAGACCTAGGTTTCCTGTCTCATCATCAGTGTTGATTTCTCCATGTTTACTACCCGCTCTGCGTATCGCACCTAATCCAATCACGCCTGCTACTGTCATTTATCTGCTATGGTCATTCGGCCTCTGAAATCACTCCCCTCTTCCAGATATAAGGACAGATGGATGTACCTGAAGAAGCGAGCGGTGACTCACAAAAGCTCACACTCTGCTACAAATGTTGTTAGTCTTCAAGGTCCTACTGGATTCTTGTTCTTTTCTATTGCTACAGACAGACTAACACGGCTACCCATCTGGATCTATCTCCATGGGAGGCACCGCATTTAGCCGTACAGAACAGAAATCCTTCAACCTTGTGATATGAGGACAGATGGACTTGCATTCTTGCTGCATCTGAAGAAGCGAGCAGCGACTCACAAAAGCTCCTCCCCTGCCACAAATTTTGTTAGTCTTTAAGGTGTTCGTGGACTCTTGTGCTTTTCTGCTGCTACAGACAGACTAATGTGACCACCCATCTTGCTCTACTTCTAAAGTCAGCCCGATTTCTGGCTCCGGTCTCCACCCTGCGGTTCGTCCCGAATCCGCCGGCGCCGTGTCAGTTCTGCACTGTGCAAATCCCCGCGAACGAAGGCTGCAAAGCTCTCGGCGGCGGCATCTGGAGCCGGCACGGGCCCTCTCTTCCCCTCCGACACCTGCCTGCCACTTAATTAGCTTATCTCCCCGCAGCATATTGCTGCCCCTGCGGCCGCCTCTGGCCCTTATCGGCCGGCGTTTTTCAGGCTCAAGGCAAGGGAGACACGGGGACGAGCGGGGGAAATAAAATAGCCTATTATGGAGAGCCGGGCTTTCAGCCACTCACCTTCCTCCGTCCTCCCACTTTCTGCGGGAAACGCGAATCTGATGGAGAGAGCCGCCAAAGTGACCTTCCGGGGCCCTTTAAAACTTTCCCTGCCGCAAGAGGTGGCGGATCGTGGGAGGGTGTCGGCTCAGCACCGGTGATAATTGGGTCTCTATCGAGTGTGCGCCCCTCACCGTCAGAGGCACATCACAAGCCCGTGCACCACGGTAGTGCTTGGTTGAGCGTACCAGACCTAACGGCATTGTTTTTTATTTGCCATCATGTAGCGGCTGACTTATGCAGCTGGCTTATGATGACCCTGTAGGGCTTTCAAGGCAAGAAACGTTCAGAGGTCGTTTTGCCATTTCCTGCCTCTGCGTAGCGACCCTGGACTTCCTTGGTCGTCACCGGTCGAAGGGCTAATAATTGAAGGTCCTGCTTAGCTTCTGAGATCTGAGGAGACAGAGCTTGTCTGGGCCATCCAGGTCAAGGCAAGAGACATTCAGCGATGGTTCGCCGCTGCCCGCCTCTGCATAGCAACCCTCCACTTCAGTGTTGGTCTCTCATCTAAGTACTAACTAGGGCCAGCCCTGCTTAGCCTCTGAGATCTGATGAGACTGGGCTACTCTGGGCCATCCAGGTCAAGGCAAGAGACGTGCAGAGGTGGTTTGCCGTTGCCTGCCTCTGCATTGCAACCCTCCGCTTCATTGTTGGTCTCCCATCCCAGGGCTGACCCTGCTTAGCTTCTGAGATCTGAGGACATCAGGCTAGTCTGGGCTATCCAGGTCAAGGCAAGAGATGCCCAGAGACGGTTTGCCATTGCCTGCCTCTGCACAGCAACCCCGGACTTCCTTGGTGGTCTCCCATCCAAATACTAACCAGGGTCGACCCTGATTAGCTCCAATATCTGATGAGATTGAGCCAGCCGATGCCATCCAAGTCAGGGCAACAAAGGTATCTACGCCCCAGTAGAAGGTATCCAAAGCCCAGAGAGAGGAAGTGAGAGAGAGAAAGAAAGAGAGGGAGAGTGGGGGACAGAGAGAGAGGGGGGAGAGGGAGGGGAGAGGGAGAAGTGGGAGAGAGAGGAGAGAAAGAAGGGAGAGAGGAGAGAGGAGAGAGGAAGGGGGAGGGGGAGGGGGAGGGGGAGGGGGGAGAGAGAGGAGAGGGAGTGAGGGGGACAGAGAGCAAGGGAGAAAGAGGGAGAGGTGGGAGACAGAGGAAAGAAAGGGAGGGGGAGGGGGAGAGAGAGGTGGGAGAGAGAGGAGAGGGAGGGAAAGAGAGGGACAGAGGAGGACAGAGAGCAAGGGAGAGAGAGGGAGTGGTGGGAGAGAGAGGGAGGGAGGGGGGAGACAGAGGGAGGGAGAGGGGAGAGAGGAGAGGTAGGAGAGAGAGGAGAGAAAGAGGGGAGGGAGGGGGAGGGAGAGAGAGAGGTGGGAGAGAGAGAAAGAAAGAGAGGGAGAGTGGGGGACAGAGAGAGAGGGGGGAGAGGGAGGGGAGAGGGAGAAGTGGGAGAGAGAGGAGAGAAAGAGGGGAGAGAGGAGAGAGAGGAGAGAGGAAAGAGGGAGGGGGAGGGAGGGGGGGAGAGAGAGGAGAGGGAGCAGTAGGGAGAGGGGGAGGTGGGAGAGAGAGGAGAGGGAGTGAGGGGGACAGAGAGCAAGGGAGAAAGAGGGAGAGGTGGGAGACAGAGGAAAGAAAGGGAGGGGGAGGGGGAGAGAGAGGTGGGAGAGAGAGGAGAGGGAGGGAAAGAGAGGGACAGAGGAGGACAGAGAGCAAGGGAGAGAGAGGGAGTGGTGGGAGAGAGAGGGAGGGAGAGGGGGAGACAGAGGGAGGGAGAGGGGAGAGAGGAGAGGTAGGAGAGAGAGGGAGAGAAAGAGGGAGGGAGGGGGAGGGAGGGGGAGGGAGAGAGAGAGGTGGGAGAGAGAGGAAGAGAGAGAGGAGAGAGAGGAGAGAGGGAGGGAGAGGGGGAGGTGGGAGAGAGAGGAGTGAGAGAGGGAGAGAAGGTGGGAGAGAGGAGAGAGAGGGGGAGAGAGAGAGAGGGAAAAAGAGGAGAGGGAGGGAGAGAGAGGGAGAGGCAGGAGATGGAGGGGGGAGGGAGAGGGAGAGGGGGGAGAGAGAGGAGAGAGGAGAGCGAGAGGGGATAGAGAGGGGGACGAGGGGGAGGGAGGGGGAGAGAGAGGGAGGGAGAAAGCTTGCATGCACGACTGGTAGAAGGCCACCTCCTGAAGAGGATGATCTTACCTTGAGGAATTTGTAGAGCAAGAAGGTAAACCAATTGGTGAGCATCTTTTCCGCAACAGACTCTGTCCTGGAACGGCAGTGAAGGGGAGAGAAAGGAATTGATGCGGATCATAAGGAAGGAAAGTCTGTTTGCTTATTGAAGTATCCCCTTCTTGAAGAACAGTCGTGGAGAAGGAAATGATTTCATACCTGGATTTCACTAGATGCGCTTACAAAACTCAGCCACAAGTAAGCCACGGGTTTCAAGGTCCACTGAGAGACCTCCCGGTGTGCTTAAGATATAAATTTTGTGTGATTTGGATCAGGATCGGTGGGGGGAAGAGGGGGGGGACTCTTTCCTTACCAATATTCAGTTTTGCCTAAAACCCCTCACACACACTAGTCTTGCCAACTTCCAGATGGGGCCTGGAAAACTCCCAGGAGGGCAACCAGTTTCCAGAGCACTGAGATCAGTTACCCCGGAGAAAATGGCAACTTTGGAGTGTGGGCTCTCTGGCCTTATACCACCCTGAGGTCCCTCCCCTCAACAAAAGGCACCCTCTTTAGCCACCGCCCCCCCAAATCTCAGGAATTTCCCAACTTGGAGTTGGCAACACAAGCAGAAAAATAGGTAACTGTTTTTGGCTGGGTTTTCCACCCTTTAATACGCAAATAGAGCCAGTTTGGTGTAGGGGTTAGGAACGCAGACTCTCATCTGGGAGAACCAAATTTGATTCCCCACTCCTCCGCTTGCAGCGGCTGGAGTGACCTTGGGTCAGTCACAAGTTCTCTCAGAGCTGTTCTCTCAAGGGCAGTCCTCGAAAGAGCTCTCTCAGCCCCATCTGCCTCACAGGGTGTCTGTTGTGGGGAGGGGAAGGGAAAGGAGATTGTAAGCTGCTCTGAGACTCCTTTGGGTATAAATCCAATCTCCTCTTCTGTATGGGGGGAAAAACTTCTCCCTCTCAGCTGCGTGGCCTCAGTCCAACTACGCATCTCTGTGTTGCCTTTGCCTCCCGCCTTTGCTCTGAGAAGTTCATTGGACCACACGTGGTTCACCTTCCCTCACTTTATCCTCACAATAGCCCTGTGAGGTAGGCGAAACTGAGAGAGGGTCGCCAGCTCTGGGGTGGGAAATAGTGGAGATTTTGGAGTAGAGCCGGGGGGTGCAGGGTTTGGAGAGGGACAGGGTACGATGCCACAGAGTCCACCCTCCAAAGCAACCATTTTCTCCAGAGGGACTGATCTTGGTCGCCTGGAGACGGACTGTAATAGCTGGAGATCTCCAGGGGCCACCTGGAGGTTGGTCACTCAACCACTTATCCTGTGGGGTTTCGATCCTGGATCTCTCAGACCCTCATCTGACACTGCAACTAGTACACCATGCTAGCTCTCTCCCCCCTCCATTGCTTCTAAAGGCATTTTTTTTTAATTCCGGGAGGATCCAATCACAGACATCTCAGCCTTGTGTGTATTTGGTACCTGGAGGAGGAGGAGGAGGTGGAGATTGGATTTATGCCCCGTCCTTCACTTGGAGTTTCAGAGCAGCTTACAAACTCCCTTCCCTCTCCCTCCCCACAACAGAAACCCTGTGAGGCAGGTGGGGCTGAGAGAGCTCTGGCAGAAATTGCTCTTTTCAAGAAGAAGAAGAAGAAGAGAAGAAGAGTTTGGATTTATACCCCACCCTTCACTGCCCAAAGGCGTCTCAGAGCGGCTTACAAACTCCTTTCCCTTCCCCTCCCCACAACAGACACCCTGTGAGGTAGGCGGGGCTGAGAGAACTTCTGACAGAAGCTGTCCTTGAGAGAACAGCTGTGCCAGAGCTTGTGACTGACCCAAGGTCACATCAGCCAGTGCAAGTGGAGGAGTGGGGAATCAAACCCGGTTCTACCAGATAAGAGTCCGTGCACTTAACCACTACACCAAGAACACCTCTGACAGAACTAAGAAGAAGAAGAGGAAGAGATTGGATTTATACCCCACCTTTCACTACGCAAAGGTGTCTCAGAGCGGCTTACAAACTCCTTTCCCTTCCTCTCCCCACAACAGACACCCTGTGAGGTAGGCGGGGCTGAGAGAGCTCTGAGAGAACTGCCCTTGAGAGAACAGCTCTGACAGAACTATCGCTTGCCCAAGGTCATCCAGCAGGTGCAAGTGGAGGAGTAGGGAATCAAACCCGGTTCTCCCAGATTAGAGTCTGCACACTTAAACCACCACGCCAAACTGGCTCTCAAGGGGACAAGGGGACGCCCATGTCTCAGGTGCATGATGTTCAGACCCTGGCTAGGCCGCCTCGGCATTTCGGCTTCTACGTCTCTGATGACTGTTTACCCCACAACAGAAAATAAAATCAGATAAACTCCCAATGATGGCGGGCTTAGGGAAATCGTCTGCAGCGGTGGAAGGCTAATATCTGCATTGGAAATCGAACCCGCCGGCTTAGCGTGGCATCCCCCCCATTACCAGGCCAGCCGTGTTCCTTCCTGTGTCCCCTTATTAGAATTCCAGCGCGAAAGCCACAAGAAGGGGAAATGGGTTGCTTTTGTTCCCTTTCACATCAGAAGGTTCTTTTCGATTGCCTCTCGGCTGGAGACCTGCTAGGTCACGGGAGAAGGAAAGAGAGACGGCTTCTCCTGTTCCGCACACGCGGCCTTACCCCTGCGACTCTCCCATCTCTTTAGGTCCAATGAAACATACCAGCGAGTGAGACGGTAACTGCAGGGAGATACACCTAAGCCGTTCTCGAGGGGGGAGTGCGCATTTTTCCATTTGGTGCATGGGAATTCATCAGGCCCGTAGCCAGGACCTTGTGGCCTGTGGGGCAAATTATTTTTCTGGTGGGGCTGCCCTTCAGTGTTCCCTCTAAGCCGAGTTGAGTGTGAGCCAGCTCACAGTCTTTTAGCCTCTGGCTCACACACGTTTTTGTCTCAGCTCAGGAAGGAGGGCTCCAGAGCAAACTCATTTATGCAGTACCAAATTGCTTGCTCACAACTTTAATGCCCAGGGGCTCACAAAGGATAATTTTTGCTTACAAGACTCCATAGCTTAGAGGGAACATTGCTGCCATTATTTGCCATGATGAAGGGAGGGCCGGCACCTCTCTCCCTCCCCTCATGCAAGATTTAAAGAAGACGAGAAGCGTACAAACTCCCTTTCCCTTCCCCTCCCCACAAACAGACACCCTGTGAGGTCGGCGGGGCCGAGAGAGCTCTTTCGGGGACTGCTCTTGAGAGAACAGCTCTGACAGAACTATGGCTTGCCCAAGGTCATCCAGCAGGTGCGAGTGAAGGCGTGGGGAATCAAACCCGGTTCTCCCACACCTGTGAACGGCAGACTCAAGATTGCAACAGCACAGACATTTTGAGGCAGTAATTCAGAGCAAGAGGTGTCAGGTATCAGACACGGTTAGATAAACAAAATATTGCAAGAGAGCTCATGTTTTGAGCATGTTTTTATTTTAAGTAAAAAAACAACCCTTTGTGTTTGCGTCCTTTATAAAGTTGATACCTCCGCTACCTGGCATTACTTTTTATGACACATGTGGCCTGGCCCTTGTAACAAATGAGTTTGACACCCCTGCTCTAGAGTCTCAGACAGAGGTCTTTCACATCACCTACTGTCCAGTCCTTTTAAGCTGGAGATGCTGGGGATTGAACCCGGGACCTTCTGCATGCCAAGCCGATGCTCTGCCGCTGAGCCAGCAGTCCTCTTCCCAGCTCTGCACAAAGTCAGAGTTTATAATGTTGGAGGCTTTGCCTCACGAGTTATTTCCAGCCCTGGCTGCTGTTTGGCAGTTCTCAAGGGCAGTTTGAAAACCATTCTGCAGGAACTAGGGCTGCCAGGTATGCTCACCTGGCCGGCGGGGGACCAGAAGTTGTGCAGAGCAATTTCTGGTCAAACTGGAAGTGCTACCCCTGACATCATGACATCACCTGGAAATGATATCATCACGTTGGGGATGTCGGGGCAATGCTCTGCTTTTTGGGTAAAACTCAATGGTTAATTTGACCTCAAAACCATAGAGTTTGGCCCCAAAAGCAGAGTGTTGCCCCCAGTGTGATGACGTCTCCTGTAAGTGACGTCATCATGTTGGAGACGTACTTCTGGTTTACCTGGAAGTTGGTCAGGGGAGCGTGCATTTGCAGTCGGGGTTTCCCACACCGGCCAGTCGGGGTTTCCCCCACCGGCCATCAGGAAGGAACCCGCTAAATTGAGGGATCCCCCACCGGGGGGCTAGGATCCCTGGCCTGAACCAGAATCTGGACTTACAGGAGTGGGATTCTAGCAGGAAGGAAGGAAGGGAGGGAGGGAGGAAGGAAGGAATTCTGGTAGCATGGAAGGAAGGAAGGAAGGAAGGAAGGAAGGAAGGAAGGAAGGAAGGAAGGAATTCTTTGTAGCATGGAAGGAAGGAAGGAAGGAAGGAATTCTGGTAGCATGGAAGGAAGGAAGGAAGGACGGAAGGAAGGAAGGAAGGAAGGAATTCTTTGTAGCATGGAAGGAAGGAAGGAATCCTGGTAGCAAGGAAGGAAGGAAGGAATTCTTGTAGCA